>CM032229.1:159545000-160745000 GCA_019009955.1 Riptortus pedestris
CAAACAAGAATTGCGACCGCTAGAGCGTTAACAGACAAATATATATATATATATATATATATATATATATATATATATATATATATATATATAATTTTGAACGGACATCATTTTCGTCATCTCCTGGGTAGGATCGATGGACATTGTAAGAAATTTTTCATCGTCATCGTCGTCATGAGTACGACCTCAATAGCTGATTTCCCTTAAGGGAAATCTGCTAAAATAGTTTTATTTATTTAATCGTACAATAATCGCATTTCGCGACCGGAGCGAATGAGTTAAATTCCTACAATCACTTTATATTTAAGTAAGTATGCTCATTTCTGCAAATATTTTCAGTATTGTCCTATATTATGATTATTTGAAAATGTTGTTATGTTTCAAGTAGTGGAATAAGCGGTCTATATACTGGCTACAGTCATGTAGTAATTCAGTCAAAGTATGGTAGGTCTATGTGAGTCCTTAGATAGCAGTCAGTTAGTATATGTTTTACAGTATTGTCAGTAGGGTTCGTCTTCTCCAGTAGATATGAGTCAGTTGTGAATGGCCAATTCTTAACCATAACTACATCTTCGAGTACGTACTGGTATATGTTTTTTTATTCTATATTGCAAATACAATAAAATAAATAAGGTGGCAGTAAAATAATATAAAAGTTGGGCTATAAGGACAAGCAGAGAGAACGTAGATAAAATAGGAGGTAGGCAGATTTATGAAAGATGTTGGTGAGCAAGGAGAAACAAATAATACACTGTAATGTAGAAAGTGCAATTCAGCCAACGCAACAACCGCTGAGATGCATTAGCTCATAAGGACAGAAGTAAAATGTACCTGGCATCAAATTGCAGTATATTCAGGATTCTGGCACAACTAGGAATGACATCAGCAAAGGTAATACAGTATATTTTAATGCCCTCGGTGCACTACACATTACATAACTTAAATCAAGATGATATATCACGTTTCCTCTTAGCATCCCCAAGCCTCTTAATACTCAGAAAAGAAATCATCTTAATATCTGTTATTGATCACCATCACCATTAAACATTGCTATAAGTTTACTTGTACGCAAAGGAAGCCCTGGTTTAGTAGACTCCCCTTTTAGCAGATTTCCCTTAAGGGGAATCAGCTATTGAGGTCCTACTCATGACGCGATTTTCGAAACATTTCTTCAAATGTCCATCGATATCTATCTATCTATCTATCTATCTATATATATATATATATATATATATATATATATGTATATATATATATATATGTATATATATATATATATATATATATATATATATATATATATATATATTTCTCAGTTAACACTCTAGCGGTTGCAATTTTTGTTTAATGGTCACCAAACTCGGTATTTAATTGTTTTATGTAAAAAGGAAGACCAAGTTCGTTAACGTCTGAAATCGGACCAGTGGGAGGGGGGGGGTTTAGAGGGGGGAATTTTTGAAAATACGAAATATCTCCGTTACTATACGTCTGATCGAAAAATTGTATACAACAAATCTTATTGCAAATTAAATTTACTATAAATATTGTTCTATACATTTATTCTGAACCTTGAATATTAACCCAGAAATATGCATTATTATTAAGTGTAAGTGACGAGCTATGGTTCCCGCCGAAAGCTAATTCGGCCGCTTCCGAAACTGATCGGCACTCGTATGGAGATTTCTCTATTGTATAACATTACGTGGGAAATCTGATTAGTTTACGCAGCCCCTGCGTGACGGACTTTTTTAGAGGGAGGCACTGGGATATGCATACAAATAATGCATTATAAAATTTAAAAATAACACTGTAAGATTGACTACGTGCTTAATGAATATTTGAAAATAATTATAAATGGAATTCACCTATACGACAGAAGTCCATACAGAAATACATTAAAAAGATGGCCGACACCAATTTAGTATTTCAGGACATATTCAAAATAGATAGTTTAAGTAAAATTAATGATTTCATAAGGAGTGTATTAAAATACGAAGTTTTGTGTTTTATGAGTAATAGGGAAACACGTAAAAATTCATAATTATTTATTTATTTTTTAATCTGTTAGTGTTGAACCAAGCACATATTAATTTTCTATCATTTATATGCAAGCAATATCATTCTTTTCTATCTATGTATATGTAAATATTTAAAAATTGTAATTACTAAATAGAATTGTGTAGCTTATTTATTTATATAGTTTTACGTATTGCTTGTTTTTCAAATGTCATTTTGTTCGTGAATAGGAGGCAAACTCCTTGTTTCAAGATGTAAAATCTTTTAAGCAACACATTTTCTATTCTGTTCTAATTGTAAAAGATTTTTTTTCTATATTAGCCATTCTGTTTATTTTATGAAATGTTAACCATCCTAATTTATTAAAACAACTTTAGTATATGTACCGCCGAAGCAAGTACGAATAACAGCTGGGGCTCAGATTAGCCATGTGAGTTAAAGCTTTGGTCTTAGTCTCTCCTGGTAAAACTAGGGTAGCGAGTTCGATTTCCGCCTGGGCGATAGGAATTTATTTAGTGACGAACTTAAATAACATATGCATATATATATATATATATATATATATATATATAGTTTGTTAACGGAAAGGTATATATACGGTAGGTATATGGCTATGTAACTACATGGGATTAACATTCTAATTATATGCTCAAGTATACATTTTTTTAATATATTGAAACAAAAAAAGGATGCCACATTTAAAATAACAACCCATAAATACTTTGCATGCATCAATTTTTTGTCCCACTGGTTACCAGGTTCAAGGAGACTAGAATAAAGATTTGAAAATAAGGAATTCAGCAACGTCCTAAATTATAAAGCTTCCTATAGCTTCTCCGTGGCACTTATCACCCAAAAGTTTTAACATCGTTTTTTATTATTATTTATTTATATTATTCAAAGGTGATTTGCCCTTTCAAAAGTCAAAAATTGTACAAAGTGAAATAACAAAAGTAATATAGATAAGAGATAAAAACTAGTATCAATAACAAATAACAAAAAATAATGATAAATAACAAAAGTGACATAGATAAACATTTTCTAAGCGAACATAAATAAAAAAAAAAAAGGTGATGATTATAGTTGGTGGATGATCAATAGGGAATGGATGGCTGAAAATGTTACTTTTGCTAATGATTGTCGCAATTTCCTCCTTCATGGTAAACATATACATGTGTACAAACGCATGTAATTTGAAATCTTCTTGCACACCACAGACTTGTATGTTAAATTGTTTCGTATATTTGAATTTTGTGTGGTGAATATGTTGTTAATGTAGAGGCTGCCTTCCGTCAAAAGTTCCTGTAAGTCGTAGGGGAAGTCCTGGTGTTGTCGTTTTCGGCATTCAGTCAGAATAAATCTTATCGTGAAGAGAATATTACAAGTAGAGCAAGTAGGTCCGTCAATCTTTGTCATTAAGTATGAGTGTGTTAATTTAATGTGGCCGATTCTAAGTCTCGAGAGAACTACTTCTTCCCTCCTAGAGTTTCTGAAACTTGATAGTCATATGCAAATAGTGTTCTTAATAATGTTGATAAGTTTTAACAAGCATGGCCTTAGGTATTAAAAAAAATAATTGTGGAGGACATTATAAAGCTACAATGACAGTACGTGGTCGTTTCTCAAGACTTTAACCTGACCCAATAGTCTGCATTTCGTTTGTGCAGCTATAAAACAGGGAATAAGGCAGAGTGTATAATAAATAAACAACTTTGCCCTTTAACAACAGCACAATACCTTTGAGGAGAGGTATTGAAGGTCAAAGAAAGAATGGAAGGTAAGAAATTAAATAAGATAGGGCGAAGAAGAGGTTTTTGGGTAAGGAAGGCTCTCCTATTGGCCAGACAGAATAGGCTGATTAACCAATAGGAGGGCTGGATCAAAGGCACCCTCCTGGTTGGCTGCTCTATTCCCCCCCCCTTGCCCTATTGTAGGCAAATATAATTAAATTACCCCCTCCCAGTGGCCTCCACCCTCTTCTGCTTTGTGTATATATACCCCTTTTTTTATATCCAACTACTGTCTCATCCCTTTCTCCCTTATAACATTCTTCTTCCTAATTACCGCCCTTTATCCTTTGGTGTTTTTCTGCCTTCAAACCAATTATCCTTTAGCCATTTACATCATTAACCGTGCGTGACTAAGCTTTAGAAAAACACACACACACTTAAATAAAAGGAGTATATCAATATTTGTTTTTTATATATATTAGCTCAGATATCAGGCTTCGCCCGGGAACTGATTTGAGGCTGAATGGTGATGGAATTTTTTGGTAAGGCTTTATTTTGCACACTATTTTATTGGGCATTCGTCCGTCCCAGTGTTTAGGATTTATACCAGTTATTGGCATTTGTTAATAATAAAATTAATTTTTTATGTAAGACTTCACTGTCCTCCATATTGTCACATTTCCTGTCTCGTGTGCATTATTCATAGATTTCAGTTATTAAAGTAGATTTGAATTAATTCTTCCAGGTGAGGTACCTGATAGTTCAAATGAATTGTTGAGCATATCAATATTTCTACGCAAATTACTTGCTCCACACATTGTTCCTGGAGAAATGTATAAAACAAAAGTTAATCTGAATAACAAAGTAAACAACTTTTGTTATGTGCATGTTTGTCGAAAAACAAATAGACAATGAAATATCACGATTTTTTATTTCAGGCCTCCCTTATAGCCCCCACTCCCGTTCTAACCTAAAAATTTTAATATAGCTAATAATTATGGAAGAATTCATGCTAATTGACATACCTAGTTTTTTTTTAAGTTCGGTTTAATGTTTAGCGCCCAATGAAATAGTTGACTCCCGCTTTAGTTTATAGTGTATATCTCGTTTATACTTTGTTAAAAGACAAAAATGAATATCACGAAATTTACTCTAAATAACAAAATAAACAACTTTTGTTATGTTCATATTTGCCGAAAAACGAAATATCGCTATTTTTAATATCAGGCCTCCTTGCAACCCCCACTCCTGCCCGTCCCTAGAAATGTTAGTATGGCTTGTTATAATGAAGGCGTTTGTGCTAATACAAATACCGAGTTTTATTTAGTTCGGTTGATTCTTTTGTACCAAATAAAATTGTTGACTCCCGCTATACTTTATATTTACAATGATATAGTCGAGATAATTATATATATTTTGGATCTGATCATCTCCGGTCGATGATAATTAGAAATATTAAAAGCCCTGTTTCATACCAGTAAAACTGAGGAAAAGAAAAACATATTGCTGAGTTCTGGTTATGACAGGGCATCGGCCCGAAATATGATAAAAAGTTCGTTCGTCGCATGAAATTATTAGCAACTATGGCTGTCGAAATAATTTAATGCATTTTCTAGATTAATGAAGCCTCCTTGAAAAAAATACTTTTTATTCGGCTGAGCATTACATTTAATTATTCATATATGTAAATATTTTAAAGAGTTTGAGGTTCCTTTTGGTTAGATATAAACTCTAAACTCTTCATTACATCTCAAGCTTTGAATGACGAATAAATGTAAACATTTCGAAAGCGATACGACTACAAGCAAAATTATAATAATTTGAGAAATAAATAAGCAGATCAATAAAAGAGATTCCTGAGTCAGGATGTATAATCAATAAACGCGAAGGAAATCAATTACTAGAATAAACAGCGCGAGAAAAAAGAAAGCAATACAAGAGGGAGAACCATAAACGATAAATAGAAAAGCCATGACGTATAGAAGAGAAAAGAATTGGGATCCACGAGCCAACGGGGATTTGGAGGGAATCTGGCAGGTTTGGGATTTGCATATTTACAGGTGGGGAGAGGGTTGGAAGATGAGGAGAGCGAAACAGAAAAGGAGATTGGAGAAATATGGTTCAATGAGAGGGAAGTAACAATCAGAACAAAAGATCCTTTTCAAGAAAGGATTATCCATTGGTTCAATAGTCCCAACCCTTACTCAATTCCTAAACTAAACTCAATGACATGGAAAAGAGAACTCACAATGATAATTTCAATTCCAAATAAGTTTATAGTCTGACAAACTATGATGCTTTATCACTGAAGGTAAAACCAAATTAAGAAACAATGACAATTCACAAAGAGACGGGAGAAATAAATCTATTTTGTCATATTGAAGATTATCCTTGTACATGTCTGCAATTCTGTTACCCTATACAGAAGTCTCAGTCAAAAAAAGTCCGTCACGCAGGGGCTGCGTAAAATAAGCAGATTTCCCACGTGAAGTTTTACAATAGAGAAATCTGCCAAATAACAGCTGTAGTAGTAAGTAACCTCTAAACCTATTCACGAGGGACTAATAGTTACAGAAACGGCCACCAGAGCTCTCGACGGAAAGGCCGAACATAGCCGATCACACGCAGAATACAAATACAAATATCTCGGTTAATATTCAAGATACAGAATAAATGTATAGAACAATATTTATAGTAAATTGAATTTGCAATAAGATTCATTCGTTACAATTTTTCGATCCGATGCATAATAACGGAGATATTTCGACTTTTTGAAAATCCTCCCCTCTAAACCCCCCCTCCCACTGGTCCGATTTCAGCCATTAACGAACTTGATCTTCCTTTTTACATAAAACGATTAAATTCCGAGTTTGGTAACGATCAAAAAAAAATTGCGACCGCTAGAGCGGTAACAGACAAATATGTATATATATATATGTGGTGTGTTGTTCTTTTCTTCTCCAAAAAGAACAACACACCACATATAAATACAACCTGGTCGAAAACCTCAGCACAATTATATATATATATATATATATATATATATATATATATATATATATACAGTTTTGAACGGACTTCATTTTCGTCATCTACTAGGTAGGATCGATGGACATTTGAAGAAAAATGTTGAAAATTCCGTCATGAGTACAACCTCAATAGCTGATTTCCCTTAAGGGAAATCTGCTAACAAATACATTAACGAACTTTGAAAAGTCCGTCACGCAGGGACTGCGTAAACTAAGCAGATTTCCCACGTGAAATTTTAAAATAGAGATATTTCACGAGAACCGAGCAGTTAATGAAACGGCCGAACTAGCTTTTGGCGGGAAAGTCACCGTCCGTTAGCCGCCAAGATTTAATAAAAATGCAAATATCTCGGTTAATATTCAAGATAGAGAATAAATGTATATAACAATATTTATAGTAAATTTAATTTGTAATAAGATTGATTCTGTACAACTTTTCGATCCGGTGAATAGTAAGGGAGATATTTCGAATTTTCGAAAATCCTCCCCTCTAACCTCCCCCCCCCTCCTCGTGGTCCGATTTCAGCCGTTAACGAACTTGATCTTTATTTTTACATAAAACGACAAAAAATCAAGTTTGGTAACGATAAAAAAAAAAATTGCGACCGCTAGAGCGCAAACAGACAAATATATATATATATATATATATATATATATATATATATATATATATATACAGTAGAGCGTCGTTTATCCGAACTAATTGTGATCGCGCACGTTCGGATAATCGATTTGTTCGGATAACTAGTTTTTTTAAGAAAATAGGATAATTGTATAAAACACTTTGTATTCATCATTACAATTACATATTACATATTAAAATACATACTTCCGACGCGCATGAACTGTTGTCTAGAACTGACCTGCAAAAAGAGTGGGAGAAGCGGAAGGGCTGACTTCCCGCGTTTCCAGCCGCGGAGTAGACTTCCATTTCAGGGAAACAGAAAGAAGCTCTGATTCCCCGAACGGTAGGGCTCAGTCAGTCCCGCGAACACAAAAGGAGGGAACCCAGGCTTTTCCGTTCTGCTAAAAAGTTATTCACGCTCTAAACAGGGCATTGCTTCAAAGAATACATATTCTTGAAATTTTCAACTTCTTCATTCTGTATATAATACAGCATGCAAATTGAAATATGTAGTTAAAAAAAAAAAAAAAAAAACTTTCCAAAGTTCGTTCGGATAATTGACGTTTCGGATAATTGACGTTCGGATAAACGACGCTCTACTGTATATACAGTTATGAACGGACCTCATTTTCGTCATCTACTAGGTACAATCGATGGACATTTGAAGAAAAATTTCGAAAATTCCGTCATGAGTACAACCTCAATAGCTGATTTCCCATAAGGGACATCTGCTAAAAAACAAATAAACAATATGCATCAATGTGAGTATGTGTGTATTTTTTTTTGTCTTCATAGTATCCTTATGAGACGTTATTCATTTGAGTACATGTTCCATTGCCACATGACATATTACATGTATTATTATGTATTACATGTTTACAACACATACTATTAAATGGGTTATTACCATAAAATCAAATATAATAAAAATAAATAAAACAAAAATAGAACGAAATAATAAAAAAAAGTTAAAAAAAAAATTAAGTAAAATAAAATAATGAAATAAGCAAGATAAGTGACTTCATTTAAAATCCTCAACCGCGGGCTTTCTCTACTTTAATTTTCGAGTCTATGAAAGACAAATATATTGAATTATTATTCTCTTTCCTTTTAATTAACTTTATATTCTAATCTATGTATTTGCTACATCCAAACCTATACTTTTGATAAATTTTGTGAGTTAGTTGTTTATTATATTCATTAAATAATATATGAGGTGGTTCTGGTCAATTACCTCCTTTTAAAATTATGTTCATTATGAAATTTGATCTATTCTGATTATATGTTAAACAGTCATAGAGAATATGTAAAAACGTTTGTGTTCTCTGTGTATCGCATTTTATGCCATTGACTCGAATTTTAAACCTTGTTAAATATATATACTTGCATAACCAAATAAATACATAGTAACCGGATCAAAATCAATATATGAATATAATACCCCTTCTATAAGTACTTTACAATACAATTTTTCCCAGTCATGGAAAGAATGGTGAAGGTGGTAGAACCCTCGCCTCCTGTTCAGAATTAAAAGTAATGTAAAGACGAATAATTAAAATGATTTTAAAAATATATAAATAGTACATTTTTATGACAAAAAAGCACAGATTTTACTTAAGAGTGAAATATAATTAGTTTGAAGCAGGGGACTGGTTTTTCGACAGAATGAAGATTCTAAGAAACGAAAAAGTCGACAGAGAAGAGGTTATTAAGGGAGGCAGCCTAAAATTAACTGAAAAATTAATTACTGGGTAAGTAAGAAACGACACACCCACATTGTTAGCAACCATAACACGCCTGTTTTCACCGCTATTAATTCATTGTGCCAACCATGGAATCATGAGACATGAAGTGCTTCAGGTTTCATTTCAGTCCATTCTCAGAGTGTAATAAAATTTACATATTTAAACATGCAAAAGGCATATTATTTTTGAAACCTAACATTGCAATCTCGGCAGTGGGAGTTCCTATTAAAAAACTAGGAAAAAAACAAAACAAAACAAGACCTTCGCAATTGACTAAGTATATTAACATCCAAATTCACTTTTTTTCCTAATAACATTGGTCTGAAGAAAAAAAAAAGGTTTTGCTAATACTCATGTACCCCGAATCCAAACATGACCCCCGTTTTCCCCGACCAATGACCGTTTTCGCGGGAGACTCCCCTCATGTTTGTCGTTTTTTGATCATTTGGAGGGTTGAAAAGAATTATTTCAACCTTTACATTTTGTTCTGAGGAGATGTAGAAATGAAAAACTCTAAAATACGTATGAATATCACAAGAAGGGAAATTGTTGTACAATGCGGGGGTGATTTGGGAAAACCATTAATAATAATCGAATAATTTTATTTTTTTCCATCAATTTTTTTAACTTCCCAAATATTCCAGCTTCCAGTCCCACTCACCCTCCCCCCCCAAAACAAAACACCAAATATTAATAATATATAGTAACAATAATTTTATAATTAAAATTAAATAAATAAAGTAAATTAAATTAATAGTATGTTTGGTATGTAAACTTTTTTCATAACGGAGATATTTCGACTTTTTGTCTCTCCCACCACTTTCTCTCTCTAAAACTTCGTTCAAAAGGGTCCGAAAATGCTCCATCTTTCTTTTTACATGAATTTCTTAAATATCAAGTTTGGAAAAAATCAAACAAAAATTACTGCCGGTAGTGCGGTATGAGAAGAAATGAAACGTATCTAATTCAATTAAACGTTACTATTCTTTAATAAAAAGATTTACTATTATTATGCCAATTAATTTCTTTATACATTATTGAATAGCATATATACTTATATTCATTAAAAAATTAGGTCAAATTGTACGATTATTTTTTATAAAATCTATCCACTTAATAATTTTATATAATAAAATAATTCAGTAAATTTATTTATTTTTTCAGTTTCTTAAGATAATTTTGTTAAAAATCTAATTTTATTATTACATAAACTTATAGACAAAACGGTGATACCAAATGTATGTTATATACTCTGTATAGTACATTCAGGAAGTATAAGCAACCCGAGTGCATGAATAGTGCAAAAAGAAAAAAAATAGGATGGGGGGAATGAATTTCACTAGCAATCATCATACCAATATAAATATTGTTACAAAAATTAAATACATGAAAAATGAAACAGAGATAGTCACGTATTTGGGAAGTACGAAGTAGAAAAAAGAAGCCGACAGAGGTTTGAGTTCATTCGAGTCCTGTTCTGGAAGAGTTTGGGTCTCCCCTATGATGATTTGCCGCCAATCTATATAAAACACACTGGCCGACCCTAGGCAGTTTTAGTTTCCTCTCAGCTGTCTTCAAGTGTTCATCAGTACTACAGTGCGACTTACTGCAGTGCGGTAAAGTTGTTTTTATGTGAAGAACAGTGTTGTGCCGTGACTGTAAGTAACAGATTAGTGCCATTAACTTCGCAGAGTAAAAGACAGTGCAGTGCCGTATTTTTGTGAACTTCAGTGATCGTGAGTGTATTACTGGACTGTGACTCTTTGAAGAACAGTGGCGCTATCAGTGCATACTGTGAGTAACAATTAACCACGTGTGTTGTGTATTGTAAATAAATTGTGCAGTGATAAAAGCTGTGAAGCTTGTGTGTGTTTAATTTCGCAATCCAAAAGAACTCTTATAAACAACGTTTATTACTGATTTTGTAATAAAAACTTAACAATATATACTCATACATTTCATTAATTAATTGACTTGCAAATTCTTAGATGGACCACCTTTTCGAATTGAATCTCCTGGTTGATAAGGATAGATGTTTATATCCATAAATCATACATTCATGCTTAACTGACAGACGTACTTGCTCAACTTGTAACATTCTCTTGGAGATAAGACATATATATAGACAGAATGCTGGTAACGACAACACCAGGACTTCTCCTATGACTTACAAGAACTTTTGACGGAAGGCAGACCGTGCATTAACAACATATGCTCATACCTACACAAAACTCTCAAACTCAAGTATTCGACAAAATTTAACAAACCAATTTATTCTGTGATGTGCAACAAGATTTCAAATTATATGCATTAATCTTAATATATATAAATCTCCTGTCACGATGTTTGTCCGCGATGGACTCCTAAACTACTTAACCGATTTTAAATTAAATTGGCACACCGTGAGCAGTCTGGTCCAACTTGAGAGATAGGCTATATTAATTTTCTCTGAGACGAACAGGAGTGGGGGTTATAAGGGAGGCCTGAAATTAAAAGTCGTGATATTTCGTTTTCTATTGGTTTTTTCGCAAATATGCACATAACAAAAGTTGTTTATTTTGTTATTTAGAGTAACGTTTGTCATAAACACTTTCATCGTATTCCGAATTATAAACGAGATATACGCTAAAAATTATAGCGGAAGTGAAAAATTTTATTTGGCACAAAAGACTCAACCGAACTAAATAAAACACTCAGTATGTGTATTAGCACTAACGCCTTCCTTATAAAAAGCCATACTATTTCTAGGGACAGGCAGGAGTGGGGGTTATAAGGGAGGCCTGAAAATAATAATAGTGATATTTCGTTTCCTATTGTAGTTTCGGCAAATATGCACATAACAAAAGTTGTTTATTTTGTTATTTAGAAAAATTTGCTCAAGAATTCTTTTCAATATGAACTACCAGGTACCTCACCTGGAAAAATTAATTCAAATGTATGTTAATATTTAGTCCTTAATAATTCAAATCTATGCATAATGCACAGGAAGCGGGAAATATGACAATATGGAGGACAGTGAAGTCTTACATAAAAAATTAATTTTATTATTAACAAATCAACAGAAACGACGGGTATTAACCCTAAACACTGGGACGGGTAAATGTCAAAATATTGTGCAAAATAAAGCCTTGCCAAAAAAATAACATCAACATTCAGCCTCAAATGAATTCCCGAGCGAAGCCGGGTATCTGAGCTAGTTGTATTATATACGGCAAGAAAAAGTACCATTTCAGCCATTCATTTTCTATTAATTATTCACAAACTATGCTCATCAACAATCTTATTTATTTTTTTTTTTTTTTGAATTTAGATACTTGAATTTAGTGTTATGTTCAGTTATAAAACGTTTATCTATTTTAATTTTGTTTACGTTTTTATTTGTTATTATTACTTGTTGTTAATTCTTATTTATTTTACTTTTGTTATTTAAGTTTGTACAATTTTGAAAGGGCAAATAACTTTTTGTGTGATGTGCATAAGTAAATCCAAACAATATCTTTTATTCGTCAAAGAAGGATAGACTTTTTACGCAAATAGCGTTATGATTGCAACCTGAATAAGATATATTTTCCTTAAGGCCAATCTGCTAAAATGACTAAGATATAATTAAAACAACCGGGTATAGGAATTTGTCCACAGTATCCAGACAAAGGCATATTTTGAAGAGTGCTTTCGCTGTAATTGGTCATCATGAGTACCGGAGAAGTTGTTCGATGCCCGTCCCAACTATGACAGCTGAACCGGGAACACCACTCCAAGTCTGATGACGCCCAATTAGGGCGAAAGTGCTCTTCAATAAAGGACTTTGTCGTGAAACTCCGCTCACATCTCTATAGGAAGTTGAAAACGAGCTGACCACTACCCTCTCTACCTTTAAAAAAGATTGTACGAAACAAAAACTTATATTCAATGCAATAAGAATACTCTAGAATGTTTAAGTGGTTGGCCAATTTAATTCATTGTAAAAACAAGATTTCAAAATATATGCATTAATTGACAGCCATTTCTGTTTATAATTAGTATAATTTAGTATTATGTTTATTTAAATCTTTCACTTTTGTCATTTGACTTCGTATAATTTGTGACTTTTTCAAGGGCAAATCACCTTTGACACATCAATGTCCAAATATGTGTATGATATATATATATATATATATATATATATATATATATATATATATATATTCGCAGAACTCAGAGATCTTAATAAAATTTATCGGTTAAATACTTATTATGGCTGATACAAATACAATACTTATAATATTTATAGATATTCATTATTTCTTTTTTCTTTTTCTTTTAAGACTAATAATCTTCTCTTTACATGTTTTTACATTAATTTAACGGTGATATTGTTAATTCTTTATATATGTATCTCATACTTTTGAAATAATCTATGTATAAATTAATAGTAACCCACTACAAATGATGCATGTGATATGCTAACTTGCATGGGACATGCAGAAACTAATAAACGGAAGGAAACAAATAAAATAAAATAATATATATATATATGTGTGTGTGAGTGTGTGTGTCTGTTACTCCTCTAGCGGTCGCAGGTTTGATCGTTACCATACTCGATATTTAGTCGTTTTATGAAACAATAAAGATCAAGTTCGTTCATGGCTGAAATCGGACCACTGGGAAGAGGGTTTATATGGGAGGATTTTCGAAAATTCAAAATATCTCCGTTAGTATACTTCGGATCGAAGAAGTGTACAGAATCAATCTTATTGCAAATTAAATTTACTATAAATACCGTTATATGCATTCATTCTCTATCTTAACTATTAACCGAGATATTTTCATTAAGTGTGTGGGGATAATGGACGGGATGAGTTCGGCTAACTTCAGTTCTAGTTGTGAGTTTCCGCCAAAAGCTAGTTCGACCGTTTCCGTAACTTTTAGGCTCTCGTGAAATTTCTCTATCGTGAAACTTCACGTGGGAAATTTCCTTAGTTTGTGCAACCCCTGCGTGACGGACTTTTTTTACAATGAGATATGCAGATGAAAAAATGTATTCCACAAAACAATGTATGGAACTACAAAACTGTGTTCTTGATAAAGCGATATTTTTACCTCTATGAGTACAACTTAGTTTGATTACCTGCTAAAATGGTTATTTTGGCACATTTAGCCAGAACGGCGATTGGTTATTTCATAAATTAAAAGATGAGTCAATAATTATCATAATAGCAGATTACCCATGAAGGATTTACATCTGAGATACTAAGGGAGGACAATAAGGGATGGTAAAGCCGTTAGAATCAATAGACCCCTGCAGATTAATGGGCAAGTATGAGGAGGAAGGGCTACACGAAGGGAAACTGTTAGAAACTCCCGGAAAATGAGGGCCGATTCCTAAACCACTTTTACCCCAGAGGCCGGAGTATTTCTTTTAATGCGATATCCACTCCCCTCGACCAACAAATCCACCTAATGCCCCCTGACCTCCCTAGTAATTGTCAATCGATCCCAAATGGAATTAAGCCCCATAAGATCTATAGGCCAACTTTAATGACTTTATAAAACCGCCGAGGCTTAGAATATTAGAAGGTTCGGGAATGGAGAAATGCAATAAAAAAAGTAAAGCTACACACAATATATATATATATATATATATATATATATATATATATAAAGTTTTGAACGGACCTCATTTTCACCATCTCCTGGGTAGAATCGATGGACATTTGAAGAAATTTCTTCGAAAATCGCGTCGGGAGTACAACCTCGATAGCTGATTTCCTTTAGAGGAAATCTGCTAATAGGAAAAGGGACAGCGAAGGTTGGAGGATCCCGGGTGACATATACAGTGCAACTTGCCTAAGAACATCGGTGAATGAGCTAAGACGGTGACAGCAGGCAAGATACAACACGGACTAGAGGTTAATAGTAAGTTTATAACATTTCTATCGGCCGCCTTGTAATAAAGGGATTTTGTGAGGAAGTATATAGAAGGCCGTTCACTGAATGGGCGGTCAGCTCTTAGAAGAATCTTCAAGGAGAAGATCAATATTTGCTAGATGGCCTTTCACCTTAAAAGCTTGCAACAACCTCAATAGCACCAAATTGAATGAAGAATCATAGAGACTTCATATAAAGAGAGAAAAACACTCTTCTACAGCAAATCGAATAATAGAACTTCACTTATGTCTGTTAGTAAAACAGTCGATTCCATTACAACACAGAGCTTCATTATTATTATTTCAGTTCACAGAGTAAAATAAATCCTTTCACCTTAATTTAGTTGGTTCATTCTTTAATCGACTATTAGATTCTCAAGTAGTGTATAACTATGCTCTGGAGCTCAACAACCAAGATCAGCAAATTTCGGCTCTCACGAATGAACGTTAAACGTCATCCGTTTAATATTACATTTTACTACTCATTCCACCAAGACTTTCATATTTTTGTCTTTTTCAGTTAAGCGGACGATTTATCATAACTTTACTGAACCATTTTAATATAACAAAAAGGCATTCGGAAAACTCGATGCCCTAAAAACAACACTATCCACGACAGAAACTAATCAGGATGAAATGGTATAAGTCCTTCACGCAGGGGCTGCGTAAACTAATCAGATTTACGACAGATAAATCTACATACTGGTAACACCACCGTGAATGTTAAGCGAATAAATATAAACGGTAAGAAGACATGTTTCAGTCAATTTACAAGTTAATAATATCTACAACGGAAAGCGTCTGAATTGTAGACAAACTGGGTAGCCAACATCGCATCGCTGAATAGATAGAATTATTCTAGACCGGAAAGAAGAGGAATTAATGAAATATATGTATATGTATGAAATATATATATGACTATAACATATTAATTTTATTCCCTTAAGGGAAAACTGCTAAAATGTCACCTGAATGCCGCGAAGCAGACAGCCTACCTTTATACTCTGAGATGGCAATGAGTCAATTGATGATTTAACCTTTGCTTGTCAGGTAATTGTATCAGGAGTAACAATTAGCATAGCTCCAGAACAATCAAAAGCATATAATTGAAACTAGTATATAGAACTAGTATGTAGAGTGTTTAGTGGTGCTGTTTTAGATACATTCATAATGGAAAAAATATATTACGCCTGTAAACTCTAACTAACTCGCGCCAGCAACCCACTTTAGGCCAGCCTTCGGCATCACCAAGTGGTGAAGCGATCCCTGTGAGATCGCCAAGCGACGGATCGGGCTTCGCCCTCAATATTTCTGATTTTTATTTATACATGTTGTTTCCAGATTCGATATTCTTATCATTAAATCTGTAACGTTTATTCACAAAAAAATAAAAATAATGCCCATTCGGACTAAAATACAGGGAAACGGCCATGATATAAAGAACCCTCACCACTAGAGTAATGCATTATTTTCGTTTCGACAAACCAAACCCCAAAGGCAATAAATAAACATTAATACATACTTTTTGAATAGTTTTTTTTTTTTTTTTTTACCAAAATGAAGATGTTTTTTTTTTTTCATCATTCATTCAGATGTCATGAATAGATAAATTCAAGTACTTTTAGTTAATCTAATAATAGCACAAATTGAGGGAACAAATTATATTTAGAATGCTGTAATATCTCCTGACGGAAAATAAGGATCATCATAAATACGAATCGAATCAATAAGAATGGCCCGCCTCATTTAAAATGGAATTGGAAGAGAATTTAGGAAAGGGTTTTTAAGAAGGAGAGGCATAAAGAATTATTCAACCATGTTCACTTTTCACTTCTAAATTTAATTTAGATGAAATACGCCTTTATGTTGAGGAGGTTCTAAGAAAATTTACCATAAATAAAAATTTATGACAGCAACATATATATTATTAAATGTAAAAAATCTAAAATGTATCTCTGTAGATAACCCGTCCTAATTAGCGTTAGTTGAAAAAAGTCCGCCACGCAGGTGCTGCGTAAACTAAGCAGATTTCCCATGTAAAGTTATACAATAGAGAAATCTCCATACGAGTGCCTAAGAGTTACGGAAACGGCCGAACTAGCTTTTGGCGGGAAACTCACTTTGTCCGTTACCCGCCCACATTTAATAATTATGCAAATATATCTGTTAATATTCAAGATAGAGAATAAATGTATATAACGATATATATAGACCATTACATTTGCAATAAAATTGGTTTTATACAATTTTTCGATTCGAAGCATAATAACGGAGATATTAAGAATTTCCGAATTTCTCCCCTTGTAACCCCCCCCCCGGTCCGATTTCAGCCGTTAACGAACTTGAAGTTTGGTAACGATTAGACAACTATTGCGACCACTAGAGCGGTATCAGACAAATATATATATATATATATATATATATATATATATATATATATATATATATATATATATATATACAGTTTTGAACGGACCTCATTTTCGTCATCTCCTGAGTAGGATCGATGGACATTTGAAGAAAAATGTCGAAAATCGCGTCATGAGTACAACCTCAATAGCTGATTTCCCTTAAGGGAAATCTGCTAAAAGTGGACGTTAATAAATAATTAAATTAAAATGTATCTTTTTTAATTTCCAACCTCCTGGATGAACATCTTCATAAAGACTAATCCAGTAAAAATCTACGAGGAATTGAATTTATTCTTTTTCTAAATAGGAGAGAAAAAAATATATAACAGAAGAATGATGCAACGTACATTGTACAAAACTCGATCTATATATCAGTATGCCATCAACGACTAGAAAACAAATCAATCGAAAAGATTTCTAAAAACTAAAAATCAAAAACCAATAAATATTTGAAATTTCGATATAACACAATTTAATCATTGCTCTAATATGAGCTTTAATAGTAGTGATTTAATGTTTTTCTTTTTACTTTTTTCCATATTTTTATTAATTTTTGTTTTTGGTCATAAACAATATCACATCGCAGCGAACGATATAATAATAATGAGCTGGCAACTTACAAACTAAGACAAATAAATATTTGTAGAGGACATGGCCTCTTGTTAATGCTCAACAGTCAATTTGAGTTTTTAGCTACTGCCCAACAATAAAGGCTTGTAATTGTTTAACAAAGCGTTATATTATTCAGAGAGTTAAGATGAGCGGGAACCTGTGATTAATATTATAAATGTCATCACCTAATTAGCAAGAACAGCCAAGGGGTTGGATTTCGCGACAGGAAACACAGCTAAGTGATTATTCATTTAGTCAGTGACCTAAGTAAATGCATCAATCTCTAAATAGCAATGCATCCAGAAGCCCTATGGCGTAATTCCAAGTTTGTTAACTCGAATTGAATTTTAAATAGACTAAGAGCAAGAGGCATTAAGCAAACTAATTGATAATTTATTAATATTATTTAGGCAAATTATTACAGATCAAGTTAGTTTATTTATTTATTAAGGTCTACTTTGTGCTACTATGGCTAATTGGGAATGAAGTAAAAATGCTTTTAGGTGTGGCGATGAATCAAATTACGATTATGTCAAACGGAGTTATGTATTTAAATTTTAGAAATGAATATAAATATAATCATAGAGTGATATAGGATAGTTTTAATGTAGAGAGTAGATTAGTTTGTTGTTTTAAGATTGAGATAGAATAATGCTATAATGTTAATAGATTTCCCTTGAGGGAACTCAGCTATTAAGGTCGTACTCATGAAGCGATTTTTGAAACATTTCTTAAAATATCCATCGATCCTACCTAGGAGATGACGAAAATGAGGTTCGTTCAAAATGATATATATATATTTGTCTGTTAACGCTCTACCGGTCGTAATTTTTGTTTGATCGTAACTAAGCTCGATATTTAAACGTTTTATGTAAAAAGACAGATCAGTTCGTTAATGGCTGAAATCGGACAAAAGGGGGGGGGGGTTTAGAGGGAGGATTTTCGAAAATTCGAAATATCTCCGTTACTATACGTCGGATCGAAAATCTCTTTATCTTGAATAGCCCTGCGTGGCGGATTTTTTAATATTTTTTCTATCCCTGTTACATGTTATACGCAATTTTAAATCACTTTTATTATTAAATGACTGCTTTTAAGGTATTGTTATGAATAGTTATGACATTCTTATTGTTTTTTTTACTTTGTTATCAGTTACTGAAGATATATCTTGGCTCTTGAAAAGTGTAATTTGTAGAAGAAACATTTGTGGAGGACAAGGCCTTTTTTTATTGATCGTGATTAATTGGTTCCTCTAGCGTCCAGCATCTCCGGAGAAAAGTAGTAGATAATAATGGAGGTTTACAGTCTAAATAAAGCTGAAAGAATTTTTAAAGCAAAAATAAGTTTGTATAAATTGTACTTATATAAATTTATTTTCTCAATATATCTAAAATAGATGAAATTAAATTAAAACAGGACATTATACATGAAAGATGACAATACTAAAGAACTAGGGCAAATCTAGAGAGGCGAGTTTGGTTCTCGTCTGAGTAATAGGAATTTATTTAGCGACGAACTCATTAAATAAAATCCTTAGTCCCACTCTGGCTAGAAAAGGGCGGTAGCCTGCAGATAACCCGTTACAATTAGATATAGTAGCATAAAGTGGACTTCAACAAATAAATAATAATAATAACTAAAGAACTCAGGTTAGTCATAGCGAAAGGGGGCTCAGGTTAGCCATGTGAATTAAAGCGTTGGCTCTAATACCACACGGTTAACCTAGAGTGGCGAGTTCGATTCCCGCCTGGGCAATAGGAATTTATTTAGTGACGGAATTCATTAAATAGTCCCACCCCGGCTAGAAACGGGTGGTAACCTGTAGATAACTCGTCCCAATTAGCCTTCGTAGCAAAAAGTGGACGTTAATAAATAAATAATAATAATAATAACTAAAGAACTCAGTGTACATGTGTGGAAGAACTACAAATTCATAAGAGAAAACAAACTTTGCATGTGTTAAATATTTATTACACGGCACCATTATCTAAACTGAAGACAAATTAAATTTTGAAATAATTTAAAAAGAGGAAAAACTGATTTTTCTAAGGACTGGGATGTGTAGGAAATTCTATGACAGGCTATAGTTGTATGAAGCGGCCCACTTAGATAGCTCTTTGGAGCAGTACGTGCTAAGTAGCCCGCTGGGTCAGCATAAAGTCACAGAGTGCCCTACATTCAAGCACCTTAACCACAAACTTTACAACTCTATCTTCTTATGCTCTTCAATAAGAAGCAATGTAAATAGACTATACACGGTGTATGTATCTATGAACTGATCAGTATGAAAAACAATTTGAATACTGTTCAGTGCTAAGGAAGGAAGACATTAAGAAATTAAAAAGCTTCAGTGTTACAAAATAATATAGTTTAGTGCAGTGATTAACAAACAGAATTCTAGAGAAAATGGAGTGTGTTTGTATATATAATTAAAATATTTTTTAGTGCTGAGGAAAGAACACATTAAGAGGGTAAACATGATATTATAAAACATTTAAATGGTTCTGTGTTACAAAATAATAAAGTTTAATGACGAACAAACAGCATTTCGGGTACACGGGTATTTAGCTGGTTGTAGTTAAAACATTCATTAGTTCTGAGGAAGTAACAAATTAAGAGAACAAACATCGAATTAAACTTTAACTGGTCCTGTTTAATGTGGTGGTGAACGGGCAGCATTTTAGGGAAATGGGGTGTGTGTTTGCGTGTATAGTTAAAATATTCTTTAGAGCTGAGGAAGGAACACATTCAGAGGGTAAACATGGTGTACAACTTTAAATGGCTCAGTTTAACAACATAATATAGTTAAGAGTAGTAGTGAACAAATAACATTATAAGAATATGGTGTAGAATCTTTATTTGGTAGTGTGTTCAAAATAATAATCGAGTTCAAGGTTGATGTCTAAATAATCGAGTTGTAGTCAGCTGACTTAACCTACCTCGGGAACCTCAGTATCAACTACCTCCTCTGCGAGGACAGTCACTACGGTTGTAAGAAGAAACGAGCACTTCAGAAATATAAGTAGCAATATATTATTAGATTTAATAAATATATCATTGATGTAGGCACCTATTTATCATTATCATTATTTATTAACGTCCACTTTTTGCAACTTAGGCTAATTGGGACGGGTTATCTACAGGTTACCACCCTTTTCTAGCCAGGGTGGGATTTTAGGAGGTTATTTAATGAATTTCGTAACCAAATAATTTCCCTTGCCCAGGCAGGGGCACCTATTTAATACACTATCTAGAAAAAAAGAATATAAAAAAATTAGTGACATTAATTTTTTTTATATTTTTTTGTTTGAAAAGGGATAGCCACTGAAGAAGTGACAAATAAGCCACGAAACATGTAGGGCAGTTTCAATAAAGTTTTCACCGAAATAAATGTTTTTTATTGATGAACATTGCCTTAAAATATAAAGAATATATACAAAATAATATAATTTAGTGTAATGGTGAACAAACAGCATTTTAGGTAAATAGGATATCTGTTCGTACGTAGAGTTAAAATACTCTTAAGTGAGAAGGAAGGAACACATTAAGAGGGTAAACATGATAATATTAAAAAATTAAATGGTTATGTGTTACAAAATAATATAATTTATTGAAGAGGTGAACAAATAGCATTTAAGGGACATAAGGAATTTTTTTGTATGTATAGTCAAAATATTTTTTTAGTGCAAATTAAGGAACACGTTGAGAGTGCAAACGTGATAATATTAAATTTTTAAATGGTTCAGTATTACAAAATATAGTGTAGTGTATTATTGAAAAAATAGCATTATAGGTACCTAGTGAATTTGATCGTGTGTATAGTCAAAATATTTTTTAGTGCAAATTAAGGAACACGTTGAGAGTGCAAACGTGATAATATTAAATTTTTAAATGGTTCAGTATTACAAAATATAGTGTAGTGTATTATTGAAAAAATAGCATTATAGGTACCTAGTGAATTTGATCGTGTGTATAGTCAAAATATTTTTTAGTGCAAATTAAGGAACACGTTGAGAGTGCAAACGTGATAATATTAAATTTTTAAATGGTTCAGTATTACAAAATATAGTGTAGTGTATTATTGAAAAAATAGCATTATAGGTACCTAGTGAATTTGATCGGTGTATAGTCAAAATATTTTTTAGTGCAAATTAAGGAACACGTTGAGAGTGCAAACGTGATAATATTAAATTTTTAAATGGTTCAGTATTACAAAATATAGTGTAGTGTATTATTGAAAAAATAGCATTATAGGTACCTAGTGAATTTGATCGTGTGTATAGTCAAAATATTTTTTCGTGCAAATTAAGGAACACGTTGAGAGTGCAAACGTGATAATATTAAATTTTTAAATGGTTCAGTATTACAAAATATAGTGTAGTGTATTATTGAAAAAATAGCATTATAGGTACCTAGTGAATTTGATCGTGTGTATAGTCAAAATATTTTTTAGTGCTGAAGAATGAACACATTAAGAGGGTAAGCATTATATTAAAAATTTAAATGGTTCTGTGATACAAAATAATATAGTTTAGTGCAGTAAATAGCAAATAGAATTTTTGTTCCATTGGTTATTTGTTTGTATGTATAGTCAAAACCTTTTTAGTGCTGAGGAAGGAACACATTAAGAAGGCAAACATGCAATTCAAAATTTAAGTGGTTCCGTGTTACAAAAATATACAGTTTAGTGCCGTAGGGAACAATTATTTAAGGGATATGGTGTAGAATCTTTATTTTTATTGAAAGGAGACTTATATACTGTATTACATTTTTCCCTTAAGGGAAATCAACTACTGCGACCGTACTCATGATGCAGTTTCCGAAAAATTTCATCAAATGTCAAACGGATCGCTAGGAGTTGGCGAAAATGAGATCCATTCAAAATATATATGACTGTTAACGCTCTAGCGATCGCAATTTTCGTTTGATCGTTACCAAACTCGATATTTAAACGTTTTATGCAAAAATATAGATCAAATTCGTTAATGGCTGAAATCGGACCAGTGCGAGGGGGGGTTTAGAGGGGAGGATTTTCGAAAATTCGAAATATCTCCGTTACTATACGTCGGATCGAAAGATTATATAGAATCAATTATATTGCAAATTAAATTTACTATAAATATATACATTTATTCTGTATCTTGAATATTAACCGAGATATTCGCATTTTTATGTTTTCAGCTTCTGAGATGAGATCGGCTAACTTCGGGTCTAGTCGTGAGTTTCCATCAAGAGCTAGTTCGGGCCCTTCCCGTAACTGTTTGACTCTCTATTCTGAAATTTCTCTATTATAAAACTTCACGTGGGAAATCTGCTTAGTTTACGCAGCCCCTGCGTGACGCACTTTTCTTTGATCATTACCAAACTCGATACTTACACGTTTTAAAAAATCAATCTTATTCCAAATTTAATATTCTATAAATGTTGTTATATACGTTTTTTCATTACCTTGATTTAACCATGATATGTCCATTTTTTATTTCCCGGCCTTCGGGAACCCCACTCCTACTCATGTCATATTAACAATTACGTTTATTTTGAGATCATTGAAATGGAAATCATTGACGCACGTGGGAAATCTCCTTAGTTCAGGCAGCCCCTGCGAGACGGACTTTTTTTTCTCTATCAGATGTTTCTTTTTTTTTTTTTTTTTTTTTTTTTTTTTATAGGGTGTAATATATATGCATGCTTAAAGATGAAAGAAGTTGGTTGGAGTCTGCTTTGAAAATACTGTAATAAGGGAGACAGCTCCTTGCTAATTACCTTCCCGTCAGTGTCAGCTGCCGAGCTAAGCGACTACCGATACAAAAAATGACCTACTACACTAGTCGTTTAAAGACGATTTCCTTGTTATTAGAGAAATCAATCAAGTATTTTCACTAGACGATTCTTTTGGGGCTTAGCTTTTAATGGAAAGTAAATAAATAAGTATTGTATGGAGAAGCTAGAGGGAGCCATTAATGGAATAGGGTTACATTGAGTCGGATCGAAGTTGCTATTAGCCGATCAGATCTTGGCCGGTACAATTAAAGCGATAAGCCTCACCGTTACAGCTACCTTCTCTAATGAAACAACTCACATTTAGAACTACTTGGGGCCGAAAGGCAAGATGGCTCTCCTTCTGTCTACAATCTTTTATCCTAAAGTACATTTAGAGATACCTTACATAAGTAAAGGGGAAATAAGCTTTGATTCCTCGGGTAAAAGGGAACAGAATATCGTGAATAAATAAAATACCAACAACCACTTTGCAACTGATGATTCGATATCCACTGAACAGAAGAAACGACTATGGCTATTGAGACATACCAAAAGTCCATACAGAGAATGGGTAAGCAAAGGAGATTTCCCAGATGCACATTTGCTATATGGATTGTATTCCAAGCATGAATATTTAAACAAAGGTAAAAGGAGCATTCAAATATGTACGCAATCCAACATAAGCAATACTCACGAGTGATACAAACCGACATCAAAAGTCTTATATCTCATTTCAACTTGGATATGATAAGTTACCTTGGCCCTTGCTTTTCTTTCAATAAGATGGGAAAATAAAAAAGTCCATCACGCAGAGAATGCGTAAACTAAGCAGATTTCCCATGTAAAGTTTTACAATAGAGAAATCTGTATACTGGTAAAACAATACCACCCTGATTAAATACAAAGGTAATGAGAAATCTTTCAGTTAATTAAAATAAATTCCCAACTGAAACGGCTTCTGAATTGTAAGAATAATTTATATTTTAATAACTCAAATTTTAGTAGTCAAAGAACTAAAGAAGGGGGGGGGGCGGATGAAAAGAACGTATTTGCATAAATCTCACAAAGTAACAAAGGTAAGGTAAGGTTAAGGTGGCCGATCTAATCCGAACTATACCCGACCACAGACTTCATAAAAATGCAAATATCTCGGTTAATATTCAAGATAGAGAATAAATGTACATAACAATATTTATAGTAAATCTAATTTGCAATAAGATTAGTTCTATACAATTTTTCGATCCGATGCATAATAACAATCAAACGAAACTTGCGACCGCTAGAGTGTTATCAGGAATATATATATATATATATATATAATTTTGAACGGACCTCATTTTCGTCATCTCCTGGGTAGGATCAATGGACATTAGAAGAAATTTGTCAAAATCGCGTCATGAGTACGACGTCAATATCTGATTTCCCTTAAGAGAAATCTGCTAAAAAGAGGGCATTTAGGCTGGCGGCAAGAAATCGTGATACGTTACCTTGATTTTTCTTTTAAGAAAGAAATTCTCGAAATAAGTTATATGAATAAAAAATATACCCTCAACCATAAAAAATGTTTTTTTTACCATCATAAGAGCAGCTTCAAAACCATTTTTCGGAGATACAATATGCTGAAAAAAAAGAAAACATACACAATAAATAACTCATCATTTCCGAGACATTGGAAGAAAAGAAAGCGAAAAATAAAGAAAAAAAATAGAAAAAAGTAGTTTAAAAAGTCCATAAAATGGTTAAAAAAGAAAGAAATAAAAACATCCCCAAAGGTTAGCTGAGACTGGACATTAAGTTGGAATATTTCAATATAAACCGAACGGGAGTCGATTAGGAATAAAACATGCGTAGCATAAAAAAATAAGCCTGGAATGGAGAGACAGAGGAAGATAATTTCCATGGCGAAGCCCGTTAATGAGAAAATAATCACAGGAGGATTGCATTGGGGTAGGATTAAATCCTTAAATTACAGGATGGAATGTGAGGGGAATCGAAGTAACACCAAATCCTCTTTGACATAAATCCATCAGCCACTTTCAAAATAAAAAAAATGATATAATCTCTTATGCAGCTAGAAGTCTAAGGAGCGTAAACAGTGATTAAGAACTAAAACCACTAAACAGAATTCCCACGTGAATTTTTATAATAGATAATTATACATACTGGTAACGAGCAGGCCAGCCAACCTCTGAGAGCTGAATAGATAGAGAGAAATATTTTTGAAGAGAAAGAAAAACAATTACTGAATATAATACATTCATTTTATTAAAACTATATATTATATCTAGCACTGTAATTTATAATGAAAGGAAATAATCTCAATCACTCTAATTTTAGTAATCCAAAACAAAAGACAGGAGCAGGGAAAATCAGAACGTACCTTATTTACATATATCATCTCATCTGGAAAGGATTTGATGAACTCAATATCTGGTATTTCGGCTTGAAATAAGACGGTTCATTATACTGGACGTTCGATGATTGAAAGTGGGGGTTTACCAAAGGGTGAAATCTAACAAAGGGTCTTTTGCAGAAGACGACCTCCAGTGATTAAACTCGGTGAAGAGTGATTTCACATCTTATAAACATTTATTCAATTATGAACACATGATCAATGCTAACTTGTATTCACATTGGTGTTTATCCGCCATTTGATCTATCCAAAAGTGTTATGGGTTTGTTAAAATTAGTACAAGAAATTTTTGACAAGAAAGCTGCTGTGTCCTTCCCCCAGGAAAAGGAATCTTGCACCGTGGAAGACAGTGCGAGGAAAGACATGAAATGCGTCTCATTTTATCAGAAGCTCATGACAGATGGAGGTGTATGAGGCGTAGCTGTCAAAAAACTAGTTCACTACGGAAAGATACTTACCTTGAGAATAGCAAAGTTCCATTTACAGTGTATGTTTATTTCCTGTACAGCTGGACTGTGGAGTACACCACCACTAAATTTTGCATTGAGGAATTTGGGATGGGTGAGCACACAGTTACTGATATGAAGACTTTTTTACGCGAAGTTTGTGCAGACTGGATATTGAAACACCCCATCAAGATTGGAGGAGCGGGTTTAACTGTTGAAATAGATGAGAGTCTATTTTCAAAAAGAAAATATAATGTAGGGAAAATTTATCCCGAACAGTGAGTTTTCGGGGGTATATGTAGAGAAACTAGGGAATGTTTTCTGTATGCAGTTCCTGACCGTACGAAATTAACTTTAATCAGTGTTGTTAAGGAGTGCATATATCCTGGAAGCACTGTCATATCGGACTGTTGGAAAAGTTACGACATTATTCCAAAACTGGAGGGATATGACTTCCAACATCTAACAGTGAATCACTCCAAAAACTTCCGAGACCCAGATACAGGAGCTCAGACCAACACCGTGGAGGGGATGTGGGCGTTAGCGAAGAGAAGGAACAAAATACAGTGTGGGACAAGCAGGAAGCTCCTCGACTCCTACATTTGCGAGTTCGCCTGGAGGCAAAGAAACAAAAACGAAGACCTTTTCGAACAAATAATTAAAGACATTTGTGCGTTCATGCCTCGTAAATGAATATAATTATTTAATAAATTGTTTTATTGTTCGTTGTTTCAATTACTGAAGTGCTATAGGTTAGAATGCATATGGCCACTTTGTTTATTATAGGTAGGTAACAGATGTTATCACCTAAGCCTGATATGAGTAAAATAACATAACGTGTAGTCACTGGAGGTCGTCTTCTGCAAAAGACCCCTAACAAATTCCAATACCTCCATTAAGATTGAAGATAGAGGAAACATGTGTGTAACAACATTTATAGAACATTACATTTGCAATACTATTGGTTCTATACAATTGTTCGGTAGGACGTACAATAACACCAAATATATGATTATGCCAATAGAAATTAAAAAAGGACCCCAGCAAGGCGTATATATTGACTACGAGGATTGTGCGCCATTTTTTTAATAGTTTCTAATAGAGGAAAACGTGAGGAAAAACAGGTACGACATCGATTGGCTACTGCGATGTGGATTTCCCACCTTTTTTCTCAGAATAAGCCTATCCTCCTTAACAATAGATAGTAGTTAAATGAGAAAAGTCAGTAAATTCATCAGCTGATTAAGAATGTTGAAGCCAATTATCGAAAGAGGCTGAATTATTAAAGAAAGTCAAAATTAAACTATAGAAAGACTAAGCCAACTTTCAAAGCCCTAAACAAATCCCCCTAAGGGAAATCAACTATTGACGTCGTACTCGAGGCGCGATTTTCGAAAAGTTTCATCAATCCTGGAGATAACGAAAATGAGATCCGTTCAAAACTATATATAATATATGTCCTTTAATGCTCTGTTCTTGTCTGAACTCATATTTTAACGTTTTATGTAAAACTAAAGATTAAGTTCGTTAATGGCTGAAATACGACCGGTGAGAGTGGGGTGGTTTCGAGGGGGATTTTCGAAATTCCGTAATATCTTCATTATTATGCGTCGGATCGAAAGATTGTATACAACCAATTTTATTACAAATGTAATGTTCTATAAATGTTGTTATGTAAGTTTTTTTCACTATCTTGTTTAATAACGAAGGTATTTACATTTTTTATTTTTAGTTTTCAGCTCTGAGTAAACCCCCGCCCCCCACTCCTATTTATGTTATATTAGCAATAAGCTTTTATATTATGAAACACATTATTTGAAGCCTATATACCAAATATAGTTCTCATTAAAATTTTACGCTTCGAGATAAATGCAAATACGTGACGCCTTTGGAAACCTGCTTAGTTAACGCAGCCCTTGAGTGACGGATTTTTTTTTCGTCACTTTATTTTACTTATTTATTTACATTGTGCCACTGCAGACGTCTTATCTAGAGGTAACCGCATTTTCTAGCCACAGTGGGACTAAGTATCAAATCAATTCCTATTGCACAGGACGTGGGAATCGAACCAACTACTCTAGGGTTACCAAGGTTATTAAAGCGTTCCTAACATAGTTTACCTGTGCCCCGCCCTAATTTCTCTTTTTTTTAACCATACCAGGTCTGTTAGGTAAAACCGATTTTTCTATTAATGCCAATGTATCAAATTTAATTTTAAAGCCATAGTAGAACTATTATTGATTAAAACTCACTTGGTTGAAACCATATTTTAAAACATCAGTACAAACCCTATGTTTGTTTTTCCAATTAAAAGAAGAATTAGCGGATTGATGTTTGACTGGTATTAATCTAATTCGCTGTGCTGATATTCGTTCGGATAATGGAAATATGATTTAGGGGATAAAGCTAATAACACGAGGGTTGAAGGAAAACTAGATGGATAGGGCCAAGGGAAAGAAGATTATGACCAAATTAAAAAGTCCGTCACGCAGAGGCTGCGTAAACTAAGCAGATTTCCCACATAGAGTTTTACAATAGAGAAATTTCACTGAGCAGTAAAAGACAAATTATATATATATATATATATATATAAACTGCTCAAAAATGAATAGGGATATTGGCTGTTTTGTGGTGTGTATGGGGCCTAGCATATTTTTTTATTATAAATATCATATTTATTAGAAAGTATTGTCTTTTTTCCCCCATAAAAAGAAATTTAATTAAGATGGATTTAATTAAAATTAATAGGATAAGAACAAATAACCAATATCCCTATTCATTTTTGAGCAGTGTATATATATATATATATATATATATATATATATATATATATATATATATATATACAGTTTTGAACGGACCTCATTTTCTTCATCTACTAGGTAGGATCGATGGACATTTGAAGAAAAATTTCGAAAATTCCGTCACGAGTAAAACCTCAATACTTGATTACCCTTATGGGAAATCTGCTAAAACCGGAATCTAAATAAAATCAAAATAAATAAAAAAGTCCGTCACGCAGGGGCTGCGTAAACTAAGCAGATTTCCCACGTGAAGTTATACAATAGATAAATCTGCCCAATAACAACTGTTGTAGTAAGGTATCTCTAAACCTATTCAAGAGAGACGAGTAGTTATGGAAACGGCCTCCAGAGCTCTCGGCGGAACGTCCCGAACATAGCTGACCCCAGCCTATCATACACAGAATACAAATGCAAATATCTCGGTTAATATTCAAGATAGAGGATAAATGCCTAGAACAATATTTATAGTAAATTTAATTTTCAATAAGATTCGTTCAATACGATTTTTCGATCCGACGCATAATAACGGAGATATTTTGAATTTTCAAAATTCCCCCTCTAACCCCCCCCCCTCCTACTGGTCCGATTTCAGCCATTAACGAACTTGATCTTTATTTTTACATAAAACTATTAAATTTCGAGTTTGGTAACGAACAAATAAAAATTGCGACCGGTAGAGTGTTATCAGGAATATATATATATATATATATATATATATATATATATATATATATATATATATATATATAATTTTGAACGGACCTCATTTTCGTCATCTCCTGGATAGGATCGATGGACATTTGAAGAAATTTTTCGAAACTCGCGTCATGAGTACGACCTCAATAGCTGATTTCCCTTAAGGGATGCTAATAAGAGCACAGTGGCTAACAAAAATAGCAGATTACTAGCAGGAATCAAATTCTGATCCTATGCATACATGAGGTTTAGTAAATAAATGAATTAGTCAACCTTACAGATACCCGGCCAAGTTTTGATAAACTATAGAATCATTTTCTCAACTCAATGCAAATTTGCCTGAGAACGTAAATCAAGGTTGGACTGTAAAACATAACTCATGTATCTATTTTACGACAGGAATCTATGAAACCCTCTAATAATGAAAACCTTCGAAGGAAAACACTCCTGAAAAAGTAACGATTTTATTTGAAAAAAGAAACAAGTTGATTCCGGACTAAGATATAAACTAAGTCGGTAAAATGAGGTAGTATTGACTAAGAAAAATATAGGAGAGAGAAGCAATTAAAGGGAGAGAAAGGGGGAAGGGAACAAGCATGTGGAAACCAACAAAGTGGATATGATAGCAAGCTAAACTCGAGGGAATGAACTAAACAAACAACATAAAGCGGATATTAACTTTATGAAATCCAAATATACCCGCAGATTATTATGACTGGATATAAATGGAACTCCGTCCTTAAATGTGCTATTTAACGAACCTTTCATTTAAAAGCGAAAAGTAATAAGTCAAACAATGCTGTATAGTATTATATCAAACAGGCTACATACTAAAAATGAAGAAAATAAATTACATAAAGGCCAACACACAATTCAAGCACCGAAAATATCAGGGAAAATGAAAGCAACAAGTACGGATGCTTTACTTAAAAAGCGTTTCTTGGATTTTCCAAATTACAATATTTTAGGTTAAAAATAATTAAATGTGCATTTATCTGAAGCTTAATCAATTATAAAGCCGGCAAGCTTGGTAAAACTGAAGTATTAATGGTTTTGAAGTTTTATTAGCAGATTTCCCTTAAGGGAAATCAGCTATTGAGGTTGTACTCATGACGGAATTTTCGAAATTTTTCTTCAAATGTCCATCGATCCTACCTACTAGATGACAAAAATGAGGTCCGTCCAAAACTGTATATATATATATATATATATATTTTACATTTTTTTGTTTGATCGTTACCAAACTCGATATTTAGTCGTTTTATGTAAAAAGAAAGATCAAGTTCGTTAACGGCTGAAATCAGACCAGTGAGAGGGGAGGTTTAGAGGGGAGGATTTTCGAAAATTCGAAATATCTCCATTACTATACGTCAGATCGAAAAATTGTACAGAATCAATCTTATTGGAAATTAAATTTACTATAAATATTGTTATATACATTTATTCCCTATCTTGAATATTAACCGAGATATTTGCATTTTTATTTGGGCCGATAACGGATTTTTGAATTTCCCGCCAAAAGCTAGTTCGGCACTTTGCCGTAACTGCTCGGCTCTCGTATGGAGATTTCTCTATTGTAAAACTTCACGTGGGAAATCTGCTTAGTTTACGCAGCCCCTGCGTGATGGACTTTTATTAATGAACCTTTTGCAGGAATGACACCGTATTGCTTCCTACCAACGTGGTAACTCGTCGGCGTATTTTTATTAATTAAATATTTTATTAGTTCCTACACCAAATAAATAAATACATACCACTAACACAGTTTGTATGAACATTAATATAAATACTCAAACATTTTATATTTTGAAAAAAAATGTATACCTGTGGTAATGAAAGGAGGAACATAATCAACTAATCTCTTATAAAACCTAAAAAAGTCCGTCACGCAGGGGCTGCGTAAACTAAGCAGATTTCCCACGTAAAGTTATACGATAGAGAAGTCTCCATACAAGTGCCGAACAGTTACGGAAACGGCCGAACTATCTTTCGACGGGAAGGAAAGAAGCGACCATAGCTCGTCCGTTACACTTTATAAAAATGCTACTTTATAAAAAATATCTCGGTTAATATTCAATTAACAATATTTATAGTAAATTTAATTTGCAATAACATTGGTTCTATGCAATTTTTCAACCCGATGTATAGTAACGGAGATATTTCGAATTTTCGAAAATTCCCCCCTCTAAACCCCCTCTCCCACTGGTCCGATTTCAGCCGTTAACGAACTTGATCTTCCTTTTTACATAAAGCGATGACATATCGAATTTGGTACCGATCAAACAAAAATTGCGACCGCTAGAGCGGTAACAGACAATGGTATTGTAACGGCCGAACTAGCTAGCCGGAAACTCACGACAGCAACCGAAGTTAGCCGATATCATCATGTCCGTTACGCTCAATAAAATACAAATATCTCGGTTAATATTCTATATAAGATAGAGAATAAATGTATATGAGAATATTTATAGTAAATTTAATTTGCTATAAGATTGGTTCTATACAATTTTTCGGTCCGAAGTATAGTAACAGAAAAATTTCGAAAATCCCCTCCTTTAAACCACCCCTCCCATTTGTCCGATTTTAGCCATTAACGAACTTGATCTGTCTTTTTACATAAAACGTTTAAATATCGAGTTTGGTAACGATCAAACAAAAGTCCGTCACGCAGGGGCTGCGTAAACTAAGCAGATTTCCCACGTGAAGTTTTACAATAGAGAAATCTGCCTAATAACAGCTGTAGTAGTAAGTAACCTCTAAACCTATTCACGAGAGGGACGAATAATTACAAAAACGGCCGCCAGAGCTCACGGCGGAAAGTCCGAACATAGCCACTGCTGCCGACCACATGCGGAATACAAATGCAAATATCTCAGTTAATATTCAAGATAGAGAATAAATGTATATAACAATATTTATAGTAAATTTAATTTGCAATAAGATTGATTCTATAATATTTTTCGATCCGACGTATAGTAACGGAGATATTTTGAATTTTCAAAAATCCCCCCCTCTAAACCCCCCCTCCCACTGGTCCGATTTCAGCCATTAACGAACTTGATCTCTCTTTTTACGCAAAACGCTTAAATATGAAGTTTGGTAACGATTAAACAAAAATTGCGACCGCTAGAGCGTTAACAGACAAATATATATATATATATATATATATATATATATATATATATATATATATATATATAATTTTGAACGGGCGTCATTTTCGTCATCTCCTGGGTAGGATCGATGGACATTTGAGGAAATTTTTCAAAACTCACGTCATGAGTACGACCTCAATAGTTGATTTCCTGAAGGGAAATCTGCTAAACATTGCGACCGCCAGAGCGACAACAGTCTTATATATATATATATATATATATATATATATATATATATATATATATATGTCTTATATATATATATATATATATATATATATATATATATATATATATATATATATTTATATATATGTCTTATATATATATATATATATATATATATATATATCTTTTTGAGCGGACCTCAATTTCGTCATCTACTGGGTAGGATCGATGGACATTTGAAGAAATTTTTCGAAGATGAGTACGAGACCTCAATAGCTGGTTTCCCTTAAGGGAAATCTGCTCAAAATTAAAGAACTACAATTGTTCGGTGTAACTCGACCTTGATGGACATAAATCATTTTTTAATGTTGTGTATAATAACATGGAAAATCGAGGTTCTTTAAACCCCTATATTCTAGCACAATTTAAGAAAAAATGGGGGTAAATTTTAGTTTTTAATATTTAGCATCTAAATTTCCAGAGGGTTGAACAAATGCACAATGATTTCTATTTGGTTTGAGTATCGGAGTTTCATTTCAATGGCTGCATTTTATTCTTCTTCTCGGAACATGCAATCAATAATGCTAATTTTCTATTGCTGCTGCTCTCGTTCAAAAGCTACGATTAAACTATATTGAAAATATCGGATAAGTTTCTAGTTGCTATGTTGGCAATATGTGCTGGATGACTGGCTGTCTGATAGAGGATGAAATAGGGGCTTGTTAGTTAACAAGACTACAAGGGCTTTAATCAGAGCAGGACTTTGTAGCCAAATATTCAAGTAAATATCAAAGGCACAATTCAGCCAGGCTTACTCCAACGGGTCAAAGAGGAAAAGGGCACAAGCATAGCAGAGAATTGGTGACGGGCAAAGAAGTCAACTCTTCATATAGGCACAAAATAATGAAATTATAAAACAAAATACCATCGTAGCTTATAACACGTTAGCACTCTGTCGTGGGCGGCGAACAGCTTCGTGTCTTCTTTTAGCAGATTTCCCTAAAGGGAAATCAGCTATTGAGGTTGTACTCATGACGGAATTTTCGACATTTTTCTTCAAATGTCCATCGATCCTACCTAGTAGATGACGAAAATGAGGTCCGTTCAAAACTGTATATATATATATATATATATATATATATATATATATATATATATATATATATATTTGTCTGTTACCGCTCTAGCGGTCGCAATTATTGTTTAATTCTTACCAAACTTCATATTTAAGCGTTTTATGTAAAAAAGAAAGATCAAGTTCGTTAACGGCTGAAATCGGACCAGTGGGAGGGGGGGGGTTTAGAGGGAAGGATTTTCGAAAATTCGAAATATCTCCGTTACTATACGTCGGATCGAAAAATTATACAGAATCAATCTTATTACCAATTAAATTTACTATAAATATTGTTATATACATTTATTCTCTATCTTGAATATTAACCGAGATATTTGCATTTTTCAGTTTTCACCAAACCGCCACTTCTATTAATGTTACGTAAACAATACTCCGATACATAAGAAACCACATTAATGGAAGTTTAAATACCAAAAATTGTATTCAAGAGACCTTTATTATACTAGATACATGCAAATATGCACTGGTGACCCCCCCCCCCATCTTAAAGTTTTGGACTACTAAAATTTTATTGATTGAGATAACAATTATTCTGACTCATTATTAATTACAGTACTAGATATAGTAAATAGTTCTCAATAAAATTAATGTGTTATATTCTGATATATTTCAGTGATTGTTTTTCTTTCCGGTGTGAGGCTGGACCCGTTTGTTTACATTTCTAACCTAACGCTTCCTGTCGGCAGGCTATTGAAATTGGATGAAACATTTCTTATTTCCGTTTGTATTTGTTCACGGTGTTGTGTTAGCAGTATGTATATTTATCTATTACTAAACTTACCGAGGGAAATCTGCTTAGTTTACGCAGCCCCTGCGTGACGGACTTTTAGAAACCCGAGTAGGTAAAAGGAATTTATTTAATGGTGGACTCACTAGAGTCAGGCAAAACTAAAAGGCCAGAAATAGTGATTCTGATTAGTCTTAGTTGCATAAAAGGACGCGTGAGAAAGAGATTTTTTTTAAAAAAGATATTTTTTCTTTACTCCTTTGATTTTTAATATATTATGATGTAAGCATCAATATTTCTTATTTCAGTTCATGTTTTTGATTATATTCTTCACATTTCATTTGTGGAGATTATACCATTCATTCACTATATTCTTGTTTTTTTGTCCTTTTTTTCATGTTTATTTTGATCTGACTTTTTTTAAAAAAAAATTCTATTTTCTGAGTTTTGTGAGAGACAAAGTGCCAAGAAAAGAAGTGAACTCTTCATATAAACACAAAGTAATGAAATTACAAAATACCATGGTAGCTCATAACACGTCAGCATTGTGTCGTGGGCAACGAACAACTTTGTGCCTTCTATTAGATACCCGACTAGACAAAGAGAAATTATTTAATGGTGGACTCACTAAATAAAACTTACATTCCGACTAAATTAAAACACTAGAAAAGAGTGGTCAGGATTGGCCTTAGTTGCATAAACTCACGTAAGTTTAATATGATTTAATTAAAACTCAAGGTTCAATTTAGTAAAAAAATATAGTTAATCCCTACTTACAAATATTTACCATATATATTAATTAGCATCCCAATTAAACGATGCTAATTTACCCAAATCAGAACAATAAAATAAAAGTTAAAAAAAAAACATGAAAAAAGTATAATAAAACAGAAAAAAGAACAAAAAGAACATAGTAAAGTCTCCAAAAATGAAATGAGATATAGAATCAAAACCATGAATTCGAATAAGAAATATTAATGATAAAAATCATAGTAAAGATAAATCAACAAGGTATGGGTAGAAATCAACCGTATTAGATAGAAACAGGGCATTTCGGTTACTTGTTAAGAGTTAACTTTCCTGTTCATTAGTTTAGAAGGAAAATTCCTGTTAGTAGTTTGCTTAAACGGTTAGGTCTAGAAAAGTAATTTATTTTATTATGCGTCGGATTGAAAAAGTGTATAGAACCAATCTAATTGCATTAATAATATAAGTAATGTTCTATAAAAATTCTATCTATGGTTGACACGCCACAAAAAAAATAAAAAATCTGATTTTTATGTATGCGTTTTCACTATCACGATTATTTACCAAGAAATTTGCCTTTTGTTTTTATTTTACGGCCTTGATCAATAAAATCATAGTAAAGAGAAATGTTTAATTACTATTGTTCTTTAACTTTGTACAATTTCTGACTTTTGAAAGGGCAAATCACCTTTGAAGTGATTTTCATAAATAAATATTAGCAATCATAAATTCATTTTAGTAAATCAAGAAAAATACTTGAAAACATGTTGGGCTTTTCTATTAGGATGATAATTCTGTGACTACATGAATCTGCCTAAATAGAAGTTTTGGATGACTAGGGGCTTAAACCCCTAAAAAACTTTTTTTTTTTTTTTTCAATTGCCCAATAAGAGCTTACTCAGTCTGCTGAGAGGGTTCAGAAAGATCGGAAACATGTGCATCCTCAAAGCTCATTAACCTTAGAGATTAATAAAAATAATGGGCTATCCGTTTGATCTAAGCACTTGAAGCATTACTATCAGATAACTCATGAAACACACAATGTCATAAAGAGCGATGCTTCTCAGCTAATCAAAAAGGATTAAACATGTTACCACCCACTTATATTCCATATTATCAGTGTTGGTTTCCATTTCTATTCGGGAAAAAGAATAGCTGTTACAGAGTAGCGAGATGATAGATCGGTTGGACAAATAAATAATAGTTAAAGAGATAACCATGACTATTCCAACTGCGTTTAACATACGAGGAAGAAACTATATGCGTTGCTTGATCTGCCATATTAGCAGGTTTCCCTTGAGGGAAATCAGCAATTGAGGTCGTACTCATGACACGATTTTCGAAAATTTTCTTCAAATGACCATCGATCCTACTAAGGAGATGACGAAAATGAGGTCCGTATATATGTCCGTGTGTGTGTAAATATATATATATATATATATATATATATATATATATATATATACACACACACACATAATTGTCTGTTACCGCTCTAGCGGTCGCACTATTTGTTTGATCGTTACCAGCCTCGATATTTAGCCGTTTTATTTAAAAAGAAAGATCAAGTTCGTTAACGGATAAAATCGGACACGTGGGAGGGGAGGGGGTGGTTTAGAGGGGATGAATTACGAAAATTCGAAATATCTCTGCTACTGTACGTCGGACCGTAAAATTGTATAGAAGCAATCTTATTGCAAATTAAATTTAATATACATATTGTTCTAGACATTTTCCTTATAATGAGTATTAACCGAGATTTGTAGTTCTACCCTTTCGGTAAACCCCCACTCCTATTAGTGTCATATTAATAATGAGCTGTTATATCATTCCAATGGTTAACACCAAATGTTGTTTTCATTGACCTTTTACTTTGTAGGATATATGCAAATACGTTCTGATGACCACCCCCCTCCTCTTTTGTTCTTGGATTACTAAAATTCGAGTGATTGTGATAAAAATTATGGTGATTCATTACAAATTACAGCATTATCTTTGGTAAATAGTTTTCAATAAAATAAAGATGTTATATTCAGATATATTTGTCCAAATTACTTACCACATAAAATAAATAAAAAACATATTAACATATCTAACACACGATAAGATGCATTGCTTACTACTAACTGGTTTAAGTAATCAGCGGATACCCTATAACTAAATAATCGATACTTTATAGGCTCTAATACGTACATTTGAAATGATATTTCAACAATTGTCAATTTAACAATGTACAAATATACAAATATTGATTTTGGAATCTGTAAATTGTGTAGTTGATAATTAAGGGTAGATATAGCTTAGAGAAAGTTGACTAGCTGTTGGGCTGATGTTAGTGGTTAGAGAGCAAAAACCACCTTCTTGCCTAGCCCTGCCTGGGGCAACCCTTCAGCCCTACTGCTACAGCCAAGATTAAACCTTCTAATGATCTACTCCACCTTTACTACAATTATCCAACTAAACTAAGACGGCAATGCCCTTAGCAGAAGCACTACAGGCCGAGGAAACATTAAAACATGACATTCGACGTGAGTAAACTCGGCAGCCAACGAAGAAGAGGAACTGCTACATGAGCTTTAGCAAATAATGTTAACCAAAATTTTAATTGTGTCATAAATGTCAGATTTGCTATTCATGAAACTACTCACTTCCATAGATGGACGAAGAAAAGAGAGTTAGGAAAAAAAGACACTCAGTTGTAATCTTGGGTGCCACAAAATCTGATAACGAGGAATAAGCCTCCAAAGTTTAAATAAACTTGCAAATAAAAAAAGTCCGTCACGCAGGGGCTGCGTAAACTAAGCAGATTTCCCACGTGAATTTTTACAATAGAGAATTCTGCCTAATAACAATTGTAGTAGTAAGAAACCTCTAAACCTAAAACATTATTCAGGTCGTAATAACCCAGTAGTTTCTAGCCCCAAAAAACCGTTGACCTAACCTCTAAACCTATTCACGAGGGACGAATAGTTATGGAAACGGCCACCAGAGCTCTCGGCGGAAAGTCTGAACATAGCCTGGTGACCACACGCGGAATACAAATGCAAATATCTCAGTTATTATTCAAGATACAGAATAAATGTATAGAACAATATTTATAGTAAATTTAATTTTCAATACGAAGGTTTCTATACAATTTTTCGATCCGACGTATAGTAACAGAGATATTTTGAATTTTCTAAAATCCTCCCCCCTAAACCCCTCCCACTGGTCCGATTTCAGCAGTTAACGAACTTGATCTTTCTTTTTACATAAAACGACTAAATATCGAGTTTGGTACCGATCACACAAAAATTGCGACCGCTAGAGCGGTAACAGACAAATATATAGGTGTATATATATATATATATATATATATATATATATATATATATATATATATATATATATATATAGAGAGAGAGAGAGAGAGAGAGAGAGAGAGATAGATAGATATATACAGTTTTGAACGGACTTCATTTTCGTCATCTACTAGGTAGGATCGATGGACATTTGAAGAAAAATGTCGAAAATTCCGTCATGAGTACAACCTCAATAGCTGATTTCCCTTAAGGGAAATCTGCTAAAAAACTCAGTTGTAATCTTGGGTGCCACAAAATCTAATAACGAGGAATAAGCCTCCAAAGAATAAATAAACTTGCAGATAAAAATATACCATTTAATATCGGAGGTAAATAATTATAGCTGGCAGAAATTACATATAGACGTTTATTTTAGCAGATTTACCTTCAGGGAAATGAGCTTATGAGATTGTACTCATGATGGGATTTTCGAAACATTTCTTCAAATGTTGATCGATCCTATGCTATATTTGTCTTTAACTCTAATTTTTGTCTGATCGTTACCAAACTAGATATTTAAATGATTTGTGTAAAGATGAAGATTAAGTTCGTTAACGGCTAAAAACGAACCAATAGGAGAGGGGGGGGGAGTTTAGAGGGGGAATTTCGAAAAATCTTAATATCTCCGTTATTATGCGTCGGACCGAAAAAGTATATAGAATCAATCTTATTGCAAATGTAATGTTCTATAATTTTTGTTATGTACGTTCTTTTACTATTCTGATTATTAACCGAGATATTTGCATTTTTTCGTTTTCGGCCTTCAGTAAAACCCCCGCTCCTACTAATGTAATATTAACAAAAGTCCGTCACGCAGGGGCTGCGTATACTAAGCAGATTTCCCACGTGAAGTTTTACAATAGAGAAATCTGCCCAAAAACAAGTGTAGTAAGTAGTAAGGGATCACTAAACTTGTACACGAGGGACGAATAGTTACGCAAAACGGCCGCCATAGCTCTCTTCGGAAAGTACGAAACAGCTCACTCCGACCAATGCAGAATACAAATGCAAATATCTCGGTTAATATTCAAGATCCAGAATAAATTTATAGAACAATATTTATAGTAAATTTAATTTGCAATAAGATTGATTCTATACAATTTTTCGATCCGACGCATAATTACGGAGATAGTTTAATTTTCCGAAAATCCCCCCCTCCCACTGGTCCGATTTCAGCCATTAACGAACTTGATCTTTCTTTTTACATAAAACGATTAAATTCCGAGTTTGGTAACAATCAAACAAAAATCTGGGTAGTATCGATGGACATTTGAAGAAATTTTTCGAAACTCGCGTCATGAGTGTGACCTCAATAGCTGATTTCCCTTAAGGGAAATCTGCTAAAATGCTATAAGATTATGAAGCACTTTATTTGAAGTCTAAATACCAAATATTGTTCTTATTGAAATTTTACGTTTTGAGATAAATGTAAAAATGTGGCAATCTTGGGAAATGTGCTTAGCTAACGCAGCCCCAGCATGACGTACTTATTTGAATCAATTCAACTAGTGCACGTTTATTCGAGAATAACGCAGAGTCTGTTCTTTCTCAAGCGAAAAGATTTTCCGTTATTATTTATTTTTTTAGGTGTGTCGCAACTTAAGCGATTCACACTTTTTCTTATTTTAAAACTAAAATAGTTTGGGTAAAGCCACCATATAAAAAAACAAAAAAAAAAGTCCGTCACGCAGGGGCTCCGTAAACTAAGCAGATTTCCCATGTGAAGTTTTACAATAGAGAAATCTGCATACTGGTAACACAATACCACCGTGATTAAATACAAACGGTAATGAGAAATTTTTCAGTTAATTAAAATAAATTCCTAACTGGAACGGCTTCTGAATTGTAAGAATAATTTATATTTTAATAATTCAAATTTTAGTAGTCCAAGAACTAAAGAAGGGGAGGGGGGATGAACAGAACGTGTTTGCATAAATCTCACAAAGTAACGAACGTAAGATAAGGTAAGAAACGACAGGTAAGGTTAGCTTCCACATGAGCCGATCAGTTACGAAAACGGCCGACCTAATCCGAACTATACTAGACCACATGTCTCACAGACTTCATAATAATGCAAATATCTCGCTTAATATTCAAGATAGAGAATAAATGTAAAAATATTTATTGTAAATTTAATTTGCAATAAGATTGGTTCTATACAATTTTTTGATCCGATGCATAATAACGGAGATATTTCGAATTTTCGAAAATCCCCCCTTTAAACCCCCCCTCCCTCTGGTCCGATTTCAGACATTAACGAACTTAATCTTTCTTTTTACATAAAACGGTTAAATTTCGAGTTTGGTAACGATCGAATAAAAATTGCGACCGCTAGAGAGTTGACAGACATATATATATATATATATATATATATATATATATATATATGTGTGTGTGTGTGTGTGTGTGTGTGTGTGTGTGTGTGTATAATTTTGAACGGACCTCATTTTCGACATCTCCTGGGTAGGATCGAAGAGAAATCTGCTAAAAAAAGGTTAAAAAATCTACAGTCGTAGGTAAAGCACGGTTATTTATTTATTTTTGTTCTCCAGTGGATATTATTCTTAGCAAAAATCGAATTCATTAAGTCTAATGTTTAATTATTTAATGTTAAATCTGGTTGAAAAGTTGTGCCTCATTGAGGTGTTTCATGATTTTTGTAATGTATGGGCTGTTGTCGTGTAGCAGTTCTGATAGGTTGGTAATTTAAAAAAATTAAAACTTAAAAAATAAAACATTCCATTTTACGACAAGATTCCAAGCTAAACCAAGCAAAATGACTACAATTATACAGTAAATTTGTTAAAATAATAAAGTATCCCACTAAAAAAAAGTCCGTCACGCAGGGGCTGCGTAAACTAAGCAGATTTCCCACGTAAAGTTATAAAATAGAGAAATCTCCATACGAGTGCCGAACAGTTACGGAAACAGCCGAATTAGCTTTCGGCGGGAACGAATAGAAGCAGCCATAGCTCGTCCGTTACACTTAATAAAAATGCAAAAATCCCAGTTAATATTCAAGATAGAGAATAAATGTATATAACAATATTTATAGTAAATTTAATTTGCAATAAGATTGATTCTGTACAATATTTCGGTCCAACGTATAGTAACGGAGATATTTCGAATTTTCGAAAATCCTCCCCTCTTAACCCCCCCTCCCACTAGTCCGATTTCAGCCGTTAACGAACTTGATTTTTCGTTTTACATAAAACGACTAAATATCGTCGAGTTTAGTAACGATCAAACAAAAATTGCGACCGCTAGAGCGGTAACAGACAAATACATACATATATATATATATATATATATATATATATATATATATATCTATATATATATACAGTTTTGAACGGACCTCATTTTCGTCATCTCCTGGGTGGGATTGATGGACATTTGAAGAAAAATTTCGAAAATTCCGTCATGAGTACGACCTCAATAGCTGATTTCCCATGAGGGAAATCTGCTAAAAAACAAATTAAAGAACGATTATAAGCAATGGAGCGAGTAAATTAATCCGAGAATTGTTTACTTCACACACACACATACTAGGTACATCGTTTAAAACGCCTTGCAAGTCGGACGATAGTATCAAGATCCAAGCACGGATTGCGGAGGAGAGAAAGAGAAAAAAGGAGAGTGAAGCGTTTTGGCTGGAGAGATAGGAAAGCACCGACACAATGGTTGTGATTGATGATAAAGAACTAATTAGACATAACAAACGAGAAGGGCCCAACGATAAATGAAAGACTCCCAACCATTTTACCACTAAACCTTTCTCCAATCTCTCTCCCATCCAATCCTGTATTTTTAGGACACACGGCCATTATATGTATTATCAAGGAGGCAGGGATTAAAATTAAAATTTCTGGTAACATTTTACCGCTGTACAACATTCGTAGAGTACGGATTCAGGAAAGTCCGTCACGCAGGGACTGCGTAAACTAAGCAGATTTCCCACACGAAGTTTTACAAGAGAGAAATCTGCATACTGGTAACCCTTAACGCCACCGTGAGTAAATACAAACGGTAATGTGAAATCTTTCAGTTGATTTTAACAAGCTCCCATCGGAAACGGCTTCTGAATTGTAAACAAAAAGGTCGGCCAACCACTCAAAGCTGAACAGATAGATGGACATACTCTACACCTGAAAGAAAGACAATTACTGATATATATCTGAACATAATACATTAACTTTAGTGCAAACTATTTACTACATCTAGTACTGCAATTTATAATGAACCAGAATAATTTATATTTTAATAACTAAAATTTTAGTAGTAAAAGAACAAAAGAAGTGGTGGGGTAAACATAACGTACTTACATGTATCACACAAAGTAAAAGTTACACAAGTCTAAACCAATTTCAAGAAAGCCGAACTAATCGGGAGTCTTACGACCAGAACCGACAATAGCAGATCTTATCTCGTCCGTTATCCACACACACTGACTAAAAAGGCAAATATCTCGGTTAATATTCAAGATTGAGAATAAATGTATATAACAATATGTATAGTACATTTAATTTGCAATAAGATTGTTTCTATACAATTTTTCGATCCGACGTACAGTAACGGAGATATGCCGAATTTTCGAAAACCCCCCCCACAGTTCCAATTTCAGCTATTAACGAACTTGATCTTTCTTTTTACATAAAACGATTAAATATCGAGTTTGGTAACGTTCAAACAAAAATTGCGACCACACACAAAAGCGTTAACTCACAAATATATATATATATATATATATATATATATATATATATAATTTTGAACGTTATGCTTTACTAATAATTCTCTGTACTATTATAAATTAAAAGTTTAATATAATTAAGAGAATTTTTAAAAATAGTTATTAGGTACATAAAATAGCTGCCATTGTTGTGCTTCGAACCGCTTTTAGAGAAAGAAACATGTATTCTTACACGGTTCAGAATTCACAGTAATACCCATGATTACTAATTATATGGTCAGTGATGTTTAAAAAAAAGTTATATACAAAGAAGACGAGTAATATAAAAATATTTTCGAAAAGCAAAGCCTTACATAACAAATACATCTATTATCAATGTATCCCGAGCACCTTGTACCTTACTTAGTTATTCGCTAAAAACATACAAGATAATCACAGAACCTAAAAAAACTAAACAAATCTAAGTAGGACGGACGGATCTTTAATTACAAGCTTGCAAATGGCAGCTTAGACAGGTAGGGGGAAAACCTTTTACTTCATTACATATGAGAAAGACAATGTGGCAAATAAAATAGAAGTGAAGGTTCTTCCAATTGCGTAGAGGTAAAGTTTTGACACTCATTATGAAGTACATACAGTTACGATATAAGGGCCAATAGCAAGTACAAGAAGAAAATACAGAATTACAGACTTGCCTGGGAGGAGTCCCAAGCTGAGTATGGAAATATTTCTTAACTTCTCCCAAGAAATTGTATAAAATATGGAAAACCTGTCAAAGTATAGAAACTTGGATTTGAGAATACTCAATCCTCCAATTCGTATTCAACGCTCGCTAAAGGCATGTAGGTCCCGCCAAATCTGAATACATGCATATATTAAAGGGCTGAAATACAGGATTCATGTCATTTGTTTATCGCGTTCAGCAACTGCTACTAATGCCGTCAAAAATAGGCCCATACGTTTTGTACTACAACTTCGTAACTACGTTACTGGAATAATACACTATGAATATGGATAGTATAATAACAACAATGATATGAGAATGAGAGAAGCAGTCAATGATACGAGTTATCAGTACAGTCTTCTTACGATAAGCATAACTCCTTCAGTGATAAAAATAATAACATACACTTTTGCACGTGTACAAACGACGTGGAATACTCACCAAAGACGCTACCCTGAGACAATCTTCTGAGTTTAGCTTTCTAACCCTACCAGACTTACATTTACAAATACAACAGACAACATTAAATGAATGAAAAAAATGTTGGCATAGAACATCAGAAAATCATCTGCGAGAAATAAAGCCTTGTATAAGGGAATGGCCATCCAGCAGACGTGACAATAGACGAGACGAAGTTGTACTAACGAGACTTAGGATAGGACACTCACATTTAACGCACTCATACCTCATGACGAGAACAGAAAGACCTCTCTGCAGAACATGTCATGAACCATTAACCATTAAACACATACTGACTAACTGCAGGAACATTGAATACGCAGAGACCCCAAAAAACATGTACGAACTTCTTACAGAGAGAAACTCACATACGTATCAACAATACACTAAACCAACTTAAAAAAAATTGAAATTGTTTTATAAAATTTAACTTCTCTTCTGTTTGATTTTAATTTCTGTTGAATTTTTGTAGTATACTATAACGTATGTTGCTTTTATTACATGTATTTAATGATTATTTATCATGTTTAATTTTTTTATTGTTGATACAGTTTTGTTATTTTTCTATTATATTGATTTTATTATAATGTTAAATTTTGAGCCAGACCGCCTATTTACGGGTGCTCCTATATAAATAAATAAAATAAATAATGTAGTCAATTATATACAAGCCCAAAACCCAACCTTTCCCCCCCCCCCATAATGAAGGACTAGCACTAAAAAACTTAAATTCACAAGGGTACTAAAAAGATCTAGATCATTAACAAGTAAATATATGTAGTTTTGAACGGATTTAATTTTCGTCATATTCCTGGTAGGATCGTGGAATATTTGAAGAAATTTTTCGAGATCGCGTCATGAGTACAACGTCAACAGCTGATTTCCCTTAAAAATATGCTAAAACTTAATATATTTATAATGGGGAAGTAACACAAAATAGTACAATTGAAATTATATTTTCAATTTACAGGTTTTTACATCAACTTACCATAACAGCAAATAGTTGCAGAAATAACTCCTTTAATTAGCAAAAGTAAATTTTATTTTGGTCCCAATTTCTAAGAATTTGGAGGGAAACCATTATGAGATGAGATTAGGTTTGTGACAGGTTTAATACGTGGTGTGAGGTGACATCTCTCTAGTGTTGATGTGGAGGTTGTCACATATGGCTGCGGTGTATCCTTATTAGAACTTGCTTGTCAGCTCCCTTCCACCTCCTTGCCGACATTATGGAAATCGCATTAGAAATGTCATCCCCATATTTAGCTACACCAACTGATATTCTCTATCTCGACGGATATTAGACATTGTTTCAGCAGATTATCCTTAAGGTAAATCAGCTATTGAGGTTGTACTCATAAATTTTCTTCAAATGTCCATCGATCCTACATAGCAGAAGGCGGAAATGATGTCCGTTCAAAATTGTATACATACTGTTGCGAAAATTAAATACATGAAGGATTAGCAGAGATAGCCGCGTATTTAGGAGGTGCGAGGGAGATGAAAGGAGCCGACCGAGGGACTGCTGGCGCCAGTAGGTTCTAGACTAAAGAGTCCAGTACCTTCGAGACCACGCCCTTTGATGTTGCCGCCCCTCTATATAAGCATGTGCAAATCGGCCGACAGTTTAGTTTATTCTCAGCTGTCTTGATGATTACCTCAGTGCTACAGTGCGACTTAGTGCAGTGTGGTAAAGTGTTTTATAAGAAGACCAGTGTTGTGACGTGACTCTGTAAGTAACAAGACAGTGCAGTGCCGCCTTTATGTGAAGTTCAGTGACCGTGAGTGAATTATTGGACTATGTAATCTGAAGAACAGTCAAGCTATCAGTGCATACTGTGAATAGTAATTAAGAATAATTAACCAAGTGTGTAGTGCATTGTTAATAAATTGTGCAGTAATAAAAACTATGAAGCTTGTGTGTGTTTAATTTTGCAATCCTATTTTGGATTATATATATAGTTCTGTTACTCTTATTCACAACGTTTATTACTGGTTTTGTAATAAAACATAACAATATATATATATATATATATATATATATATATATATATATATATATATATATATATATATATATATATATATTTATCTGTTGCCCCTCTAGCGATCGTAATTATTGTTTGATCATTACCAAACTAGAGCCGTTTTATGTAAAAAGAAATATCAAGTTCGTTAATGGCTGAAACCGGACCAGGGGAAGGATGGGGTTCAGAGGTGGAGAATTTTGAAAATTTGAAATATTTCCGTTACTAAACGTCGGATCGAAAAAGTGTTTAGAATCAATCTTATTGCAAATTAAATATACTATAAATATTGTTATGTACATTTATTCTTTATCTTAAATATTAACTGAGATATTTCCTCTACTCATACCCCTGACGAGTTAAAAACAAATTGTTATATCATGAACCACTGTATTACAAGGTTAAATACCAAATTTGATTTTTATTGAACGTTGACTTAGTGAGATACATGAAAATACGTTATGTGTTTACGTTATCAATTAAGATTTTTCGTTCTTTACTCGAAAGTTTTGAATATTATGGAGCCATCAATTCTACAATTGTTGCTCCACGCATTTTTCCGTAACTGAATTATTCGAACTTACTTGTTATCTGCCCCACCCACGCCTACTCTAATCATCGGTTTTTTACTTAGAAATAGAGAATATGTGATTTTATGGGATCATACGTTTGTTATACGACGTAAAAAATCTGGAAACAAAATGAAAAAGTCCGTCACGCAAAGGCTGCGTAAACTAAGAGAAGTTTTACAGTAGAGAAATCTGCCTAATAACAACAGTAGTAGTAAGGAATCTCTAAACCTATTCACGAGGGACAAACAGTTACGGAAACGGCCGCAATAGCTCTCAGCTGAAAGTCCCGAACATAGCCGACTCCTGCCGAACACAAATACAATACAAATGCAAATATCTCGGTTAATATTCAAGATACAGAATAAATGTATAAAACAATATTCATAATAAATTTAATTTGCAATAACAGTGGTTCTATACAATGTTTTGATCCGACGTATGGTAACAGAGATATTTCGAATTTTCGAATATCTCCCCTCTAAACCCCCCCCCTCCCACTGGTCCGATTTCAGCCATTAACGAACTTGATCTTTATTTTTGCATAAAACGTTTAAATATCGAGTTTGGTAACGGACATGCAAATATTGTGACCGCTAGAGCATTAACAGATATATATATATATATATATATATATATATATATATATATATATATATATATAATTTTGAACGGACCTCATTTTCGTCATCTCCTGGGTAGGGACGATTTTTCGCGTCATGAGTACGACCTCAATAGCTGATTTCCCTTAAGAGAAATCTGCTAAAAAGGAGAAACAACGACAATAACAGTGACGCTCTTACTTTACTATTTATAGAAGGCGAAACGTTTCCATGGGGTTTTCTCCAAAGCAGGAAAATTCAGTGAAAACTCAGTTTACAGATCCAGGATATATTTTCCTGACTTTGCAAAGGAGTCAGCTGTTTGCATAAAGGCACTACCACCCACAAATTGTAGATGAAACCCAGATGTTATCAGATTTATATATACATGTATTGATGATACGTGAGGGGATTCCAAGAAGGGAAAGACTTCAAAGATCAATGTCTCGAACAATATTCACAACAATTTAAGGGGCAGAGGCAAAAAGGGAAAAGTCCCAGAGAAAGATATAAAGGTGAAAAGAACACTTCCATATATAAGTTATTCGTGCCTTTTGAGATGATACAGAGAATACTAAAGCTGGCTCCCGCATGTTCCGTGTCCAGTATAATGCGTGACCTAAGCTAAGGTCCATGGAGCTACTTGCCTAATTCGATTCCCGCCTCGTACCTCTTTGCATCCCCCCACCCTGCTTTAAATTCCCCAAACGACACCCCTTTCTTTCCTTCTCTTCTTCATTCCTCATAATTTCATAACCTAACCGCAGACACTCTTTCTTCCAGCTTTTCAATTTCCCCTCAAATTTACTCGTCCCATAACACCGTATTTATACCAATTCAGTGACAAACAAGGAACAGGATCTTACAACGACCAATCAAATCTACTCCTGATAATATTCCTTCAAAGGATCGTATATTATATTTCGTCGAAACTATTCACGTAATATTACGTAGATAATATAAATAGAAGCCAAACCAAATCATTAAACATCATATAATCCTATTTAATACGGACGGGTTCTGACAATTAAATAATTAATTTTGCCACAAAAATAATGTTTTTCCGGGGTTCTGGTAAACCATGATTACTTAAGCGTTGGCCCTAAAAGTAAAAGTCCGTCAAGCAGGGGCTCCGTAAACTAAGCAGATTTCCGACGTAAAGTTACACAAAAGAGAAATCTCGAGACGAGTGTCCAACAGTTACGGAAACGGCCGAACTAGGTTTCGGGGGAAACAAATAGAAGCGACCATAGCTCGTCCGTTACACTTAATAAAAATGCAAAAATCGGTTAATATTCAAGATAGAGAATAAACGTATATAACAATATTTATAGTGAATTTAATTTGAGAAAAGATTGGTTCAATACAATTTGTCAATACTACCTATAGTAACGGAGATATTTCGAAATCCCTCCTCTCTAAACCCCCCCCCTACTTCCTAAACTGGTCCGATTTCAGCCGATAATAAACTTGATCTTTCTTTTGTACACAAAACGATTACATACCGAGTTTCGTGACGATTAAATAAAAATTGCGACCGCGAGAACGGTAACAAATATATATATATATATATATATATATATATATATATATATATATATATATATATACAGTTTTTAACGGACTTCATTTTCGGCGTCTCCTGGGTAGGATCGATGGACATTTGAAGAAAAATTTCCAAAATCGCAGAATGAGAACGACCTCAATAGCTGATTTCCCTTAAGGGTTAATAGTGTATTCTCTAAAGGGGACTTCGATAATACACAGATTTTATTCATATCAAGGGACATTAATTTTAGGTTTGGGCAGAAAGGTAGCTCAGTCTTCAAGGGCCTTGTTAAGACTTGGTTTATGATTTATCCATAATGCAGAAATAATGTAGCTCAAGTAAAACAGTGCAATTTGCCATTTTTAGCAGATTCCCCTTAAGGGAAATCATCTACTGTATCAATCATATACTGAGGTCGTATTCATGACACGATTTTCGAAATTATTCTTCAAATGTCCATCGATCCTGCCCAGGAGATGACGAAAATGAGGTCTATTCAAAATTGTATGTGTTTGTGTGTGTGTGTGTGTGTGTGTGTGTGTGTGTTTGTGTGTATGTATATGTTACTGTAAAACTCCGGAGTGTGGTAAATCCTAAGATTTACCGGTAAATCTTAGGATTTACCAGAAGTGTTGGTAAATGTCCGATTTTGTCTTTCAAATCTGACATTAGCCAGTAAATCTTAGGATTTCCCAAGAGGCTCAGTAAAAGCTAAAATTATCTCAATCAGGATGCGTCTTTCGGACATTTACCAACAGATTTTGGTGAATCCTAACATTTCCCAGCGTCTGCCGGTAAAAGTTGGAATAAAGGTTATTTTAAATGAAAATTTTAGAATAAGTTTTATTATTATTTGTAATAGCATGGGAGAGAATTGTGGCACTTTGAATTGCACTTCATATTAGCTAACTTGCACAAACATTTCTTATTTGAACATTTTTTTAAGCAGTTGCATTTTTTGAAACCCTGGCCACCAACCAATGACTGTTGACGAACTGCGGCGCGAAGGCTTATCTCTTCGTCGGGCACTTCATCAAGAAACATGAAAATGAGGTAGGGGGGAGTATCCCTGTCCCCACTCCTCTTCACTGGACATTTACGAAGCCAGACGGTAAATCCAGGGATTGACCAACTGCCATGCGGTAAAAGCTCGAATTTCATCTAGATTTCGGACTTTAACCAGTGCTCTTGGTAAATCCTAGGATTTACCGGTAAGTCCTGACATTTACCACACTTCGGGGTTTTACAGCAACATATATATATTTGTCTGTTGCCGCTTTAGCGGCCGCAATTATTGTTTAATCGTTACCAACAATATTTAATTGTGTTATACAAAAAGAAAGATCAAGTTCTATAACGGCTGAAATCGGGCCAGGAGGGGGAGGGGGGTTTTAGGAAGGGAAAATTTTGAAAAATCAAAATGTATCCATTATTATGAGAAGGATTGAAAAATTGTATAGAGTCTATCTTATTGCTTATGTAATGTTCAATAAATTATAATTATTATTTATTAACATCCACATTTTGCAACTAAGGCTAATTGGGATGGATTATCCACAGGTTACCACCCTTATCTAGCCAGGGTGGGATTTTAGGATGTTATTGAATGAATTACGTCACTAAATAATTTCCTTTGACCAGGCAAGAATCGAACTCGCCACTCTTGGTTTACCATGTGAGATTAAGGTCAACGCTTTAACTCACATGGCTAACCTGAACCCCAATGTTCAATAAATGTTGTTATATACATTTATTCTCTAACTTCAACATTAATTGAGATAATTGCATTTTTTTTAGTTTTTAGCTTCCAGTAAACCTACCCCTACTCATGACGCATAAAGCATACTCTGTTATACTATGAAAACCTTTATTTGAAACTTAAATACCAAATATTGTTCTGATAAGTGACGTACGTGGGAAATATGCTTAGTTAATGTAGCACCTGCGTGGTGGACTATTTTCTTTCACACTAATACTCTCCGAATCTTATCACTACTTGGTATTTAAATGTGCAACTACCAAGAATTACAAAATCCCCAATTTTACCTGACCACCAAACTTAAGTACATCAACTTGGTCTTTAGCACACTTATTCTAAGACCTAAATATTACCTGATGCTGTGGATTTTTTTTTTTTTTTTTTTTCAAACCTGCCATTTATGAAAAGAATTAGCCATTCTAGATCAGTTCATATTTAATTTAACGTTTAATATGTTTTGGGACTTTGAAATCTATAATTTGTCGAAATTTCAATTTGTTATAATTTTAGTTCAGAAGATATCAGAGAAAACCTTTTACCATATATCTGAAATTTCTTAATTACCAATCAGTTTAAAGCATTCCTGTTATCTGCACACGCCATCGAATAGCAGGCCAGACAGACAAATTCGTTCCACGGGCCAAGACTCCCTTAAGCTCGTCAATAAAGCTGAACTAATAAAAGTAATAGGATAGTGGGATAAATCTGACTTGGGAGATAAAGTGACAGCGATAGAGGATAAGGTCCTCTATATGAGAAATGTTCTAATAAGAAAGTTTGCCTTTGCTAAAAGTACTAGTAAACTGTGGACTATAGAAACGGACTTAGCAAAACTACATTACTGGACAATGGAGTTGGAAACCCCCAACCCCTTGGAGACTCCTCGACCAAGCCCTAAATTGTCAATAGCTGTTAACAGCTATAATACAGCTACAATCCCTTAATTATTCTTTATCAATGTCAATAGAGTCAATACCCCCAAAGGTTTTTACTAATTAAATTTGGATCTTTTTACTTATCCCACACCAGTTACTTATTTCTAAAGGAGTGATTTATCATATTACTACAACTTTTGTCATGTGCATATTTGCAGAAAAACCAGTAGAAAACGAAATACTGCTATTTTTAATTTAAGGCCTCCCTTACAACCCCCACTCCTGCCCGTCCCTAGAATTGTTGGTATAGCTTATGATAATTAAGGCGTCAGTGCTAATACATATACCGAGATTTACTTAGTTCGGTTGAGTCTTTTGTGCCGAATAATATTGTTGACTCCCGCTATAGTCATTAGCGTATAACTCATTTAAACTTCGAAATACGATGAAAATGTTTATGACAAAAGTTACTCTAAATAACAAAATAAACAACTTTTGCTATGTGCATATTTGCCAAAAAAACAATAGAAAACGAAATATCGCGACTTTTAATTTCAGGCCTCCCTTATAACCCCCACTCCTGTTCGTCTCAGAGAAAATTAATATAGCCTAAAGTCTAAGTTGGGTTAGTAATAATATACATACCAAGTTTTATAAAATTCGGTTCAGCCGTTTATGCGTGAAAAGGTAACAAACAAACAAACAAACATACACGAAAGAAACAAAATGCAGTTATGGTGTCTATGACATGTGAAACGAAAAGTTATCGTGAAATTTCGCGAAAAAAATCAATGTACAGACAGAGGTTACAATTTTATATATATATATAGATTAAGCCAATGCTAGTGAAGAACAGATGATCAATAATGTATTTAACAAGCGTCTAATGTAAATAAAAATTAATATACAATATTAATATACAATTCTTTGAATTATTCGTGTAAGGGGCCAATAAGCTTTTAATGATTTTAAAATTCAATCAAATATATCGTCAAATATATAAAAAATGCCTAGAACAAATATAGTAAAACATTAATAGCTTCACAAGAATGGATCTATAACATTTCACGAAGCTACTCATTATAACGGGGAAATTTTGAATTTTTGAAATCCCCCCTAAATCCCTGCTCACCTTTCAAACAAATACAATATTTAGTGTCGATTGAAACGGCTAAATATTGAGTATGGTATAGATAAAATAAACATTTAGGGGGTAAGAAAGGATAATCTTACATGAGGACGTCATCACACGTGTATGCATGTAACTCACACAGTATAGTTCAATAAAAACAAAATTTAGTATTTACACTTAGAATAATATGGTTCACGATATAACAGCTTATTGTTAATATGACATGAGTAGGAGGAGTAGGAAAACTAAAAAATGCAAATATCTCGGTTAATATTCATAATAGAGAAAATGTATATAACAACCCTTGTAGTACATTAAATTTGTAATAAGATTGATTCTATAACATTTTTAGATGCGACATGTAATAACGAAAAGATATTTCTAATTATCGAAATTCCTTCCCTCTAAAGCACCCCAAGTACGATTTTAGCCTTACATATCGAGTTTGGTAACGATTAAAAAAAAAAAAAAAAAAAAAAAGCCTGAGCGGTAACAGAAATATATATAATATCATATATAAATATATAATTTTGAACGATCTTCATTTTTGTCGTCAACTAGGTAGGAGCGATGAACATTTGATGAGATTTTTCGAAAATCGCGTCATGGGTACATCCTCAATAGCTGATTTCTCTTAAGGGAAATCTGATAAAACTGAAACGTGAAAACACTAAAAATGTTCAATGTTGTCATGCCAATGTCAAATTCCATATTGTGCTACTCTGGTTATCAACATGTTACCATCCTTTTCTACCAAGGGTGGGGGGGCTAAATAGTCCATTTAATGAGTTCGTCATAAAATAAATTCCTACTAGTTAGTTGACAGTCGAAATCACAACTCTATTTCTAAAAAAAAATTATTCTAAATATGTATAAAAAAATTAAAATACATCAGGACAACACAAATGAATATAAAGGGAAATAAAATAGAATATACTATTGAGGGGGGAAAAAGAAGAAATGTATGAGTAATGCAATAGTGACAACATTATACTAAAATCGTCATCAATCAAGACTCATTAAAAAAACATAATTTTCAGAAGGTTTTTTTTTTTTTTTATGGTAAATTCTGATAGCAATTAAGCTGGAAATGGTTAATTACAAAGGGCAATAATAGGGAAATTTGGAAGCAAACGGGATACAAGACATTTGCATGTTTCCAAGAGACATCAATATTTATGAACCGATTTTGCAACAGCAACGAACGACGTTGATGAGTACACTATGTGAATTTTTCAGCATCAGGTTCATCATTTATAGAAGTGATAATCACTTCCAACACGAAGTTCGGTATATCGCACATGAAGTTTAATCGATTTAAGCTCGGCAACGGTTTACCCAATGCAATCAACGTATGCATAGCCCACGAAAAAAGTAAATTTAATTCAGAAAGTCCGTCACGCCGGGGCTGCATAAACTAAGCAGATTTCCCAAGCGAAGGTTTACAATAGATAAATATACACAAAGGTAACACTACCGTGAATCCTCAGTAAATTTACAATACAAGTTAATAGTCTCTACAACAGAAAGAGGCTGAATTGTAAACAAACAGCCCAGCCAGCCTCGTAGCGCTGCCGAGAAAGACAAATAATTAATGAAATATATCTGAATATAACATATTAATGTTATTGAAAATAATTTACTAAAGCAAGTCCTGTAATTTGTAACGAATCAGAATCAGTTTTATTTCAATCACTCAAACTTTAGTAATCCATAAACAAAAGAAGGGGGGGGGGTCAAGAGAACCTATTTGTATATATCTCACAAAGTAAATGTTCAAAGAAAACAATATTTGGTATTTAGGCTTCGAATAATGTGGTTTATTACATAATAGAGTATTGTTTATGTAAAACAAGTAGAAGTAGGGGTTTCCTGAAGGCTCGAAACTGAAAAATGCAAATATTTCGGTTAATATTCAAGATAGAGAATAAATGTATATAACAATATTTATAGAACATTACATTTACAATAAGATTGATTCAATACAACTTTTCGATCCGAGGTGTAGTAATGGAGATATTTCGAATCCTCCCCTCTAAATCCCACTGGTATATATATATATATACACATACACACACACACACACACACACACACACACACACACACACACACACACACACACACACACATACGGTTCTGAACGGACCTCATTTTCGTCATCTACTAGGTAGGATCGATGGACATTTGAAGAAAAATTCTGTCATGAGTACGACCTCAATAGCTGATTTCCCTTAAGGGAAATCTGCTAAAACGGGCCCACATAATCAAAAGGGAAAAGAGCCAATAAAGAATTTGTGTAGCCCAAATAGACGCCAAAATCCAATTATAAAAGTCGTTATGGGCTAATGAAGGGCGTCAGACGGTTCTAAAATAGAAGAACTCGGAAATTCAGCCTATTAGAGATGACAATAGAGGCGTTTCACGACTGTTATAAATGTTAGAAAAATAGATGGACATAAATTAAAAAAAAAAAAAAAAGCTTTTAATCTGTAAGATTATCGAGTATATCGATGAGACGGCCTGCCTGCCAAAAGTGTGTGTATATTTAGTTTTGGAGGGAGGGGGTGCTGCTGGCAAGGAGAGGAACCCGCTCTAACTTGCCTCCAATATTCTCTCTTTGTGTTCCACGAGCTATTGTTAGAATTCCGGAAGGTTCAAAGGAGTCACTAACAACTACCTTTATTGCCTAGCCTATGGCCTTACCTAGGCCCTCTATTAACACGCTGCCGCCAGTCGTAATGTGTACGGTCCGGGGCTTAACTCGTCTTTATACTTGGCCTGTTGTCCTCATTAGTCAATTATAAAGACGGCCGTATCGTCTAATTAGCCATTTCTCTATAACAGTTTTTAAAAAAGTCCGCCCACCAAAAAAAAAACAGACTCCTAAGTCGTTAATTACAGCAAATATTACACTAATTCTAGTTCAAAACGAGATTAACTCGAACGTTAGAAGAAAAGAAAAATTCAGAAATCAGTTAGAATAAGAACTGGTGGTTCCCGCAGGTGCAATAATAGCACGTCCCAACACGATTAACTCACATAAGTAATAAAAAGTCCGTCACGCAGGGGCTGCGTAAACTAAGCAGATTTCCCTTGTGAAGTTTAGTAATAGATAAATATACGTACTGCTAACACAACACCGTGAATAAATACAAACGGAAATAAGAAATGTTTCATCGAATAGCCTGCCGACAGGAAGCGTTAGGTTAGTAATGTAAACAAACGGGTTCCGCCTCACACCGGAAAGAAAAACAATTACTGAAATATATCAGAATATAACACATTAATTTTATTGAGAACTATTTACTATATCTAATAATATAATATATAATTGTTATCTCAATCAATAAAATTTTAGTAGTCCAAAACTTTATGATGGGGGGGGGGGAGTCACCAGTGCATATTTGCATGTATCTCGTATAATAAAGGTCTCTTGAATACAATTCTTGGTATTTAAACTTCCAATAATGTGATTTATTATGTATCAGAGTATTGTTTACGTAACATGAGTAGAAGTGGCGGTTTGGTGAAAACTGAAAAATGCAAATATCTCGGTTAATATTCAAGATAGAGAATAAATGTATATAACAATATTTATAGTAAATTTAATTTTTAATAAGATTGATTCTGTATAATTTTTCGATCCGACGTATAGTAACGGAGATATTTCGAATTTTCGAAAATCCTCCCCTCTAAACCCCCCCTCCCACTGGTCCGATTTCAGCCGTTAACGAACTTGATCTTTCTTTTTACATAAAACGCTTAAATATGAAGTTTGGTAAGGATTAAACAAAAATTGCGACCGCTAGAGCGGTAACAGACAAATATATATATATATATATATATATATATATATATATATATATATATATATATATAGATATATATATACAGTTTTGAACGGACCTCATTTTCGTCATCTACTAGGTAGGATCGATGGACATTTGAAGAAAAATGTCGAAAATTCCGTCATGAGTACAACCTCAATAGCTGATTTCCCTTAAGGGAAATCTGCTAAAAACGGATATTCTCATTATTGACAAGATCAATAAGACTGCTGATATTATGAACATTGCAGTACCAAATGATGAGAATATTCGAATCGTCAAGAATTAGCTATTGAGCTTAAAGAAGTATACAAGCTGAACTCTGCCACAATTACGGTTATTAAAGTTAGTACAAATGGGCTCGTGGCAAAAACCATAATAGCATGCACCAGGAATTTAAATCTGCCAACTGAAATTATAAAAGAAGCACAGCAAGGGGTGCTTCTTGATACTGTAAGAATTAAGCGAAAGTTTTTAAATTATCCTTAACACATGCCGCAATTACTAACTCCACAGTGGTTTGATTTTCCCCATGTGGATTTTCCTCCAGTTTTTCTAAGTATAAACCTATCGCATAATATTAAATTACGCTTTTTACATCCGCTCTATTAGCAGATTTCCCTTAAGGGAAATCAGTTATTGAGGTCGTACTCATGACGCGATTTTTGAAAATTTTCGTCAACTGTCCATCGATCCTACCCAGGAGATGACGAAAATGAGGTTCGTTCAAAATTATATATATATATATATATATTTATATATATATATATATATATATATATATATATATATATATATCTGTTAACGCTCTAGCGGTCGCAATTTTTGTTTGATCGTTACGAAACTCGATATTTAAACGTTTTATGTAAAAAGACAGATCAAGTTCGTTAATGGCTGAAATCGGACCAGAGGGAGGGGGGGTTAGGGGGGGAGGATTTTCGAAAATTCAAAATATCTCCGTTATTATGCATCGGATAGAAAAATTGTATAGAAGCAATCTTATTTCAAATGAAATTTACTTTGAATATTGTTCTATACATTTATTCTCTATCTTGAATATTGACCGAGATATTTGCAGTTTTATTAAATCTTGGCGGCTAACGGACGAAGTGACTTTCCCACCAAAAGCTAGTTCGTCCGTTTCATTAACTGCTCGGCTCTCATGAAATTTCTCTATTGTAAAACTTCACGTGGGAAATCTGCTTAGTTTACGCAGCCCCTGCGTGACGGACTTTATTTTTAGTTATTATGTGTAAAAAACAAACAATTTTTGAGCAGTTCGTCAATTTATCACAAAACACAAATATCAAATCCCATTTCCAGTTCGCTTCCATGCCATTAGAATTTACTTTAAAAATAAGTAAATCAAGGAACCAGATTTAGAATTTTATGTTCGGCTGGAAATATGCTTCTGCGTGGTCTTGTTTGTGGACGAATAATGTGATTTGGTTACATGTTATACTCTCCTTAAGTCAGATTATTAACTGTTGCAACTGCCAAGATATGGCTAACAAACAGGAATTCCTAATCCAAGTGTATAACCCGACAAATATAAATATACTTATTATCCTCAGAATACCAATATTATAATAATAATTTAATTCTAATCTTACGTAATGTATATGTACTTCCTTCATTTTATGCCTCGTTCAATATCTTTTATTTTGTAGTATTTCATAGACAGTTTTTCCCCATGCAATTAGGTTAAGTTAACAAGGTTTTACTGGTGTAGTAAAATAATAAACGCAATAATTTCTTAAGTACTTTTCTCCCAGGTTTGGATTGAGCGTAATATAATCATTAAGAACTTTTATATTAAATAAATAAACATATAAACAGTCATACAAAAAAAAAAAAACTTACAGTACAGCAAAGACATCAATTTGGAAATCTGAGTTCTTACCTGAAAAAAAAGAAAAGTTTTCATTCAATAGGCATTAAAGAAAATAAATGTTGACTAAAAGTAAATTAAAAAAAACAAACTTACAGTTAGTAAATTATTTACTTGCTGAAGTTATTTATAATGTTTTACTCAAAGAGAAAAGCAAACATCCAATAAAACGTATAATATTGATTTCGAATGATGTTGGCAGTTTATTACCTTATTTTGAAAACTAAACTAACATCAAAGAGTCGTAATATAAAGGAGAAGAAATCAAATAAAAATTCTGAGAAATAGAATTACGAAGTCATTAGGTCTCTTTTCAATAACTTTGCAGTTCTCTAAGAAGAGTTAACAACTTTAGAAGGCTGTATACAATCAAATTTTTCAATTAAAAGCAGCCTAATAAAATAAAATTAAAGTTTTTATTTTTAAAAATAAATTAAAACAAATATTAATAAATAAACTACAAGAAAATATCTAGCAAAAAATATATTTTCATTAATAATATATATTAAACATTTTAAATAAGAAACAACGTGTAACTAAGAAAAAATCATAATACAATCTGTGCCTCTACGCGCGTGTGTGTTTATTTATTCTCAATTACTTTCAGACTAAATAGGTTTAAAAACAAACCTCATAAATAAATAAACAAGCACGAATGGAACGGAAACCGCGGCAAAAGCTGTTAAGAGCGGAGACAGCTGTCAGTTAATTTCAACATTCGCCTTTACCAACTGGAATCACTAGCGGTTCGGATAGTTTCAGCACTGACTTGAGCTTCCTGGATAATGTAAACACAATTATCAACGGGCAAGGTGTATAGCAATGTGCATAAATAAAGCATTGGCCAAGAAGTCGTCCGGGAGCAAGTAAACCATTTGATAAAAATAATAAATAACAGGTATTATTATTGAAATCTATGTCAGCCCACAAGTGCTAATATGTTTAACGTTCTTGCCTCAACAATAAATTAAAATTGTACATAAACACGTTATCTATATGTGTAAAAAGGAATGTTTGTTTGTATGTCCTTTATAGAATCATAAATGGCTGAACCGAATTTTATGAAACTTGGTATGTATATTACTACTAAAACAGGTTAGGTTTCTGGCTATATTAATATTCTCTGAGACGAACAGGAGTGGGGGTTATAAGGGAGGCCTGAAATTAAAAATAACGATATTTCGTCTCCTATTGGTTTTTCGGCAAATAACATAACAAAAGTTGTTTATTTTCTTATTTAGAGTAACTTATGTAATATGCCCTTTTGTCGTATACCGAAGTATAAATGAATTATACGCTAAAAACTATAAAACAACAATTTTATATGGCACACAACAGTCAACCGAACTAAACGAAACTCCGTATGTGATTTGGTATTAACACCTCCTTGATTATAAGCTATATTAAAATTTCGAGGTAAGAACAGGAGTGGGGGTTATAAAGGATGTCTGAAATATAAAATCGCGACATTTCGTAACATATTCATTTTTCGGCAAACGTGCATGTAACAAGAGTTGTTCGCTTTGTTATTTATTTGTTATTTAAACAAAAGTAACTTTTGTTATACGAACTTTTGCCGTGTAACGAAGTTTGAATGGGGTATACACGAAAAACTACAGAAGGGGTCAACAATGTTATAAGACACGAAAGACTAAATCGAAATCAACGAAACTCCTTATTTTTGAATATAACATGATTATCTATGATTATGTTATATATAAAAAAAGATAATTGCACAGGAAACGGGTAATATAAAAATATTGTGTATTTTATAGAATTAAGCACATAACAAATACTTTTATTATTAAAATATCCCCAGCACGCCGGACTCGGGTGTAAATCCTAAGCATTGAGACAGGAAAATGTGAAAATATTGTATTGTAAATAAGTAAAGCCCACCCCCCAAAAAAATATTACCATCATCATTCAGCCTCAAATGATTTCCCGGGAAAAGCCCGGTACCTTAGCTAGTTCAATAATAATTTTAATAATGGGAAACCACAAACAGTTGATTTCTGTAAAAATAAAATAGCCAAGCATTAAAGAAAAAGGTTGCATAAAAGTACTCGTAGAGTAAAAAGTTACTTCAAGACTTCTAACAATTAAAAAATTAGAAAAAAATAACGTTAGGATTTCTCAATCATAATTTTCTGAAAAAGGTTTCACAAGCAGTACCGGAAGTTTGAATTCTGAATACATTTTTTAAATTATACTTCAAAATATTTGCACAGGGAGCGCTTAAAATCGTGAAACCAAATCATAATGCCTCGACTTCAAATACAGCAAACATCTGAAGAAAAAAACCTTAATGCACTGAAAGCGGGTTTATAAGGAGACAAAATATTCGAAAAGGAAATAGAACTTAATGTATGTGTAATGTTACATTTGACAATCTTATATTTAATATTGTTCATTATTTTTTCACTTCAGGTTTGTGTGGGCTGAGACCTAGTTAAAATACTGATCGAAATAATAGTTCTTGATATACAAAACACTATTTGGTCCTAAGACTTGAGCGATGAATAATAGAATAGGTTCAAGTGTTCAGGTTTTATAAAAATTGAAGTTAATGGAAAGAACGAATTCACAATCGATGTACAGTTTATGAATTTTCGCACTAATATTTCCTCCGAGCTTTGTCAGATCTAGCTGGTCTATTTCTTTAAGATTGCAGCAACAAAATCACACAAGTAAACCTTGACACTACTGGTGTTATAAAAGGGATTTCTATTGGTAAAAATACTTCCTAGGTGAACTTTATACGATATAGAATAAAAGAATGTTTTTCAAAAAAATCAACCAAGGAAATGTATCACATCTGGTTTCAGTAATTCTTGTCAACAATAGAAGGTAACCTCAGACATTCAACTATTACAGGTACTCATTTTAGGAAAATAAAAGCCTATGCTTACATTAACTGAGCAGTTCACTAGGTTATACTTGGAACATCCCACCACTCAGAGATATAAGACATAAAAAAAAATACTTCACAACAAATTCCAAACTCCAGCAGAAAATCAGTATCCAATGAAACAGAGGAGCAAGGTGCCATTCATCAGACGAAACGGCCTTACCAATCTAAAGTATTTATCTCGTAAGGAACGAAATTTCACTATCTAGGCTTGGACACACGGCCATGTGAGCAGCTCATCCACAATAAATGCCAGTGAAATTGGAAGCTCGGCACCAAATGAATTAAGTAATTAGGCTTAATTGGATTGAAGTGAGTGGAAAACCACTGACCTGAATTAGTAGCGTGCACGAAGAATGGGCCCGACAAGCTAAGAAATAATTTTAAATCCATTGTTAACTCACAAATCTATCAAATCTGCTTTCAAAATTTCAAATTTATTTATTCCTCACTTTTAATAGCTTGAAAATACTACCTTTCTTTTTAAAGTTACTGAAGAAAATGACGCTACATGTTGAATTATAGAATTAATGCAATAAACCTCGAAACAACAAAAGTCCCTCACGCAGGGAATGCGTAAAATAAGCAGATTTCCCACGTGAAGTATCACAATAGTGAAATCTGCATACTAGTAGTAGTAATTAGTCTCTAAACCAATTTCACGAGAGCAGAACAGTTACGGAAAAGGCCGAACTAGCTTACGGCGGAAACTCAAGAATAGAACCCACATTAGCCGATCTCATCTCGTCCGTTATCCATACACACTTAATAAAAACGCAAATATCTCGGTTACTATTCAAGCTAGAGAATAAATGTATATAACAATATTTATAGTAAACTTACTTCGCAATAAGGTTGGCTATAAACAAGATTTCGATCCGACGTGAAGTAACGGAGATATTTTGAATTTTCGGGGGAAAAACCCATCCCTCTAGTCCGATTTCAGCTATTAACAAACTTGATCATTCTTTTTACATAAAAATATTAAATACCGAATTCGGAAACGATTAATCAAAAATTGTGACCTGTGACCACCACCAAGTGGGTGCCAATATATATATATATATATATATATATATATATATATATATATACATATATATATATATATATATATATATATATATATATATATATATATATATATAGAGAGAGAGAGAGAGAGAGAGAGAGAGAGAGAGGAGAGCCAGAGTTTAATGGTAATTTAGAGTTTGGTAATAATCAAACAAAAATGGTAACAGACACACACACACACACACACACACACACATATATATATATATATATACACACGCAGTTTTCGTCATCTCCTAGGAAGGATTGATGGGCATTTGAAGAAAAATTCCGAAACATCGCGTCATGAGTACGACCTCAGAAGCTGATTTGCCTTAAGGGAAATCTGCTAAAAGGGAGAAATTAAAAAACAAAATCAAATATTGATAATTCAAAAACATCTAGAGGAGGATTAAAGGTTTAGAACTAAACGATTTCAAAGCCTTTCACACCTATAAACTAAGTAAGCTTAAACCACCCCATAACTTTACAACTTAGTACTCTTTACTTTCTCGAGGAATTTAATTAAAGCCACATTAAATTTTGGGGGAAGTTTGTAATATAGGCTTCTTTTCTACTAAAGCGAATGCACGGATGAGGAGGGCCAAAAAGTTAGACTGTTGCTCGATGGAAGTTTAGAAGGTTAGTTAGGAACTATAGACGTGGCTTGCCTTACAGAAGAAATGGAACTAACATCTCACGTAGCAGCTATAACTAAAATAACCATTTCCAAGAGAGCTTCAGGTACTAATTATATAAATTATAAAAAGGACAAAAGGAATATATGAATATAGATGACAAGATATTATTTCACTGTTATGATCAATCCCATCGTCAATTTGTTATGTCACCTATAGGTTTCACAGGATTTTAAATAATATTTTTTAACGAATTATAGGGCTAGAAAGTAATTTGTAATCTCCAAATATTACCACCATTTCCTAATACATATGTTTTTCAAATCCATTTTTTTTTTTTTTGTGATTTTAAGGATATAAAATTTCGTAAGCGTTGATACATTTTAAGATATTATTATTACTATTATTTATTAACGTCCACTTTTTGCAACTAAGGCTAATTGGGACGGGTTATCTACAGGATACCACCCTTTTCTAGCCAGGGTAGGACTTGGGATATTATTTAATGCATTTTAAGATAGGTTTGTTAAAGTGAAAATCATACCAAATTAAAGCCCTGAAAATTCTGAAGTGAGTTGTACTCTTTCTAGGTTCCTAGGACTAATATTTTTAGACCAGTAACCTTCTCAATGTTTCAAAACATTTGAAAGAAATGACAGTATTTTGTGTTCAATTTTGAGATCATTGGTGCATAACACATGAAATAAACTTCTGTCTACAGAGGTACTCTAAAAGAAAATCATTAATATATGCATTAAATATATTTTCATAAAATTATAATGTAAGACAATACTGAAAATAATTGCATAAATGAGCGTCCTTGCGTAAATATGATAAACTGATGATAAAAATTTAACTGGTACGTCGCTCAATCGCTCTAGTCGCGAAATGCGATTACTGTAAGAATGATATAAAAAAATAAAATCACGGGGTTTTAAAGTCTACTCAATAGTTGAAGCAAGACGGGTTAAAAGTAAACAGTGGGGCATAGTAATCGTTTGCAAATGGCACAAGTAAAATTATATCATGAATTCGCAGATTAAACAATATATAAATAGTATTTTTTTTAAATAGTAGAAACCCTAAAAATCACAAAATGATAATCTCCTTTCCAAACTGCCAGGAATATACAGCCCCTACACTTGTCATTCAGGGCTATTAACAACAATAGAAAATTGATCATTACCATAATTACAGCGCTGATTAAAATAGTGAAATAAGCACGATAAGAAGATTCGCAATAACAGAAAATGTTAGGCAAATGTATCACAAGGTGGAGGGAATGTGAGCAACAACCAAGAAAGCATAGGAAGAGAAATATGTGAAACAGTGAAGTGTTCGAACATTGCCATTAGAAATGCTAGGAGCAGAATAGATTAATGCGAACTTGACCGTTTCGTTTAACATGAAAAGGTGAAATATCAAGGACGGTTACGATCGATGAAAACTGCGGGCAACTAAAGCGTGAACTGACAAATATATACATAGATTACTAACTAACTTACAAACACAGATGGGCAAACTAATAACTATCCATTGGATACCAGGACATACAGACATCACGAAAAATATTTTGGTTGACAAACATGCAAAATTAGCAACTCAACTTGACAAATTACAGGACACGATGCCAGTAAACTCATTAAAAAAGAGGTCAGCCTAAAATGGGAAGCGGAATGGCATCTGACAGACACAAAACTACGAGAAATAAAAAAACACTATTCGTGAATGGCTGTCCAGTAATCAGGATACTAGAAGAGAACAAGTAGTCCTTGCTCGTTTGAGGCACGGCCATTCACGGATAACACACGGACACCTGATGACTAGGATTGAATCACCATTATGTACACTCTGCAATACACAACTGACTATCAAACACTTACTTACTGACTGCAGACTAATAACTGACAAGAACTTACCCACCAACCTATCTGAACTACTACACGACGACAGCCCTGTACCTACCTCTGTAGATTTTTTAATTTTTTTTATTGTTTTTTATAAGGTGGCTTTACCTTTACTATTTTAGAATCATAACAAGAAAATGTGTGAATCGCTTAAATTGCGACACACCTAAATAAACTAAATAAATAAATAGAAATGTAACTCTATATTTGTTAACTGCAAAGTAGATAGAAGTGATAGAAGTTGATGTCATCATGCCTGGAAGCAAAGGAATTATAAAAAATCACAGGCGTTGAAGTAAGAACATGCCGCAATTCCTAAATGTTAAATCAGAAGGATTCCAATCCGAGAGGATGGTGCAATCGTCGGTATAAACAGGTCGATGACCCATCAACTTAATAAAATATTGAACAGAGCTATAAAATAGGAAAGATATAGCTAACGGTGGCATCTTTCCAGTCTGGCATGATGGTTTGTTTATGGAATTAGCGGATATTCGCGAAAGAGGGGCTAGGCTATGCCAATGGTAAGGTGTCGGTGCTTGGAACACCAATTCTTCAAGGAGGCCTTCAAACTTCGTTTCAGTGGACGACAGAATTAATGTCTATTCCTTGGTCCATTATGGTTGGCCGATTTTTACAGTACAAGACTATTGTACTTATTTCAATGTTTAATACTAGACTAATACACTAAGTATGAACTTCCTCAGCCTGAAATTTCTCTTAGGTGAAGAAATGAAACTCACTTGAACGCAAATATTTCTCTGACTAGAATTCATTATTTAAGTGAATAAAAAAAACAGAGGGTAGAGCTCGTCCACTCGGACCAGTATCGCCTCTTCCATACACCTGATGATGACAGCAGGTCTGCCAAAAACCTGTTTTTGTAAAAAATATAGATACTCACGCCTGAAACAGTTTTCTCATTTTCCTAATAAAAAAGCGTTCTTTGAAACAAATAGTCAGTAGAAAATTGTTCATTTTTCTCATTACATACAGCCCTTCCCCATAAACGCATTTAACAGGTGTTTCGGCTACTATAAGCATTTTTGTATTTCAGGATCAATAAAAAGCCCTAGTCCTCTACTATTGTTTACAAACAACAACAATAGTAGAGGACAAGGTCTTTTAGAAGATTTCCCTTCAGGGAATTCAGCTATTGAGGTCGTGCTCATGACGCGATTTTCGAAAAATTTCTTCAAATGTCCCCAGGCCTTTGGCCCAAAATCCTACCCAGGAGAAGACGAAAATGAGGTCCGTTCAAAATTATATATATATATTTGTCTGTTAACGCTCTAGCGGTCGCAATTTTTGCTTGATCGTTACGAAACTCGATATTTAACAGTTTTATGTAAAAAGAAAACGTGGGACATGTGGTCGGACATTGGTCGGATTAGTTCGGCTGTTTCCGTAACTGTTGGGCTCAGGTGGAAGCTTCTACCTGTCGTTTCAAACCTTACTTTACCTTTTTTACTTTGTGAGATTTATGCAAATACATTCTGTTCATCCGCCCCACCCCCCTCTTTAGTTCTTGGACTACTAAAATTATTAAAATATATATCATTCTTACAATTCAGAAACCGTTTCAGTTGGGAATTCATTAAAATTAACTGAAGGATTTCTCATTACTGTTCGTATTTACTCACGGTGGTTTTGTGTTACCAGTATACAGATTTCTGTATTGAAAAACTCCACATGGGAAATCTGCTTAGTTTACTTATCTTTAGGTTCCTCTACCATCCAGCATATTCCAGAGATATCATTTTTGTATTGTTTTTCATTTCAAAAGCATTTCAAGGTTATAAATGCAATACACTGGTTCCCTTACCCTCCGCCCCTTTAATTCCTAAATACACTCAGTTAAGCATTTTAAAAATTTTTGATTCTAAGTGAATAATATATTATATAATATTTCAGAAACTCAGAAAAATATCAGTATGCGTGACTCCGTCAATAGCCCATAAATTCTGAGGAAATTCTTCTAAAACTCTCCAAGACTGCAGACTCAAAAACTTAACCAGGACTGGCGAATTCCAAACCTAAGAAAAGTGGATTTTTTTTTTAAACTCAGCATCCGTGTTCAGCATTCTTTCCATAACAAGAAGGGTTTGGAAGGGCAGAAGGTTCCATCTTAATGCACTGTGTATTAATTTTTAAGTGCCGAGTGCACCCAGGAGGGCTACTCAAGAAGCGTAAAACACGCTAAACATGCAGAGCGAATTAAATAAATGACTTGAAGGAAGTGTGTTTTCATAACCAGCTCAGGCTAAGTATAGGGTATATTAGAACCCGTATAATCGAAAAAGCAGATTGATTCATTTCGTTGATTGCTATATGACAGTAATTTGACTAAAGCATATAATATGGCCAACTAACCAATTTCCGCTAAGGTTCGTTAAGCCTTGCCTAATAGCAATTCAATCCGTAATTTATCACTTCACAGATAAAAGATTTAAATCAAGATCATTAGAATCAAGTCATCACAAATTAAACACTAAAGAGTAAATAAACTGAAAATGAGTCAACTTGTTTACAGGGAAACTGTTATTAATTATTGATCTAGTGAGAGGTACTAAAGGATCTTGCAAAACAAGTCTTTAGCGTGTTCCTTTTTCCACCTCTCTATTACGGGCATTGCTAATATATGGTAAATACTTAATGAGAGCCAACTATAATGAAAATTGCCATTTTTCCAACTTGCCACACTTCCTGCTACAACAATCCTTTTCTTCAGCGTGCAATTTTTCAGGCTTGTTTAAATATGTTGTTACCACTGAATCAACGTATATCAACCTTGAAGCAACAATGCTAATAGAAAAACTCCTAAAAAAAAGTATCGTTCGATGGCCGTGTGCAATCGTGAAAGTTAGGCTAAGCAATTAAACTGCACAGTCACCAAGCAGAATCCATGGTTCCAGTAGCATCATTGGGAAGAGCACTGATGATGGAGCGTATGCTCTGAAAGCGCTATGTCGCATAGAATAAATAACTGAGAAGGAACGAGACCTTTCTTTTCTCGCCGGAATTGCACTGCGGTTGTTCACGGGCAGTTTAAAAATTTAGAAAGAAAAGTTAGTTGTTTATTTGATGAAAATAAGAAATTTAAATTGGATGAAACTTCAACAGTCAATACCAGGAAATATAAACACAACAGGAAATTAAACAGGAAGTATAAACACAAATTCATACTTAAAAAATTAGTTCCAATCATAGTCCTTATTATATTATTACTATTTATTTGAGATGCTGCTACAATGGGGATTCATCTTTTGACATGTTTGAATATAATTTTACAAAATTAGAAAAATATTACAAATTTTAGAAAGCTAAATGTTACAAATGTACAAAATAAATGGAACCATGCCGCTACAATGGCGATTCGTAACATGCTAAAACATAATTTCACAAAATTAAATAAATATTAAAATTTTTACACAGCTAACATTTACAAATGTATAAAATAAATAGAATGGACAAAAGTAAATATAAATTGTTACTATATTTACAACATGAGGAAAAAAACAAAATAAAAATAAAACAAACAAAAAAAAACTAAATGAAAAACTATTAATAGTTAAACTGGAAGAAGGCAAAACTTATATTCCACAGTATATAACTATAATAATTGTAGATAATAGGTTTTATATTTCATCAAATAATCCATTATTTCTTAAATACTTAAAAACATCATAAATTGGCTACTGTCGGCCAGTAGTTCGCATACATTTGTGGTCCTTATTATAGCCTAAGATCAGGAATCATGAGGGAATATATCCAATAGATATTGTTGCGAAAACTGCATACATGGAAGATTGAACGGAGATAGTCACGTATTTGGGAAGTACGAAGGAGATGAAAGGAGCCGACCGATGGAAGGACTATTGGCGCCCGAAGTGTATACTGGGGCCGGGACTGTTCTAGACTATGCGTCTACTCTCTTCGCGGCCTTCTGATTGATTTTTTCCACCGAGCTATAAAAGGGCTCAGCCCACCCCGACAGTTAGTTTGTTCTCAGCTCTCTTCAAGTGATCAACAGTACGTTCAGTGCAGCTTCAGTGAACAGTGTGTGCCGTGACTCTGTAAAGAACAGTATAGTGCCGTGTTTAAGACAGTGCAGTGCCGTGTTTTTGCGATCTTCAGTCATCGTGAGTGAGTTATTGGACTGTGTAATAAGAAGAACAGAGAAACTATCAGTGCATACTGTGAGTTACTACTCACTACTGCTAACAATAATTAAACAAGTGTGTAGTGCATTGCAGAATAATCTGTGCAGTGATAAAAACTCTGAAGCTGGTGTGTGTTGAATTTTGCAATCCAAAAGAACTCAAATAAACAACGTATATTATTGATTTTGTAATAAACGTAACAATGTTATTGACTCTGTAAACACAAATAGTAGAATTTTAATTGAAACTAGATTATAGTTGCTTATAAATTAGAGTATACAATATACTAAAAAATGATGTGAAGAAAGCGAAGTATTTACATCGCGAAAAAAAAAAAATTTTGTATAATTTTGCCATGTGTCTAAATCCAGTAACTACTTCTCCTAAAGAAAATAACACTAAAACACTCGTATCTCCTTAACCGTTAGTCGTTTTAAAAAAAAAAATTCATAGAAAAAATGCTGTTGTAAATTAAATTCCCTGTCATTTGAGGTCTATAAATTGTCAGCGTCCGGTGCAGGCAAAGGGAGATATATTCAATTTATCGATATGGTTCTCCTATAAACCCCACTTTTCATTGGCCCGATTCTGACCGTTGGCAAACTCGACTTTCAAAAATATAGTTTGGTTTCAATATCTTAAAATCTGCGGCAGCTAGGCAGGGATCCACCAAATATGCATACATACCCTCACACACAAACACACACACACCCACACACACAATTATTAAATGACACACTAACTTTGATTCGTGAAGATTTGAAGGATTTTTTTGTGGTATTTTGTCACATAGTGAAATGTCTTCTTCATTTAAAGATTTAAAATTCAAACCTCATCGTAAATGATAAAGTCTAAATCATCTAAATCTCCCAATATCTACTGATACCCTCAGAAATCGTGGTGATCCGTTTTTTTGCAAAAAAAAAATTAAAGCAATATAGCTGTTTAAAACTGATATATGCATAAACTCTTTTTACAAAATTAAGGAGTACAATTTTTAAAATTATGTCAATATTAACCCTCAATGTTAAAGGCTGCAATAAATTAAATTAATATTTTTTTTATTTTATTGTCTAATATAAACATATTTTAGACTGATTCCGGTCCATTTATGTCAGTCATCTCATAATGCCCATTCATATACACAGAAAATATACAAGACCAAATGACATAATGTGCGCTCTAGCGGTCGCAATTTTTGTTTGACCGTTACCAAACTCGGAATTTAATCGTTTTATGTAAAAAGGAAGATCAAGTTCGTTAATGGCTGAAATCGGACCAGTGGGAGGGGTGGTTTAGAGGGGGGATTTTCAAAATATCTCCGTTATTATGCGTCGGATCGAAAAGTTGTATAGAATCAATCTTATTGCAAATTAAATTTACTATAAATATTGTTATGCAAATTAATTCTGTATCTTGAACATTAACCGAGATATTTGCATTTGTAGTCTGTGAGTGGACGACAGGAGTCAGCTATGTTCGGTACTTCCCGCCGAGAGCTAGGGCGGCCGTTTCCATAACTGTTCGTCCCTCGTGAATAAGTTTAGAGATTCCTTACTACTACTGTTGTTATTGGGCAGATTTCTCTATTGTAAAACTTCACGAGGGAAATCTGCTTAGTTTACGCAGCCCCTGCGTGACGGACTTTTTACTTATCTATAATATAAATTGGTTTATATGTATTTTTTTTTTTTCAGCATTAGTAGACCTTAGAACCATCTGATTTTTTACTATAAGTACTAAGTACGTTCCGAATTCTGTTAATGGCTTCTTACTACGACTGAAATGGTGAATAGATGATGAGACGAGACGACCAATATATACCAGCTGGTGGGAAATCTGCTTAGTTTGCGCAGCCCCTGCGAGGCGGACTTTTCATATATTTTTGGTTGTATTTTAATTTTTTTTTTTATCGATTACCATAAGTTATAATGAATATGGACAGTAATAATGAATGATTTGGAAGTCTTAATCTTTTTTAGACGTCATTAATAATGAAAACAATATCGTAATGGGTTTGAAGGGCTGCTCGGACGCACAAACAAACAACCATTATACTGATAACGGAGGCTGAGAACGCTCCAAGGTCTTGAAGACATCTCACACCACCATTATTAAAACAAATATGCTATAGGCTATAAATATCTTTTAGTCGCCATACCAAGCACTATACTCAACTATTTCTTGATTAGCTAAAACTTTTAATTTTTATTAATAACAGGATCTATACAAACCAGGAAATCGATTAGGATAACACAAAATTAAAATCGAGTTAAGCAAAATGTACCTCCTACGAATGCAGCATGACCAAACCGGTGACTGTTCTTTAATCCTGTCTCCATTGGAAATCTTTGGTATTGTTCTTCTTCTAAAAAACCAAATACCTTGGAACCTGTCTTTTCTCTCATTATTATTATTGAAGAACAGACGCTAAATGGGTATCGTTTACATAAGCATGGTTCAATGTTAAATTACTTTATTTTATTCAACATTAGATCAAATTTATTAAAAAGTCCACCACGCAGGGGCAGCGTAAACTAAGCAGATTTCCCACGTGAAGTTTATAATAAAGAAATTTCACAAGAGACCGACGGTTATGGAAACGGCCTAACTAGCTTTTGCCGGAAACTCATGACTACAACCGAAGTTGGCCGAACTCATCTCGTTCTTTACGCTTAACAAAAATGCAAATATCTCGGTTAATATTCAAAATAAAGAATAAATGTATAGAACAATATTTATAGTAAATTTAATTTGCAATAAGATTGGGTCTATACAATGTTTTGATCCGACGTATGGTAACGGAGATATTTCCAATTTTCGAAAAACCCTCCCTCCAAATGGACCGATTCAGCCATTAATGAGCTTGATCTGTCTTTTTGCATAATCTCAAGTTACGTAACGGTCAAACAAAAATTGCGACCGCTAGAGTGTTAACAGGCATATATATATATATATATATATATATATATATAAGTGTGAACGGACCTCATTTTCGTCATCTCATGGGTAGGAACAATGGACATTTGAAGACATTTTTCGAAAATCACGTCATGAATCTGACCTCAATAGCTGATTTCCTTTTAGGGTAATCTGATAAAATTTCCAGATCCGATAATTCTCCAGAGGTTTTTATACTTGTAATTTGAAAGGGATATTAGTGCTCGAAATATTAATATATCAGTGGAATATTAAAATAGGAACCCAAGTAAAGTTGAACACCCTAAGAGGTTCCTTGTCCCCCAGGACCATCTGTCAAGAGCTGGGTTGTTGGAGTAGTGAAGTCGTTTGGCACTTAGCCAGGATTTCCCTAGTTGCCGGGCTATTTGTACCTATTTCTTATGTACGTAATTAGCTGCGGTAGTTGCATTAATTTGCTCCTTTAAATAGTTTTTATTTCTAGTTGGCACATTTTCACGCTTTTCCAAATATTATTAATTATTTCGATTTTTCTGCAAAGTATCATACACTTCTGTTCTTAAAACGGTAACAGTGAGTCTTACGTTTTTGTTCACCATATAGTGAATTAAAATTTGAACGTAAAACATTTAATTCTAATTGTAAAATTGAGTGTAAAGGATTTGGTTATTTCTAGGCTCATTCATCCTTCAATTCGTCTAAGGTGTGCAATCGTTTTTTCTCTATTCTCTTATTCTTTCACCCCCTGAATTGATGTATCATTCTAGTGACGTTTCTTGCAGATCTTACAGCTTAACGTAACTATGCATCCTTCCCCTCCTTTCTTGAAGAACATTAGGCCCACGTTTTAAAAACTCTTTGAGCTCTTTGTGAGTCGTATCCACCGAATGTCTCCTGGAGTGAGTGGCCCCAAAATGCGACTTTACGACACCGGAGCACTCAGCCAAACATTGAAGCGTTGATCTCCGTTGAACATCCTGCCCACCATTGAGCACTTCGCCATTGCCCCCTTTACAGCCTTCCCGTAACTTGGAAAACCCAGAATTGGGCTCAGGGCTTAGTGAAAGACGTTCTGTAGCTCCTCAGCTCTTATTCCACCTATATAAAGCCTTGTTTCTATCACCAAGTAAATTTTAAATTTCACATTGAAGACAGTCATAAATTCAACATCATTAACTTATTTCTTTCAGCGGTATGCAACTAGGAAAAGTCAAAGTGTATATAGCTGATTACCCATGAGGGAAATCTGCTAAAAGTCCCTCATGCAGGGGCTGCATTAACTAAGCAGATTTCCCACGTGCATCACATATTTGTATTTATCTGAAAACGTTCTATGAGAGCAATAGTCAGTATTTAGGCTTCAAATAAAGTGCTTCATAATTAACAACTTATATTTAATATGACATGAGTAGGACTGGGGGTTTACTGAAGGCCGAAAACTAATAAATCCAAAACCTCATCCAAAAATCTAATAATCAATATTGTGAAAAAAAATTAAATTAAATTATTTATTAACGTCCACTTTTTTGCAACTATGGCTAATTGGGACGGGGAATCTACAGGTTACTATCCTTTTTTAGCCAGGGTAGGACTCAGGATTTTATTTAATGAATTCAGTCGCTAAATAAATTCCTCTCCCCAGGCGGCAATCGAAATCGCCACTCTAGGTTTACCATGTGAGATCAAATTCAACACTTTAACTCGCATGGCTAACCTGAGCCCCTTGTGGAAAAAGAAAACGTACAGAATAACATTTATAGAAACATTACATTTTCAATAATATTGGTTCTATATAATTTTTCGATCCGACGCATAATAAAGGAGATTTTTCGAATTCTCGAAAGTCTCCCCCTCTAAACCCAACCTAGAGCTTGATCCTCCTTTTTACATAAAACGATGAAATATGGAATTTGATAAAGATCCAACAATATTACGACCGCTAGAACGGTAACAGACAAGTATATATACGGACCCCATTTTCCTCATCTACTTGATACGATCAAGTAAACAGACGATTCGGACAACGTTACGGACTGCTAAACAGAAGATCTCACTTGTCTACCGAAAACAAACTAACAAAATACAAGTAACAACTTAAACCAATATGGACATACGCAATAGAAGTGTGGGGCACAGCAAAACCTTCGAACATCAGACGCATCCAGACCTTCCAATCCAAAGTTCTGCACTCCATATTATGTTACAAACCACACCCTCCATAAAGAGCGTAATATCCCATTTGTAAAGGACCTAATTCCCTTAAGATGCAGAAAATTCCACAGAAGGCTATCCAATCATCCTAATCCAGAAGTCCTAGCCCTTTCCAGTACCACTCATCCATATTCCCCTCCACAACAGACAATGGCCCAGAGATCTCCTATAGAAGTGTAAAGTGAAGTGATAGCAATGGCTATTTTCTTATCAAGTGCCATTCCTCCTTAGCTCTTGACTTCCTTGCCAGGCAGGGAGAGACTGCTCCTCTCATTGTGGTGACGGGGTGTGGCTTCTGTAAAGGTGATGGAGGACTATTGTATTGTACATATTACACATTACCAAAGGTATTCAAATGCATGCTGTAATATTCTTAATAAAATAAAAACTTGATAGGATCAAGGGGCATTTTGGGAAATTTTTCGAAAGTCTGGTCATGAGTACAATCTCAATAGCTATTTCCCTTAAGAAAAATCTGCTAAAAGAAATCTTGACACCTATCTGTCGAATGATGTAGGACTATCTAATAGTCCGTATATTAATTGCCCCTCCAACTGTGCTTGAAGACGAAAACAACATGACTATGTTAACAATGTACACACAAGTGGGTTGATGTAAAGGTTATTATCTAGCATAAATAAACAGAGGTTCGGTAGAGTAAACACTCAAAAATGATTTAAAGTGACAAGACCCACAATCAGACATATAGATAGCATTTTAAGAGAACATCCAGCGTGAGATAAAGCAGGGCATGTAAGACTGCGATAAATTTCTCCGGGAAATGAGTGAAATGGAGGAGCGACGGTAAAAAGAGCAACAACCAAACATCCATATATTTAGTGAGAGATTGAAGAGGTGTTATTGTAAGTAGTAGGTGGCTGTAAGCCCTGGCACAGAGCCAACAGAGCCCGCGATCCACTATCATCCACTAGCAACCCCATTATCCGGTGCAATTTCCTTAGAATCGGCGATAGATATTGCCAAAGATAAAGCTGTGCAGGTTACCTCAGCATATCACACCCTTCATTTCCTCCGCAGAGAATGCCCAGCTTGCCAAATGACAATAGGACTCACTTTTAGACAATGGATACCATATATATATATATATATATATATATTTTAGAAAAGTTGGATAGGGTCGCTAATTAAAACCACTTTTACCAGATTTCCTTTTATTGAAATCTGGTGTTGAGGTCGTCGCCTCATGTTGCGATTTTCGAAAAATATTACCTATAATGTCTATTGACCCAACCCAGGAGATGACGAAAATGAAATACGTTCAAAACTGTGTATATATAAAGGGTTGCTAGCAAAAACCCCTTAGTAAAAAAAAAAAAAAAATTGGTAAATTAAAACAAACCGTTTATTTTCATTCCTGAGGTAGTAAAATTTTGATATCTTTTTAATAAACTTCTTGGGGGTCAGGAATGTTATCTACACTAATTTACAGAGGATCAAATATATCCACTTTCAGTGGGGGTAGAAGAATGTTCTGGACTAATGGGTTATTTGTGGAATTCAACAAAAACCTAAAACAAAAATAGATAACATGATCAGGTAGAAGAAATAGTATTCGACATATTGAATTACTTCTTTATTTGATTTAATAGTTGTATAAAGAGAAATGAACAATTTAAGAAAAACTATGATGCTAAATGTTGAATAACGGGTTCAACAACTTTGGAAAAATCAATCTTCAGATCCATCACTATTGCCATCATCGTCAGTTTGGTAGTCAAGACAAGGTGAGTCGGGCAAAACGTCTCGTGTAAAACTCCTTCTTGTAGGATGTTGCTAGTAGTCAGCAAGTTGTAGAGCGTCCTTAGTCGAAGTGTTCCTGACTCGTGAGGTTTCTGGGGAATCGACGTATTTTTAACTCCGGAAACAGTCCGACAAGAGGTGTTTTTGACGATTTCGATTGTATCAGTATATGAGTAATACTTTACCCTAAATAATGGCACCTCAAACTCATTTTTCAGGGTTTTTTTAATAGTGGGGTTTATGCTACCAATCCTTCATATATTTGCCAGTTAATGCTCTAGCGGTCGATTCAATGGTAATAATATATTATACAAATCATTGTGCCCATATGTTACTACTGTTTTATTCTAGAAGCTTATAAGTGAAGGCTTTTTATATTTATAAACGACTTATCTTTTAATTCTAATGAAACAACTTTATTTCTTTTAACAACTTTTCATTTCATCTAAACAAATATGAGAAATGCTGCATGTAATACTATTTCAATGCTGGTTTTAGCTCTGCCTTTATTTTAGATTCTTTTTAATTACTATTTGTCAACAATAATCTTTTAAATGGATTATTATCGAAAATTATTTATCATTTTAAACCTGTACGCATGTTTTGAACAGAACACAAAGTGACTCCTTTGGTGGACTGGAAAGACTCCGGTTTGGTTGCTGGCTAACTGCCTAGCATTTCTGGACATTGAGCTCAGGTTCAGCTGTACCTGTTGTTACGGCTCATTGCTAACGTCAAAGAAGATGGAAGACTGGTGACGGATATAGAAGACAAGAGAGGAAAGCTCTGCCCGAGAGTGACATAGTACAAGAGACGATACAACAGAGTGATAGGAGCTTACCTTGAGTGCCTCTTATGGCTTCTTCAAGCCTGAAGCCAAGTCGGATTGGTGTGTTTTAAATTCGTCTTTTTGAATTCAGTTCGTTCTAAATATGAAGTTCTGGCGAGGTCCGAGTGATAGAGAAGATGCTTGCTGAAGACCAGGCTGATTACAAATATCTAATGTATGTGAGGTACGATTTTATTTTCGTGTGCACACAGAAAAAGAGTAGAAAAAGTCCGTCACGCAGGAGCTGCCTAAACTAAGCAGATTTCCCACGTGAAGTTTTACAATAGAGAAATTTCACAAGAGCCGAGCAGTCAAGAAAACGACCGAACTAGGTTTTGGCGGGAAATTCAAAAATCCGTTATCGGCCCAAATTTAATAAAAATGCAAATATCTCGGTTAATATTCAAGATAGGGAATAAATGTACATAACAATATTTATAGTAAATTTACTTTGCAGTAAGATTGATTCTGTGCAATTTTTCGATGCAATGTATAGTAACACAGATATTTCGAATTTTCGAAAATCCTCTAAACACCCCTCCCACTGGTCCGATTTCAGCCGTTAACGAACTTGATCATTCTTTTTACAAAAAACGATTAAATATGAACTTTGGTAACGATCAAACAAAAGTCCGTCACGCAGTGGCTGCGTAAACTAAGCAGATTTCCCACGTGAAGTTTTACAATAGAGAAATCTGCCTAATAACAACTGTAGTAGTAATAAACCTCTAAACCTAAAACATTATTTAGGGCGTAATAACCCAGAAGTTTCTAGCCCCAAAAAACAGTTAACCTAACCTCTAAACCTATTCACGAGGGACGAGTAGTTATGGAAACGGCCGCCAGAGCTCTCGGCGGAAAGTCCGAACATAGCCTACTGGTGATCACACGCAGATTACAAATGCAAATATCTCGGTTAATATTCAAGATAGGGAATAAATGCATATAACAATATTTATAGCAAATTTAATTTGCAATAAGATTGGTTCTACACAATCATTCGATCCGATGCATAATAACGGAGATATTTCGAATTTTCGAAAATCCCCCCTGTAACCCCCCCCCCCCCCCTCCCACAGATCCGATTTCAGCCGGTAACGAACTTGATCTTCCTTTTTACATAAAACGATTAAATACCGAGTTTGGTGATTAAATAAAAATTGCGACCGCTAGTGTTAACAGACAAATAAATATATATATATATATATATATATATATATATATATATATATATATATATATATATAGTTTAGAACGGACCTCATTTTCGTCATCTCCTGGGTAGGATCAATGGACATTTGACGAAATTTTTCGTAAATCGCGTCATGAGTGCGACCTCAATAGCTGATTTCCCTTCAGGGAAATCTGCTAAAAATAACGACCGCTAGTGCGTTAACAGACAAATATATATATATATATATATATATATAAAATTTTGAATGGACCGTTAACGAACTTGATTTTTCTTTTTACATAAAACGACTAAACATCGAGTTTGGTAACGAAAAAAAAATCTGTCACACAGGTGCTGCGTTAACTCATCAGATTTCCCATATTCGCCACGTATTTGCATTTATCTCAAAGAGTAAAATTTCAATGAGAACATAATACGGTATTTAAACTTCAAATAAAGTGCTTCATGGCACAACAGCTTATTAGGAGTGAGAGTTTACTCAAGGCTGATGACAAAAAAATTCAAATATCTCGGTTATTATTCAAAAAAGAGAATAAATGAATATAACAATATTTATAGTACATTTGATTTGCAATAACATTGGTCCAATACAATTAATTTTCGATAGGATGTATAGTAACAGAGATATTTCGAAAAAAACTTTTTCCCCACAACCCCCCCCCCCGCCCTCTGTTCCGATTTTAGTCGTTAACGTACTTGATGTTTAGTTTTCCATGTTAATAATCACGGTAGTAAAAGAAACTCATATTACAACATTTATAGAAAATATTTATAGAAAGAATGTAAAAATTGGAAATGATGACGTCATCAATGAACATATTTTCAAGAATATTATCTAGTAAATATCTGTTGAAAAGAATATTTGGTATTTAAGCTATGAATAAAGTATTTCATTGTATAACAGTGTAGTTGTTAATGTGATATATAACAATGCTTACAATTTACAATAGCAATTGTTCTATACACTTTTTCGATCCGACGTATAATATCGGAGATATTTCGAATTTATGAAATTCCCTCTCTAAACCCCCGGTCTCCCCGGTCTGATTTCAGCCGTTAACGATATTTTTTTTTTTTTTTTTTTTTTTACATAAACGTTTCAATATCGAGTTTGGTTAGGATCAAACAAAAATTACGACCGCTAGAGAGTTGACAACAAATATATAAATCTATGTATATATTTAAATTATGAACGGATCTCATTTTCGTCATCTCCTAGGTAGGAACGATGGACATTTGAGGAACGTTTTCGAATATCGCGTCATGAGTACGACCTCAATAGCTAATTTCCCTTAAGGGAAATCTGCATAAAGGAGAGGTAATTTAAATAATAATCTTCCCCACCCCCTTCTCCACTGAGCTGGGCATTTATCCATTTATGAGGTAACAATGTCTTAGAGGACATTCAACCCTCTCAGATGATGGTTAGCTGCTAATGAAGCTAGAGTAGGTTTTGGAAAATGTCCCAAACGGAATATGCACACTGTAGCCTTTCCTCATTTATGCGCCAAAATTCATTTGTAAACTTCACCACTGTAATCCATGTAAAAAAAAATGTAGTAAGTGTATGTATTTATAAGTATGTGATAAATTGATTTTAATTACTTGCAAAAGAAAAAAAAACAGAAAAAGGTACATACATTAAAAGTAAAAGTCACTTAATTGTAATATTGGCTAATTATAATGCCAGTTGAAAATATGTACTTGAAAGGGAAAAAATATATGTTTATGTAATATAATATGTAAAGATAAAAGCGTATATACTATAAATATATAGGATAAGTAAGTATATTGCCAACATTAAAAAAGTCCGTCACGCAGGGGCTGCGTAAACTAAGCAGTTTCCCACTTGAAGTTTTACAATAGAGAAATTTCACGAGAGTCGAACAGTTACGAAAACGGCCGAACTAGCTTTTGGCGGACACTCACGACTAGACCCGAAGTTAGCCGATCTCATTTCGTCCGTTATTAAAAATGCGAATATCTCCGTTAATATTCGTCATCTCCTGGATAGGATCGATGGACATTTGACGAAATGTTTCGAAAGTCGCGTCATGAGTACGACCTCAATAGCTGATTTCTCTTAAGGGAAATCTGCTAAAATGTACAATAATTATTAATTATTGACCAAATATAAAGGCAGTTAAAAATATTAAGCCAGTAGTAAAAAGTGTAAATAGTTACAACGTAACTCGTGTTACTAGCACACATCTTTAAGTAAATATAAATAAATAAAAATGTATTTATAGATTTAGTTAAGAAATAATTGTATAGAAAATTAGTAAATTTAATACCCTTAGGATATGACAAGAGCGGTATTTACAATACGGGTATATTAGTTGATATTATTTAAGACATAGAGTAAAAAAGTCCGTCACGCAGAGGCTGCGTAAACTAAGCAGATTTCCCATGTGTAGTTTTACAATAGAGAAATCTGCATACTGGTAACACAACACCATCTTGATTAAATACAAACGGTAATGAGAAATCATTCAGTTAATTAAAATAAATTCCCAACTGAAACGGCTTCCGAATGGTAAGACTAATTTATATTTTAATAACTCAAATTTTAGTAGTTCAAGAACTAAAGAAGGGGGGGGCGAATGAACAGAGCGTATTTGCATAAATCTCACAAAGGAACGAAGGTAAGGTTAGAAGAAGCTTCCACCTGAACAGAAGAGTTACGAAAACGGCCGACCTAATCCGAACTATACCCGACCACAGACTTCATAAAAATGCAAAAATTTCGGTTAATATTCAAGATAGAGAATAAATGTATATAACAATATTTATAGTAAATTTAATTTGCAATAAGATTGGTTTTAAACAATTCCGCCTACCTCTAGTCCGATTTTAGCCATTAACAAACTTGATCTGTCTTTTTACATAAAACGGTTAAATATCGAGTTTCATAACAATCAAACAAAAATTGCGACTGCTAGAGCGGTAACAGTCAAATATATATATATATATATATATATATATATATATATATATATATATATATATATAATTTTGAACGGACCTCATTTTCGTCATCTCCTGAGTAGGATAGATGGACATTTAAAGAAATTTTTCGAAAATCGCGTCATGACTACGACCTCAGTAGCTGATTTCCCTTAAGGGAAATCTGCTAACAGGGACTTGTGAACAGCATTATACTACTATAAAGGGCATAATAACCTAATAGTTGATTGCCAAATTATATTTATCAAATCCTGTAATCCTTTTCCTCTTGCACATTCGTCGTCGATCAACATTCTCCTTGCTTGAGCGTCACATTCATGTTTCTTTCCCCAAATTGCTCCCTTGAGTAGAAACAATAAAGGTAAATGTGTATGGTGATAGTTTCTTTCGCCCGATATCCATTTTGAGTAATTCTAGACCGCTTGTAGATTGCCCGTGATTTAATATACTATATAGCGGTATCTCGTCGTATGCATAAACGATTTGAGGAGATTTGTGGCGGGGAGAAATCTTTTTCTTCCGAATACTTTAGCATGAGTGTAGTGGCAACTCTTTTTAATATCTAGCTTCTGATCCGCTCTCCAACACTTGTGTGCCAACTGTCAATTGGAACTCCTCCTGTGTCTATATTGAAAACCCTTCCCAATATGAACTGTCTTTATTATTTTTTGGTATATTTTCATCCCATATTATTATATTAAACGTACCATCGAACAAAATATTTATCAGTTGTTCTTTTCTCTCGTTTGTAAGGAAGAGTTTATTGTTCTAGTACTATTTTTCTCAGTTATCTAAATCAAAATAAATTTTTATCGAAATAGTGTTCCGAACAGAATCAACTTTTGTTTTCTTTTTTTCTAACTTTAAATGCAATACTTAATCAATTGCAACATAAACTGAAGGAGATATAACTTAGTAATATGAAATTCAGATAGATACAATCAATCACTAATTAAACACGAAGAAAAATCCTACTTTCAGATGAACATGAATTCTAATATTTAAACGATTTTCGGAGCTAACCCAGCTCCAAAAATCATTTAAACTACCAAGAATACTACCTCTTGTCACTTATTTACTTCACTGATTTGAGTTTATTGTTGACTCAAATGAGGTGGGACGTGATCGAAATTTATTTATTGTTTGTGATATCTTTCAAGGCCTTTAATGTCAGGAAAAAAGTCTGTACCCTGTTACAACATTCTTCATTTAGCAGATTTCCCTTAAGGGAAATCAGCTTTTGAGGTCGTACTCATGACGCGATTTTCGAAAATTTTCTTCAAATGTCCATTGATCCAACCCAGGAGATGACGAAAATGAGGTCCGTTCAAAATTATATATATATATTTGTCTGTTATTGCTCTCTTTTTTTGCTTGATCGTTACAAAACTCGATATTTAAACGTTTTATGTAAAAATAAATGTCAAGTTCGTTAATGGCTGAAATCGGACCAGTGGAGGGGGAATTTAGAGGGGAGGATTTTCTAAAATCCGAAATATTTCCGTTACTATACGTCGGATCGAAAAATTATATAGAATCAATCTTATTGCTAATTAAAGTTACTATAAATATTGTTATATACATTTATTCTCTATCTTTGATATTAACCGAGATATTTGCATTTTGTTAAGCGTAAAGGACGAGATGAGTTCGGTCAACTCCGGTTGGAGTCATGCGGTTCCGGCCGTTTCCGTAACTGGTCGGTTCTGGTAAAATTCCTCTTTTGTAAAACTTCACGTGGGAAATCTGCTTAGTTTAGGCAGCCCCTGCGTGACGGACTTCTTTTTTTACTTATGATAATTAGTAAGGGAGAAAAAGTGATTAGAATGCAATGATACAGAGTATCATTTCGGAAGGCAGGAAAGCTGCTTGGTTTGCACAGCTCCTGAGTGAGGTGCCTTTATATTGTATCATTTTTCGCACTCAAATGTCCGTGGCGCATTACTAATTAATATGTTTATTTATTTTTGAGTCATTGGGGAACTCAGTCCTAGTTTTTTCTTCTTGTTTAGCTTAGATTCTTATTTGAGACTGGATAGGTTGTTAAGTTGAAGCTGAATAGATGGCCTAAAAGGTTGACGCTAAGCCAGTAATCCTTGTTCTGGTCGAGGAGTCCAAACCAGTAAATAGAGCTGGGCTTTCTCTCTGCACAATTTAACGTGGTTCGGTCCTACTCCTTCTACAATCTATTCCTGGAGGTTATTTCGGAATTATCAGACTGCTCAGTGAATGGTCTTAGTGATGGTACGATAACCTGAGTAGTTTGCAATACTGAACCATACAATATTTAAACCATACATCGTGTACTGTCCCTATAATTCAAAGTTCTGATGATATCGGAAGGCATATCTCTCTAATGCGTAGCTGTGATACTCATGAACATACTGTTATCTTATGCAATGTTGAATTCCGATTATAGGAGCTCATTGAGGCGCTGTTTAAATAATTTTGGTTTTAGCAGATTTCCCTTAAGGGAAATCAGCTATTGAGGTTGTACTCATGACGGAATTTTCGAAATTTTTCTTCAAATGTCCTTCGATCCTACCCAGTAGATGACGAAAATGAGGTCCGTTCAAAACTGTATATATATATCTATATATATATATATATATATATATATCTATATATTTGTCTGTTACCGCTCTAGCGGTCGCAATTTTTGTTTAATCGTTACGAAACTCAATATTTAGTCGTTTAATGCAAAAAGACAGATCAAGTTCGTGAACGGCTGAAATTGGACCAGTGGGAGGGGGGGTTTAGAGGGGAGGATTTTAGAAAATTCGAAATATCTCCGTTACCATACGTCGGATCGAAAAATTGCACAGAATAAATCTTATTGCAAATTAAATTTACTATAAATATTGTTATATACATTTATTCTCTATCTTTAATATTAACCGAGATATTTGCATTTTTATTAAGTGTAACGGACGAGTGAGTGTCCCGCCAAAACTTAGTTCGGCCGTAACTGTTGGGCTCTCGTATGGAGATTTCTCTATTGTAAAACTTCACGTGGGAAATCTGCTTAGTTTACGCAGCCCCTGCGTGACGTACTTTTTATTAAGACGAGGGTACAATTTTCAACTAAGTGTGATTTGGAATATTTTGGGTGATAGAGCAAATTATTTAGTATTTCTCAATCCAGAAAATAATCCTAGAGGCGAACTATCATTAGTTTTTAGCAGATTTCCCTTAAGGGAAATCAGCTATTGAGGTCGTACTCATGACGCGAGTTTCGAAAAATTTCTTCAAATGTCCATCGATCCTACCCAGGAGATGACGAAAATAAGGATCGTTCAAAATTAAATATATATATATTTGTCTGTTAATGCTCTAGCGGTCGCAATTTTTGTTTGATCGTCACCAAAATAGATATTTAAACGTTTTACGCAAAAAGACAGATCAAGTTCGTTAATGGCTGAAATCGGACCAATGGGAGGGAGGGTTTACTGGGGGGATTTTCGAAATATCTCCGTTACCATACGTCGGATCAAAAAAGTGTATAGAACTAATCTTGTTATAAATTAAATTTACTATAAACATTGTTATATAGATTTATTCTCTATCGGTTAAAATTAACCGAGATATTTGAATTTTTATTAAATTTGGGCCGATAACGGACTAGTGAGTTTCCCGCCAAAATCTAGTTCGGCTCTCGTATGGAGATCTCTCTATTGTATAAGTTCACGAGGGAAATCGGCTTCCCTCGACGAAAATGAGGTCCGTTCAAAATTATATATTTTCAGCATACACTGAAGATTAATTAATGTGGTATATACTGAATTTTGCTTCTGTTATTAACGTACACCGTGAACTGTTGTCAAAAAAAGGTCTCACTATTTTATGGAACTATTGAATGGATATATTTTTTAATGGCCAAAATAATATTATTAAATATGTTCAGACTTAATAAGGTTTAACAGTTTTCTTGTATTTTAAGAGGTTAATATCTACATAAAATATGAACCGATGTCTTTTCAGCTACAATTAATCGTTGATTTTGGCAAGTTATTCCCTATATTTAAACATGCTATTTCATGGAGTATCTATATCATTCAGTGCTCAGTGTTTTAAACATTTGTACTATCATTTTTAGCAGATTTTCCTTAAGGGAAATCAATCATTGAGGTCGTAATCATGATGCGATTTTCAAACTATTTCTTCAAATGTTCATCGATCCTACCCAGGAGATGACGAAAATGAGGTCCGTTCAAAACTATATATATGAAAATTCGAAATATCTCCGTTACTATACGTCAGATCAAAAACTTGTATAGAATCAATCTTATTGCAAATTAAATTTACTATAAATATTGTTATGTACATTTATTCTCTATGTTTAATATTAACCGAGATATTTGCATTTTTGTTAAGCGTAACGGACGAGCTATGGTTCCCAAAAAAAGCTAGTTCGGCCGTTTCCGTAACAGATCGGCACTCGTATGGAGATTTCTCTATTGTATAACTCTACGTGGGAAATCTGTTTAATTTACGCAGCCCCTGCGTGACGAACTTTTTTTTTTGTTTTTGTAAGAAGCAGAAAATCGTAAAATACACATTCCATGTTTGTCTGGCGAGTAAAGTTAGAAAATTAAGTTATAAGCTATGTCGTAATAAACGTATTGCAAAACTAAGTAACTTTGTATAGAACGTTTTGGGATTGTGATTGGTGCTGATGTAAAAATTTATAAAGGATAAGTAAATACACTTACTAAAAATGAAGAAAAAAAAACTGTTTTAATAAGTGAAACAAGCAATAATTAAGTGATTGTGTATTTTACATTAAAAAAATAGATGTGCATGACTGTTTTTATTGGTCAGAATAAGGTTGATGATAGAAATGAAGTATGAGAATAAAGGGAGAGGTGAGTTGATTACCTCCGGATCGAGATATATTGAGAAATGGTCTTCATTCCAGCTGGAACTATTCAGAAGCCCCAAGGAGGGCAAACAATAGTCCAATATGGACGGCCTTTAATATAATACCCTAGCATGCAGTATTTATCAATCGCTTATTCCAGTCATACAGGTTAATCTCAAATAACTGCTTTATTAAGTGAAACAGAATGATTGTCGTGGGGTTTAATTTAAATTTCAATCGAGAGGGGGGAAAAAAATAAATATTATTTTTCCAGCTGTTATAATTTTCATGAAGCACGCCACCACACTCATAAGATCTCCGGTAGAAACTATTATGAATTTTCCAAACATCACATCTTAATTTTCAGTAGTTTAGATAAATTTCGGGAGAACTATTAACTCATATTATACCTTTTATTGAGGACAATACGATATTTATCATGTGAAGGTAATCTCAAAGGCTTATTCTTGAAAAGTTGTACTTAGAGGCTTAGTAAAGAAGTTCTCGATATCCAACTAATCCATGTTTGTATTAAAGTAATTATCGCGTTCTAACTTTTAGTTTGTGGCTAGCAAAAGAAGTTGCTAGCAAGTGCTCAACATTTTTTCTACTACTTAGAAAAATAATTAATGGAATATATCTGAATTTAATATATTGAATTTACAGTAAACTATTTACTATGCCTAAGACTCATTTATAATGAATAAGCATAATGTTTACCTCAAGCACTCAAATTTTAGTAATCCAAGAACTAAAGAGGTGGGGGAGGACGATCAACAGAAACTATCTGCATCTATTTCGTTTAATAAAGGTCCCATGAAAACAATATTTGGCATTCAACCTTGGAATAATTAATTTGCAATAAGATTCGTTTTTCTATCAGGAGTATAAGAACGGAGATATTTATAATTTTCAAAATTCCCCCCGCTAAACCCCCCTCCAACTGGTCCGATTTCTGACATTAACTTGATTTTTCTTTTTGCATAAAATGAAATCGCGTCTTGAGTACAATCTCAATAGCTGATTTCCCTTCAAAACAATATATAATATTTATTTCTGAAAGCCTTCAATCAATTTTAATTATTAATCAGGTGAAAAAAGGCTCATTTATTTATTTGAGATGCCATGACAATGGCGATTCATCTTTAAAACAAGAGAGAAAATAAATGTACAGTATTGAATAAGTAATACAAATCCACAAAAATAAAATGTACATATGTTGTATGTAAATTACAAATGTAGAAAATAAATAATTTTTTCATGCACAAAATTAAATCTAAAATGTTAGTAAATTTACCAGACAAAAAAAATATAAAGGGTTAATCTGGAAGGAGGTAGAATCTGAACGGAGGTAAGTTTATAATCTTATATTTTCCAAATACAGTGCTTGCTATAATTAATTTGACATAATGATAACTTATAAATAACTTATAAAAAAAGAACAGAAGCAGCATTGAACCTATACAATGCAATACGTAAATTGTACAGATAATTCCGGGGGCTTCCGGAAAAAGGCTGAGGGGCTTGGGATTGTGCAAGAACTAAGTACAGAGTCATACATAACAGATTTCACGCACAAGATTTCAAGCACAATAACTGAAGGACTAGTATTAGGAAGTAATTGACTAGTGCCGCTAAATAATTGACTTCAGAATTATACTTACGCAATCCAAAGTTTTGGAATGACAAAAGTATTATATAACTTGAAAGGCAGTAGGGACATTAAATTCAAAAAAGTAAAAGGAACGGTTAATCTGGAGTCTTGATGACATTGTCAGATGACGGGCAAAAGAGCAGAACAAAATTATATTTCTCCTCATCCCTTTGAAATCCTTCCCCAGGTGCTCCGCGGTTGAACATTAATAATGGCCAACAGTATATCAAGAAAACATGGATATTAGCCACTCAACATTCGTCCAGCTCAAAGGAAAAATAATGAATTAATATTGCAAATGGATTTATAAACCTCAGAGTTTAAATTTCTCATTTCTTGCTAAGTTGTACCACTGAAAAATATGAAAGGGGAGCAAACAAAGATGCGTGGTTTACAATTGTTACAAATTCTTTAAAGAAAAAAGTCTGTCATTCATAGGCTGCGCAAACTAAGCAGATTTCCTAAGTGCGTCTCGTATTTGCATTTATCTCAAAACTTAAAAGTTCAATGAGAATAATATTCGGTATTTAAACTTCAAATAAAGTGGTTCATAATTTAACAGCCTATTGTTAATATGACATTAGAAGGAGTGGTTGTTTACTGAAGGCGGAAAACTAAAAGAAAGGCAAATATCTCGGTTAATAATCAAGATAATGAAAATGCATACATAACAACATTTACAATAAGATTACCATTACATTTACAATAAGAATGTTCCTATACAGAGTTTTGATCCGACGAATTAGAGATTTTGAAAATACCCCCTCTAACTTGTCCGATTTCAGCCATTGACAAACTTGATCTTTATTTTATATAAAACGATTAAATATCGAGTTTTGTAATGATCCAAAACAAATAACAACCGCTAGAGCGTTAACAGACAAATATATATATATATATATATATATATATATATATATATATATATATATATATATATATACTTTTGAATGGACCTCATTTTCGTCATCTCCTGGGTAGTACCGATGGACAATTGAGGAATTTATTTCATAAACCGCGTGATGAGTACAACCTCATAGCTGATTTCCCTAAAGGGAAATCTGGTAAAAGGCCTAATAAAACAGAAAATATATAGAATTTAGAACTAATTACTTGTACAATAAATTCAGTTCCGTGTCAAATATAGTTATAAAAAGTAATATAATATAAAAATATAGTAAAACAGTATAAAAGTCTCATTCAAATATTTTAAATTATTGAAATTTATTTTCAAGCAAATTATCTGTTATTCTCCTGGGGTACGTAAAAATTAAAACAATAAAGTAATTACATTGGTTTGATTAAAAAAATAGAACTCGCCAAAAACCACTTAATAAAGTTTGTTATTTTTATATATTTTTAAAGTCTAGCTAATGACCACGTTCTTTAACAACCCATACATCATTTTTGGATGGATATGGTCCACAATAAACGACATTTTAGATCAATAGAATTTTGTAGGTCTCGTAACGAATACGTATGGCTAACATATCTCTCATTTGCTCTATTGGATTGCCGCCAAGCCATAACTCAATTTCTTCTAGCTGGAAATGAATCGATCCACCAGCCGGAGTGTCACGCATAATACTAGTTCATTTCAGAGGATGAGCGTCATCATGGCATACGCCAGAAGAGTTTATTTTCCATAATTTGTATTGACAATAGTTTTCCATAAGCTCGGCTAATGTATTCACATAAATCCACTTGTAGTGCGACAGAGAATTTTTTAACGAAATGTTTGTCATAGCTGTGAAATGATTGTTCTCGCTGAAAATCATTCTACAACTTTAAAAAAAATAACATTCATAAAAAAAGACCAAATCACCTTTGATGAATAAACAAAGCGGAGATTTCCAACATTCAATGTTACAATAGACATTTATCATTTATTAGCAGATTTCCCCCCTCATGACGCAATTTTCGAAAAATGTCTTCAAATGTCCATCTATCCTACCCAGAAGATGACGAAAATGAGGTCCGTTCAAAATTATATATATATATATATATATATATATATATATATGTGTGTGTGTGTGTGTGTGTGTGTGTGTGTCTGTGCTAACGCTCTGTCGGTCGCAATTTTTGTTTGATCGTTACGAAACTCGATATTTAACCGTTTTATGTAAAAAGACAGATAAAGTTCGTTAATGGCTGAAATCGGACAAGAGGGAGGGGGGGGGGGGGTTTAGAGGGGGAGATTTTCAAAAATTCGAAATATCTCTATTATTATGCATCGGATCGAAAAATTGTATAGAACCAATCTTATTGCAAATTAAATTTACTATACATATTGTTATATAGATTTATTCTCTATATTGAATATTAACCGAGATATTTGCATTTTTATGAAGTCGTTGGGACGGTGTCAGGTATTGTTCGGATTAGTTCGGCCGTTTTCGTAACTATTCGGATCAGGTGGAAGCTTTTTCTAACCTAACTGTTGTTTTTAAGAAAACATGGATTTTTTCATGAAATATAAAAGGTATTAGTTATCATTATGAAAATTATAAATAGCAAGCACTGTACTCGTGGAATATAAGATTTGCCTTCTGCCAGTTTTACTAGTTATAGTTTCTTTTTCTTTTTTTCTTATGTTGAAAATATACTAACTTTTTATATTTTATTATTATTTATGAACGACCACTTTTTTTGCAACTAAGGCAAATTGAGACGGGTTATCAACAGGTTACCACCCTTTTCTATCCAGGGTGGGACTATGGATTTTATTTAATGAATTCTGTCACTAAATAAATTCCTGTTGCCACGACGGGGATCGAACTCACTACTCTAGGTTTACTATGTAAGATTAAAGTCAACGCTTTAACTCACATGACTAACCTGAGCCCCTAATATTTAATTTTGTGCATGGTATTTATTTTGAACATTTAAATTCAAATTATTTATAAAGTCCACTTTTTTGCTACTAAGGCTAATTGGGGCGGGTTATCTACAGGTTACCACCCTTTTCTAGCCAGGGTAGGACTAAGGATATTATTTAATGAATTCCGTCACTAAATAAATTCCCTTGCACATGCGGAAATCGAACTCGCCACTCCAGGTTTACCATGTGAGCTTAAAGGCAATGCTTTAACTCGCGTGGCTAATCTGGGCCCCTTTTAAACATTTGTAACATTTAGTTTTGTAGACTTTTAATATTTATTTATTATTATTTTGTAAAATTATATTCTGCCATGTTTAAAGACAAATCGTTAATGTAGCGGTATCTAAAATAATAAAGTTTATTGCAGGGATATCAAGTTTACTTTTTATGCAAACAATTGTGCCGTCGTTAAATTATTGTACAAAGGTTTCGGAAATAAATTTAAGCCGAGACATTTCTCTAACTGTGAAAGTATTCGTAGCTTTTAAACAAAGCTCTGTCGTTTAAACGCACAATGGGACGGGAGAACTATTTAAACGGCGAGAAGAAATGTACGGGGAGTTAATAAAATAAACAAAATATGTGTAAGAAAAGAGGCAGGAGACATGAGGCTAGACGGTAGATGTAGGTAGCCAAGAGCTAAAATAGAGGGGGTGCAGTGTTGTCGTTGGATATGCCAGCAGAGGATAATCCAGAACGGAGGCCTTTTGTTAAAACTCGGATTAAAAGTTATTATCACGAGTGAGACAAGCCGAGGCCCGAGCCAACAGCGGGTCTGGGCCAACTCCCATATACACGCAGGCCTCTTCTCTCTCTAAACTAGCATTAAACGCCCTCTCTAAATATATACCTAATAAACCAAAAACATTACAAGCTGTTTACAAGACAAATGTACCTTATTATCCAGTCTAACGCGGCTCTATAGGTAATACATCTTGTACAAGCATTAATAATCTCAATAGGGGTGCGTTAACGTGCACCACGTATTTGCATTTATCTCAAAACGTAAAAGTTCAATAAGGACAATATTTGGTATTTAGGCTTCAAATAAAGTGCTTCATAATATTATAGCTTATTGTTCATATAACATCAGTAGGAGTGGGGGTTTACTGAAGACCGAAAAATAAAAAAATGCAAATTTCAACAACATTTAAAGAACATTACATTTGCAATAAGATTGATTCTATATAATTTTTCGATCTGACATAACAACGGACATATTTCGAATGTTCGAAATTCCCCCTCTAACCCACCCCCTCCCACTGGTCAAATTATAGCTGTTAAAAAACTTGATCTTCCATCTTACATAAAACGTTTAAATATTGCGTTTGGTAACGCTAAGACAAAAATTGCGACCGCTAGAGCGTTAATATATATATATATATATATATAAATTTGAACGGACCTCATTTTCGTTATCACCTAGGTAAGGATCGGTGGACATTTGAAGGCATTTTTCGTAAATCGCGTCATGAGTACGACCTCAATAGCTGATTTCCCTTAGGGGGCTGCTAAAACCACACACTGAAGGAAATGTAAGAAGGTTCGTCACGCAGGAGCTGCGTAAAGTAAGTGAATTTTCCACGAACTTCCACGAACACACATGTGATCTCTCCCTACATATTCCCTATTTGTATATAAAAAACCGACATGTAGAAGGCAGACGGGGATGAGGAGGGTACTGGAAACAAGAAAGTGCGAATAACCTAGCTTCATACTCGACTCCATAGAATTCTAAACAGTCAAAAGTTTATCAAGATTGGTTCAATAAAATTTTACGATTAGGCGCATAATAACGAAAGCTTTTCGAATTTCACCCCTCTATACCCGCAGTATTCCATGTCCGATTTCTGCCAATAACAAATATGATCTTAAATGCTGAATGAACCATTATATATCAAATATACATTTTTGAAACAAGAAGTTATAATCTTAATTAAACAATATTTCGTATTTAAACTTAGAATGATGAACTTCATAATACAATAGCTTATTCCTATCCCGACATGAGTTGCAATGGTGGTTTCCTTCACCCAAAACTTCAACTATCTCTGTTAATATTCAAGATACAGAATATATATATATATATATATATATATATATATATATATATAATAACATTTATAGACAATTAAGTGTGCCATAAGATTGTTTCATACAAACTTTTGATCAAACTCATAATAACAGAAATTTTTAGAATTTTCAAAATCCCCCTACCAGTGATTCGATTTCAGCTATAATAGAACTTGCCCTTTAGTTTTGCATGAAACACTTATATATCGAATTTGGTTACGATCAAACAAAAATTGCGACCGCTAGAGTGCTAATAGGCAAGTGTTTTATATCTTGAAATGACTTCGTTTTCGTTATTTATGGACATTTGACATAAGTTTTCGAAAATCGCGTCATGAGTACGTACTGAATAGCTTGTTCGCTTACAGGGAATCTGCTAAAATTTGGCAAGCATTATAATATACCTAACATAACAATTTTTTCATAGTTATATCAAATTCAAAATATGTTGAAATTCAAATAATTTTTATGAAAAAAGTGAATAAGGTTAAAATGTATTTTTTTTTTTTTTTTTTGTGGTAATGACCATAAATCATACGGTACACAGAACAAATATTTAAAATATTGCATTCACGGTCAATGGAAGTAATATATAAATGTTAAATTATAAAAGGTGACAGGAATGTAATGGTCCAGAAAGAAAAAACTGTAATTATCTCGATTGCTGTTGAGAGTTCGAACTTCACACTAAAAGCAATTCTGTACCGAGGCGCAGTCAAACGCGGCCTTCGGTAAAACATAATTTAGCTTTCCGCCAAAAAGTAAATCTAATTGTGTCTGGGTTCCATCCGAACAGACTACTAAATTGAAGCTAGACTACTAAAGTTCAAGAGAGAGAACAGAAAGAGAGAAAGAGCGCGAATGGAGACTATGCTTGTGCCAACGAGAAATATCATAGGCATGATACATATTAAGAAACGAGGAACTTCTTATTGTTAAATAATTGGGGGAGAAAAAAAAGAGGTCGTTAAGGTTCATTAACAGGTCAAATCTATTTCTGAAATGTCATCTCTTGCCAAGTTCTACGGGGAAATAATGTAATCAGGCTTTATCTTTCGCGGAGACAATATAAATTCCGCTCTAGGAAAAATGTATTATGGGTGTAACAATATTTAACATGTCACAATGACATATTACGGAAATATGAATAAGATACTGAAGATAAACATCGTGAAGGCACAATAACAAATTACATAAGCTATGAAATAAATAAAGCACTTTCTACAGTAAAATTACAAAACAGAATATAGTAAACGTTTTATTACCTTTCACTCCAACACTGTGTACAGCAAGTGACAATGTACAGTTAATACAAATGAACTTAAGCTGAATTAGGTTATAATATATAAATGAAACAAACTACTAAGGCTTTTTTAGATGAGTCCATACCGTTTGTCCTCAAAGTAAACTCGTAAAGTGAGATACCCATATATATATAATACAGGTGTAATGATTCTGAGATTGCATTACACCATAAATGACCATAAATTTTATATTTTGAGTAATGACTATTTAGGATTAGGATTAATATGATTAGGGCAATCGAAAACGAGGTTATTATGCCCTTTATAGTAGTATAATGCTGTTTACAAGTCCCTGTTCTACACTATGTCTTAAATAATAACAACTAATATATTGTAAATGCCGCTCTTGCCATATCCTAAGGGTGTTAAACTTACTAATTTTCTATACAATTATTTCTTAACTACATCTATAAATACATTTTTATTTATTTATATTTAGTTAAAGATGTGTGCTAGTAACACGAGTTACGTTGTACCTATTTACACTTATTACAACTGGCTTAATATTTTTAACTGCCTTTATATTTGGCCAATAATCAATAATTATTGTACATTTTTTTTAATTCTGGCAATATGCTTGCTTATCTTATATAATAATAGTATATACACTTTTTTCAATATATATTATATTTCATAAACATATATTTTCTCCATTACAAGTACATATTTACAACTGGCATTATAATTAAGTGACTTGTTCTTTTAATGTAGGTACTTTTTAGCAGATTTCCCTCAAAGGAAATCAGCTATTGAGGTCGTACTCGTGACGCGAGTTTTGAAAAATTTCCTCAAATGTACATCGATCCTACCCAGAAGATGACGAAAATGAGGTCCGTTCAAAATTATATATATATATATATATATATATATATATATATATATATATATATATATATATATATATATTTGTCTGTTAACCCTCTAGCGGTCGCTATTTTTGTTTGATCGTTACCAAAGTTCATATTTAATCGTTTTATGTAAAAAGAAAGATCAAATTCGTTAACGGCTGAAATCCGACCAGTGGGAGGGGGAGTTTAGGGGAGGGGGATTTTTGAAAATTCGCTATATCTCCATTATTATGCGTCGGATCGAAAAATTGTAAAGAATCAATCTTATTGCAAATTAAATATTGTTCTATACATTTTTTCTGTATCTTGAATATTAACCGAGATATTTGCATTTGTATTGTGTGTGTGGTCGGCAGGAGTTGGCTATGTTCGGTACTTCCCGCCGAGAGCTAGTGCGGTTATTTTCGTAACTATTCGTTCCTCGTGAATAGGTTTAGAGAGCCCTTACAACTACTGTTATTATTAGGCAGATTTCTCTATTGTAAAACTTCACGTGGGAAATCTGCTTAGTTTACGCAGCCTTTGCGTGACGGATTTTTTCTGTTTATTTTTGTTTTATTTATTTCTTTTGTTAGTAATTAAAATCAACTTATCACACACTCATACATACACTTACTGCATTTTTGTTCAAATATATAATATGAGTATTTAAATGTAGAGTTTTTTATCTGCTGTTTAAAGTTATACCCAATTTTGAGTAAAGTTCCCATGTTGTCTGGTATTTTTTGGCCTTTAACGTCATTTTTTTACAATAATATTCATTGCGATTGAAGTCGATACACTGAATAATATTCCAGATAAATCACGATAACTAAATTACATTTAGTAGCCTTTTTGAGCATTTTTGATTGGCGGGTACTAAGTTCGACATCGGCTCAGGCTATACAAGGACAAACTCGCGAAGGGATTAAGACAGTCAGTTTTAGGACACCCCAGAGGAGTGGTTTTGGCCGGTGACATCTCGCTAATCCCTCAGCCTTCAGCTGGTATACTCTCACGGCAGTCCCTGCTCGGAGAGGGACTTCTTCAAATAGGCTAAGTTGTATTTATTTAAAGTTCGTCACGCAGAGGCTGCGTAAACTAAGCAGATTTCCCACGTGAAGTTATAAAATAGAGAAATCTCCATAGGAGAGGCAAAGGGCGGAACTAGCTTTTCGCGGGAAATTCAAAAATCCGTTATTGGCCCAAATTTCATAAAAATGCAAATATCTCGGTTAATATTCAAGATAGGGAATAAATGTATATAACAATATTTATAGTAAATTTAATTTCCAATAAGATTAATTCTGTACAATTTTTCGATCTGACGTATAGTAACGGAGATATTTCGAATTTTCGAAAATCCTCCCCTCTAAACCCCCCCTCTCACTGGTCCGATTTCAGCCGTTAACGAACTTGATCTTTCTTTTTACATAAAACGACTAAATATCGAGTTTGGTAACGATCAAACAAACATTGCGACCGCTAGAGCGGTAACAGATATATATATATATATATATATATATATATATACGTTTTGAACGGACCTCATTTTCGTCATCTCCTGGGTAGGATCGATGGACATTTGAAGAAAAATTTCGAAAATCGCATCATGAGTACAACCTCAATAGCTTATTTCCCTAAAGGGAAATCTGCTAATAACTAAACTACAAAATAAGCGTCTCCATTACATTGATTTAAAAGTGCATTTCTCTCATTTAGAATTGAATGTTCATTTTTGGTGAATTATTCAACCATAGACAAATTTATATTTATTTAAATTTATTAAGATTAAAAATTGTAGAAATTATTCCCCTCTGAACCCCCTTCCCCACTCAGATTTCAGCCGTTAACGAACTTCATCTTTCTTTTTACATAAAACACTTATATATCGAGTTTCGTAACAATTACACACAAAATACGACCGCTAGAGCTGTAAAAGTCACACACACACACACACACACACACACACACACACACACACACACACACACACACACACACACACACGGCTAAAATCGGACAAGTGGGAGAGGGGTTTAGAGGGGGAGAATTTCGAAAATTCGAAATATCTTCGTTGTTATGCAACGGATCGAAAGTCTGAATAGAATCAATCTTATTGTAAATGAAATGTTCTATAATTGTTGTTATATACGTTCTATCAATATCTTAATTATTAACCAAGGAAATTGCATTTTTTTTTAAGTTTTCAGTCTTCAGTAAATCCTGACTCCTGCTCATGTCATATTAACAATAAGATGAAATATAACGAAGCTCTTTATTTGAAGTTTAAATACCAAATATTGTTCTCATTGAACTTTTAAGTTTTGAGATAAATGCAAATACGTGAAGCATACTTATATATATAATTTTGAACGGACCTCATTTTCGTTATCAACTAGGTAGGGACAGATGGACATTTGAAGACATTTTTCGAAAATCGCGACATGAGTACAACCTCAATAGCTGACTTCCCTTAAGGAAAATGTGCTAAAACACTGCATTTAAAATATTGATAAAAGCAACGAAAATATAGGCATACAATGTATAGGGAAAAACAACAGTAATAAGTATAAAAGTACATATTTTGTTTTAAATTGACAGTTCATTTTAGACGATAAAAAATCATTGTTATCCTAATTGAAACTTTGATTTATAAATTAATAATTAACATCTTATGAATGCAATTACGTTTAAACAGGAAGTCTTATCAACAGGGTACAACCTGCCCTCTTGATATTAAGAGGACAAAATACGAATCGTGACAAATAAAAAGCATCTGGACGTTTGCATTTATATAATAAGATCCCATTATTGAAGATACCACCTGTGGAATTTAGTTTTACCCTAACTCCAATATATGTTTTTGGTTAGTGGTTAATGTTATTATAAAATTTCTGGTTATAAGATAGTTTAAAATATTTTCAGAGTAATGAAGAGGCGTCACTTAGCTTTTGTAATGTTACTTTAACAAGAAAATATTATAGAAACTATTGAATGCCCAAAGGTTAATTCGGCATTTCAATTGAACCCCCTCGTTATGACAACCATAATAGTTAAGGTTAGGTAGTATAAGAGAGGAATTAAGGAGAAGGAAGAGTATTAATTTCTGTCCTCTGAACGTTCAAACATCGGCACTAGAGAAGTCTAATTGGCCTTAAAATATCACTTAAGCCTCAAGAAGAACCCACGCCGACCAATGGGAAGGCTTAATAGAGCCAATTCATGTCATTGGACCGTTTCTCATTAAATATAAGTCCTACAGGTACAAATGAATACCATGCAACTGAAATAATGGGATATGGTTTGCCATAAAAATTTAACTTCACTTGGTAAACCTAGAGTAACGAGTTCGCTTCTCATAAGGGCAATAGGAATTTATTTAGTGACAAACGCATTAAATAAAACCCTTAGTCGCCCTTAGAAAAAATGTGGTAACCTATAGGATAAAACGCCCCAATTAACCTTAGTAGCATAAAGTGGACACTAATAAATAACAAAAAATATTGGACTTCCTTTAAGAGAAATCAGCTATTGAGGTCGTACTCATGAGGCGAATTTCGAATATATATATATATATATATATATATATAATATTATACTTAGAATCGAAAAATTGTATAAAACCATTCTTTTTGCAAATTTTAATGTCCTGTAAATGTTTGTCTACAGATATTTTCTGTATCATGAATATTAACCGAGATATTTGTATTTTATAGTTTTCGGCTTTCAGTAAACCTCCACAACTACTCATGTCATATTAATAATAAGCTGTTATATCATGAACCAGTTCATTTCAAGATTAAATACCAAATATTGTTTTCATTAAACTTCTAGTTTGTGAGAAATATGAAAATACGTTCTGTTAATCCCCTCCCCCTTCTATAGTCCTTGGATTACTAAAATTTGAGTGATTGAGATAAAAATTATTCGTATAAATTTCTTAACCGTTTTTCTTTCCGCTCTAGAATATTTCTTTCTATAAAATTGAGTACTGAGAGGTTTGCTGAACTGTTCGTTTGCAATTAAGACACTTTTGTTGTAGAGGTTATTAAATGTAAATTGACTAAAAGAGTTCTCATTACCATTTGTATATATTAATTTAATATTTTTTTTTATTTTATTTATTTATTTGAGCTTCGCAGCTTTGGCGATTTTGCTCTAAAATAAAACTTAAAAAACAAAACAAAACTTAAATGAAAACAAAACAATACAAAAAAAAAATAACAAAATTAAACAAAATACAAAAGGAACACAAAACATAAAAGGAACATAGAACACAAAACATAAAAGGAACATAGAATACAAAACATAAAAGGAACATAGAACACAAAACATAAAAGGAATATTAATTTAATATTCACGGTTAACCAGTATTTAGATTTATCTATTGTAACTCTTCACATGGGGACGGAATTTTATATATTGAATTAAACCCGAAGAAAGGAACAAATAAAATAAACTTCAATTCCAAGAAAAATTGGAAAGTTAAATTCATAAACACGATGACTGTTTTCCACAATATATTCCAGGATAGAATATTTATAATAATGATCCAGCCCGTCATTGCCCCAGAGATGACTTAATACGAGAACTGTTTTCTAGAACTCTGTAACCACCTTATAACAGTAGATCGACATATGATTGACTGTCGAAAAGAGTCTCACTGACTTAATCCTCCTGGCGTTGCTGAGTTATTTATGGGAGAACCAGCTGGAGTTATAGCCTGTGGAGAGTTATACAGTGAGAAAAACAAAACCCCAACATGTGATCAGTGCCGGCTGATCAAAGAGAGCGATAAAATTAAACGAACGATTGTAACTTTTCCCTTAAATATGTCTTTTCCAACGTTAAAACCTAAAACATGTGTATATCTATATACACGTATATATTACAGTTTACGGGAGCCAAGGCGTATAAATAATCCCAATCACTGCCAGAACACGGTAAACGATCATTGACAAATGATCGTAAATGAAAACAATTGTAAATAAGAGAGACGGCTCATAAGTAAAACTATTCCTGGCACACATCCGCCATTGCCTTTATGCCTCATAAATCAATATAATATCTAGCAAATGCCTATATTAAATAGTCTCGTGCACAGATATCCTTTCACGCCAAGACATTCTGTCAACATTATTAGCATTCACAATAGTTACTGGGAAACTAATGCTAATAACTAATAGACTGATACCTCACACTCCGGACCAGATCATTTTAGCAGATTTTCCTTAAGGGAAATAAGCTACTGAGTTCGTACTCATGACGCGATTTTCAAAAATGTTCTTCAAATGTCCATCGATCCTACCCAGGAGATGACGAAAATGAGGTCCGTTCAAAATTATATATACATGTATATATATATATATATATATATATATATATATATATATGTGCGTGCGTGCGTGTGTGTGTGTGTGTGTGTGTGTGTGTGTCTGTTAACGCTCAAGCGGTCGCAATTTTTGCTTGATCGTTACCAAACTCCACATTTAAAAGCTTTATGTAAAAATAAAGATCAAGTTCGTTAATGGCTGAAATCGGACCAGTGAGAGGAGGGGGTTAAGAGGGAAGGAACGAAAATTCGAAATAACTCCGTTACTATACGTCGGATCGAAAAATTTTATAAAATCAATCTTATTGCAAATTAAATTTACTATAAATATTGTTCTAAACATGTATTCTATATCTTGAATATTAACCGAGATATTTGCATTTTTATTAATTTTAACCAAAGAGATGAGTTCGGCTATCTTAAGAGTTTAGTCGTGAGTTTCCCTCAAGTGCTAGTTCGGCCGTTTCCGTAACTCTTTGGCTCTCGTGAAATTTCTCTATTGTGAAACCACATGGGAAATCTGTTAAGTTTACGCAGCTCCTGGGTGACGGACTTTTAAATGTTCTTCATATTTTCATGGAGGGTTTCAAGGGTCACCAATTAAAAACATTTTTCCTAAGCAAACATTTATACTGCCCTACATGTTTCGTGGATTACATTCCACCTCTTTCACTATCTTCACTTTTGTACAATTTTTGACTAATTAAGTGGCAAATCACCTTAGATGTGATGTCCATACATTAACAAATAAAGTAAAATAATTGTAAGACCTAACTGATCTTAGTCTCACGCTGTTAGGTCCCAATAACATACGAATTCACTCCATTCATTTTAGATGCACTGATGATTTAATAAAGAAATAACTTATAAAATAACACTGCGTTGGAATATTAACTGATAAAACAGACAATAAATGCCTTGATGAATGAAAATATTCATAATAATGAGAAAAAACTTAAAAAAGATTAAACATGCTTTAACAAATAAATGAAGTGATGTTATATTAAATTATCTAAAAAGGTTTCACATACACCTACTCCAAACAACATACTCAAACGCAAGGGTTCGATCTGACAATAAAACTGAAAATGAGACTTACTTCTTTTAAAAGCCACTCATACAGAATTAAGGTAATGTGTTGGTTACTTTCATCGATTGATTACTTGTAAATGCATTATAAGCATTGCATTTAGGCAGACCTTTTAGCAGATTTCCCTTAAGGAAAATCAGCTAGTGAGGTAGTACTCATAACGCGATTTTCGAAGTTTTTCTTCAAATGTCCATCGATCCTACCCAGGACGAAAATGAGGTACGTTCAAAACTGTATGTATGTATATATATATATATATATATATATATATATATATATATTGAATTTTGAAAATTCAAAATATCGCTGTTTCTATACGTCGGATCGAAAAAATGCATGGAATCAAACTTATAGCAAATTAAATGTGCTATAAATAGTATTATACACATTTATTCCCTATCTTGAATATTAACCGAGATATTTGCATTTTCCAGTTTTCAGCCTTCGGCGAACCCCCACTTCTACTCATATACTCATATATCTTAAACAATACTCGGTTATGTAATAAACCAGATCATTCGAAGCTTAAATACGAAATATTGTTTTCAAGAGACATTTATTACTTCAAGATACATGCAAATATGTTCTGGTGACCCCGCCCTTCTTAAGATTTTGGACTACTTAAATTTGATTGATTAAGGTAACAATTTTTCTCATTCATTATAAATTATAGTACTAGATATAGTAAATAATTTTATGTAACTAATACGTTATATCCAGATATATTACAGTAATTGTTCCGGAAACAAGTTGGCAGAACTGTTTGTTTACATTCCAGATGCTTCCTGTCGGAAGAATTCAAATTATCGTTTGCATTTATTCACTTAATATTCATGGTAGTGTTGTGTTACAAGTATGTAGATTTATCTATTGAGAAACTTCAAGAGGGAAATCTGCTTAGTTTACGCAGCCCCCGCGTGAAAGACTTTTTTTTACCGTAATACACAACTATGGATTAGAAGGGAGATATCTATAAGAAACCATGACTTTATACTACATTAATACAAAAGCATATATATTCTACTATATTTAAGGAAACTTCACAATTCCGTTAATAATCGTATTGCAATATTGTTTAATGTGAGCAAAGACCCTGATTTCATTTATACACGCGTCAAAAGTGAATAATTTTTCGTGCAGTGACCTAAAGAATTAAGTTATAATAAATTCGGCTTGCCTTTAGAAGGTGCGAATTGCCTGAAAGGAGTAGGGGGAGAGGTGAAAACTTTTGATTAATGATTCTAACGAGGTGGTAATTTTTTAAGTAAGAAATAAAAAAAAAACATTGAGAAGTTCATAAAAAATCAGACCTAAACATTTTTGTAACTTTTCTTTTGATAGTTGATCTATATTTTACTTCCAGTTTAAACAGTACTCCGTTTCATGTCTGATGATTGTGTGAATTGTTCACTTAATTCAACTCATAAAATAAAAAGTTGTTGTAAAAAAGTCTGGAAAATAATGGCACATTTAAATAAAATAAATGTGGTTACTTCTTTTTAATATTGTAACATAACTAAATTCGGATTCATCTATACATGCTCTTAGATAAAATATTGATATATTAAGGATTAAATATAAAGTGTCTTATATAAGCCTGGAATTTGTAAGTAACTTTTCCCCATAGCACTGTTTTTGATTATTTCATATGCGTCTTAACCTTTTTGATTTTATACGAGTTGAGTTATTATGATATAAGTTTATTTATTTATTTATAATTTTTTTTTATTTATTAATATTATTATTTTTATAAATAAATGTAAAGTTTATGTATGTTGTTTAAGTCTTTCCCTGAGAATTCCTGATAACCAAAATCTCTCTCTCTCTCTCTCTCTCTCTCTCTCTCTCTCTCTATATATATATATATATATATATATATATATATATATATATATATATACTAGCGGACTCGACAGACGTTGTCCTGCATGATATTTCAAGCGATTAGGATATTAAATTTAATAATATTATGTTTAAAACAAAAGCTACTTTTAATAACACAAAAAACAACTTTTGTTATGTGCACGTTTGCCTAAAAACAAATAAAAAATGAAATATCGCAGATTTTTTTTATTCAGGCCTCCCTTATACCCCTGTTCGAACCTAAAAAAATTAATATAGCTTATAATCATGGAAGAATTAATGATAATTTACAAATAGAGTTTTGTTAAGTTCGGTTCAATCGTCAGTTGTTGGCTCCCACTTTAATTTTTAGTGTATATCTAGTTTATTTTTTGTTATACGAGAAAATTGAATTTAACAAATCTTACTCTAAATAACAAAATAAACAACTTTTATCTTGTGCATATTTGCCGAAAAACCAATAGGAAACGAAATATCGCTAATTTTAATTTTAGGTCTCCTTTACAACCCCCACTTCTTTTCCATCTGCCGGGCTGATTTGTGAATCTAAACCATCCAGGGCGTCACCCAAACGCATACAAAAAAAAATCATTCAAATCGGTCCAGCCGTTTAGGAGTGACTTTGTAAGTAACAGTTTAGTGCCGTGTTCAAGACAGTGCAGTGCCGTAAACTTGGCGAAGTAAAGGACAGTGCAGTGCTGTCTTTTTGAGTACTTCAGTGACTGTGAGTGAATTATTGGACTGTGTAATAACAAGAATGGTGACGCTATCAGCGCGTTCTGTGAGTAGTAATTAAGAATAATTAACCAAGTGTGGAGTGCATTGTTAAATAAATTGTGCAGTGATAAAAACTGTGAAGCTTGTGAGTGTTTAATTTTGCAATCCAAAAGAACTTTAATAAACAACATTTATTACTGATTTTAGTAATAAAACGTAACAATATATAAAGATATATACGAAATAACACTTGCAATGGAATGTCTTCTCACCCAGAGTTTCTGAAACTTGATGGCACATGCAAATAGTGTTCTTAATAGTTCATAGTTTGTTGTCAGTACTTGTGTTAGTCCAGTCGGTTTGCCGTGCATCTAAGATGAGGTGGTTTGTTAGTCCAGAAATGTATTCATGTAATGCGTCTATTTGTTCAATTGGTCTTAAAACTAGTAAGGCAGAATTCCATGAAGAAGATGAATGTTTCCCTAATAACTCCGAAAGTATTTCCATTATTTAAAAAATAAATAATTTGGAGGAGCTGACACTTTACCTTATATTCTTGAAAATGAAAAGGAGATATGATGAGTAACCTCTGCTTAAAGTAACTCCAATGTTATTTAACGTTCAAACGAAAGCACGAGAATCTCAGAAACATTTTTTATGCTGGAAAGCATGGATATAAAGGCCAGACGACAGGGCAGTATAAAGATGATAATGTAGTGTATTGAAATTCATTGAAGCTGGGAAGAGGTTGCGAGCGGGCACAGGTGTTGTATCTTGGGTGACTGTTGCATTATGGAGCGGCGAAGGAGAGGAGTTGAAAGGGGATGATGAATGGACCCGGCTTGGATTTTTACTATGGCATTCGAGTATTCTCACACAACACTCATGCATAAAACGGAAAGAAAGAAATCCGCCCGTCCTATCAAAGGCACCACTCACATTCAATTCTGATATATATTTTAAAGATGTTTATAGTTTCATGAGTCGAATGGTTTTTTGCCAACATCATACTTGAAATTTAAAGGGGGAACTAAAATAGGACCGACTGAAAAGAGAGAGAGGGAGAGAGAGAGAGAGAGAGAGAGAGAGAGAGAGAGAGAGAGGGAGGGGGGAGAGAGATGGGGGGGGGGGAGAGTAAGAGATGGGAGAGAGAGAGAGAGAGAGCGAGAGAGAGAGAGAGAGAGAGAGAGAGAGAGAGAGAGAGAGAGAGGGGAGAGAGGGAGAGAGAGATAGAGAGAGAGAGAGAGAGAGAGAGAGAGGATGAGAGAGAGAGAGAGAGAGAGAGAGAGAGAGAGAGAGAGAAAGAGAGAGAGAGAGAGAGAGAGAGAGAGAGAGGGAGAGAGAGAGAGAGAGAGAGAGAGAGAGAGAGAGAGAGAGAGAGAAGAGGGAGAGAAGAGAGAGAGAGAGAGAGAGAGAGAGAGAGAGGAGAGAGAGAGAGAGAGAGAGAGAGAGAGAGAGAGAGAGGGAGAGAGAGAGAGAGAGAGAGAGAGAGAGAGAGAGAGAGAGAGAGAGAGAGAGAGAGAGAGAGAGAGAGAGAGAGAGAGAGAGAGAGAGAGAGAGAGAGAGAGAGAGAGACAGAGAGAGAGAGAGAGAGAGAGAGAGAGAGAGGGAGAGAGAGAGAGAGAGAGAGAGAGAGAGAGAGAGAGAGAGAGAGGGAGAGAGAGAGAGAGAGAGAGAGAGAGAGAGAGAGAGAGGGGGAGAGAGAGAGAGAGAGAGAGAGAGAGAGAGAGAGAGAGAGAGAGAGAGAGAGAGAGAGAGAGAGAGAGAGAGGGGGAGAGCTCAGCACATCAATGGACATTTGAAGAATGTTTTTCGAAAATCGCGTCATAAGTACAAACTTCCCCTGAGTGATTGTACCAAACCCCTTATGCATTCTCACGAAGCCCACATATAATATCAGAAGACATGGTCACCCGAACACCCCGCCCCGTGTGTGCAGGATATAGTGACGATAGAAGTTAAGCGTATAAAAATTTAATTTACAGTTTTCAATTATAATTTTAGAAAGAAAGAAAAACCACCTTGCTAAAGAGGAATTTCACGAAACGCGGCAGAGATGATGATCAAATACAGATACCCGAAGGAAAATAATTCCTAATTTAGACATCAGTAACAGCAAACATCTACAAAAGTCAAGGAGAGGGACATCTGCAGTGAAGAAGACATTTACATAACATATAATATGAAGCTTCACTCTACAAGAGTCATTAGACCATTCGTTCCCGAAAGAAAGGATTCGTACAATCCCCTTATCTAGGACTTTCTTATGGATCAAGGAACTTTCAAAATCTGAAAAGAAAAGAAAAGAAATAGCAAAGTAGAAAGAACGATAAAACAGTTTGATTCACTTAGTAACTCAGAAGCAACCGAACCTAACAATTCAGGAAGGGATGAATCAGCTATTCCATGAATTATTCAAAAAAGAGCTTTACAGGATAAAGGGCGAATAAAAAATTTAAAATTAAGACGCAAAAATAAAGACAAATCTATGATAATCAAAGGACCGAGCTACATTTATTATAAGCGACCAATTATTGCTACTATGGCTAATTGGGATGGGTTATCCACAGGTTACCACACTTTTCTAGACAGGGTGGGACTAAGGATTTTATTTAATGAGTTCGTCACTAAATAAATTTCTATTTGCCCAGGCAGGAATTTAAATCACCACTGCAGGTTTACCAAGTGAGATTAGGGATAACTCAAAAGACTAACATGAGCCTCATTTAACATATTCTAAAAAAAAAATGACATTACACAACTCCATTATCAGTGTTTTTTTTAATGTTTATGTTTGATTTCATTATATCCTGAGGATTTTGGCCAAAAATGGGATAATGTCAAAGCTGGAATATGTTATTTCATGATCGGACCCCAAAAAACAATTCAACAGCATCCATAAATACTATAAAAATTACCTATCAAGATTCTTCCTGAATTCGTAGCCAACATTTACAAACAAATTATTTACATTGAGGATTGCGTTGGAAAATGAACGCAATGCATATAGATGCTATAAAATGTAGAGCTCCAAACTGCAAAAGAACGCTTCGGAAACAGCTAAGCCAAACAGGTTGTAGAACAAATTCTCCCGATCATCGGAATGATTTGGGTCATGAGATACAATATATACTTCAAGGTAAGGGATATGGAAGCCGGATTGGGTCTACAGATCCATTCTATCCCAACTGTTGAATGGTTGTCGATTCAACTGTGCCCTCTTAACTTCATTTACCCCGTTAGAGCCTTAAAGCTGGGGTCGGCACCTTATTTAGACAATCGGTTCCAAGGCTGGATGCTCGATTCGTAATCTAGTGAATTTTAAGTGGCCGGCTAACCCAACTCACAGGACCCCTAACCTTGGAAGGCCAGTAATGGAAATTCACAAGTGGAATAACACCGGACACTGGAGGGAAAGAGAGAGAGGGGGGGGGGAGAGAGAGAGAGAGAGAGAGAGAGAGAGAGAGAGAGAGAGAGAGAGAGACTAGTAGTAGTGGGGGTTTACAGAAGCCAGAATATATAAAATCCAAATATCTAGGTTAATACTCATTATAATGAGTAACGCAATATGTATAGAACAATATTTATGGTAAATTTAATTTGCAATAAGATTGTTTCTATACACTTAAGTAACGGAGATATTTCGAAATTCCTTCCCTCTAACACCCCCCCCCCATTTTAACCGTTACTCGATCTTTCTTTTACCATAAAACGACTAAATAACAATGAGTTTGGTGACCAGTAATCAAAAATTGCAACCGCTAGAGCAGTAACAGACATATAATATACTCAGTTTTGAACGGACCTCATTTTCGTCATCTCCTAGGTATGATCGATGGGCATTTGAAGAAAAATTTCGAAACTCGCGTCATGAGTACGATCTCAATAGCTGATTTCCCTTAAGGAAAATATGCTAAAGAGGAAAATATAAAACGTATTTATTACAAAGACCTCATCGAAAGAATAAGAAAACTAAAGCAGAGGTTCAGTAACCCAACAAGATTACATGTAAGAAATCAATCAGAAATTACACATTTCAAAATAATTGTTATTGTTAACCTTTTTGACAATTAACAATAACTTCTGCTTCCTTGAATGCAGCACAGCTGTTAAGGATTTCTGGACTACACTTCCTGGGGTTTCTTAAACAAAACCGATTCTGTGATTAAAACAATTTCAACATTCGATTGACTGGATTCAATAATGCTCAGTTCTGCAGGAGATTAGATTCAATGGCTGGTATTAGTTTTGAAGTTAGGTGAGAGAGAAAGCTAGTGAGCTATTGAAGGCTACGGATTACCGAAGAATGAATCTCCATAATTCTGGCTTCCAGTGGAGTTCTCTCAACCTTTTCCTTTTTTCTTGGACAGTTCCATGCAGAAAGAAATGCAATGTGGAACCTTGATATAATATATATCTTACATTGGTATTTTTAAAATGAAATTCTATATCGATTTAGGGCTTATATGGGGGAAAAGCTTTACAGAGTAAAATTTGGAAACGTACCTAATGGAATACTGGTGACAATATAAATGGAAATGTTGAGACCTATATCATACATATGCAAGAACATACATTGCCTCCTTGCATTCTATGCAAAGGAGGGCTGGTTATTCCGGGCATAAAGCACACTGCTGCTTTATTTAACCATAAATACAGCCCCTAATAAAAGATTCCATGCACATCATGCTTTACAAGTGATAAGAATAATCACCATGATAAAAGGCCCTAGTGCATTATGACAGAAGCTCCCTATTTATTAATGGAAACGAGATCTTTTAAGGATTTTATTTAACTTTAACACGTAAAATAGTGAAGAATGGACAGAAAAACTTTGAGTGAATCTCTGCATTATAAGCATCCAAAATCCCTCCAGTAATTTATTCTATTCATTTTCAATAAAGTGTACTACTAAATCCACTAGAAACATCCTACAGTTTTACTGGTACCTACTATTAGCTGATTTCCCTTAAGGGAAATCAGCTATTGAGGTCGTACTCATGACGCGATTTTCGGAAAATTTCTTCAAATGTCCATCGATCCTACCCAGGAGATGACGAAAATGAGGTCCGTTCCAAACTATATATATATATATATATATATATATATATATATATATATATATATATACATATATATTTGTCTGTTAACACTCTAGCGGTCGCAATTTTTGTTTAATCGTCACCAAAATCGGTATTTAATCGTTTTATGTAAAAAGGAAGATCAAGTTCGTTAACGGCTGAAATCGGACCAGTGGGAGGGGGGGGGGTTTTCAAAAATTCGAAATATCTCCGTTATCATGCATCTTATTACAAATTCAATTTGCTATAAATTTTGTTCTATACATTTATTCTGTATCTTGAATATTAACCGAGATATTTGCATTTGTTTTCTGCGTGTGGTCGCTGCGTATGTTCGGACTTTCCGCCAAAAGCTCTGGCGGCCGTTTCCATAACTATTCGTCCCTCGTGAATAGGTTTAGAGGTTAGGTTAACTGTTTTTTGGGGCTAGAAACTACTGGGTTATTACGGCCTAAATAATGTTTTAGGTTTAGAGGTTTCTTACTACTACAGTTGTTATTAGGCAGATTTCTCTATTGTAAAACTTCACGTGGGAAATCTGCTTAGTTTACGCAGCCCCTGCGTGACGGACTTTTTTCGACATGAAGAATGTATCGAGTCCAGTACTGAATAAGTTCCCATTCTTAATACATATTCTTCATAAAATACAATTTTAGCGGTTCCTTAATTACCAGATTTCCCTTAAGAGAAATCATCTATTGATATTGTACTCATGACGCGATTTTCGGAAAATGTCTTCAAAAGTCCATCGATCCTACCTGTTACCGCTCTAGTGGTCGCAATATTTGTCTTATCGTTGCCAAGCTTGATATATAATCGTTTAGTGTAAAAAGAAAGATCAAGTTATTACGGCTGAAATCAGGCCAGGTGGAGGGGGGGGGGTTAAAGAGAGAGAATTTCGTAAATTCAATATATCTCCGTTACTCTGAGTCGGAACGAAAAGTTGCACATGACCAAACGTAATGCAAGTGTAATGTACTATACATATTGTTATATACATTTATTCTCTAAATTCAATATTAACTGATAAATTTGAATTTTAGCAGATTTCCCTTAAGGGAAATCAGCTATTGAGGTTGTACTCATGACGGAATTTTCGACATTTTTCTTCAAATGTCCATCGATCCTACCTAGTAGATGACGAAAATGAAGTCCGTTCAAAACTGTATATATATATATATGTATATATATATATATATATTTGTCTATTACCACTCAAGCGGTCGCAATTTTTGTTTGATCGTTACCAAACTCGGAATTTAATCGTTTTATCTAAAAAGGAAGATCAAGTTCGTTAATGGCTGAAATCGGACCAGTGGGAGAGGGGGTTTAGAGGGGAGGATTTTCAAAAGGTCGAAATATCTCCGTTATTAAGCGTCGGATCGAATAATTGTATAGAATCAATCTTATTGCAAATTCAATTTACTATAAATATTGTTCTATACGTTTATTCTGTATCTTGAATATTAACCGAGATATTTGCATTTGTATTCTGCGTATGGTCGGCCTTTCCGCCGAGAGCTCTGGTGGACGTTTCTGTAACTATTAGTCCCTCGTGAATAGGTTTAGAGGTTACTTACTACTGCAGCTGTTATTAGGCAGATTTCTCTATTGTAAAACTTCACGTGGGAAATCTGCTTAGTTTACGCAGCCCCTGCGTGACGGACTTTTTAGTATTAAGCCTTCCGTAAACCCTCAATCCTCCTCATGTAACATATACAATAGTCTGTTGTTTAATGAAACTTAAATACCAAACATTCTTCTCATTGAACTTTTATCTTTTTAAGATAATGCAAATAGGTGGCGCACGTGAGAAATCTGCTTAGCTAATGCAGAACCTGCATGACGGACTTAGATATAAAATTACGTAAGTCATTAATGAATGAATAATCATGATGAGATATTTAACTTCCACGTAATGTCAATCCTGGCCTAAAATATTGAAGCCAGTATTAAAATTAAATTATTTATTAACGTCCACTTTTTTAATACAATGACTAATTCGGACAAAGCAAGCATTATGCGATCGTTAAAAATTAACGTGTTGCTCTTATTAGGATGAATTCTGGGGGCCCTGCCAAATCGCCCATTTTAATTCCAAAGTGTGCTATTATCTAGGATTTCAGCAGAAAGGATATCGGGGTAGGATTATAACCTCTTAAATAACTATGGCTGATTCCCATCTTCGAAGATATAATTCTGATCTGAACAGTTGATAAGTGTAAATAGATACAGCGTTTTGTGAGAAGAGACGGATGTGCTTCCTCTAAGCGGCCCAATGACTTATGGTTGTGTAAACACGTCGAAGAATATTTCTAAACATCTCACAACAAAGGGATACCATGTGACGAGGAGTAGACATGACAGATCATCAGGGGATAAATGTGTGAAGGTCAAATCAAGAAAGACACAAGAGGTGGTTTGGACTGAAGCCAATCCTGTCCAAAATCTTAGTTATGAATCAATCCAGAGCAATACATTTAGGGCGAGACTAAAGGATTTAAATAGAACTAACACAGGTCTAATAATGGCATTGACCTACTAATATTCCAAGACCATTTCTGAAATTATACTTATGTGCATACTCGTATTTCCAGAAAGCGTGAAAAAAAAGTCCGTCACGCAGGCGCTGCGTAAACTAAGCAGATTTCCCACGTGAAGTTTTACAATAGAGAAATCTGCCTAATACCAACTGTAGTAGTAAGAAACCTCAAACCTATTCACGAGGGACGAATAGTTACAGAAACGCCGGCCAGAGCTCTCGGCGGAAAGGCCGAACATAGCCGACTCCTGCCGACTACACGCAGAATACAAATGCAAATATCTCGGTTAATATTCAAGATACAGAATAAATGTATAGAACAATATTTATAGTAAATTTAATTTTCAATAAGATTCATTCTATACAATTCTTCGATCCGACGCATAATAACGGAGATATTTCGACTTTTCGAAAATCCTCCCCTCTAAACCCCCCCTCCCACTGGTCCGATTTCAGCCATTAACGAACTTGATCTTCCTTTTTACATAAAACGATTAAATTCCGAGTTTGGTAACCATCAAACAAAAATTGCAACCGCTAGAGCGGTAACAGACAAATATATATATATATATATATATATATATATATATATATATATATATGTATATATATACAGTTTTGAACGGACCTCATTTTCGTCATCTACTAGGTAGGATCGATGGACATTTGAAGAAAAAATTTCGAAAATTCCGTCATGAGTACAACCTCAATAGCTGATTTCCCTTAAAGGAAATCTGCTAAAAACAAAGTTAATTCCAACGAGGCTGCGAGGAATTATTGGAACAAGAATTTAATTATCTTGGGCTGTGGCATGGTTTGACATTTCAGAGTAGATCCTATCGAAGTAAGCTGGTCTAAGTGAATGGAAACTTTAAGTCCTTCAGAAGTAAGGGTTTATGGCCCCGACACAAACATTAACATCCAAGAGAAAATTGTACGAAATATAATTACAGAGAAAAATAAATTTTTCCTAACAGAATTAATTCAAGACCTGTATAAGTTCGCCAATAAAAAGACATTACGTTTTAGCAGATTTCCATTAAGGGAAATCAGGTATTGAGGTTGTATTCATGACAGAATTTTCGAAATTATTCTTCAAATGTCCATCGATCCTACCTAGTAGATGACGAAAATGAGGTTCGTTCAAAACTGTATATATATATATATATATATATATATATATATATATATATATATATATATATATATATCTGTTACCGCTCTAGCGGTCGCAATTTTTGTTCAATCGTTACCAAACTCGATATTTAGTCGTTTTATGTAAAAAGAAAGATCAAGTTCGTTAACGGCTGAAATCCGACAAGTGGGAGGGGGATTTAGAAGGGAGGATTTTCGAAAATTCGACGTCGGATCGAAATTGAACAGAATCAATCTTATTGCAAATTAAATTTACTATAAATATTGGTATATACATTTATTCTCTATCTTGAATATTAACCGAGATATTTGCATTTTTATTAAATCTGGGCGGCTAACGGACGAGAGTGACTTTCCCGCCAAAAGCTAGTTCAGCCGTTTCCTTGACTGCTCAGCTCTCGTGAAATTTCTCTATTGTAAAACTTCACGTGAGAAATCTGCTTAGTTTACGAAGCCCCTGCGTGACGGACCTTTTTTTTTCAGAAGTCATATTCTTAAGGAGAAATGAAATAAAATTATTCCGGGTATTAGAAGTAGCTGATTAGTTGATAATGTTCATAGCTGAAAACACACAAAAACTCCAAAGTTGGCACTTGGTCAACTACACAAATAATGCCAGTTATACCGATTTCCAAAATAAATTAGATTTTGTGTCATAAGAACTACAAAACTTGATTTCCCCATAATAGATTATACCAAGAGAGATTGCCAAGTGTTTTATAAATACAAATGAAATTGGAACAAAACAATTATTCAGGAAATGGAATTATAACCCTTCGTCCAGAATCAGAAGCAATCAGGGGATTGTTATTCAACCAACAAAACAAGGTTCCAAGGAAAATTGCACGGCATGAATTCTATTACCTCAAGCGGTGGTATCAGCTGATTTGTGTTAAACATCTCCATTTTTGTCAGTTTTGACGTGACTGTCTCGGTGGTAGAATTGAATCTTTTTATATGAGGTGTAATACTCCTGAAGAAGCGTCATAGAGGACGGGAAGCATGAACAAGAAAAATAAATCAGTGGAAGATATTTCACGAGTTTTTCATCTATTGGCCTTCCACCATTTCCCCTTCGACGAAGAATGAGTTCTGCCAAAATATCAATTTTCCATTTGGTGCTAGGTTTTTAAGATATTTAAGGATTTTGTTATTTTATAAGAAACACTTTGGACAACTGAGGCTAATAGGGATTTATTTAAAATATAACATTTTAACAGATGTCCCTTAATGGAGATTAGCAGTTGAGGTTGTACTCATGAAGTGATTTTTGAAAAATTTCTTCAAATGCCCATCGATCCTACTTCGTAGATGACGAAAATGAGGTCCGTTCAAAACGGCATATACATATACATATATATATACTAGCTCAGATACCCGGCTTCGCCCGGGAATTCATTTGAGGCTGAATGGTGATAGTATTTTTTAGCAGGCTTTACATTGCACAATATTTTGACATTTACCCGTCCCAGTGTTTAGGATTGATACCCGTCGTTGCCGTGGATTTGCTAATAATAGAATATTTGTTCGATAAGGCTTCACTGTCTTCGATATTATTTTATTTCCCTTCTCTTATACATGTTAATATGGTGAATTTTTATTTCAGGCCTCCCTTATAACCCCCCTCCCGTTCGAACCTAAAAATTTTAATATAACTTATAATTATGGAAGAATTAATGCTAATTGACATACCGAGCTTTGTTAAGTTCGGTTCAGCCGTTAGTGCCCAATAACATAGTTGGCTCCCGCTAAAGTTTTAATGTATAACTCATTTATACTTAGGTATACGACAAAAGTGTATATAACAAAAGTTACTCCAAATAACAAATAAACAACTTTTGTTATGTTTATATTTGCGGAAAAACTAATAGTAAACGAAATATCGCTATTTTTAATTTCAGGCTTCCCTTATAACCCCCACTCCTGCCCGTCCATAGAAATGTTGGTATGGCTTATTATAATGAAGGCCTCACTGCTAATACACATACCGAGTTTTATTTAGTTCGGTTGAGTCTTTTTTGGCAAATAATATTGTTGACTCCCGCTATAATTTTTAGCGTATAACGCTTTTAAACTTCGGTATACGACAAAAGTGTATATAACAAAAGTTACTCTAAATAACAAAATAAACAACTTTTGTTATGTGCATATTTGCCGAAAAACCAATAGAAAACGAAATATCGCTATTTTTAATTTCAGGCTTCCCTTATAACCCCCACTCCTGTTCGCCTCAGAGAAAATTAATATAGCCTAAAGTCTAAGTTGGGTTAGTAGTAATATACATACCAAGTTTCATAAAATTCGGTTCAGCCGTTTATGCGTGAAAAGGTAACAAACAAACAAACAAACAAACAAACAAACATACACGAAAGAAACAAAATGCAGATATGGTGTCTATGACATGTGAAACGAAAAGTTATCGTGAAATTTCGCGAAAAAAATCAATGTACAGACAGAGGTTACAATTTTATATATATATAGATATATATATATATATATATATATATATATATATATATTTGTCTCTGAAATGGGACCAGGAGGAGGGGGGGGGGATTTAGAGGGTAGGAGTTTTGAAAATTCTTAATATCTCCATTATTATGCACCGGAGGGAAAAACGTTTATAGGACCAATCTTGCAAATGTCATTTTCTATAAATGTTGTTAAGTGCATTTTGTACTATCTTGATTATTACCGAGATACTTGCGATAGACCTTATACCTGAAACTACAGACACGAACATCATAATTTGCACTGACTCTCTTAGCTCATTACATTCTTTAAAAAGCATGTATAGTTCACATCCACTCATCTCATACGTATTACACGAAATCAACACATTAAACGAAAGAATAGCTGTGTACGGGCTACCCTGACATACTAACATTAAACAAAGCACACAAGTAGACGAACTCGCTAAATCAGCTACTCAAAAAATAACTAATTACAACAAATACTGTACACACCAAGATATCCAAGCCAAAACAAAACATATTATACTCAATTCATGGCAAAAAACTTGGTTTACCACAACTGATAAAAAATTTCGAGAACTGAAAAATACACTTGGTGACTGGCCTTCCTCAAAAAGGCTAATTAGAAGAGAAAAGTAGTTTTATAGAGGTAACTGTGAGTTAGTAAGTAAGTATCGTGAATCACGACTAACTCACAGTTACCTACTTACTGGAGAAGACGAACCCTACTGCCAACACTGAAACTGTAGACTTACTATAACACATATACTTACTGACTGCTATCTAAGGACTCACATAGACCTACCATACACTTTGACTGAATTACTACATGACCGTAGACCGTACACACAAAAGATTACACTATCTGAAACAAAACAACATTTTCAAAAAAATATAATGTAGGGCAACACTGAAAATATTTGCAGAAATGAGCATACATACGTAAATATAATAATTATATGTTATAGGTTAAATATGTTATATGTTAAATATGCTATATGTTAAATAGGTTATATGTTAAATATGTTATGTGTTAAATATGTTAATTATTATGCTGTATATTAAACAACTGATTCGTCGCTAAATCGCCCCTGTTGCGTAATGCGATTATGGTATGAATCATAATAATAATAACCGAGATACTTGCATTTTATAGTTATCGGCCATCAGTAAACCTCATGTCATATTAACAATAAGCTGTCATACAATGAAGCACATTATTTGAAGCATAAACATGAAATATTGTTCTCGTTAAACTTTTACGTTCTCAGGTGAATGCAAATACGTGTCGCAAGTAGGTAAATGCAAATACTTAGTTTACGCAGCCCCTGCGTGACGGACTTTTTTTTATGATCGTTGTAATTTTGTAATAAGACTTAATGACGGTCTGAAAACATAGTATTTTGTTGTAGTGCAGTGCACTACTTACTAGTAAATTGTACTATTAGACAACCAGCAGAGAGCCACCGGATGGAAGTGTAGTCAATCCCACACAGACCAGATTATAATGGAAGGACGGGCAGGCTATTATTGTGCACAATCCACAACAGCGCGGACATGCATCTCACCATCTCCCAGGTTATTTATCACACAACGAAATTCTAACTATTATACCAAACCCTCATGGAAATAAAACAATCCAAAAGAACTGAGGAGACTGAGCACACATCCCGGGAGGTGGGAAATGATTTCAAAGTGGAAATATTAGTCAATTGAAGGGCACGGACTGATCACGTTTCAGACTCCACTTGCCTTTTTGATGGCTTGTTATTTCGTTGGCCTTGCTTCGCTATACTTTTCATGACCACAATTTTTACTACTTGGAGCAGCAGTAATTCCTTCAAGCTGTAGTAACCTTTAATGCCGGGATTTCCCACTAAAACATCAATGGAAGTTTTACTATAAATGCAAATTTAAGGATTGCTTTTAGCCGCCAGATATACACGTTATAGGGCGCCCAAATAATATTATAATGTTGCGGGTGATCGTTTTAGCAGATTTCTCCTAAGGGTCGTACTCAATGACGCGATTTTCAAAAATTTTCTTCAAATGACGATTCTACCCAGGAGATGACGAAAATGAGGTCCGTTCAAAATATTTTGCTTGACCGTTACCAACCTCGATATTTAAACGCTTTATGTAAAAATAAAGGCCAAGTTCGTTAATAGCTGAAATCGGACTAGTGGAAGGGGGGGGGGTTCAGGGGGATTTCCGAAAATTCGAAATATATCCGTTACTATACGTCTGATCGAAACATTGTATAGAACCAATCTCATTGCAAATTAAATTTACTATTAATATTGTTATATACATTTGTTCTCTATCTTGAATATTAACCGATATATTTGTAATTTTATTAAGTGTGTGCACGTATCGGACTATATGAGATCGGCTAACTTCGGTTCTAGTCGTGGGTTTTCGGCAAAAGCTAGTTCGGCCGTTTCCGTAATTGTTCGGCTCGTAAAAACTCACGTGGGAAATCTTCTTTGTTTACGCAGCCCCTGCGTGACGGACGTATTATTTCTAAAGTAATGAAAAACAACTAAGGTATATTAAAACAACGCCAATTTTCATCATTAAAAGACCAATGTAGTTACAACATTTTCCTTTGCTTCTCCTAAAATATTCCTCCTCAAATTGAAAGGAATGACTGTCTAAAATTGCTTCATAAGAATATTGGAGATTCCATTAAAAATAAGATGTCCATCGTAAATCTTCGAAGAGGAAAACAACCTAACAAGCAAAAACGAATAATTTTAAATATACCAGAATTAGAACGCAAGCTAACATAATATAATATTTTACTTCCAGTAGTCATATTTGAATTCAAACATTTTTTTTTTCCAAGCCTTATTAAAGTAATTTGCAGCGCGATAAGAGCTAAAAAAAGGAAATTCAATTAAGACATGCTTTTACTGCAAAGGGGGGGGGGTGCTCCACTTTTAAAATGCTAATGAGGGTACTGGATGGAAATAGGGGAGGGGATGCCAAGTATAAAAAGGAGCATAGAGGGAATCGCGTGCACTCGATCCGGCGAATTTTTCACCGATCGATGCGCTGTCAGGTGTGCCGTGCCTCTACTACTGCCTTCCTAAAACTTTGTTCCAGCCCTCAGACAAATTAGAAAAGTCCAATTTCTAGTACCGCCACCCCCACCCCTTCATTCCCCACCTGATTCCTGGCGTAGTAATAATTCCTTCAGCTCTACAGATAACAATGCTCAACTTATTAAGTTAAGTACAACACTCACTCGCAATAGTACTCATAAATCTGTTGAAATTTATCTTCTCTACAAAATATTGCACTTTTACTGAAGAAAAATCGTAACATTGCTGTTAGAAGGTGCAATTTCAAAATTGCACAATATGCTATCAAAACAATATTCTATTAACAAACTAACACCATGTGGTAATTTAGTGATGTTTCTCAACTAGTTTAAAATACATCTTACCAATTTCTAAGCCAGTGGTGACGATTGGCGAGAAATTCAGTAGCCCGAATTACGCCATCTGCCTGGTGAACTGCGGAGTGTGCTTCATTCCATTTGACCATTGTGACAACCCGCATATTTCAACATATTCCCAACTTATAGCTCGGCAGGTCTAAAACCTCAGTGGTGGCGAGGAACGTGGAGGTCTGCTGCAAGCAAATGAAATTTGACTAGGATTTGGGCGAGGGAGACCCACCCTAAGAAAGCACTGATACGAGAGGCTCTGGAAATTTGGGAAGAGCCTAACAACCTAAATGGAGAAGAGGGTTAGCCCGTACCTGGGAAGCGCTTCATTGGACAAACTAGCAAGAAGATGACAACGCGCCTCTCTCCATATATTGCCAATTTATAGCACGGCAGGACTAAAACCCCAGCGGTGGCTAGGAACGCGGAGATTTGCGGTAAGCAAATGAAATTTGACGAGACTAGGATTTTGGTGAGGGAGCCCCACCCTAAGAAAATGCTAGGAACGAGAGGTTTGCTTTTGGTAGAGCTAACCTCCTAAATGGAGACTAGATTTTGCCCGTAGGGAAGCCCCACCCTAAGAAAATGCTGATACGAGAGGTTCTGGAACTTTTGGAAGAGCCTAACCTCCTAAATGGAGAAGAGGGTTGGCCCGTACCTGGGAAGCGCTTCATTGGACAAACTAGCAAGAAGGTGACAACCCTCCTCTTTTAACATATTGCCAATTTATAGCACGGCAGGACTAAAACCCCAGCGGTGGCTAGGAACGCGGAGATTTGCGGTAAGCAAATGAAATTTGACGAGACTAGGATTTTGGTGAGGGAGCCCCACCCTAAGAAAATGCTGATACGAGAGGTTCTGGAACTTTTGGAAGAGCCTAACCTCCTAAATGGAGAAGAGGGTTGGCCCGAACCTGAGGCCAAGAAGCCAGATATCGACAACCATCGAAGGAAACGATACGATCGAACTGGTGGCGCCCCTGGCTGAAACGACAAGAGAAGGGAGGGGACGATCACTCAAACCCATCTGAAACAACAGTGGCGATGGCTAGCCTGAGGAAGGTAGCCGTAGAGCTATCGAAAATGTGCACAATGAAGAGTGACAAGGAGACCGCTGGAGCAAATAGCCGGTTTGGAGAATAAGAAAATACAGGCCAGCGAAGAAGTATACGAAACCAAATAGTTTAAAATAGAATTGAGCGAGACGAAACAAGTAAAAAAAAAATCGTATATAAAGGCAGGAAAATCAGGTGAGCGTAGCAAGGCGTTGGTCATAATAAACTAAACCTATAGTTAGGGGATCGATTCCCGTGTCAATGAATTTAGTTATTGACGACCTCAGTGAATAAAATTCATAGTTCCATCTATGTATCTACCTCTGGGCTGGAAATGTGCGGTAAACTGCAGATCACCCTACCCAATTAGCCTCAGTAGCTGAAACTGGACGTTAGCTAATAACAATTATTAAAGGCAAAAACTAAGCCATACTCATTATACAATGGAAGTAAATTTGGTGAACGTATAAAACATTTAAAAAACCTTCTGTGGATTGAAATAAATGACCAGCAAAAGGAAACTTAGCATAATTCTCTTTTCTTTAATTCCCGAAAACTCAATTAGAAATTCAAATGAGATCCATTGCAAAAAATGAGAGGATTGCATCACGATAGCCAAGACTTCTTCCTATTATCCGTCTGATTTGTGTTTGGGAGTATAAAAAGAAGGTTAAACTTGTTATAATCCCCTTGGGTCATTATGCGCACTTTACCTGCGACCAGCGACCTTGACATGGAGCGGAGCGAATACGGTCCGGGTCATCTTTGTCGGGACTCCAGACGATTGCATCTGATTACACGAATTACATGCCTCAATACCTGGAGGGACTCTCCTTTTATTTTGGCTCTCCTCATATTGTTCTTTTAGCACAATAAAAGAAGGCCAATATCTGAACTGAGCTTGATAATGACTAAGGCTTCATAATCGTGAAGGAGGTTATTAAAGCTAGAAAAGGCTTGTGAATTTATTAAAACAGTCAGTATGTTCGTTTTTTGAATTGGCTTTACAGACCTTGGAGATCTTCAACGATCATTACCAGCCTTCTCCACCTTTGGACAAAGGATTTCCTATACTCCTCACCGAAAGCCGAAATACCCTTCAGTACTCTGTTACGAAGCCACATATATTCCTCCGAGCCTTTTAGCTTCCATAAGGTGTGAAATAGATAGCCCTCACTATAGACATGTCAGTCATTATATCCTTTCTTGTCTTCCAGTTCCAAAGCTCTAAGTTACTTCCCCATCTCGAGCATATGTTGGCTTTAAGAACTTTGCGATCAAATCCGCACTAGTGGCCAAGCGGCGAAGTCAACCCAGTTCATATCAAATTATCGCCGAACTACTTTCGCCCTCTCGTAGTGTACAAGTTTCCAAACATTTTCAACATAAACAAATAAATTAAGAACCATAAAGTAAATATTTTACAAATTGTTAAATAGGAATTTAATATTCAAATAATTTAATACCAGAAGAAATTACATAATTCGATAGGAATGGGAGTCAGTGTAAGAAGGAGAGTGATCTTGCTCCCTTAAATAAATATAAATAACCATAATAAATTAATCAATAGCCCAAGGTAATAGAAATTAATTTTCAAAAAGTAAATCGTAAAAAAAAAAAATATCTTATCGCTTGCAATCTGTTATCAGCTCGCTCTAAAAACAACAACACTGACAAAAAAAAATAAGGAAAATTCTTGATTATATAATGCATATGTATATATAATGATCACAAAATTTGTGGTGAAGATTTAATGATAGAAGGTGTAAATATCGAAGAAGTAGAGTTACCAAGTTCCCCAAATGAGGATATTTTGGAGCTTAGAATAAGTATCGAAAAAAAAATATATATGTAAATGAAAAGAGCAAGAGAGACCGAAAATACTGGTGGCCACGTCGAATAGGGAGAGCATGGGACCCTGAAGAGCCCAGAGGGAGAACCGTGAAATTGCGGAAAAGATATAGGATCTGAAGCAACCTAATATCATCTCTGCTTTTAGGAGCATAATACAACGACTGGGTCATTCATCATTGCAAGCTGGTAGGGCGCCAAAATAAATATAACATGATAGGGATAGAAGAATAGTCTGCTGGTTAGACTAGCTGAGGTGGGGCTCACAGTGGAAAGCAGGTCTTTTGGGTTTTGGGGGCTAAGGTTAGTTAGCCTTGTGAGTTAAGAAGTTAACCACACTTGGTTAGAGTCATGAGTTCGTATCTCACCAAAAACTAGGAATTTATTTATCAACGAGCTGATTAAATAAAATCCTTAAAGTCCCACCTTGGCTATAAAAGGGTGGTGACCTGTAGATAACCGTCCCAATAAGCCATAGTAGCACAAACCAGACGATGTTATACTGAATGAATTATCACAATCAAAAGTGCTGCCCTTTTTTGGCCACTATTACAAAATACCAAGAAATGGGAATATTCAGAATTCCGCTGTATTTTCTTTAATTACATATTAAATGTGCCTGTCTAAACATTCATGAAATTTCACAACGTATTATGTACACAGAAAAGGTTCAAGAACGTTTCAATCTACATTACAATTCAAGGTGGGCCTCAGAATTTCATTTGAAAAAAATACAATTATGTATTTGTATTTCAAAATTTAGTTGCTATGCAAAAAGTGAGGTTGTTGGATAATTTAGGCAGAGTTTTAGGCATTGTGATGTTTGTTTTTTTTTATTTTATTTTCTACGGTATTTAATAGAAAATTATTTCATCTAATGAAGTACCATAAATAAAAATCCGTCACGAAGGGGCTGCGTAAACTAAGCAGATTTCCCACTTGAAGTTTTACAATAGAGAAATCTGCCCAATAACAAGTGTAGTAAGTATTAAGGGATCTCTAAACTTATACACGAGGGACGAATAGTTACGAAAACGGCCGCCAGAGCTCTCTTCGGAAAGTACCAAACAGCTCACTCCTGCCGACCAATGCAGAATACAAATGCAAATATCTCGGTTAATATTCAAGATACAGAATAAATGTATAGAGCAATATTTATAGTAAATTTAATAAGATTTATTTATTTTGCAATAAGATTGATTCTATACAATTTTTCGATCCGACGCATAATAATGGAGATATTTTGATTTTTTCGAAAATCTCCCCTCTAAACCCCCCCCCTCCCACTGGTCCGATTTTAGCCATTAACGAACTTGATCTTTCCTTTTACATAAAACGATTAAATTCCGAGTTTGGTAACGATCAAACAAAAATTACGACCGCTAGAGCGTTAACAGACAAATATATATATATATATATATATATATATATATATATATATATATATATATAAACATAAAATTTTGAACGGACCTCATTTTCGTCATCTCCTGGGTAGGATCGATGGACATTTGAAGAAATTTTTCGAAACTCGCGTCATGAGTACGACCTCAATAGCTGATTTCCCATAAGGGAAATCTGCTAATAAGATACGTCAGTACAAAGAAGACCTACTTTTTCGTACTAGGGTGACCGTTGCGAGGCTTGTCAAAAAGTATCCACAACACAATTTTTGTTGTCAATAGTCTTTGAAAATGTATGTGGTCTTCAAAATTTTTAAATTAAATATCAGAAAATGAATAAGAAATACCGACTTTTTTTAAACTACATCTACATACGCTTTTTCAACGGTCTTAACGAAAAAATAAAACACTATAACTAGATTATCTCTGTCCCAACCCCTGAATTTTTGGAGAGGGAGAACCTTGAGGCTGCACCAACATCCGTAGTGTTTATCGTTTGAAAGAGAAGGCATTTTTATAGTAATTTCTTTAGAGAAATAAGAAGTTTCTCTTTGTTCAGATAACATAAGAAACGCCAAATAAATCTGCTTTATTGGGACTATAATTATAAGGGGTCAGTAAAAGATAAAAAGTATAACCCAAGCTTGAAGATGATAGTAAGGCAAATTACAATAATAATCTACGAGACATGAAAAATTAAATGCAAAATAAGAAAATATTAGATAAAAATAAAAACATTACGACTTATTTTAGATAAATTCGACCCCGCTTTGATAACAACAAAGCCGAACGCTCAATACAATAGACCAAAAAGAAGAAAAGGGGACTGGCTGAAGGACATTGAAAAGAATGATTTACATAGATCACGCTCCGGAACTAAAACGAATCACCACACTGCTATAATTGATAATGATACTAATGGAATAGGCCTCAAATTAAAGGAGAACAATGGAGGCGATCCGAGACAAAAAAATATGCAGCACAGGTACTATTGACCTTATTATGGCAATATACCATCATTAAAGAACAAAAAAGGGAAAACGAAATGCACGAGGGATATTCCAATGAAGTATTTAACAATATTAGTTTTAATATGGAAATGAAAAAGTAGAGTAACCATCCTTTATCAAAAAAATGGTAAGAAACAAACCCAATAATAAAAACATTTTTATTTATTAACGTCCACTTTTTGCAACTAAGGCTAATTGGGGCAGGTTACCTACAGGTTGCCACCCTTTTCTAGCCATGGTGGGACTAAGGATGTTATTTAATGAATTCCGTCACTAAATAATTTCCTATTGCCCAGGCGGGAATTGAACTCGCCACTCTAGGTTTACCATGTGAGATTAAAGTCACACATGGCTAATCTGAGCCCCAAATCCAATAATAGGCAAAACAATTGTACAGGTTGATTTGAAATACTATCAGTTGGCAATATTTCTGCATTTCATAGAATTTGAGGTGGATTATAATTATTCATGCTCTCAAAAACTACAACATATAGAAATTAACCAGTCCTTTACGGGAATAACACTTATTACGAAAGGTTCAAGGAAAGTTAACTCCTTCAGAAAATATTTTATGCGAAGTGTGTAAATTGCAGAAAATATTTGAGGGAGAGACAGAAATCAACCACAAGGTATCAGAGTCTTGTTCGTCCCAAACCATAAATATCGATTTTCGAAACATGTCTTCAAATATCTGTCGATCCTACCTAGTAGGCGACGAAAATGAGGTACGTTCAAAATTATACGTCTATTTGTCTGTTACCGCTCTAGTGCTCGCAATAATTGTCCAAGCTCGATATAAAAGCATTTTATGTAAAAAGAAAGATCAAGTTCGTTAACGTCTGAAGTCGGACGTGGGGAAGGGGAATTTTGAAAATTCAAAATATCTCCGTTATTATGAGTAGGGTCGAAAAATGGTATTGAATCAATCTTATTGCCAATGTAATAATCTATAAATGTTAAGTACTTTATTCCTTTATACTGAATATTAACTGAGATATTTCCTTATTGTAGTTTTCGCCCATCAATAAACCCTCCCTCCTACTCATGTCATATTGACAATAACTTGTTATATATTGAACCGATTAATTTGAAGCCGAATGCCTGTCTTTACATAAAACACTTATATATTGAGTTTGGAACAATAAGACAAAAATTGCGACAAAGCACATTCACCACGTGCGTTACGTAAATGCATTTATCTCAATATGTAAAGGTTCAATGAGAACAATATTTGGTATTTAGGCTCCAAATAAACTGCTTCATAATATAACAGCTCATTGTTAATGGCATGAGTAGGAGGAGGGTTCTGCAGAAGGCTGAAAACTAAAAACTGCAAATGAAAAAACGTACATAACAACATTTACAGAACATTACATTTGCAATAAGATTGGTCCTATTCAATATTTCGATCCTACACCTAATAACCAAGAATTTTCGAAATTCTTCCCCTCTAAACTCCCTCTCCGATTTCAGCCATTAACGAACTTGTCTTTATTTTCCCATAAAACGATATTAAATATCGAATTTGATGACCATCAAACCAAAATTACGACTGCTAGAGCGTCAACTGACAAATATATAAATCTATGGGCATATATATAAACAAATTTTGAACGGACCTCATTTTCGTCATCTCTCAGGTAGGATCGATGGACATTTGAGAACACTCTTGAAAATCGCGTCCTCACCTCAATAGGTGATTTCTGTTAAGAGAAATCTGCTAGAATGATCCACTATGGGCAAAGAATGATGACGAGTGGCTTTTAGTAGGATTTTGAAAGGTCCTTGTAACTAAACACATAAATAAAAACACGAATTGTACCAAAAGGGCAATGACTGACCAAGAAAGAGAAGAGCCCAGTTTCGTAAGCTAATGGCCAACAGTGCCGATTGTGAATGAGGGTTGCAACAGCTGCTGGCTTTCGCCTCCCTTATCGGGTATCGGTGTCAAACACAGCCACACTCCAGAGTCAAGCCTCTCCAATCAATGCATATTCTCTTAAACCTGTCATCAGTGTCATTTACAAGACATCCTTGTTATTATTGATTGCCTATACCAATGACTTATCTCACTCAACATTTATTTATTTAAATAGAAATAAAGTCAAAAAAAAAATAATCGAGCGTTTACTTATAAATGTCCTCAAGATAATGCCTCTGAAAAGAGGTGTAAGACCAATTCCCATGTCAAATTGCCGTTAGCCGTCACTGACTTAGTTTGAACATCAATATTTGTAGTACCGCCAACTTTAAACAGATATACATCTTGCTGTTTAAAATTATAGTCTAGTTTCATTTAAAGTTATTCGCCTTTACAGAGACAATAATATCTATACTGGCATTGTTTCTGAACTTCTGAGGTATCAATATAAATAATTCCCATGTTTGGAGTTTTTAGAAGATTTCTCAAAAGGGAAATCAGCTTTTGAGGTTGTACCCATGACACGAATTTCGAAAAATTACTTCAAAATGCCCATCGATCCTGCCCAGTAGAATACGAAAATGAGGTTAGTTCAAACTTTTATATATTTGTCTGTTAACGCGCTAGCGATCGCAATTATTGTCTGGTTGTTACCAAACTCGAAGTATAAGCGTTTCGTGCAAAACTAATGATCAAGCTTGTTAACGACTGAATCGGACAATAGTGAGGGTTTAGCGAGGGAGAACTTTGAAAATTCGAAATTTCTCCCTATTATACGTCGGATCGAAAACGGGTATAGAACTAATCTTTATAAAAAATGTAATTGTCCATAAATTGTGTTACGTACATATTTTCTCTAAGGTTAATATTAACCGAGATATTAGGAATGTTTAGCTTTCAGCCTTAAGTAAACCCCAACTCCTACCCATCTCCTAATAATAATAAGCTGTTATAACATGAGCATCTTTTTTCTAAACTTCAATACCAATTATTGAACTATCATGGGACCTATAATACGCTAGATACATGAAAATTCGTATCTTATATACATAAAAAGTCCGTCACGCAGGTGCTGCGTCAATTAAGCAGATTTCCTAAGAGCGTCATGTATATTCGCATTAATCTCAAAACGTAAAAATTCAATGAGAACAATATTTGGTATTTAGGCTTGAAATAAAGTGCTTCATAATATAACAGCTTATTGTTCATAAAACATGCGCAGAAGTGGGGGTTTACTAAAGGCTGAAAACTAACAAAAATAAAAGTCCGTCACGCAGGAGCTGCGTAAACTAAGCAGATTTCCCACGTGAAGTTTTACAAAGAGAAATCTGCATACTGGTAACACAATACCACCGTGATTTAATACAAAGGTTAATTAGAAATCTTTCAGTTAATTAAAATAAATTCCAAACTGAAAAGGCTTCTGAATTGTATGAATAATTTATATTTTAATAACTCAAATTTTAGTTGTCCAAGAACTAAAGAAGGGAAGGTAAGGTAAGGTTAGAAACGACAGGTAAGGTTAGAACAAGCTTCCACCTGAGCCGAGTACTGGCGGAAATGGCCGAACTATACCCGACCACAGACTTCATAAAAATGCAAATATCTCGATTAATATTCAAGATAGTGAATAAATGTATAGATCAATATTTATAGTAAATTTAATTTGCAATACGATTTATTCTGTACAATTTTTCGATCAGACGTATAGTAACGGAGATATTTCGAATTTTCGAAAATCCTTCCCTCTAAACCCCTCCCCTCCCACTGGTCCTATTTCAGCCGTTAACGAACTTGATCTTTCTTTTTACATAAAACGACTAAATATCGAGTTTGGTACCGATCAAACAAAAATTGCGACCGCTAGAGCGGTAACAGACACACACACACACACACACACACACATACACACACACACACACACACACATATATATATACACAGTTTTGAACGGACTTCATTTTCGTCATATACTAGGTAGGATCGATGGACATTTACGAAGAAAAATTACGAAAATTCCATCATGAGTACAACATCAATAGCTGATTTTCCTTAAGGGAAATCTGCTAAAATTCAAATGTTTCAGTTAATCTTGAAGTTAGGATTTATATAACAACATTTGCAGGGCATTACATTTACAAATGAGATAGATTCTATACAATTTTTCGATCTGACTTATAATAACGGAGATATTTCGATTTTTTTTTTTTAAATTCTCCCCCTCTCCTGAAATTTACTCAATCTAAAAAAACCAGCTCAGCCAAAGACTCAATCAAAACTTCGTTTCAACTGCACCTAAAATATGAGCTCATAAATAAAAGAACCATCGTAATTTCACTTAGAAAGACGGCATTAATCATAAATAAATAAATCATAAAAGAAGGTTCGGAGGTTTTACCAAACCAAATAAAACTAAAGAAAGTTTAAAAAAAGGTTATTGCAAAACTATTTGCGACAGTGCTAGAAATATCTGAAGTTGAAAGAGTTGGCAGTGGTAACTGAGAAATGTCAGAAATAAAAGGCCACTGAAGAGACAAAACATCATAAATAGGCACATGAAAGGAAGATGCAGCATTAAAATTTATGAGAACAGTCAGGAGTATATTAAGGATAGCCATAGGAACTAAATGGGATCACCTACAAATGAGACAGAACTTATGGCTCATTATAGCGAAAGTATAAAGAGGAGAAAATACCAATAATGTTTGTACTTTATAGGCATATTAATATTTACCTATGAACTAGGCACCAGAAGAAAACCAGAAGACAATCTTGGAATTAGTAATTTCCAAATTCAAAAAGGTATTCAACATGAACAAGGTTGATTCCGTAAGAAAAGTCAAATTAGAAATGGCGTAAGTAAGGAGCATTCTCAACTTGAGGGCATACACCTGTTGAAGTAAGTGACGTCTATAAAATGCTGGCTGGTGGAGGTACATCGTCAACGGAAGGATCAAAAAGGTCAAACACCTCCACTCTTAATACTTCTTTATTACAGGCAAAGTACTTTCGGGGCGAACCGTCCCATCATCAGTGCTGTGACGTGTTGTGCCAGTGGTTGACACCAGCTGTAGCTTGACTGGCTTCATCACTGGATTTGTGCTGGCTGGTGGAGGTCCATCGTCAACGGAAGGATCAAAAAGGTCAAACACCTCCACTCTTAATACTGATGGGACGGTTCGCCTTGAAAGTACTTTGCCTGTAATACAGAAGTATTAAGAGTGGAGGTGTTTGACCTTTTTGAACCTTCCGTTGACTCTTAGGTTCGTTTGTTCACAAATATAAAAAGTCCGTCATCCATGGGCAGCTTAAACTAAGAGATTTCCAGCGTGCTGCTAGTATGACACACTTGTGAACGAGAAATTACAATAACTCGCTTAATAATTGAGTTAAGAGAAAATGTATGGAGCAGAAAATTGTAGAACATCAATAGTTTGACAAGACTTGTCCTATAATATTTTTCATCCTACCCAAAGTAACGGTGATATTCTGAATTCCCTATCTTAACCCCCTCCTATGCCGAGTCCGAATTCAGCCATTAAGTACTACTATATTAAGTGGAAAATCAACAGTTAAACATCGAGTATAGTATGGTATAGATCGAATAAACATTTTCGAGGTAAGAACATAAATTCTTAATTGACGACTTCATAGCGCAACGAATAAACGAACTCACGTGTACTCGCATGATAAAGGTAACTTGAAAACAATATTTGGCATTGAAGCTTAGAATAAAGTCGTTAACGACATAATGGCTCATTGGTAATATGAGATGAGTAGGACGGGGAGGGGAGTTACTGAAGGTTGAAAACTAAACAAATTCTAATATTTCGGTTAATATTCAAGATAGAGAAAATATGAGTATAGCAGTAGTTATAGGTTATTGAATTTACAATAAGATTGGTTAAGTAACGTTTTGGACCCAATTTATAATATCGGAGACAATTCCAAATTTCAAAATTACCCCCCTGTAAACCTCCCTTTACCCGTTCCGTTGTATATAATTTTAAACGGACCACATTTTCGTCATCTACTAGGTAGGATCGATTGACAATTTGAATAAATTGTTTGAAAATAATGTCATGAGTACAACCTCAGTCGCTGATTTCCCTTAAGAAAAAACTGCTAAAATTAATAAGTAATTCCAAGTATATGTATTTGACCATTTTTATTCAAAATAAAATATTACTGACGATCTTGCTAGGTTGACAACGAACTAAAGACTGGGAATTGGATATTGCTTCCAAATACAGGTAGTTGAGGCATTTTTTTTTGATTATGCTATATAACGAGATTGACTAGAGTCATGAAAGAAGGCTAAACTGCCATTACCATCTAGGAAATAGATGGATAATTGTCAATTTGACGAATCGATGTCATTAAACAAAAATCACTGCGATAGACGTCCATTACTGTCAGAGGCACTTTGCAAGAATATAAAAGAAAAAACCTGTTCAGATATAACATATTCATCGGATTTCCGATAAATAAATTAAACAAAATAAAAAGAAAGTTGTTAATAACCGATTTCATACTGAACTTTGTTCTTAAAGTTCCTGAATTCACTCTTCTAATACAAATCACGACCAAAAGATTAAATTAATATATCTCACACTGAAAAGAAGGAGACTATGTCAAAATAATTTCATATTTCTATACAAAATTAATATATGAATATATCATCAACAAATACACATTAGAATTAAAGAGGCATAGTAAATAGGCATTACTACTTAAAACACTTGTACCGGAGTTACAATTTCTTTTATAGAAGGTTTGGAACAGCGGTTGGAAGGTTTGTTACTATAAAATGACTAAGAGTGGTGGCATACTGAAGGCTGAAAAAAAAGAAAAAAGTCCGTCACGGGCAGCGTAAACTAAACAGATTTCCCACGTGAAGTTACACAATAGAGAAATCTCCATACGAGAACAGAGCAGTTACGGAAACGGTCGAACTAGCTTTAGGCGGGAAACTCACTCGTGCGTTATGCCCCCATGTAAAAAAAAAGTGTAAATATCTCGGTTAATATTCAAGATAGAGAATAAATGTATAGAACAATATTTATAGTAAATTTAATTTGCAATAAGAATGTTTCTATATAATTTTTTGATCCGACGTATGGTAACGGAGGTATTTCGAAATTTCGAAAATCACCCCTTCTAACCCCCCCCCCCACTGGTCCGATTTCAGCCATTAACGAACTCGATCTGTCTTTTTGCATAAAACGTTTAAATATCGAGTTTGGTATCAACCAAACAAAAATTGCGACCGCTAGAGCGTTAACAGACAAATATATATATATATATATATATATATATATATAATTTTGAACGGACCTCATTTTCGTCATCTCCTGTGTAGGATCGATGGACATTTGAAGAAATTTTTGGAAAATCGCGTCATGAGTACGATCTGAATAGCTGATTTCCATTAAGGGAAATCTGTTTAAATGAAACGTTAATATTCATATTAAGAGAGAAATATGAATATAACAACATTTATAGGGGATCCAATATACAATAAGATAGATTCTATACAATTGTTCGATCTGACGTATTAACCCCCATCTCCCCCTGATTTCAGCCATTCATAATGTTTTGAACGGACATTATTTTCGTCAACTCCTGGGTAGAATCAATGGACATTTGAGTAAATATTGTGAAAATCGCGTCATGAGTACAACCTCTATAGCTGATTTCCCTTAAAGGAAATCTCCTAACAATAAGATATATCCAGAAACTAGTAGAATAGAATAGAATAATGATTTATTTGACTTATGTGTCTTACAGAGTGCAATAATTTTAAACAAAATATAATACAAAATAAGAATTATACATATATATTTATAATACAATATATTTATATATACATGAATTTTATATGTAAAGTATTTAGTGAAGAGCTGATATGGTAAATTACATCCTTCTTATCGTGTTTCTTCCTGCACGCTCCCAGTAATCTCTGATACACTTAGTATTATTGCTTCGTCAATGTACTTGCAGATATTATTTAGTTTGTCTAGCGATGTGATCTGCAGGAAGTCAGCAACGCTCCCTTGTGATGAGATGTTGAACTCTTTCCTCAGAGCTTTGTGTCGTGGGTATAAGCACATGAAGTGTTCTAGGGGTCCATAGTCCTCATGGCATACTTTGCAAACAGCTGTGGTATCGACGGCGTGTAATGTTTTATTACATTTGAGTCTTATCACATTGTCCCTTCCTAGTCTTAGTCGGCTGATCATTCTTGTTTTCTCAATATCAATTATGAATTGTAAGTGTTTATTATAACTATGTAAGTATGTTGATATATGTGACTAAAAGCCCGAAACTACTATATAAGTGTTATAATGCCATTGTGAAATGGTCCGGAATGACCGAGTGAGAAAAGGTCTAAAGAGAAGACAGGCATCAAGGAGGAGCGGTGGCGTGGAAAGGCTTATGCCGCTCGACGAATTAAGATATGGTAATCCAGGGAGGAAGTTGGCGTGATTTAACAGTGCTCTATATCGAACCGAAGCGGCACGGAACACCCTTACCCTCTACCATTCTACTATCTATCCTAGCAAAGGGGTAGGTACTCATCAGCGTGATAACAATGCTCTGATAATGGGCCGGCTATGTGTGATAAAGATGAGGTCCATGTTTTCATGTCGGTCACGCTCACACGCAATCCCAGCGGTCACGGGATGCGCCGGAAAATCCATGCCAAATGGTGAAACACACAATAATAAAATAATATCATTAAAACATATTTATATTTTGCCAAATTTCCCCTGTATAAGTAATACGTATTAAATAGGAAAGCAGTATTACCAGATTTCTCCCAAGAGAAATCAGCTATTGAGGTCCATTACAATTTTTGAAAAAGTCCCTTACACGTCCATCTATCCTACCCCGGAGATGACTAAATGAGGTCGTTCAAAACGGTGTGTTAACGCTCTAGCGGTAGAAATGTTCGTTTGATCGTTACTAAAGTCGATATTTAAACGTTTATAATGTAAACTTCTCGCAAAGCGTTTTATTGTATTCACATATTTAATGTGTCCTGGAATCAGATTTCCCTCGTACTGAATATAGCCCGGACAACATTTTAACAACAAAGCAGCATTCCTGTCAAATCAATCTCCCAGTCCCTAAGCCAATAAAAAAGTAATCTGACCCGATGAGCCTCTAATGCTCAAAACCTTAACCTTAATATAAATAAAAAAAAGGTAAAATAGTGAGGGAATCACATTTAAAAGAACATACAGGATCCATTAATGATCTCAACAAACCCGAAACTACGGTCACGAACATCATAATTTGCACTGACTCTCTTAGATCATTACATTCATTAAAAAACATATATACTTCATATCCTCACATCTCGTACATATTGTACAAAATTCAGACACTAAATAAAAGAATAACTATGTACTCATTAGCCGGACATACAAACATTATATAAAGCACACAAGTAGACGAACTCGCCATATCAACTACTTTAAACAGAACTTGGACAACTCATTTTGCACACCAAGATATTCAAGACTAAGCAAAACATATGATACTCAATTCATGGAAGAAATCTTAGTTTGCCACAAATGATAACAAACTTCGTAAATGGGCTACCTCAAAAAGGGTATTTAGAAGAGAAGAAGTAGTTTTAGCGAGGTTATGAATTGACCATTCACGACTGGCTCACAGTTACTTACCCACTGGAAAAGACGAACCATACTGCCTACACTGTAACTGTAGACTTACTATAAAACATATACTAACTGACTGCTATCTAAGGACTCACATCGACCTACCATACACTTTGACTGAATTACCACATTACCGTAGCCAGTGTATTGGCCGCGTATTACTCTACTGGAAACATAACAACATTTTCAAAAAATTATAATGTAGGACAATACTGAAAATATTTGCAGAAATGAGCATACTTGCGTAATTATGATAAACTGATGATAAAAATTTAACTGATATGTCGCTCAATCGCCCCAATGCGTTACTATAAGAATAGAATAAAAGTCTGACACGCAGGAGCTGCGTAAACTAAGCAGATTTCCCACGTGAAATTTTACAATAGAGATGTTTCACGAGAGCCGAACAGTTACGGAAAAGGCGTAACTAGCTTTTGGCGGAAACTCACGACTAGAACCGAAGTTAGCCGATCTCATCTCGTCTGTTTTCCGCACACACTTAATAAAAATACAAATATCCCGGTTAATATTCAAGATAGACAATAAATGTATATAATAATGTTTATAGTAAATTTAATTTGTAATAAGACTGATTCTATACAATGTTTCGATCCGACGTATAGTAACGGAGATATTTCGAATTTTCGAAAATCCTCCTCTCTAGACCCCTCCCTCCCACTGGTCCGATTTCAGCCATTAGCAAACTTGATCTTTATTTTTACATAAAACGTTTAAATATCGACTTTGATAACGATCAAGCAAAAATTGCTTGAATATAATATGTATACAGTTTTGAACAGTCCTCATTTTCGTCATCTACTAGGTAGGGTCTATGGGCATTTGAAGAAAATTTTTGAAAATCGCATCATGAATACGACTTCAATAGCTAATTTCTCTTAAATCTGCTAAAAAATAGAAAATTAAAGATCTCAAAGACGAGTCACTCAAGTGCGTTACGGGAAACCATGTAAAATAAATAATGTTTTATTTGTTTGAGTTCCTCGTGCATTTAATTTACGATAAATGTGAAATAAAATGTAAGTATGTATGTAATATAATAAAATATAATATTTCAGCATGAATAATAACTCCCCTAATTTATTCGGACAATTCTAAGAGTTATTTGAATTTAATTAGTCAGTTTAACGTTCTTGAGTTGCGAATTCTTTCTAAGTTAATTTTGCATAGCGTACAGGGCAATAATCATTGTCAGAAAGTGAGGGAGGTTAGAGGCTATACAAGGGAACATGTGAAATGAGGAAGTTAAATTGGAATTCTTCTGTTTGGGGCCTGTATCTGCGGAAGGTGGGATTGTCGGGAATAGTTGGCAAGGGTCTCTCTGACCCGTCTCGCTCCCTTTACCACCTGATCGATGCCCGCTTTTACCTCCGCGCTTATTCACACATGTATGACTTCAAGGAGACAACCTAAACGGTGTAGCGACCGAATGAAATATCGCCCAGGCATTGGCTGATTCTTTTTACAGGAACCGAAACTAGACATAGAAAAATGTTATTTTTGTTTGTCTTTCTATTTTACACATACGATCCCCCGCCACTTGACCAGAAAATAAAAAAAAACCGGAATGTTAGGATCAATAAAAAGGGGATGCGTAAACTAAGCATATTTCCTTCGTGAAGTTTAAAAATAGATAAATCCACCACCTACAATACTAAGTGAATAAAAGCAAATGATAATAAAAAACCGGGAGTTTTTTATCTACGGGAAGCGGCTGAAATGTAAACAAACAGGTCTGCCTACCTCCTACCGGGAAGAAAAAGCATTACTGAAATATATTAGAATAAAACATTAATTTTACTGAAAACTACTTACTATATACAGTACTGTAATTGATAATGAATCAGAATAATTTTTATCTCAATCAATCAAATTTTAGTAGTCCAAGAACTTAAGATTAAAGGAGGGGGGGGGGGGGTCCAGCAGAACATATATGCATGTATCTAGTATAATAAAAGTCTCTTGAAGCTTACGGAAAATCTGCTAAAAGTCATGTCCTCGGCAAGGACCCTAATAGGCTGAGTGCACTACTGTCAGAGACCAAGCTCCATCATCAGTGCCTGCTGACAAAACAAAAATCCCGAAGAATAACAATCATAGTATAGCCACAAAAACGGGGGAAAAATTAAAAATAATAGGGAACCAACAACTATTTAAAAACCCATGAGCGTACATCAAAAATAGAACAGTTAAATAACCAAATCTATCTAAATTAAAAAAAACAACAAACTAATCTCTAGATAAAAACTTATTCTAATATAAGTAAATTTATTATAGTATATTATAATATACTATATTATAAATGACAAAGTCCAGGGCATATATAAGGCAGACACGCAAAAAACTTGATAAGGGTATGAGAATACTCTAAACATAATGAACATAGGAAAACAGACCAAAAACAAGGAAATTAATTTGAAATGGATAACGACGACCAAATTGCGAATCCAGAAAGAATAGCAAACCCCCCCACCCCCCCCCACCCCACCCCCCCGGCCGCCCCCCGGCCCCCCCGCTCCCCACCCCCCCCCCCCCCCGCCACCCCCCCCCCCCCCCACCCCAACCAGCCACCCCCCCCCCCCCCCCCCCCGCGCCATCCCCACCCCCCCCCCCCGGCCCCTAACACCCCTCCCCATCCCCCCCCCCCCCCACCCCCCCCCCCCCCGACCCCCCCCCCCCCCAACCCCCCCCCCCCCCCACCCCCCCCCCCCCCCACCCCCCCCCCCCCCCACCCCCCCCCCCCCCCACCCCCCCCCCCACCGACCCCCCCACCCCCCCCCCCCCCACCCCCCCCCACCCCCCCCCCCCCCCACCCCCCCCGCCCCCCACCGCCCCCCCCCCCCACCCCCACCCCCCCCCCCACCCCCCCCCCCCCCCAGCCCCACGCAGCCCCCCCCCGCCCCCCCCCCCCCCCCCCCCACCCCCCCCCCCCCCCACCACCGCCCACCCCCACCCCACCCCCCCCCCACCCCCCCCCCCCATCCGCACATTTACCAAACAGCATTGGTAAAAGTACGAAATCACACATTTATTTAATGTTTTTCTGCCAAGCTAGACGGTAAATCCGGACATTGACCAACTGCCATGCGGTAAAAGCTCGAATTTCATCTAAATTTCGGACTTTAACCAGTGCTGTTGGTAAATCCTAGGATTTACAGGTAAGTCTTGACTTTTACTACACTTCGGGGTTTTACAGTAACATACTCGTATATAAAAAATAAGATTCCACCTCCAGTAGAAAATAAAAAAAATAATGTTTGCAAGAAACCAGCAATGTCGAACGGTTGTGCGGGTTAAATCTATTGATATTTATTATAAGGCACTCTTTGCAACAGTAATGTCTCTGTCTCCAACTAAAGGAATTGTTACTTGAAGAATCAATCACTTCTTCCATGTTTAGTAAACCATTTATAATTGAACCTCAAAAAAAAAATATACTCATACTACTTTTATCTAAGACTTTTAAGAAAATAATTTGAAGTCATTGTTAAAATTAGAAGATTAGAAGAAGCTGGTGTAGAATGATTTTTGAGCTATTTAATACAACAGTTTGCTCTTTCTCCACAGAGGATCAATTTTTGTTGCATTTAGAATTTCAGTCAGCGACTGATGGTTGGATAGAACGAATTTATTGACTAATTTTGTATACTGGTGTAATCAAAATAAAAGTCCGTCACGCAGGGGCTGCGTAAACTAAGCAGATTTCCCACGTGAAGTTATACAATAGAGAAATCTGCCTAATGACAACTGTAGTAGTAAGAAACCTCTAAACCTAAAACATTATTTAGGGCGTAATAACCCAGTAGTTTCTAGCCCCAAAAAACAGTTGACCTAACCTCTAAACCTATTCACGAAGGACGAATAGTTACGAAAAAGGCCACCAGAGGTCACGGCGGAAAGAGCGAACATACTTTTTAAATTCAATTTGCAAAAAAAAACCACTATTGCCGAGCACATGCAGAATACAAATGCAAATATCTCAGTTAATACTCAAGATAGAGAATAAATGTATAGAACAATATTTATAGTAAATTTAATTTGCAATAAGATTGATTCTGTAATATTTTTCGATCCGACGTATAGTAACGAAGATATTTCGAATTTTCGAAAATCCTCCCCTCTAAACCCCCTCTCTCTCTAGTCCGATTTCAGCCGTTAACGAACTTGATCTTTCTTTTTACATAAAACGACTAAATATCGAGTTTGGTAACGATCAAAGAAAAATTGCGACCACTAGAGCGGTAACAGACAAATATATAGATAGATAGATAGATAGATATATATATATATCTATAGATATATATATATATATATATATATATATATATATATATATATATATATATATATATATATATATATATATATATATATATATATAGATATATATATACAGTTTTGAACGGACCTCATTTTCGTCATCTCCTGGGTAGGATCGATGGACATTTGAAGAAAAATTTCGAAAATTCCGTCATGAGTACAACCTCAATAGCTGATTTCCCTTAAGGGAAATCTGCTAAAATGTTCAGGAATTTATTTCAAGGGAGTACAAAAATATTATATATATATTATACATAAGTGTGTGTGTGTGTGTGTGTACAAGAAGAAAAACAACCCCCAATAATCAAAATAAACTATAAGGATAGAATTTTATTTATTTTTGTAAGTGTAGTAAAGCACTCAGGAAATTTGCAGAAGTGTTATACTACAAATCACTTAATCGTTTTTGTAATAATGTTAAACGTTAAAATTGGCTAGAAAATTAATTATTTATAGATTATGTAAATGGTTTATCTTTTATAGAGCCAGAATTAGTATAAATAACATTGGGCAGCAAAGGTTAGCTCTGGTATAATGCTGATGACTTGGTCATCTCTAATGACAGAATTAAGCATGGGAGTGTTGTGATATAGATTTAATTGCAGCTCATTATATGCAATTTCAAATTTTTGGCCATACTGAAAAAGAAAAAAAAACAGAGGATGACTTTCTCTATAATGAGGGGCAATTATAAATATAAATGTAAACCTAAATCCACAATGAAAATTATAAATGGACTTTTGTGTTATCAAATTATTTCTTTAGAAGTTCAGTATATCAATCATCGCCCCTTACAAGAAGTTGTACTAAGTTTAAATTATCTGCACTGAATATAAATTGAGTTTAGTGTGTGTGCTACAACGAAGGAATGCATGAGAAAATAAAGTAAGGAAACATTCAGTACTTGAATATAAATATATTAAAACTAGTATGTTAGTGCCTATAGAGGAAACTTATATGCCTGAGCTGACCCGGAAAAAATAGTTCTCCGCTCAGATGATAGATGATCCCCATGACACTAACAGGTGACTGACGTGATAAGGACAGACCCCACTGATAAGAGATAGCAGAGACTAGAGATAGGTTAAAGAGAAACTGCTGCTGATGTGAACCCCCTTTTCCCATTAGGGCTGGTCACTTGGGAGTTTTAGACCATTACTCCCCGCGGGGTAGGAGTGGCCGGCCTCTACAAACTACAGACAAAACAAATAACCGTACACTGTTAATTATTGCTAACACAACGTATGAACATTGCAACTAATAAGGACAGCTATAAAATAATATACTGCCTTAGTAGCAAACTCATTATCAGTGAATTTCATTTTGCATTAACCTATTAAATATTTGAATATTTCTAAGGATATCAGATAAAAAATAATATGGAGCAACATCGCTTTCTGAGGCTCAAATAAATACTAACAAAGTGACGTCTACAATATTAAATATTTGTGCATAAAACATAAAATGTTAGCAGATTTCTCTTAAGGGGAATCTGCTATTGATATCATACTGGGAACTACCAAAATCACACCAGCTGTTAGCAGAGAACAGAAAGCAGTAGAAGAAAAAAAGAGACGAGCAGTCAGTCTACTTTTCTTGAGAGTACACACTCGCCCAAAAAAGAAGTATTTTATTTATGGTTAATAAGCCCCAACAACATGGCTAATTACCTAGCATTCAAGCCAAGGTGAGTGGCAGGGGAGAGGATATGGATGGAGAGAGAAATGGAAGAAATAAGGAGAAAAAGGAAATGAATAAACAGCAGAAACTAAACACATATCTTCAGCATCATCACCATTCAATATTGTAACCTCTAATCTATATATTTATTGTATATTATATATTTTCATGCAACATTTTTCAAAAGACTTATTTGTTCTATCACATATTACCACATTTATACAGTCCATCCTCATAAAAACCAGCATTTGCATAAACCTAAATAGTGAGATGGTAATATTCGTTTCCAAATGAATTACCCCATCATACTAAACTATATATCGCTACCAAACTAGATATTTAAACATTTTAAAAAAAATAAAGATCAAGCCTGTTAATGACTGAAATAAGACGTTAAGGCGGGGGGGGGGTTTAGAGGGCTGAATTTCCAAATTTCAAAATATGTCTGTTATTTAACCTCGGATCGAAGAAATGTACAGAACAAAACTTGTTGCAAATTAAATGCTCTATAAATGTTGCTATGTGCGTTTTTTCATTGTTTTTATTATCAACCCAGATATTTGCATTTTTTTACATTTTCGGCCTTCAGTAAACAACCACTCCTCCTTACGTCATATTAACAACAAGCTGTTATATAATGAAACACTTGATTTGAGGCTTAAATACCATATATATTTCTCATTGAACATTTCATTATTGAGGTAAATGAAAATACGTGGCGCACGTGGTAAATCTGTTTAGTTAACGCAGCCCCTGCTTAACGGACTTTTAACTATTTAGATAAACTCTCATAATAAATACAACTGCTTGCTGATCATATGTGAGAATATTCAAATCAGTATTTAAGGGAGGTAAGTCACCAAAATCTTAAATATATGCCGATTTCTATGAATGGAATTATAAAAAATGAATTGTAGGGATCATTTTTGTGTTTGGGATCACGCACAGCGATGATAACTGCATGAATCCTTAAGTTCCTGTTACAGATTGAAATAACATGCACTTCCAGTTCGTAAAAAGATATAATATTGTTATATTATTATTTATTAATGTCAACTCTTTTCTACTATGGCTAATTGGCATATTGGCTTTTAAATATTGGCTACGTGTTAGTTTTGTAACATTAATGAACAAGATCGATGTGAAAATATAACACCTTTAACATTAATTGATCAATTTATGGATGAAGTCCAACAAGAATGAAAGAAGATCCTCAAATGATTATCTAAATTATTTTTATTTCTCGATTTGTTTCGCGTCCATAAGACATTAGTGGAAAATAGAATACAAAGTGGTAACTGCTCACAGAGGAAGTATGACGAGTTGAAGAAACCATATAACGATGTAGCCGTTAGTTTAGTTACCTTATATATTTTCTCCTGATGAGGCGTCATGTAGACACGGAACTAGACGAGAAATGAGAATGATTTTAATAATTACTTGAGGTTTTTCATTTTTGTTAACAATCCACCATAAATTGGTTAATTGCTACTTGATGAGTTTTTAAATATAGCAAACATTTCCTGTATTCCACTTTTTCCAGCTCAGGATTCGGTGTGAGACCGTGTTACACTCCTGTATGTTTTTAAAAACATTTGTTGTCAAATGGAATCCATTTTCAACTCAACGTTTTGACAATCTTACCCGACTAAAATAATATTACGTAAATCTAATCTTAAACAACTCTATTCTTTTCATGTTGTTGGGACCACATCATCTGAAAAATAAAACATCATTATTCTAATGTTCGACATAAATTATGTCTTGCTTAAATTGGAGTATTTTTAACTATCGCAACTATTTTAATAACTCATATTCTCATGTGTGAAATGAATAGATGAATTTAATGAAATATATATTATACATATAATTGAGATTTGTCTTTTTCCCTCTATAAAAGACTTAATGAGGCACTCAAAACGAAAAATATTCCCTTTCCCTGAAAGTCCAAATTAGTAGCTTGACGTACAATGAAAATCAGATCCTAAGCGTGCTTTGATTAGCTTTGAACTCTTATTGCTTTATAGCCAGTTTAGTTTTTAAAAAGTGTCTAAATATTTCCTCAAGCATCGTGTGATATATTCCTAGGATACTTTTGAAGCGATATAACTCTACGATTAGTGTGTTTTTAGCTATCTCCAAACAATTATAGGGATTTGCCAAATCCTTGGTTTTAACGATTCGGATAAGGTTCAAAAGTAAGAGGAAAATGATCTTTCCTAAAGGTAATAAATTTTTCATCGAGATTTTGCCCTCCATTAGAGAAGTTATCGCTATCTCTATAACCATTCTCTCCAGTGACTAAATTTATTCCTTGTTCCTCAATAACACCTTTGAAATACTGCTTCCATCTTTGCACTTCATCACTGAGGAATTTTAACGGATTGCTATCTTAGTCCTTTCAACATTTTAAATTTAATAATCTTTTAAACCTTATAACAAAGTTTTTTTATTTTCTACAGAGTATGTTTCCATCTTATAGCCAAAATCCTCTGAATATTTTTTGTTTGTTATCAATAACTCTTATTTTCACCAAAATTATATTGTCATTGTATCTTATTTAGTCCATAGTAGAAAGAGACTTTAGGTCTTACAACATACTTTCTTCTTCTCTCTTCGCACAATCACTATTTAGCTTGTCCACCTGAAACTTTTGTTCGTTCTGAACCCTATCTGGTTTGAAATCCATATCTGGTGGAAGAAACGCCATTGGTTATATAGATTGTGTGATTTTCACTTTGTTTTTTGGCCTTGTTGCATTAGTAAGCTACATCAAAATATGTTTAACCTATAGATTTTGATTTGGTCCTTGTATTGTGAGTTATTATTATTATTTATTAACGTCCACTTTTTGCAACTTAGGCTAATTGGGACGGGTTATCTACAGGTTACCACCCTTTTCTAGCCAGGGTGGGATTTTAGGACGTAATTTAATGAATTTCGTCACTAAATAATTTCCTTTGCCCAGGCAAGAATCGAACTCGCCACTCTAGGTTTACCATATGAGCTAAAGGTCAACGCTTTAACTCGCATGGCTAACCTGAGCCCCTGTATTGTGAGTTGAGAATGTTTCTTTAATTATTATTATTATTATTATTTATTAACGTCCACTTTTTGCAACATAGGTTACTTGGGATGATTATCTACAGGTTACCACCCTTTTCTAGCCAGGGTGGGATTTTAGGTGTTATTTAACGAATTGTGTTTCTTTTAGAGTAGTTTCCATTAGTCTTCTATTTTTATATCAGACTTATAGTGTGCAAATAACTGTGGCTTCAAATTTCTAATCCCCTTTTATAAAGAGATAACTTTTATTCGGATCTACTTTAGCTAAAAAGAAAGTTCTTCACTTTTTAGTTCACTCTGCTCTTTTATTTTGGCAGAAATGTGAATTCGGGCTATTTAGATCATTCTAGAAATTAAGATTTCTCTTTCTATTTTTATTTAAAGCCTCCTCGCCGAATGTATCTTACACTCACCTAAGCAGATTCTGTCATTGTAAACTTTACAGTTGAGCCCATTCATGGAAGTATCTCTTTTATAAATTACCTCCTTCATCTTTATTGGGAGCATGTACTATAATCATGGCAATTGCTTTTCTGCTTCATTCCTAGAAATCCTCTATGTGCCTGTCGCTGAGAGCATTCTATTCTTTTCTTCTTAAAAGGAAGAGATTTGTGAAACAAATAGCCCACACATCACTAAGCCCGTTCCTACTGGGCTAATGGTTGTGTAAATAAAGGTCTAATCCCATATAATTGCTTTAACTTTCTTAGTTTCATCCACTCCAACACTGTCTCTTTTAGGGGCTCATAGGACGAGTTCATTCTGTCGAGGACTTAAAAGATAAAGCTTCAATTCTAATAATAAATCATATTACAGATTTCCTAGGAGTTCAGATTAGCCATATATGATATAAAACGTTAACCGAAATCTCATATTCTAAACCTTGAGGAGCGAGTTCAATTCTCGCCTGGGCAATAGGAATTTATTTAGTGACGAAGTCATTAAATAAAATCCTTACTTACACCCTGGCTAGAAAAGAGAGGTAACCTGTAGATAACACGTCCCAATAAACCTTAGCAAAAAGTGAACGCTAATAAATAATAATAATAAGAGATTTACTATTAGGGAAATGAGCTTTCGAATTTGGCCTAACTCATGAACTGATTATAGAATAAGTAACCAAAATATCCGTTGTTCCTATGTAGGAGATGGTCACATTAAGGGAAGTATGATAAACGTTTTATTGTAATTGAAAAAAGTATCATTAAACGTTAAGTGAAATGAAATGGTGAGTGCCAAAATAGATATCATTGGATTTATTAAAACTATGAATGAAAAAATAACTTTAGGGGATTACTCCCTTATTTATATATATATGTTACATATTTTTTACACCTCCCCCAATAATTCACTCAAGTATGAGCATGAAGTGCTAGTACTTTCCTAAACAGGTAAAGTCGACATTCCATTAAGCCAGGACCTTGATTCTTCAAACTGTATACTTTTGATTCTGACAGTGTTACAGGTGTAGCCAACGCTGTTAGGATTTGCCGAATATACGTATTTTTCTTTTCTTATAATTCTATATTAGTGCATTGGCTACTATACAGTTTTCCAAAAGGCAGTACTCTTTGGTCGGAAAAGAAACAGTCAGTGTGCATGTCATAAAATTAAAAAAAGAAGAATCTTGGGTACTCAACCTTCACCATTTCGGTACTTGGGAATCGGAAAAGAGGTAGGCCATGATAGTAGGGAAAATTTATGTACATTGACCTTTTACGACTTGTAGTATTTTATAAATTTTAATGGTAAGTTTGTTTTTTGTTCATTTCAGTGTCTAAAATTATTATTCAAAAACAATTACTTACTAAAAACATTACTTATACTGTAATTCATATCTAATGTATATTTTATATCTAAAGGGATGTTTTAGTTGCATTTTTTTATCTATTTTACATTACGTTATAATTGTCAGTTAACTTTACCGTAATTATACTTATAAATAAACCTATGCAATCTACCTTAAAAATAATTTTTTGATATATTACTTGATTTGTAAAAAACATTATGCGTGTTCATTTCACTTAATTACGTCCACAACCATATATATATATATATATATATATATATATATATATATATATATATATATATATAAAACTACTAATTATATGAACATTAAAATATAGTATGTTTTCATCATTTATTACTATTCAAATAATGGCTACACGTGCAGCAGGCGCACTTAAGTTTCTGAGGGTTTAGAGAAATAACATATAAATATATATAGCAAAAGTAATGGTCTGACGAAAATACATTTTGTTAAACGGAAATAAATGATGGTTGAAGCTGATACAGTTTTTATCTATCCACGCTCTCAATCTTTATATTGAACTTTAGCTCGATTTCCACTCAAGGGAGTAAGTATAAAATAATCTTTTTGTTAAGACATCAAAGGGGGAAGGAACTTAGGGCAAGTTGACACGTGACATAATGATATAGGTATCGCGGGCATAAATAGTAAATGGGCGCCTATTTACGAGCTGTCACACGGCTCTCAGCTGAAAGCATTAGCACACACATGCTCCTTCACATTTAAATAAGTATTTGTTCTCGCTGCCATAGAAGCTGACGGTTAGATTGAGTGCCCTTATACAATCAATCATCGTCTGCCTTTCAATCATTTATACCTTTTTTTTTTTTTTTTTGTAGGATATAAGTCAACTTAGGCCTAATATTTCTTAAATTTTTATGAAAGTGTGATGGTAAACGCCATCTCTTCCAGAAGTGAAAATATTAAAATAGTGAGAAAATTTTACATCGTAAAATCTAACAGTCAGGAAAGGTAAATACCATCAGTTTGATTGTATTCGTTATAGTAGATTACCCTTAGGGGAAGTCAGTTTTAGCAGATTTCCCTTAAGGGAAATCAGCTATTGAGGTAGTACTCATGACGCTAGTTTTGAAAAATTTCTTCAAATGTCCATCGACCCTACCCAGGAGATGACGAAAATGAGGTCCGTTCAAAATTATATATGCGGTCGCAATTTTGGTTTGATCGCTACCCAACTTCATATTTAATCGTTTCATGTAAAAAGAAAGATCAAGTTCGTTAATGGCTGAAATCGGACCAGTGGGAGGGGGGGGGGGTTTAGAGGGGGAATTTTCGAAAATTCGAAATATCTCCGTTACCCATACGTCGGTTCAAAAAATTGTATAGAACCAATCTTATTTCAAATTAAAGTTACTATAAATATTGTTCTATACATTTATACTCTATCTTGAATATTAACCGAGATATTTCCATTTGTATTCTGTGCGTGGTCGGCAGAAGTTGGCTATGTTCGGTAGTTTCCCAACTATTCGTCCTCGTGAATAGGTTACCACTACTGTTATTATTAGGCAGATTTCTCTATTGTAAAACTTCACGTGGGAAATCTGCTTAGTTTACGCAGCCCCTGCGTGACGGACTTTTTGACTTCGTACTCATGATGGGATTTTCGAAAATTTTCCAAAAACGCCCATCGATCCTTTTCGACAGTGTTAAAGCTCTATGTATCATGTAATCATTTACCTTACGTATTATATTTAATTGCTTAAATTACTCACTAATTAACTTTGCTTTAATGCAGCAAAGAACTTCTAATAAGACAGCTGTTAAGTCGAAACCTGAAGTAGGAAAATAAAGTTGTTATATATAGTAGCATTCTACAATGTGTACTGTAAACAGTAGACTTGTTGCATTATTGTACAAACTACTCTATAATAGGTTTGATCAAGGTCGGCCGTATCCTGTTCCCCGTTATAGACAGTTCAGAGTGGATTACTTACGCCATAATAGCAACGGACAATACAATGTAATCTGCAGATCCATTCTAATCCGGATTGCTATCTCCATCTAACCGATCTAATATTTTAGTCAACCTGTTAATTATCAATGTTATTAAACAATTTCTACACGTCAATTCAGGTTGAACTATTTATTTGTTTATCTATTCTGGTTGTAATACGACTAATTTCATTTACAGGACAACATATTTCCAGTTCAATTGTTTGCATTCAATAAACACTGTATTATTGTTTAATCCTTCAACGATTCTCTATCAGTAATACAATTATAATTAAAATTAGTTAAAACTTTATTCAATATAGTGAAATTCGGTGAAGTATCCACTATCCAGTAAAAGACCCACAAAGAAAGTATATTAAGAATCCATAAAAAATTGTTTTTCTGTAATCGTTGAAATAATGGTAACATTACTAAACTGAAATGAGTGAAGAAAGTGAATTGCCTTCTATAATTAGTAATAAGTATAAATTAAAAAATAATTTGAAGTTGGAAATTAAATGCTTTTAAATGTTTCTTAACATTGTAAGAATTTATTTTAACAAAATAAATTGAAATGTGAATGAATTATTGGTGGAAATAATCAATATATTTTAAAATTTAAATATAGTAATAATTACCATCCTTGTTTATAACATGTACTTGTTTATAACTGTACTACTTCACAATTATCACTAGTTCTTTTTATAACTATGATTATAACCTTTCAAAACCATGCTTATAACCTACAAAAACATACCATAATCTTCACAACATCCTAATTTAGTTCATATTCAGGTTAGATCTGATCATGTATTACACGATTACAGAAAAAAATTAATATTACACTCGTGACGAAAGTAGAATTTACAACTTTCGTGAAATTACCACACTCGCTTCACTCGTGTGGGTAAACGTTTCACTCGAGTTGTAAAATGATCTACTTTCGTCACTTGTATAATAAATAACTATTCTGCTAGGACGATATTTACTAAATTGTTTTTGTACATAGTATAAAAATCTATACTATGATTCCGATATAATAATACTACTTAAAAAAAAAACAAAAAAAAAACATGAAAATATAGTGTGAGATATTTTGTGGTGTGCTTGATGTGATGAGCAAAAGTGGGAATTTTCTAAGGGCTAAAAACGAAAAAATACAAGTAACCATTAACATTCGAGTAGAGGAAGAAGAAGAGAATAACAGTTATAGGATTTCCCCACAAGATGCTGGCAGATAGAGAAACCAATAGTTGAGGGCCAATAAAACGCTTTGTTCTCAACAAGTACTTTAGTATGCAGAGTGCACTCTCAGTGGCCGAGCTCCAACATCAGTGCCTGCTTACAAATATAAAAAAATCACTAAGAATAACCCGCATAACTTGAAAAAAATAACACGATTAAATAAAAGTAATAAGCAAGCAAGAAATTTCTTCTTCTTTTTCTGGACCCAATATTATTTATATATTCTCCAAATTTTATGGCAAGGGTCTCCAATACAAAAACATTTTTTTTCGGCAAAAACTTTATTCCAACTCTCTGGACTCTGGATTTGTGCTGGCTGGTGGAGGTCCATCATCAACGGAAGGATCAAAAAAGGTCAAACACCTCCACTCATAATACTTCTTTATTACAGGCAAAGTACTTTTCGGGGCGAACCGTCCCATCATCAGTGCTCTGTGACACAACATTTATACTTTCAAAAATATGTAATATATATGAATAAATAAATAAATGTAAAAGTCAACAAAGCTGGTCGAATATTAAAAACATTTAAAAAACAAACAAATATATAAAACGCAATGCAACACTTTATGGCTAAAACTTTACAAATAAATATTAATAGCAACAGATAACAAAATTTATTTATTTATTCATATATATTACATGTTTTTGAAAGTATAAATGTTGTGTCACAGAGCACTGATGATGGGACGGTTCGCCCCGAAAGTTCTTTGCCTGTAATAAAGAAGTATTAAGAGTGGAGGGTGTTTGACCTTTTTGATCCTTCCGTTTATTCCAACTGCCCTACATGTTTTATGGCTTATTGGTCACCTCTTCAGGGGCTATCCATTTAACAAAAATTACTAATAACATTAATTTAACACATCCCTTAATATTTCTTTTGCTATATATTGCATTAGTAAGTGCCTACATCCATAATGTATTTATTAAATCTAATTATAAATTACTACTTATATTTCTGAAGTGCGTGTTTATCTTTTATAACACGTTGCTACTGTTCTCACAGAGGAGGCAGATCGTACTGAGAGGTTCCCGAGGTAGGTTCAGTCAGCTGACTACAAGTCGATTATTTACATGTAAATATTGAACTTGATTATATATGCATATATGCCTGAGGTATTTGCTTGAAACGGAAAATAAAAGAGAACATTCACATAATAAAAAATAGAAAAAGGGCAGTAAACAAAAAAAAGTCCGTCACGCAGGGGCTGCGTAAACTAAGCAGATTTCCCACGTGAAGTTTTACATTAGAGAAATCCGCCTAATAACAACAGTAGTAGTTAGGAATATCTAAACCTATTCACGAGGAACGAATAGTTACCGAAACGACCCGGACTAGCTCTCGGCGGAGAGTCCCGAACATTGCCGACTACTGCCGACCACACGCATGCATACAAATGCAAATATCTCGGTTAATATTCAAGATACAGAATAAATGTATAGAACAATATTTATGGGAAATTTAATTTGCAATAAGATTGATTCTATACAAATTTTCGATCCGACGCATAATAACGGAGATATTTCGAATTTTCAATAATCCCCCCCTAAACCTCCTCCCTACTAGTCCGATTTCAGTCATTAACGAACTTGATCTTTCTTTTTACGTAAAACGCTAAAATATGAAGTTTGATAACGATCAAACAAAAATTGCGACAGCTAGAGCGTTAACAGACAAATAAATAAATAAATATATATATATATATATATATATATATATATATATATATATATATATATATATAATATATAATTTTGAACGGACCTCATTTTCGTCATCTCCTGGGTAGGATCAATGGACATTTGAGGAAATTTTTCAAAACTCGCTAATGAGTACGATCTCAATAGATGATTTCCCTTAAGGGAAATCTGCTAAAAAAACAGAAATTAAATCTTATAATAAATATACCACTGATGTAGGCACTTACGAATAAAATAAATAGCAAAAGAATTGTTAAGTGATGTGTTAAATGAATGTTATTAATACATTTTTTTAAAAAGGGATAGCCCCTGAAGAAGTGGCAAATAAACCACGAAACATTTAGGGCAGTTGCAATAAAGTTTGTATCAAAATCTATGTTTTTTATTGGAGACCAATCATAAAATTTGAAGAATATATAAGCAAGAAATATGAAAACATAAAGCTCAAGACAAAAATAATAAAAAAGTTAAGTAAAACTATCTAAATTAAAATCAATAAACTAATTACTAGGTAAAAACTTATATCACAAAATGGCAAAGTCAGAGATGAAAACTGCGACGAATGCTTCCACTGGAGAAGCTAAGGAAACAATTGACGGGGTAATTAAACAATTTTATTTGTATATTAGTATTTACTTTAGGTCTCGAACAAACTAATATATTCATACCAAAAAGCTGTTCTTGTAATTTATCATAGGTACCCTACTGTACCGTCAACTAAATAAAAAAAAAATAAAAAAGAATAAATAAAGTCAACAAGGAAATCTCCACTAAAATTGGTAACATGTCAGGTTCATTTCGCCACACAGTAGCGGAGACCCATTTGCTGATATTTGACCTAATCTCTGATCATCCACTCCTCCGTGTTCGAATTCTGCCTTTGACGTACTACGTTTAATATTGGTGAATCAAAAAATAAAGTGAATATAAACAAAATTTGACTGTACCTCATATTCATCATGTTTAAAAAATCATTGAAACTCATTAATCATCACCCAAAGGAGCATTTTTGGTATTTATACAGGTCGCGTATCATTGTTTCTTCATCAATACGTGATAGTTGTTCCCATAACCGAAAATCGTCATCAACAATGCTGCAACAAGTCATAAACCCATATTATCTTGATCTTATGTTTGGAAAGGGAGATTGAAGACACTCTCTCCTGATTAAATTAAGCAATTTCATAAAGTAATTCCACCAGCTATACAGAACATTACAAATTCAAAACCAGATATAGGAGCTGGCAATACAGTAAGTAGGTCCGTTACTAAAAGTCCTGGATTAAAACCACGGGCATAATATCAGAGAGTGCGAAGAACTTTTCATGACCATAAAAGCTTCCTATTTTAGTTTGATGTTTAGGGATTATCTATAATCCTTCATTTTACCATCCAATCAGTTGAGTGAACCCTATTTTTTTGAGAAAGTTTACGCTAATAGCAGCCCCTATATTATATGAATACTCTATGTAATATCCAATTAAATACTGAATACTGTGTTTGTTCAAGTGAATACTGGAATAGAATACTAAATAGTTTAAAGTGATCGATTTCTCCACAGGTCTTGTCTTTTTCCCTATTAATCCTTATTGCTTTGGTTGAAAGCATTTGTGCTGTGTTTTCACAGTGTAAAAAGTATTTTGCTGGATTTTCCGACATCACTCTAAAAGATTAGCTGCCTTCAGCTGCCAGAAGGCTGAGCTCGAGTAATATTTACAATGTAGGTATTTTATAAACGACAATATATGTGTATTAATACAATTTTTATTTAGTCATTACTAAATTTAATGTTCATTCGTTCATGTAAAGTTTGAATTATCTAATTGCTTAAACCGATATTGTGAAGTGTAATTTTAGACAATGGGTGAACTGCAAAATCGCAGATCCTTACACGGTGATTAATGTATTATTATTATGGGGGAGGCTTATACTCAGTTAAAACTGGAGTCAAATCCATATCGGGGGAAAATCCAACCGATATGGAGTTTGTGAGTGTGACATGTTATGGGGAATTTAAAAATTTTCGCACGATTCTAGCAGTATCAAGAAGTACCCCTTGCTGTGCTTCTTTTATAATTGCTGTTGGCAGTTTCAAGTTCTTGATGCCTGCTATCGTTGTTTTTGGCACGAGTCCATTTGAGCTTACTATAATAGGCGTAACTATGTCAGATTTCAGTTTGTATACCTCTTTGAGCTCGATAGCCAATTCTTGATATTTTTTTAACTTTTCGGCATGGGATTTTCGAATATTCTCATCATTGGCACTGCAATGTCAATAATATCAGCAGTCTTATTGATCTTGTCAATAATGAGAATATCCGGTTTGTTATGGTGCACAGTATGGTCAGTTATCATCGCTTCATCCCAATACATCTTTATATTATCTATTTCCAATAATTTTTGAGGAATATAGCGATAATAAGCGACCTTCTTGTCTACCATGCCGAATTTCTCTGATAGAGCTTGACGGTATACTTTTGCCACGTTATTGTGCCTTTGTAAGTATTCGGACCCAGCAAGTATTTCACATCCAGCCGTAATATGTTGAATGGACTCATAAGCTTTTGTTGCATAACCTACATTTGTCTGAGACCACTACTGTCCTTGAGGATATGACGTCTGTATGATCTGGTGGCAATCACTTGGTCTTGGATAGCTGTAATGAAACCTTCTGTTTCTGAAAACAGCTTTCCAGACGTCAGCCACGCGACAGAATAAGCCAAGTCTACCTCAGAGTCATAAAGGCGACTGTAAGTAACGACCATGAAGTTCCTTACTTTGCCATTATTTTTATTATTTTATTATTTAGTATTAATGTCTATGCCTTTTCTATCACCACTTTTGGTGATTCTTTGAAGTTCTAAATTACAAATGATTAACTTCCGCAAGTCATCTTGGTGAACAATAAAGCATATTAGCAGATTTCTATGAAGGGAAGTCAAGTATTGAGGTTGTGCTCATAATGCGATTTTCGAAAAATTTCTTCTAATGTCCATCCTACCTAGTAATGTCGAAAATGATTTCCGTTTAAAATTATGTATATTTGTCTCTTACCGCTCTAGAGGACGCAATTTTCGAATATCAACAAACCCCCACACCTACTCGTGTCATATCAACAATAAGCTGTTATATAATGAACCACGTTATTTGAAGCCTAAATACTAAATATTGTTCTCATTGAACTTTAATTTTTTTTAGATACAAATGCAAATAAAATAACGCAAGTGTGAAATCTTCTACTTTAGCGCAGCTCCTGTGTGACGAAATTTTTTCGGCATCCTGATGGTTTCCATTCTTTCATCGTTTTCCGGCATCATTAGCCTTCCCTTTTGGTAACACGATGTGTCATCCTCATTAATTCCAGTTATTCAGGATTAATTGCAGCATGGAGAATGTATTTCTAGAATTATGCATTCACCAACATTTGTGTGCTTAACATTATTGTCGAAAATCTTTAAATTATGCGTTGCCAAGGAACAAAACCAAAATTCATTTTAAAAAAAGTCCGTCACGCAGAGGCTCTGCTTAAACTAAGCAGATTTCCCACGTGAAGTTTTACAATAGAGAAATCTGCCTAATAACAACTGTAGTAGTAAGAAACCTCTAAACCTAAAACATTATTTAGGGCGTAATAACCCAGTAGTTTCTAGCCCAAAAAACAGTTAACCTAACTCTAAAACCTATTCACGAGGGACGAATAGTTATGGAAACGGGCCGCCAGAGCTCTCGGCAGAAAGTCTGAACATAGCCTACTGGTGACCACACGCAGAATACAAATGCAATTATCTCGGTTAATATTCAAGATACAGAATAAATGTATAGAACAATTATTTATAGTAAATTCCATATTAGTAGAAGTTTTTAATATGAAAGAGATAATATGAGACTCCTTCTAAAATAATCCTATTTAAATTAAAATCGACAAAACGTTTTGAAACTTTTAGTTCCAGATCATGAACAGTATTAAAAGCTCTCGTTTAGAATTTTTAAACCGGTTATGACCGAAAGTATACCATTCATGATGATAGTTTTCTGTCAATTTTCAAGTGTTCTTGAAAGGTAGCTCTTTTTATTTTGGGTCTTTTTTCAAGTTCATATGTTATTTCGACTAGAAAAAATGGCCAAATAATAGAGGTTTAGTATATCTCTTTTAAACAATATTGAGCGTGTACTCATGACGCGATTTTCGCAAATTTTCCTTAAATCCCCGACGATCCTACTCAGATGATGACTGAAGTCCATTCAAAGCTATATGCATATATTTGTCTGTTAAACTCAATTTTTAAAAGTTTTATGCAAAAGGAAAGATCAAGTTCTTTAATGGGTGAAATCCGACCAGTAGAAAGGGGGGTTTCGAGGAGAGAATTTCGAAAATTCAAATATCTCCGTTATTATACTCCTGATCGAAAAATTGCATAAAGCCAATCTTTATTGCTAATGTAATATTCTATGTGCAATTTTCACTATCATGATTAATAACCGAGATATTTGATTTTTTTAGCAAATTTCCCTTAAGGGAAATCAGCTATTGAGGTCGTACTCATGACGCGAGTTTCGAAAAATTTCTTCAAATGTCCATCGATCCTACCCAGGAGATGACGAAAATGAGGTCCGTTCAAAAAATTTTATAAATATATAAATAAATATATATATATAAATATATATATATATATATATATATATATGTCTGTTAACGCTCTAGAGGTCTGAGTTTTTGTTTGATCGTTACCAAACTCGGAATTTAATCGTTTTATGTAAAAAGGAAGGTCAAAGTTACTTAATGGCTGAAATCGGTTTAGTGAGAGGGGGGGTTTAGAGGAGGGGGGATTTAGAGGGGGATTTTCGGAAAATTCGAAATATCTCCGTTATTATGCGTCGGAATCGAAACATTGTATAGAATCAACCTTATTACAAATTAAAGTTCCTATAAATATTGTTCTATACATTTATTCTCTATCTTGAAATATTAACCGAGATATTTGCATTTTATTAAATTTTGTGCCGGTAACGGATTTTTGAGTTTCCCGCCAAAACCTAGTTCGGCCCTTTGCCGTAAGTGTTGGGCTCTTGTATGGAGATTTCTCTATTGTATTACTTCACGTGGGAAAATCTGCTTAGTTTAAGCAGCCCCTGCGTGACGGACTTTTTTAATATTCTGCCTTCAGTAAACCCACACTCCTGCTCATGTCAAATTGACAATACGTAAAGCTGTTATTTTATGAAGCACATTATTTGTAGCCTAAATCCCAAATATGTTTTCCATTGAAGTTTTGAGGTAAATGCAAATATGTGACGCCTCTGGGAAAATCTTAGTTAACGCTACCCCTACGCTACAGACAATTTATTGTTAACATTTTAGCAGATTTCCCTTAAAGGAAATCAGCTATTGAGGTCGTACTCATGACGCGAGTTTTCAAAAATTTTCTTCAAATGTCCATCCATCCTACCCAGGAGATGACGAAAATGAGGTCCGTTCAAAATTTTATATATATATATATATATATATATATATATATATATATATATATATATATATATATATATATGTCTGTTAACGCTCCAGCGGTCGCAATTTTTGTTTGATCGTTTCCAAACTCGGAATTTAATATTTTCATGTAAAAAGGAAGATCAAGTTCGTTAATGGCTGAAATCGGTTTAGTGAGAGGGGGGGGTTTAGAGGGGGGATTTAGAGGGGGGATTTTCGGAAAATTCGAAATATCTCCGTTATTATGCGTCGGATCGAAACATTGTATAGAATCAACCTTATTACAAATTAAAGTTCCTATAAATATTGTTCTATACATTTATTCTCTATCTTGAATATTAACCGAGATATTTGCATTTTATTAAATTTGTGCCGGTAACGGATTTTTGAGTTTTCCCGCCAAAACCTAGTTCGGCCCTTTGCCGTAAGTGTTGGGCTCTTGTATGGAGATTTCTCTATTGTATTACTTCACGTGGAAATCTGCTTAGTTTAAGCAGCCCCTGCGTGACGACTTTTTAATATTCTGCCTTCAGTAAACCCACACTCCTGCTCATGTCAAATTGACAATACGTAAGCTGTTATTTTATGAAGCACATTATTTGTAGCCTAAATCCCAAATATGTTTTCCATTGAAGTTTTTGAGGTAAATGCAAATATGTGACGCCTCTGGGAAAATCTTAGTTAACGCAACCCCTACGCTACAGGACAATTTATTGTTAACATTTTAGCAGATTTCCCTTAAAGGAAATCAGCAATTGAGGTCGTACTCATGACGCAATTTCGAAAAAGTTCTTCAAATATCCATTGATCCTACCCAGGAGATGACGAAAATGAGGTCCGTTCAAAATTTAATGTATATATATATATATATATATATATATATTTGTATGTTAAGGCTCTAGCGGTCGCAATTTTTGTTTGATAGTTACAAAAATCGCTCTTTAATCGTTTTATGTAAAAAGGAAGGTCAAGTTACTTAATGGCTGAAATCGGTTTAGTGAGAGGGGGGGTTTAGAGGGGGGATTTAGAGGGGGGATTTTCGGAAAATTCGAAATATCTCCGTTATTATGCGTCGGATCGAAACATTGTATAGAATCAACCTTATTACAAATTAAAGTTCCTATAAATATTGTTCTATACATTTATTCTCTATCTTGAATATTAACCGAGATATTTGCATTTATTAAATTTGTGCCGGTAACGGATTTTTGAGTTTCCCGCCAAAACCTAGTTCGGCCCTTTGCCTTAACTGTACGGCTCTCGTATGGAGATTTCTCTATTGTAAACCTTCGCGTGGGAAATCTGCTTAGTTTACGCAGCCCCTGCGTGACGGACTTTTTTTAATATTCTGCCTTCAGTAAACCCACACTCCTGCTCATGTCAAATTGACAATACGTAAGCTGTTATTTTATGAAGCACATTATTTGTAGCCTAAATCCCAAATATGTTTTCCATTGAAGTTTTGAGGTAAATGCAAATATGTGACGCCTCTGGGAAAATCTTAGTTAACGCTACCCCTACGCTACAGACAATTTATTGTTAACATTTTAGCAGATTTCCCTTAAAGGAAATCAGCTATTGAGATCGTACTCATGACACGAGTATTGAAAAATTTCCTCAAATGTCCATCGATCCTACCCAGGAGATGACGAAAATGAGGTCCGTTCAAAATTATATATATATATATATATATATATATATATATATATATATATATATATATATATATATTTGTCTGTTAACGCTCTAGCGGTCGCAATTTTTGTTTGATCGTTACCAAACTTCATATTTAAGCGTTTTACGTAAAAAGAAAGATCAAGTTCGTTAATGGCTGAAATTGGACTAGTGGGAGGGGGGGTTTAAAGGGGAGGATTTTTGAAAATTCAAAATATCTCCGTTATTATGTGAAGGGCCGAAATATTGTATAGAATCAATCTTATTGCAAGTTAAATTTACTATATATATTGTTTTATACATTTATTCTGTATCTTGTATATTAACCGAGATATTTGCATTTGTATGCATGCGTGTGGTCGGCAGGAGTTGGCTATGTTCGGGACTCTCCGCCAGGATCTAGTGCGGGCCGTTTCGTTAACTATTCGTCTCTCGTGAATAGGTTCATATATTCCTTCCTACTACTGTTTTTATTAGGCGGATTTCTCTATTGTTAAAACTTCACATGGGAAATCTGCTAGTTTACGCAGCCCCTGCGTGACGGACTTTTGATGTCATATGTCGTTGGCGTGTCTCCATCTACACTCTAAAAGCCATTCAATGCCGTCTCATAGACATTAGATGCAATCCGAATTTAAGTCCTTCGGGTAGGGAAGGATCTAGGTTCCTATCCCGTAATGCATTGGCCCAGAGAAGGGTAGGGGGGAAGGCTGATCGAAATGGAGCAAATCATTCCGCTTCGGTTATCCCGGAGCTAAGACGAGATGAGAGCAGCTGGGCTCGGTAATGTGCTGGCCAAGGGCTTACATAATTCATAGTGGAACCCAACCTCTTCTCTCTTACCTTACAACTTCACACTTCACGGCCCTTACCGCTATATCCCCTAAAACTTCACCTCCAAACTTTTTTTTCCCGTGTTCTGAGTTGCAAAGAGTTTCAAAAAACAAGGTTTTTCGCTTTTTTTACATCGGTCTGTAATGGGGGAAGTGTCATAATTTACATTTAGTCATTGTAGTTGAAATGATGAAACGACACAAATCCAGGCTACTTTTCTATTGAACAGAAATTACTGAATATCACAGAATGAACAAGGAAGGGAAGCGGGACACAAAACATGGTAACACGATGAGAATAGAATCGGCATGCCAATGCTAAGTATTGTGGTGTAATGCTGTAGCATGGCTATTATAAACATCAACGTTCCAACTATGGGCTTAACCACTTTCCGAAACTCAAATAAGAGGATATAAAAGGCGAAATCTGCCTTCCAGGTTACACCCATGATGCGAATTCGATAAATATCGTCAAATGTCCATCGATCCTATCAAATAATATGCTATCTTAGTAGCAAACCCATACTGAGTGAATTTCATTATGCATTTACATATTAAATATTTCAGTATTTCTAATGATATCAGATTATAATAAGGAGCAACATCGTTATTCAAGGCTCAAATAAATAATTTAACTTCCACAATATTAAATATTTGTGTATAAAGCAACAACATTTTAGCAGATGGAAATCCGCTGTAGGGGTCATAATCATGAAGCGATTTCGAAATGTATATTCAAATGCCCATCGATCCTACTACGAAGGAGATCACGAAAATGAGAACCGTTCAGAATTATGCATATATTTACTTGTCTGTTACCACTCTATTGGTCGCAGTATTGTACCGAACTCGATATATAAGCGTATTCTGTAAAACTAAAGATGAAGTTCGTTAACAGCTGAAATGAAACAGAGGGAAGGGGGTTTAGAGGGGGGGGGGTATTTCGAAAACTTGAAGTATCTCCGTTGTCTAGGGCCAATCTTTTTTCAAATGTAATTGCCTTTAAATTGTGTTATATACGTATTTTTTGTATCTCGAATATTCGTCGAAATATATGCATTTTAGCAGATTTCCCTTAAGGGAAATCAGCTATTGAGGTCGTACTCATGACGTGAGTTTCGAAAAATTTCTTCAAATGTCCATCGATCCTACCCAGGAGATGACGAAAATGAGGTCCGTTCAAAATTATATATATGTATATATATATATATATTTGTCTGTTAACGCTCTAGCGGTCGCAATTTTCGTTTTATCGTTACCAAACTCGATATTTAAAAGTTTTATGTAAAAATAAAGATCAAGTTTGTTAATGGCTGAAATCGGACCAGTGGGAGGGGGGGTTTAGAGGGGAGGATTTTCGAAAATTCGAAATATCTCCGTTACTATACGTCGGATTGAAAAATGATATAGAAGCAATCTTATTGCAAATTAAATTTACTATAAATAATGTTATATACATTTATTCTTTATCTTCAATATTAACCGAGATATTTGCATTTTTCTGTTTTCAGCTTCTGAGATGAGTTCGGCTAACTTCGGTTCTAGTCGTGAGTTTCCGTCAAGAGCTAGTTCGGCCCCTTCCCGTAACTGTTTGACTCTCTATTCTGAAATTTCTCTATTATACAATTTCACGTGGGAAATCTGCTTAGTTTACGCAGCCCCTGCGTGACGGACTTTTTTAGTTTACGGACTTACTAAACTCCCACTCATACTCACGTCATATTAAGAATAAGCTGTTATACCATGAACCACTTCATTGGAAGCTTACGGTGCGAGGTACATGTGAAAACTTTGTGTGATGACGTAATCTGCTAAGAGTTTACATTCGTAACTCGAAAATATATATTGTATTCATACCATACTCCGTATTTAACCATTTTATTCAACACTTACGTTCATCTTCTTGAATGAAGGAACTCGGACCAGGAATATAGGTGGTATAGAAAGAGGGGATGAGAAATTGAAAATACTGCCGTGTAGGGTCAAAACATTTTACAGAACCAATTTTGTTAAAATATTAATGTTCTACAATTGTTTTTCTATAGATTTTTTTAACGTTCAAGTATAAAGAGACTTATTCATACTTTCTTCTTTTCATGCTTCATTAAGCCCCTACTTTTTATTTTTACTAAGAAATAGAAAAAAAAATATGGACAGAATAGGTCAGTAGTATTTTTTTCCCGCACTTGAAAAATCTGCTTAGTTTACGCAGCCCCTGGACGTTTTTATTGTCTCATAGTTTGTTAATTGCGCGGAGTGGTTTATGAAGGCTGTCTAGTTCAGTGGTTACACTCTGTCCATATCCTTTGTGTCCTTGCAGAAATGATTTATAGGAGCTATGGCTGTAAGGAGTATACTTTTTTGATCTATTGCTTGTTGGTTCTTGATATACTTTATAAATTGTAATGAGCTTTAAATGTCGGTGTATGTTTGTATTTATTTATTTATTATACGAGCTCCGCAACGAGGCTATGTCATTCAGAGGCATTTACCTTCATTCACTAATTAAAAAAAAATAAAATAAAGAAAACATTTGGCAAAGTTATTAAATCGTAGAATAACACACGGTGAAATAAAATTGAAGAAGGGTTAAATTAAAACTATATGAAACAATTAATTTTGCTATAATCCATGAATGATGATGGAACGAAGAAGTCTAAGGCAGAGGTTTAAATGTTTATTTTGCACTAATGTCCACACAACATACACAAATGAATTAGTAACGTAATTTTAGATGTAAATCGTAGAGCGAAAAATGAGTAGAGTAGGTGTGGTTTAATGTTTCTTGTAAAAGTCAATTGTCTTCAAGTGATTTAAGAATGTATATATATATGTGGGTTACCTTCTGTTTATATTTCGTTTTTCGAAGTTTTTCGGTAAGTTCAGACGTTCACTTAGTCTGCAGTCAGTCAGGAGATGTTTAATAGTCAGTACTATTAAACATTCAATGCTACTAAATTGATATTTAAATACTAATTTAATAGCATTGCAAGTTAAAAAATCAACTTACAGAGTATAATTATTATTAAAAACTCTTCAAAAATGTTAGATAACGGGGTTCAGTAAGGTCTCTAATACGAATTATCCATTAAACATAATATGATGAAATTTCACAGAACGATTTGAGAAAGGGACTTAATTATTCCTTTAATCATTTTTTATTTTTTTATTTATTTAGTTTATTGATGTGTGTAGAAATTTAAGCTATTCACACATTTACATGTTATGATTATAAAATAGTAGATTTAAAGACAACATATAAAAACCAATAAAAAATCTTAAAATATAAACAGAGGTAGGTAAAAATACGGTAATTTATTTTTTCTCCAGTGGATATTATTACAGTCTATTTATTATTATTATATTTTTTAATGTTATATCTGGTTGTAAATGTGTCTTTGAGGTGTATCATGACTTTTGTAATGTATGGGCTGTCGTCGTGTAGTAGTTCAGATAGGTTGGTGGGTAAGTTCTTGTCAGTTATTAGTCTGCAGTCTGTAAGTAAGTGTTTGATAGTCAGTTGTGTATTGCACAGTGTACATAAAGGTGTTTCATTCCTAGTCATGAGGTGTCCGTGAACGGCCGTGTCTCAAACGAGCAAGGACTACTTCTCTTCTAGTATCCCGATTACGGGACAGCCATTCACGAATAGAGTTTTTTATTTCTCGTAGTTTTGTGTCTGTCAGATGCCATTCCGCTTCCCATTTTAGGCTGACCTCTTTTTTAATGAGTTTAATGGCATCGTATCCTGTGATGTAATCAGTGTGTAACATGTCAAGTTGAGTTGCTAATTTTGCATGTTTGTCAACCAAAATATTTTCCGTGATGTCTGAATGTCCTGGTATCCAATGGATAGTTATTACTCCTTTAATCAGTCTTCAAGTGATTTAAGAATGTATCAATATGTGGGCTATCTTTTGTCAGTAGTTCGTACAAATCGTACGGTGAGCTCAGATGTTCCTGTAGTCTGCAGTCAGTCAGGAGATGTTTAATGGTCAATACTGTATTACAGTGAGTGTTTGTAGATCAATTATTTCATTTTATGATTTTCCAAGTCTAAGCCTAGTCATCACCATTTGATCTGGTCTGGTATGATTTTCCAGATATTTTCTTTTTTTGGGGGGTTTTCTGCGATTTCTCGGAGTGAGTTGTAAGTTTATAAAGATGCTTTTCTTACCCGGTATGTTTGTATATCCGTACCTTGTGATTTTTATGTGATCCTATTTGCTAAAAATATTCCATTTTACTCGGCTGCCAAGATGAGTTCCCCTTTCAGGGAAAGTGCTTATTTCTGAATTCTAAAAAAAAACAAAAACGTGGAAGGCAAGCTCCATCAATTGCTGAATGACAGGAGCGGAGAGCTGTGAGTGAAGGGAAGGGGGCGTACGTGAGAAAAATTTCAAGGGAGTGTTTTAAAGGAAAAAGATAGGGCTGGAGGCGCGAATTGGAAGAATGGGCCTGAATTGAGGGCCTATGATGAATTATGTATACCATACACGGCCGCATTATCTCCACGCCAACCATTCCTTGGTCACATCCTTGGTTAGCTCCTTCATTGTTATCGAGGGGACGCTTGGAACTAACCTCATTTATGTGACTTCAAGTGTTACACAAAAGTCTCACATATATATTTGACGGGCACGTATGTTTAAAATCCAAGTAAAAGATTTATATGTCGTTCAGGTTTTGTCATATCACAGGAGTACGTTCTTCATTATACTCACTGGAGTTGTAATATAAACAATGTATTTCGTTTTAGCTGATTTCCCTTAAAGGAAATAAGATATTGAAGTCGTACTCATGACGCGAGTTTTGAAAATTTTCTTCAAATGCCCATGGATCGTACCCAGGAGATGACGAAAATAAGGTCCGTTCAAAATTATATATATATATATATATATATATATATATATATATATATATATATATTTGTCTGTTAACGCTCTAGCGGTCGCAATTTTATTTTGATCGTTATCAAACTCGATATCTAAACGTTTTATTCAAAAAAACAGATCAAGTTCGTTAATGACTGAAATCGGACCAGTGGGAGGGGGGATTTTCGAAAATTCGAAATATCTCCGTTACCATACGTCGGATCAAAAGATTGTATAGAACTAATCTTATTGCAAATTAAATTTACGATAAATATTTTTCTACGCAATTATTCTCTATCTTCAATATTAACCAAGATATTTGCATTTTTATTAAATTTGGGCCTATAACAGACGACTGTTTCCCGCCAAAAGCTAGTTCGGCCCTTTACGTAACTGTTCGGCTCTCGTATGGAGATTTCACTATTGTATAACTTCACGTGGGGAATCTGCTTAGTTTACGCAGCCCCTGCGTGACGGACTTTCATATTTAGATCCCCATGTTCAGAATTTTAGTTAATACTGACACGCTAAGAAAATTAAACGTCAAGGTAAATTCTGAAAATTCAAACCTGCAAGCTTAGGAGACCCAGCGTTCCGGCGTTCCAATTTCCACAAAAAACTCAAATCCATGATTTGGGACTGATCCTGGACAAACGCTCAGCATGACAACCACATGAAAGACCATTTGGACTTTTACTCCGTCTACTGCGCGGCAAATCAAACCTCTATCTCACAAACAAAGCGTTAATTAACCCTTCCATTTTTCGACCATTATGAACGTTCAGACTTGAAATGTGGGGTTGCACCCAACGATAGAATTTCTAAAAATCTCCGTTATAAGGTGGATTGAAAATTTTTACAAAACCAATCTTATTGAACGTTGTTATATACAATTTTCCTACCATGAATATTAATCGAGATATTTGTATTTTTTATGTTTCACCCTTCGGTTAACCCCTTCTCCTCCTCACGTCATATTAACGATAAGCTGTTATATCATGAATCACTTTATTCTAAGCATATAAACCAACTATTGTTTTCGAGAGACCTTTATTATGATGAAATACATGCAAATTCGTTGTGTAACAGCGTCTTCAATTAAGATTTAACATTCTAGTTTCGAAGACGATTACTTGAACAATAGCGTAATCGATATTTAACCGTTTCAGTCAACAATCGAGATCATATTTGTTATTGGCTAAGTAGTGGGGGTTTAGAGAGAAGGAAATTCTGAAATATTTTCACATTTATGAGTCGGATAGTAAATGTTTTATCTTACAAGCTCCAGTCGTGTTAAACTATTGACTCCCTACAATTGTTGTTCTTTGAATGTTTTCGTAACTCAAGGGTTGAATAAATTAAGCAGATTTCCTTCTTGACAGACAGAGATGACGTTAAATTAAATTCTATTCTCTGCTTCTATCCAATTGCTTTGAATCCTATCTAAACAAGACTTCAAATTTTAGCTTGGTATGAGATATTTTAGTGACATTAGGTGGAAATCGTAGGATAGGGGGTTTATTTAAGGCTACAAACTCTATAATACTTTTAAAAGGTCATACTATCCATAATTACTTGTCTATGTCACCAAATTTCAATGTTTAAATTTTAGGGTGTAACATGAATACCAAATTCATAAATGTGTAAATTGTATATTCCCTGATTCCATATTACAATTAGAATCTGGAAATCAGCAGACGAATTACAAAAGTTCGAAACTTCCTGGTAAATTGAAAATTTAATAAATAACATTGCTACCTTCTAGTTCATAATAAATGATCCTAGAAGATACTTGAAATGTTGGGTAGGAACATTTTTTATAGTTCAGTTCTCCCAACGCGGTGAAGAAAGTTCTAACCCGAAAAAGGAAAGGGACTTTAAGAGTGTGAATAGCGTGAAGAAAAGTTCAAGAACTTACTTGAGAGTCAGCATTATTTATTCTCATGAGCACCCAACTCGGCCTCCAGCTCTATTTTATTGGAAGGAAACCACAAAAATACCTCACTCTGGAAGTGGTAATGTGTTCCAATTCAAGCATAGTTAGCTGGATTCTTTTCGAGTCGCAGGTTTTATCTACTAAATGCTAAAAAAAATCCAATATGAATTACTTGCGTCGTATAAGGTGTAACACATATCTTTTCAGTCGATTTAAACAAGCTATCAGTTATCAGTTGACGAAATCTGAGTTCTTTTAATTTGTGTGGGTGTCTGGACATCTTAACCGAAACGCATACAATCTGTCAACTTTTATAGCCGGATTGAAGGTACTGTACTCTTATTTGTTATTAACATATCTCAGGGATTCAGGTTAGCGATGTGAGTTAAAGTGTTGCCCTTATCTTAGGTGGTAAACCTAGAACTATTAATTTTTGATTCGAACCTTAGGATTGAAAATGTGCTCACATACGAACTAAAATGATAGTGAAATACTTACTCTGACAGCTCTGTCGCGTATTGTTCAATTTAATATTTGTGTTTGTGGGGCCAATCATTGTATCAATAATGAATTATGGTTGTACTAGCTTGATGCACTTGACAATTTGAATATTAAAACGTTAGTTACCTAGAGTGGCGAGTTCAATTCCCGCCAGAGCAATAGGAATTCATTTAGTGACGGAATTCATTAAATAAAATCCTTAGTTCCACCGTGGCTAGAAATGGGTGGCAACCTGTAGATAACCAGTCCCAATTAGCCTTAGTTGCAAAAAGTGGACGTTAATAAATAATTTAATAACTTAATAAAAAAAAAGTCCGTCACGCAGGGGTTGCGTAAACTAAGCAGATTTCCCACGTGAAGTTTAGTAATAGATAAATATACATACTGCTAACACAACAACACCGTGAATAAATACAAACGGAAATAAGAAATGTTTCATCCAACTTCAATAACCTGCCGACAGGAAACGTTAGGTTAGAAATGTAAACAAACGGGTTGGCCCGCCTCACACCGGAAAGAAAAACAATTACTGAAATATATCAGAATATAACACATTAATTTTATTGAGAACTATTTACTATATCTAGTACTGTAATTAATAATGAGTCACAATAATTTTTATCCCAATCAATAAAATTTTAGTAGTCCAAAACTTTAAGATGGGGGGGGGAGTCCACAGGACATATTTGCATGTTATCTCGTATAATAAAGGTCTCTTGAATACAACTTTTGGGGGTTAAACTTCCAATAATGTGATTTATTATGTAGCAGAGTATTGTTAACGTAACATGACTAGAAGTGGCGGTTTGCTGAAAACTGAAAAATGCAAATATCTTGGTTAATATTCAAGATAGAGAATAAACGTGTATAACAATATTTATAGTAAATTTAATTTGCGATAAGATTGGTTTTAAACAATTTTTTCGATCCGATGCATAATAACGGAGATATTTCGAATTTTCGAAAATCCCACCTCTAAAACCCCCCCTCCCTCTGGTCTGATTTCAGCCGTTAACGAACTTGATCTGTCTTTTTGCATAAAATAGTTAAATATGGAATTTCGTAACGATCAAACAAAAATTTGCGTCAGCTAGAGCGTTAACAGATACTTATATATATATATATATATATATATATATATATAATTTTGAACGGACCTCATTTTCGTTATCTCCTAGGTAGGATCGATGGACATTTGAAGAAATTTTTCGAAAATCGCGTCATGAGTACGACCTCAATAGCTGATTTCCCTTAAGGGAAATCTGCTAAAATTAGACCATTTCAGGTAGCATGTGGTTTATACTGGTTTGAAATGCAATTTCTACTTGGTTGAAATATTTTTCTGAGAAGCTATGCAAATTGAGAATTATATAATCGCAGATACATATTTAAAAGATAAATAATTAAACTAGTACAAAATGTCTCAACCTTATAGATGTTAATTGCTGAGTTAAAAATGTAGGTTATTCAAATATCGATATTTTATTTTTTTTTAAATATTGAATAATTGGAATGTTTGTGAGGGTTGTCTCATTCTCGTTTGGTAGAAAATAAATCACCACATTCCCAGTATTAGTCTAATGGTATAATATCGCAATCAAAGCTATAACATTTTAGCAGATTTCCCTTAAGGGAGATCAGCTTTTGAGGTTGTACTCATGACGGATTTATCGAAATTTTTCTTCAAATGTCCATCGATCCTACCTAGGAGATGACGAAAATGAGGTCCGTTCAAAAGTGTATATATATATGTATATATATTATATATATATATTATATATATGTCTGTTGCCGCTCGAGCGGTCGCAATTTTTTGTTTGATCGTTACCAAACCCCCATATTTAGTCGTTTTATGTAAAAAGAAAAATTAAGTTCGTTAACGGCTGAAATCAGACCAGAGGGATGGGGGGGGGGTTTAGCGGGGAGGAATTTCGAAAATTAGAAATATCTCCGTTACTATACGTCGGACCGAAAAAATTGTACAGAATCAATCTTATTGCAAATTAAAATATTGGTATATACATTTTTTTTTCTATCTTGAATATTAACCGAGATATTTGCATTTGTATTCTGCGTGTGGTCACCAGTAGGCTATGTTCGGACTTTCCGCCGAGAGCTCTGGTGGCCGTTTCCATAACTATTCGTCCCTCGTGAATAGGTTTAGAGGTTTTAGGTTAACTGTTTTTTTGGGGCTAGAAAACTACTGGGTTATTACGCCCTTAATAATGTTTTAGGTTTAGAGGTTTCTTACTACTACAGTTGTTATTAGGCAGATTTCTCTATTGTAAAACTTCACGTGGGAAATCTGCTTAGTTTAAGCAGCCCCTGCGTGACGGACTTTTTTATCTATAGACAGATGCGTAAATGCCACTCAGGAGAATTGTATCCCATTCTGGGGCTTATTAGACCCCTCACAGGATTATGTGGGATAATGGGATTTCGAGTGAAAATTAATGTTTTAAAAGGTTTTTTAGAATTTAATATTAATTAAGCATATTCAATAACTTGGAGTGTTTACGCAACACAAGTTAAAAATAAACAAAGGGGCTGCCTCCTAATGTGGGAGGTTCGTTCATACATCAGTCTGTTAATCTGCTCGAAAGGGTAATTTTGAATTTGAGGTATTTTTTATTAAGGAATAAATAGTATCAAATCAAGGAATATTTATTCTTACTTAAGCTACAAGGCTTAGAATTTTATGGCTTTAAAGTCTTTAAATTTATATAAGGGTGGTTTTAGTTTTCATGTTATCAGTTTATGTTGTTTTTTAAAGAGTCTCTTATTAAGTTAATGTGTTATTGTTTTTAGAAATTAATTCTAACAGTGTAGTTTTTATTTTTTAATAAGAGTCTCTTATTAAGTTAATGTGTTATTGTTTTTAGAAATTAATTCTAACAGTGTAGTTTTTATTTTTTAATAAGAGTCTCTTATTAAGTTAATGTGTTATTGTTTTTAGAAATTAAGTCTAACAGTGTAGTTTTTATTTTTTAAAGAGTCTCTTATTAAGGTAATGTGTTATTGTTTTTTAGAAATTAATTCTAACAGTGTAGTTTTTATTTTTTAATAAGAGTCTCTTATTAAGTTAATGTGTTATTGTTTTTAGAAATTAATTCTAACAGTGTAGTTTTTATTTTTTAATAAGTGTCTCTTATTAAGTTAATGTGTTATTGTCGTTAGAAATTAATTTCTAAACAGTGTAGTTTTTATTTATTAATATGAGTCTCTTATTAAGTTAATGTGTTATTGTTTTTAGAAATTAATTCTAACAGTGTAGTTTTTATTTTTTTTTAAGAGTCTCTTATTAAGTTAATGTGTTATTGTTTTTAGAAATTAATTCTAACAGTGTAGTTTTTATTTTTTAATATGAGTCTCTTATTAAGTTAATGTGTTATTGTTTTTAGAAATTAATTCTAACAGTGTAGTTTTATTTTTTAATAAGAGTCTCTTATTAAGTTAATGTGTTATTGTTTTTAGAAATTAATTCTAACAGTGTAGTTTTTATTTTTTAATAAGAGTCTCTTATTAAGTTAATGTGTTATTGTTTTTAGAAATTAATTCTAACAGTGTAGTTTTTATTTTTTAATAAGAGTCTCTTATTAAGTTAATGTGTTATTGTTTTTAGAAATTAATTCTAACAGTGTAGTTTTTATTTTTTAATAAGAGTCTCTTATTAAGTTAATGTGTTATTGTTTTTAGAAATTAATTCTAACAGTGTAGTTTTATTTTTTAATAAGAGTCTCTTATTAAGTTAATGTGTTATTGTTTTTAGAAATTAAGTCTAACAGTGTAGTTTTTATTTTTTAAATGTAGGCTAGCTAAGCATGCTTTTAAGTATAGACATCCCCGTTTTTCCCTGATATTCTCTGACCGTTACCTTGTATTTTATTTATGTTTTCATTATTTTTCCTTTTTAGATTAAGATGTTAACCTTTTACATGCCGCTCCGTGATTCCAGTAAAAATTTTATTTTTTTTCTCCAATATTGGTCTCAAACATGTTTCAGTTTAAATAGTTTAATACAAAAAATCTAAAAAAAAAAATTTTTTTGGTGGTTTTCCCAACTTGTTCCAGAAGTGGAACATTGGCAGGTTCAGGTTTTTGCAAAGAAAAACAACAAACTTTTTCTTAATACTTTTATTAGAATGTTCAATAAGAATAATGTTGTTTTTATTAATATTAAAAAAAGTAATAATTGTTATTATATTGTAATAAAAACATTGAAAACTGTTTGTAAAATAATAAAAAAAAATGCGTATGAACAATAAGAATAAGGAATCAAACAATTTTGTTCTGCAAATATAAGATTTAAAATCCGTGATATTGCGGAAAACAATCAATATGAATGCGTTTCTGGCATTCTTTGCATAGATATTTCGTGTTGGTGCCACAATGACCACACCTTCCTTGGGAAGCCGAAATAATATAATGTCCATCTGTCTTTCACCTGCTAGGAGGGATGGTATTCTTCGGCCCTGTCCGCGGACCATCTTTCCGTGGTAAAGCCCGTATTAGTGCCATAGCCACCTAAGATATCAATTTATTATGAATAAGTTTTGTAATAACTGATAATAATTTTTGGAAAACAAAAAAAATAATAAAAATGATTATGATTTTACCTGCCGTCGAAAATCTAGATGAGTAATCTGAGGAGACGACGATTTTTTGTGTATTTCTTTGTAAAGTAGCCAGGATGTGACTACGGCCATGTTGAGAGCATTGGAAAATAGGTTCCACCACCATTTTTTTGAGCGAAGCTTAGGACGATATGACCCAAGCATACGGTCTAAAACATCCACTCCACCCATCCCACGATTATAATTTGCAACGCGATGCGGTAACGACAAGAACACAGTAATAAACTGAGATAACTACACAAAAGGATGTTTGGCGTAGTATTTCCAATAATCTGTGTTCTAAGAAACTAAAAAAAAAATACGCAGATTTTCTCTATCGCTAAGGAGTTATAACAAAAATTGAAGATCTTAGAAAAGCAATTAGTAGTTCCATGAATTTCCGTGTTCAGTTTTGTACGAAGAAAACAACGTAGGAAACAATGAATAGAACGATCATTTCTATAGCGTGAAGCTGCCATTGTTCCATATGTGGAACATTAAATTTATAATAAGTAAAACTGATTTTTACCATTTTTTTATTTACATTTTCTGCAATGCATTATATTAAGTAATCTATCACAATTAATTAAATCGGTATTAAAATTAAATTTTATTGCTACAAGAATTAAAACGAAAAAAAATAATCAAGACGCCTCTTGACATTGAAAAATCATAAACTTTAACTTTTTTTTACCGAACTAAAAGTGATGAAATCTTTATTGAAAAAATTTTAAAAAAATATTTCAATCTTTGTTTTGATGGGAAAAAATTGTTTTTTTGCATAAAAAATAATAATTAAGTTGGTCGAAAAAATTGTTTAAAATATGTTCCACTTCCTGGAACAATGGCGTGTAAAAGGTTAATTTTAAATAATGCTAGTTTCATGATTTTTTGGGGGTTTCTGTTTATGTCAAACAGGCACTGAAGATGGAGCTGTTGCCCTGAAAGTGCACTCTGTAAAACGTATTGTAGAGGAAAACAGGCCTGCTGTGTTCATCCACGTTATTAATTTGTTTATGAATGCTCATGTTGCTTAGAAGAAATTATTACTGTTTTGCGATGAATGCAAAATTCATGGTGCTTAAATAAAATTTGTAAATACAGTAAATATCAATTATGATCAAAGCAATTTATTTTATGGAATCTATTATAACGTTATCTCTTACTAGTAAACACCTTAGTTCCAGGAATATTGTCGTAAGAAGACCATTCATGTTGTTTAAGAAATAAAACATTTTTGGTAAATACCACTTTGTTAATTACTTATCTTTGACAGCTATTTTAGTAGTAGTAGTATAAAAGAGTACTAATTATTATTTGTAATGGTTCTTTTTTGTATTGGAAGGTGAGTTTTTTCTATTCCAGAGTCTTTAGATAAATTCTTAGTGACGGAATTCATTAAATAAAATCCTCAGTCCCACCCTGGCTAGAAAAGGGTGGTAACCTGTAGATAACACGCCCCAATTAGCCTTAGTGGCAAAAAGTGGACGTTAATAAATAATTTAATTTAGATAAATTCTAAACTTTAAACTACCACTGATGTGATACATAATGTAAACATGCCAAATGTAAAGTGCCAACCAATTAATGCATTTAATGATATGCTAATATAGAGTGGCCCTAAGGTGTTGCATTCTCACCTAACCCTATTCTACCCGTCACCAGCAACTACGTAGGCTACTTCCTATGTGACGTAGCTTCCATAAATTACTTACCGTATCTAAATTACCCTCATTGACCCATTCAGTAAAATTTTATTAAGGGAAATGAGTTATTGGGGTTCTACTCATGAAATTAGAAACATTTCTTCGACTTAGAAATTTTAAAATGTTTTAGAAAAACGTAGTTTAAAAGGTAGAATTCAAATTTCTACTTTTCTTACTTAAAACTTTTACTTTTCTTAATTTCTTTTTCGTTATTTTTAATTTTCTACAATTGTGTCACTAATGTTGTCAAAACCATCTTTCAATTTGCGGTTTCATATGCTTCTTACTAGTGAAGAAAGTAAAAATTTGGCATAACATCAGCGTACCGTTCCAGCACTCGGAGAAGTGCTTAGTTTTCAAAGCATCATTACCACCGTTTCGGATTTTTTTGGGTTGTGCTCAGAGGATTGAGAAATTTTCTCACATACGAATTAAATCTGATCAAAAAAATGTATAGAACCAATCTTATTGCAAGTTTAATTTACTATAACTTCTGTAATATATGGTTTTCTACTATCTTGAACATTTACCGAAAGTTTTACATTTTTAATTTTAGGCCTTGAGTACACCCCAGTCCTGCTCAAGTGATTTTTACTTTTCTGCAATTGTATCACTAATTAATTAATTAATTTTTGATTCGAACCTTAGGATTGAAAATGTGCTTACATACGAATTAAATTGTTGATGAAATACTTACTCTGTCAGGTCTGTCGCGTATTGTTCAATTTAATATTTGTGCTTTTGGGGCGTTTCATGGTATCAATAATGAATTATGGTTGTACTAGCTTGATGCTGTTGACAATTTGAATATTAAAACGTTAGTTACCTAGAGTGGTGAGTTTAATCCCCCCTGGGCTATAGGAATTTTATTTAGTAACCGAATTCATTAAATAAAATCCTTAGTTCCACCCTGGCTAGAAAAGGGTGGTGACCTGTAGATAACCCGTCCCAATTAGCCTTAGTTGCGAAAAGTGAACGTTAATAAATAATATTAAAAACATTAGTTTTGCCGTGCAATGATGTTAGGTTATGATTAGAGCATACAGAGTTTATCATATGATTATTAACACACGTGACTATCAAGACTAACCTCTTCAGTCTAATTTGAGTTTTGGCCTTGCCTAGTTTTTATGAATATATCCTTGTTTCGTTATCAAACCATTTTATTAAAACTGAAACTGTAAAGACTGAGAATATTTTTAAAATGGGGTAAATTATGTGTTCAAATTATTAGCAGATTTCCCTTAAGGAAAATCAGCTATTGAGGTCGTACTCATGACGCGATTTTCGAAAAATTTCTTCAAATGTCCATCGATTCCTACCCAGGAGATGACGAAAATGAGGTCCGTTCAAAACTATATATATATATATATATATATATATATATATTTGTCTTTTAAACACTCTAGCGGTCGTAATTTTTGTTTAATCGTCACCAAACTCGGTATTTAATCGTTTTATTTAAAAAGGACAAGTTCGTTAACGGCCTGAAATCGGACCGACCAGTAGGAGGGGGGGGGGTTTAGAGGGGGGATTTTAAAAAAATTCGAAATATTTCCGTTATTATGCATCGGATCGAAAAATTGTATAGAACCAATCTTATTGCAAATTAAATGTACTATAAATATTGTTTATGCATTTATTCTCTATCTTGAATATTAACCGAGATATTTGCATTTGTAATCTGCGTGTGATCACCAGTAGGCTATGTTTGGACTTTCCGCCGAGAGCTCTCTGGCGGCTGTTTCCATAACGATTCGTCCCTCGTGAATAGGTTTAGAGGTTAGGTTAACTGTTTTTTGGGGGCTAGAAACTACTGGGTTATTACGCCCTAAATAATGTTTTAGGTTTAGAGGTTTCTTACTTCTGCAGTTGTTATTAGGGAGATTCTCTATTGTAAAACTTCACGTGGGAAATCTGCTTAGTTTACGCAGCCCCTGCATGACGGACTTTTAATTTAGGAAGTGGGTAGCATAATGGGGCAATACTCTGAGCAAAGGTCTTATGCTGTAAGAACGAATGATGACTGTAGGTTGAGACGTAATGACAAACATTTTAAGTTATCCCGTTAAGGGTTTAGTGCACGAGGTAAAAAAAAAAAAGTAATAACAACCGCTCCAAAATTAAAATAATGCACTATATTGTAAAATAATTAATAAAAATAAAAACACTTTTAATTTTAAACGATAAAAAAAGCAAATAAAAACTCTGTTAATTCTGTTTGTTAGCAGTAGATACTTGCACACACCACAGTTCGAATACACACTAACTAAAAGGTAACTTTCAGGTTACTCGCAGTGTACCCACTTAATAATTACATTAATTAGTCTAGTTTTGATTGTCATCTGTCGGGCAACAATGTCGCCGGTAGCCCGCTTTGGCTTGTAACCTTCCACTGGACAGTTGTTGGGGAAGGTTAAGTTGAAATGGGTGAGTTGCTGCTACAAGGGTATCTAGTTGAAGGGTGAGATGCGAGATTATGATATAAGTATACAGACCTTAAAATATGATTATTAAGGTAATAGCTAACACGACTTTCCTCATCAAAATAATTTAAGTTGTATTCTACTCTAGATGTAATCAAGATATCCTTGTGTCGTTATCAAGTCTTATTATTATGATGATACATTTAAACAAGTACTACTGGTGGTTGTCTACTACATTTATATATAGAAAATAAAGGGCTTACTGTATTTCTCTGTTGTGTATTTCCAGTATTTTGGGCTTCAGGGAAGAATAAATTCGGAAAAAAGTGTTTTATCACCTCACGTGTGCTTTATTTACAGCAGTTGTGGCCAGTGAATCAATGTCCTTTGGATATTGGACAGAGTAAGCCACTTTTGTTGACAAAAAGCATTCCATGAATGAATTAAAAGAGTGATTACTTAGTGTTTTCACTTTAATGGGTTTTTAACCAATTCAAGCCGATTTATTGACAACAAAAAGCATGACAAAGTACCTCATGGCATTTTGAATACGCTAAACAAACTACAAAACAAATAATTTTTGATAAATTATAAAAATCTATTGAAAATTGGAAATTAAAATGGAGATCTATTTAAATAAGAGTACATTTGAAATGTTGTATACCTTAGATAAACAAAACCCGAAACAAACTCAAGACCATTTAATCTTACAGAAATACTGACTGGATATCACTTAACAAATTCATGCTTGCGTAAAATTAAACGTAGTAAGCCAAACATTTGCCAATGTAACACTGACTCTGATCAAACATACTTAGGTACGCTTAATTTATGACTATCCACTCACAGAAAATTGCAGGAACAGAATGATTTCGAAACTAAGTAATATTTTCTGGGCTCATTAGAATAGAAACTGTACATTAAGTAGTACCAAAAGAATTATTTATTTATGTGTGTCGCAATTTTAGCGATTCACACTTCTCATATTATAAAAATAAGAATTGGTATAGCCACCTTAAAATAAAAGAAAAATATGTTAAAATATCTATACAGTCGTAGGTCGGCATGGTTACATTTTCTCCAGTGTATATTAATGGTAGAAGATTCGAATTCTTTGGTAAGGTCTCTGGTAAAAGTTTTAAATATAGTTGAAAAGATGTGTCTATTGGAGGTGTTTCACGATGTATGGGCTGTTGTCGTGTAGTAGTTCTGATAGGTTGGTGGGTAAGTTCTTGTCGGTTATTAGTCTGCAGTCTGTAAGTAAGTGTTTGATAGTCAGTTGTGTATTGCACAGTGTACATAAAGGTGGGTCAGTCATGAGGTGTCCGTGTGTTATCCGCGAATGGCCATGTCTTAGCTAAGCAAGAACTACTTCTTCTCTTCTAGTATCCCGATTACTTGACTGCCATTCACGAATAGTGTCTGATTTCTTTTAGTTTTGTTTCTGTCTGAAGCCATTCCACTTCCCATTTTAAGCTGACTTCTCTTTTAATAAGTTTAATGGCATCTTGTGCTGTAATGTGATTAATGTGTAATGTGTCAAGTTCAGTCGCTAGTTTTGCATGTCTGTCAGTACCTAAGAAGTTCTAATTATTATTGTGCAATTTTAAGTGTTATGTTTGTAATTTGTTTCATTGTAACTTTATTTGTATTATTTTACTTTAATTAATTTTGTGCCGTTCTTGTATGGTGCGTACAGAAAATATACTCTCCCTTTATAGAGATATTAATAGAGGACCAATAAACAAAAATTCCTTTCCAGCAATTTTGAACTTTCAATTATTAAAGTTTTAATTGAAGCTTTTAACCAATTCTAGGGAACTTTATGTTGAAATAAGTAAAGACAATAATAGTATTATTTTGCTTTTCCAGCTTCCCCATATTACGATAATTGCATTAGATCCACAAACATAATTAGGAAAAATAACATCAAAGCCAAAAGAATTTTTTTTTTTTTATAAAATTAAAGTTAATAAAATTAAAAAAACAAATTGCCAATAGTTTAAATAATAATTACAGCATTTTGGTAAAGAAGGAGTTCCCAAAATAGTATTAACTGTTTTAAGGAAAATATATGCATCTGATGATTCGAATAGATTATTCTAATGAGATAACTTCGTTCGAGATAACTTTTAATGAGATTATTTCGTAAAATGCTGAATTTCTCCTTATGGGATAAATGTACTCACTATTTATATTTTTAAATAATTTAGGGGAAAAATAATGAGGGAGACAATTTCTTATTTAGGAGGGATAAAACACTGGGATTTCGCTGCTAAAATTTAATTATTTTTCTTAGCCAAAAATCTATCATTTATTGGTTAGACGTTGGTTAGAATGACAGTAGAGGATGGCTGGGTATCGGCTAAAAATTGTCAATCATTCAGATAGAGGAGTATATTTATTTTTTATGCTAACAGTTTCGGACATCATTGCTTCCCTTCTCCAGAGCAATTTTAGGAAGCAAGGAACAAAAAGCTTACGTTGATTGTTATTATTTATTTAACTATGTTTTTTTGTTTTTTTTATTATTAAGAGGTTTTCTTATTTTTTTTTATGAATTATATTTCTATATGTGTTATAGTTTGTAGTTTTAGTTTTAAGAAGTTGTATTTCTAGGAGAAGTGTTTTGTTTTGTCTTTTGTATTTTTTTTTATTTCTTTTTTATGAGTGTATTTATGGTTAGGAAGCATTGTTTTAGACAAATATGTTTGAGGGGTTTTTTTTGTTGTTGTTCTCTTCTGTTTTATTAATTTTCTTTTACTTTTTTTTTTTCTTTTATTTTTTTTTTTTTTTTTGAGGGAGAGAGCTTTGTTTTAGGTTAAGGCAATGAACTCCTTTTTGGGTGCTAGCACCTTTTTTATAATGTCCTTTAGGGACATCCAAGGGGTTAGGGACCCCCTTATTAATTGTGTATTTTATAAACTATTATAGGTTAGTGGACTTATATTATTGTTATTAGTATTGTATTGTTCTATCTTTTTGAAATGTATATAAAACCAAAATAAACAAGTAAAAATTCTCAATGAAAGTAACATCTTGAAGCTGAGTGTGTTAGTTATTTTCCTCCTTGCTCCTCCTCTACTACAATTGCTCTGATGATGGGAACCATTGGTGTCCGAAAAAAAAAATAAACTCCTTTATCTGAAGGATAGAAAATTTATTAGCCGATACCCAACCATCCTCTACCATCATTAGTCCAAAAACGTTTGAATGAAGCATTTGTTCTAATAATTAAAGAGTTTCAGGGCATGCATATTTTGTTTGTGCTGTAAATAATGGAACACGTACTTTTACACCAATAATATTCCATTTACCAACCATTCATATCATTTAAGATATTTTAGTTGGTCGCTGACTTATTACTGTAATTCAAGATTGATGGGGTCTGCAATTAGTAAATTTTATAATATTTTAAATGAAATGATCAACCATGTCTTAGCAGTTAAAGAAATGTTTTGCTTGTAATCTGATTAAAAATCATTATCTAAAAAATTTCAAAGGACATCCCCTTCTACACTTGCAGTATTGACAAATCACAATATCATTATTTTCATCTTTTATTTGTTTCATTCTCGATTGTTCTAGTGTCACTTAAATTTTGGATAAACAGGCAAGAAAAATAAAAAAGTCCGTCACGCAGAGGCTGCGTAAACTAAGCCGATTTCCCACGTGAAGTTTTACAATAGAGAAATCCGCCTAATAACAGCTGTAGTAGGAAGGGATCTCTAAACCTATTCACGAGGGACGAATAGTTCTGGAAACGGCCACCAGAGCTCTCGGCGGAGAGTCCGGAACATGGCGAGGTTCCGTCGACCACACACACAATAAAAATGCAAATATCTCGGTTAATATTCAAGATAAAGAATAAATGTATAAAACAATATTATAGTAAATTTAATTTACAATAAGATTGATTCTATACAATTTTTCGATCCGACGCATAATAACGGAGATATTTTGAATTTTCAAAAATCCCCCCTCTAAACCCCCCCTCCCACTGTTCCGATTTCAGCTATTAACGAACTTGATCTCTCTTTTTATGTAAAACGCTTAAATATGATGTTTGGTGACAAATCAAACAAAAATTGCGACCGCTAGAGCGTTAACAGACATATATTTATATATATATGGATATATATATATATATATATATATATATATATATATATATATAATTTTGAACGGACCTCATTTTCGTCATCTCCTGGGTAGGATTGATGGACATTTGAGGAAATTTTTCAAAACTCGCGTCATGAGTACGACCTCAATAGCTGATTTCCCTTAAGGGAAATCTGCTAATAATGACGAAGTTTGTATTGATGCTACAAGTCTTCACCGAGTGCTGTTCTTTGTGCTCCCTGCTCCTCCTCTATATGAATTGGTATACACCTTATCTAGTATTACAAATTATTTTTTTTTAGCTGTCACTTAATAAAAAAAAATAATGTTTTTGTATAATTACGGCCTTTGTACGTATAAAAAAATATTATGTTTTTTTACAATTGTTCACAAATTTGTTTACATCGTTTGTTTTAGTACATTGTTAAGCTCTGAAGAAGAGACCCAATGGTGCCTTAAACTGTTAGCACTCTTAATAAAATTCCGTATATGAAGAATTAAGAAACTATACATTAGCCGATACCCAACAATCCTCTACTATCACTCTATAACCAACGGCTAACAATAAAACTAATAATTATTATATTGTTGCTTTAAACTGCAGCAAAGTCAGAGAAATTTCAGCTGAAGAAGCAATAAGTGAGAGGGAGACATGCTGGTTTGTATTAGAGAGTTTGCAGGGCTATCATGTTCCCATAGATCTTCTCTGTTCTGTCAGCCTCAATATTCCATTGAACGATCAATATAGCCATCAATCTATCAGCCCTGTCTGTCAATATTATTGATTTAGAATATTGTTTCTCTCAATTCACATTGAGTTATTCATATTGTGAAAAATAATGGTAAAATAATAGTGGTTTATGGAAATTCATTTTATCCATTCCATCTCTACTTCTAATTACTATTGAAATATGAGTGGATTATTCGAGGCTCTCATTTAGGCAGCAGTGGAATTCAATATTTTATTTCTTGGTAAGTACAATAGTATTGGCTGTGCACTAGTATTTGCTATACGAGTTTCACAGATGACAATAGTTTTAAGGGCTTTGGTTAGTTTTGTGTTAGAAGGCTTTTTTATCGAAATCAAAGTCGATGTTTAAACGTTTTGTATAGAACTAAAGATCGAGTTCAGGGAATGGGTCATGGCAAATATGTTTAAATATTTAAGTTATTATGAGTCTCGACGAAAAATATTATATGACGGATTTTGTTTGATCTGTAGTATTGCAATTATTTATCTATACTTTCTTCCCTCTAAATCTAAAGTTAATGATATGATTTGTATTTTCCACTTTTAACCTGAAGTGAACCGCTCCCCTTCCGTAATAATATCAATTAACATGAAATTCCAAGCTTAAATTTGACACATTGATGATAAATGATGTTTACCATGTGAGATACACGGTAAAACTCGTGATGGTATCTCATCAATGGACGTTCAATGCTCTAATGCCCTCAATTTGTTTTCGTTAGATGCTCCCATAATTGAAGAGTAACTGTTTCAAGTAAAATTATATATTAAATTTATATAGGGTAAAATAGAATATTTATACAGCTTTACTATTATGCTTCTGATTACATAATGTTATATGGAGTCAATTATTAACAAGATAATGAATGCACTATTGAAGCTCTACATATTTTCCCCTTTGTCGGCTATTAACCAATTTATTCTCGTTTTTATACTTCAGTTATCATCCATCTCCACTCTTGTGATATTCAAACAGGTATTTTTAACGCTGAAAATCGCATGCCCCGTTTAAAGTTGAAGTCTTGTTTAAGTAGACTTCTTATTACGCAAAAAATATATTAACAGAGTTGAGAAGTTGAGAAAATATCACAATATTATGTCAGCCATACGCAAGTTTCTACACGACACAGGACAATATAAGCTCGTTTGAGATCATAAAGAATATTAGATGTATTTGAATTAATTTAATTTCTAATAGCTTATTAATAGGATATCACATCTATCAAATTTCTCTAAATTAACACAAAAAGTAGCTACTACAGAACTAAGTAACCTTTAATAATTTGGTTTCATAAATTACGGGTAAGGTGTATATTTTTCATTTCTACATTTACATGTTTGCGTGTATATGTGTGGGTGTGTGTGTGTTTCTGAATGTTCGCGCTCCCGTATTTATTATATCTATGGTGTAAATTGATTGTATCTACTGCATTATTTATATTAATGGATTCAAATATGATGCGTAAGTTGTACAAAGCTGAAGCATAACAGTAACAATAGATAAATTTCAGAATTTCATTGTAGCACGTGAAAAATATGTTTAAATTAGGGAAACCGCCTTTTTTGACAGCCTCAACCAATGTCCCAGTAGCAAGTGCATTTTTAGTAGATTTCCCTTAAGGGAAATCAGCTATTGAGGTTGTACTCAGGACGGAATTTTTCTTTAAATGTCCATCGCTCCTACCTAGTAGATGACGAAAATGAAGTACGTTCAAAACTGTATACATATATATATATATATATATATATATATATATATATATATATATTTGTCTGTTACCGCTCTAGCGGTCGCAATTTTTGTTTGATCGGTACCAAACTGGATAATTAGTCGTTTTATGTAAAAAAAAAGATCAAGTTCTTTAACGGCTGAAATCGGACCAGTAGGAGGGGGGGGGGTTAGTGGGGAGGATTTTCGAAATATCTCCGTTACTTTACGTCGGATCGAAAATGTGTACAGAACCAATCTTATTGCAAATTAAATTTACTATAAATATTGCTATATACATTTATTCTCTATCTTGAATATTAACCGAGATATTTGCATTTTTATGAAGTCAGTGGTCGGGTATAGTTCCGTCAGTACTCGGCTCAGGTGGAAGTTTCTTCTAACCTTACCTGTCGTTTCTAACCTTACCTTACCTTCGTTACTTTGTGAGATTTATGCAAATACGTTCTGTTCATCGCCCCCCCCAAACCTCTTTAGTTCATGGACTACTAAAATTTGAGTTATTAAAATATAAATTATTCTTACAATTCAGAAGCCCTTTCGGTTGGGAATTTATTTTAATTAACTGAACGATTTCTCATTACAGTTTGTATTTAATCATGGTGGTATTGTGTTAACAGTATGCAGATTTCTCTATTGTAAAACTTCTCGTGGGAAATCTGCTTAGTTTACGCAGCCCCTGCGTGACGGACTTTTTATACTATCATAAGAGAGCAAAGCTTGTTATTTTTTTTTTCATTTTTATAACATGAGGATGCGGTTTGTTCACTCCATCAGGTTGTCATGGTCACTCCAAGAAGAGTGAATTATTATCATGCATTACTTAATATGTCACTTCAGAACTATGCACGGAATACCTTATATTGGAGCGTGGTATATAAATTACTCCAGGTCATTAAGGCTAGACTCTAGAGGAAACGAAAAAATATATCAAATGTGGACTGTTCCAGTGGTAGAGGAAACTAATGACATTGGTAGAGAAGTAGACGCATCATACCTTGATAATAAACGGAGAAAAGCACCCACATCAACAGGAATTATCCTGAAGGATTAAGAGGATTAATACTGCCAGCCAGATGTAAGAACAGTCTAAGGGGGATGAATGTGCCGTTAATAGCTACGGTCCTTTGTACTTAGCGCTCAAAGGGGTGAGTTTTTTTTTTTATTTAAAGACAACAGTTATTAACAACATTGAATGGATTTTGTCCAATGAAAAACCGAGTCGCAGATTTTCCCGAGATTCTCTGGCAAACGATGATAAACGACTCTCTTGCGATATTTATTGTAATTGCTCGTTTTTATTTGATAAGTAAAAAATGTCCGTCAAGCAAAGCTGCGATAACTAAGGAGATTTCCCACGTGCGTCACGTATTTGCATTTATCTGAAAATATAAAAGTTCAAGGAAAATTATTTGGTATTTGGGTTCAAATAATGTGATTCATAATATAACAGCTTATTGTTAATATGGCATATATTGGAGTGGGGGTTTACTCAAGGCTGAAAACTAAAAAAAATACAAATATTTCAGTTAATAATCAAGATAATGAAAAAACGCGCATAAAAACATTTATAGAATATGTCGTTTGTAATAAGATTGATTCTATATATTTTGGCGATCCGACGCATAATAACGGAGTGATTTCGAATTTTAGGATTCCTCTCCCCCCCCCCCCCCACGGGCCCGATACTATCTGTCAATGAACTTGCAACTGATTGAATTCTATCATTTTTTACATTAAACGTATTAAATTATCTAGGGTATTGAAATCAGACTAAAATTGCGACCGCAATAATATATATATATATATATATATATATAAATATATATATATATATATATATATATACGTGGGCGTTATTGAAAAGTAAGGGTCTCCTATTTGTTTTTATAGAAAATTAATTTATTTTACAACTTTGGTTACATCGTTGGAAGGGTTGAATATTTACCTATTTTTCTACATATTCGCCTTGCACGATCAATAACTTTTTGCATTCTGTTTACCATCTTTTTAATGCCGGTGCCGTAACCACTCTCCCGCCGCCGCGTCACGAAGCCAACTGACGACTACTTCTTGAACTTTCATGACAATGCGCGTCCACATGTGTCACATCAAACGACCATCCCTACTCAATGGATTCGGCTGGGATATCATCGACCACCCTCCTTATACAGCCCGGACCTTGCCCCCAGCGACTACCAATTGTTTCCCGCTCTCAAGAAACACCTTGGGGGACAGGAAAAATTCAAGTCAGATGAGGAAGTTCAAGAAGCAGTCGTCAGTTTGCTTCGTGGACGCGGCGGGAGAGTTGGTACGGCACTGGCATTAAAAAGCTGGTAAACAGAATGCTAAAAAGTTATTGATCGGTCAAGGCGAATATGTAGAAATAATAGGTAAATATTCAACCCTTCCAACGATGTAACCAAAGTTGTAAATAAATTTAAATTTTCTATCTATATACAATTTTGAAAGGACCTTATTTTCGTCATCTTCTGGATAGGATCAATAGACATTTGAAGAAATGTTCCCATCACGAGCACAACCTCAATAGCTGATTTCCTCTAAGGAAAATCTGCTAAAATGGTGTATTTTGTACCCATAAATAGGGTAATTATTCCAAGAGATACTCGAATAGAGACCTCTTAATGAGTATATAATTAAAATTTATCATTAGCGCAACTAAGGATTTAGTAGACCGTCATGCCCGGGTTCGTCCCTTCCGCTCTTACAGGTGTCAACTATTTCCTGTGCACTGTTTGGTCAATTCAGGTTGAGCTCTTGTATTGTTTTTCTAGATGACCATCTTCCGAAGTGGAATAACGTCTCCTTAACGGCAGAATCATCAGGAACTTGCTTCTGCTAGCAGTTCGGATGGGCCGGGATTCCCTTTATTGTTGCCTATTTCCTTCTCTTCCCTGTGTCTCGCCCGTTATGACACATTCTCCTCTTCATGCTTCAGAGGTAAGCTGTATTTGTTATATGTTTTCAGGCCTTCTCACATTTGTTCTTGATCTGTGCTCACCAGAGACAATCGTAAATTTTTGCAGATTTCCCCCTTTGGGGGAAAACAGCTATTGAGGTTGTACTCCGGCGCGATTTTCGAAATTTTTTCTTTTAAATGTCCATCGATCCGACCCCCCCCCCCCACCCCCCCCCCCCCCCCCCCCCAGCCCCCCCCACCCCCCCCCCCCCCACCCCCCCCCCCCCCCAACCCCCCACCCCCCCACCCCCCCCCCCCCCCACCCCCCCCCCCCCCCACACCCCCCCCCCCCCACCCCGCCCCCCCCCCACCCCCACCCCCCCCCGCCCCGCCACCCCCCCCTCCCCCCCGCCCCCCGCACCCCCCACCCCCCCCACCCCCACCCCCCACCCCCCCCCCCCCCCACCCCCCCCCCCCCCCAGCCCCCCCCCCCCGCACCCCCCCCCCCCCCCACCCCCCCCCCCCCCCACCCCCCCCCCCCCCCACCCCCCCCCCCCCCCACCCCCCCCCCCCCCCACCCCCCCCCCCCCCCACCCCCCCCCCCCCCCACCCCCCCCCCCCCCCACCCCCCCCCCCCCCCACCCCCCCCCCCCCCCACCCCCCCCCCCCCCCACCCCCCCCCCCCCCCACCCCCCCCCCGCCCCACCCCCCCCCATCACATTTAAAGGTATTATGTGTGAGGCAGTGTTCCTATCTAACTATTTGTGTAATTGGAGCTAAATATTAAGAATGTACAATAAAATGTAGTAATTTAAGATAATACTCTATCATGAAAAAATAATTTCCAATCCTTCAGTTAAATAGAGAATTTCTCGAAGTCTAAATAAATAAAATAAACATAACATAACTAAATAAAAATAACTCCTATAATATTTAAGTTAAAGCAAATTGTATAGGACATAATTTTATCAACAAGACTTTTTCTATTATATTTTTCAACGAGCTGCATAAAAATGGAGATATTTATCATTTTACTTATCACTGTTTCGGCAAGAACCTCATTCTTTTTAGTATAATTTCTGACACATACGAATCATACTTTTTCAAACGCTTCAAAATTGATTTTGTTTGTATTTATATTTTAATTGGGGTTCGCTGGATACAATTAAGAAAAATAGTTATTTTAGAAAAATTGAAGAACATTTACAATAGATCATTTTTTTTATGATGGAGTTTATTCTGGAAAATGCCTCTGTTATTTATTTTGACGATTGCTAATACTTCTGGAATATGCTAAATGGTAGATAAAACAGTAGATCAGGACGAATAAACAATAGTAGGGGACAAGGCCTTTCTATTGATTCTGATTTTCAATATTGTTGTTTTTTTTATGAGTCGTAAAAAGCGAATAACCAATAAATGCGTTTAATCTTTTTTTTATATTTTTTTAAATTAGAAAATAATTACCAATACTAATTATGGTGATTTAAATTTGTTCTTAAAGAAGAGAATAAAATTAAACAAATTCTTTCTTAAAAGACTGCCCTACTTTTAAGACTGTCCCGACAAGAGGAATTCTTCTCACAAGGTATTTTTGGCACGTGAACTATCTGTAAAAGCGGAACTTCGTTCCAGAAAGAATGCTCCACTAATGGCCTTAGGCAGAGTATAGGAAAGCTATTATTATTTGTTTACGTCCAACTTCTTTGATACCTGATGTGAGATAGGATATGGGTTTATGGGGCGATAAACATCTAGGTTAAGCCCTAAGATACTTGATGTATCTCTATTACTGTTGTGTAAACCGATGAGTTTATCAAAAACCTTGTAGGGGAACTGACATAGGACCGTACCACCAAAGAAAATATAAGCGAGTTTCGGAAAGCTTGATCAGACATTAAGATTGTAATCAGGATGTTAAAAAAAAAGTCCTTCACCCAGGGTCCACGCAAGCCTACATACTCGTAACACAACAGTGAATATTAAGTGAATAAATACAAACGGTAATGAGACATATTTCTTTCAATTTACAACTTAATAATCCCTTCAACGGAAAGCGCCTGAACTGTAAACAAACAGGTCTGCCAAACTCGCAGAGCTGAATAGATAGATAGAAATATTCTAGACCGGATATAAAAACAAATAATGAAATATATCTGAATGTAACATATTCATTTTATTGAAAACTATTTACTAATTACTTAGTGGTGTCATGTATAATGAGACAGACATTTTTTATCTCAATCACTTCAACTTTAGTAATCCAAGATCAAAAGAAGGAGGGGGGCATCAACAAAACGTAGTTCCATATATGTCACAAAGTAAAAGTTCAATATGTAAAAATAATATTTGGTATTTAACTTTGTAATGAAGTGGTTCACGATATAACAGTTTATAAATAATATGAAGTGAGTAGGAGTGGGAGTTTACTGAAAGCGGAAAACTATGAAATCCAAATATCTCGGTTAATATTCATGATGATGATACAGAAAATATGTCTAAAACAACATCGATTCGAGGTACAGTAACGAAGATATTTCGAATTTTTGAAATCTCCCCCCTTGCCCCCCCCCCTCCCATTGGTGCGATTTCAGCCATTAACGAATTTCATCTTTCTTTTTAGATTAGGTTTGATTTAAGATTTAAGTTAAGCAAAAAAAAAAAATGACCGCTAAAGCGTTAACAGATATATATATATATATATATATATATATATATATTATATAGATTTTAATATTATATATAATATATAAATTTGTAACTAGGTCCTGTACATTGATTTTTTTCGCTAAATTTAACTAAAACTTTTCGTTTCACAGTCATAGACCCCATAACTGCATTTGTTTCTTTGTTCTGTTTGTTTGTTATCTTTTCCACGCAAAAAACGCCTGAACCGAATTTTATGAAACAAGTAATGTATATTAACTACTAACCCCAACTTTAGACTTTAGGGCTAACTAATATTCCTAAGACAAACAGGAGTAGATAGGGGTTATAAGGGAAGCCTGAAATTAAAAATAGCGATATTCGTTTCCTATTGGTTTTTTTTTCGGCAAATATGAACATAGCAAAAGCTGTTTAATTTGTTATTTGGAGTAACTTTTTTTCCCAAATAATTTTTTTGTCGTATACCAAACTATAAAGGCGTTATACGCTAAAAATTAAAGCGGGAATCAATAATTTTATTTGGCACAATAGAATCAACCAACAATGCTTTTCAATAGGCACTACCAGGTACCTCACCTGGAAAAATTAATTCAAATGTATGTTAATATTTTGTCCTTAAAAATTCAAATCTATGTATAATGCACAGGAAACGGGAAATATTACAATATGGTCGTGACAGTGAAGTTCTACCTAACAAATACTTTTATTATGAACAAATCCACGAGCAAACGACGGTATGAACCCTAAAACTGAGACGGGAAATGTCAGAATACTTGTGTAAAGTAAAGACATGCCAAAACAAATACATCGCCATTCAGCCACAAATGAATCCTATTCCCGGTGTAGCCGGGTATCCTGCGCTAGTAACCTCTGTCTGTGCATTGATTTTTTTCGCGAAATTTCACTATAACTTTTCGTTTCACATGTCATAGACACCATAACTGCATTTTGTTTCTTTGGTGTCTGTTTGTTTGTTATCTTTTCACGCATAAACGGCTGAACCGAATTTTATGAAACTTAGTATGTATATTACTACTAACCCAACTTAGACTTTAGGCTATACTAATATTCTCTAAGACAAACAGGAGTAGGGGGCAAATATGTACATAGCAAAAGCTGTTTATTTTGTTATTTGGAGTAACTTTTGTCATATATTTTTTTGTCGTATACCAAACTATAAAGGCGTTATACGCTAAAAATTAAAGCGGGAATCAATAATTTTATTTGGCACAATAGAATCAACCAACAATTCTTTTCAATATGAACTACCAGGTACCTCACCTGGAAAAATTAATTCAAATGTATGTTAATATTTTGTCCTTAAAAATTCAAATCTATGCATAATGCACAGGAAACGGGAAATATTACAATATGACGGACAGTGAAGTCTTACATAACAAATACTTTTATTATGAACAAATCCACAGCAACGACGGGTATGAACCCTAAAGACTGTGACGGGGAAATGTCAGAATATTGTGGAAAGTAAAGACTTGCCAAAAAAATACCATCGCCATTCAGCCTCAAATGAATTCCCGGGTGTAGCCGGGTATCTGAGCTAGTACATACATAAAATTTTGAACGGACCTATTCTCCTGGGTAGATCACATTTCCGTCATCTCCTAGGTAGGATCGATGGACATTTCAAGAAATTTTTCGAAAATCATGTCATGATTATGACCTCCATAGATCACCCTTAGGGGAAACGTGTTAATGGAGAAGTCACGTAGAGGTGAATCATGCCACAGATGACACCTTCTAAAGATTCCATTCTCCTACTTATCTGAAATAAATTCCAACAGTACATTTTAGGCCCCCACTAAATTGCCGTCTTCTTTTCCAAGAAGTGTGAAATTCTGAAATGTCATTTACATACACTTAATATTTGGCACTTGGAGGCATGTATTCACGAAAGGCTTCAGTAACTATGTAATACTTCCCTGTAGCAATGTGACACTTCTCTCCATTATTCATTTTTCTAAATGGGTTTGTTCCGAGAGACAAGTAATATTTCTAACTATGAATGTTCTACAGGGAAGGAAAGTCACAATGGACTTAAAAGCTTTTCTCCTAATACTCAATTCTCAGAATCTAGACAAGATTATTATTCTTCTACAAACAGTGTCATATGACATTTAAATTTGGAATTAGAGTGGATTTATTGCAAAGAAAAGCATTTAACATTTTGCTCTTTAATCTGACTAAATGGTCTATTTGGTAGAATATTTTCTTTTTAAACCGTATTGAAATATCAGCCACTCTTCGAGGAATAAAGAATTTTATTTCTACATTTAAGTTGAGGCCTAGCTATGATTTTTTTACTTGTCGGGAACTCAAAGTATTAAGTTAGTATTACCGATGTTTTAGCAAGTCCTCCACGCAGGAGCTGCGTTAACTTAGCTGATATCCCACCTGCGTCGCGTATTTCGTACACAATATTTGGTATTTGGTACTTAGTGTTCAAATAAAGAACTTAATAATATAACAGCTTATTCTTAACATGGCATGATTAAGAGTGGAGGTTTACTGAAGACCGAAAATTAAAAAAAATACAAATATCTCGGTTAATAATCAAGTTAATGAAAAGAATCTACAACACATATATAGAACATTACATTTGTAATGAAATTGGTTCTCCCCCTCCCACTGGTCCGATTTTAGCTGTTAACGAACTTGATCTTCATTTTTACATAGAATGTTTATATATCGAGCACTATTTTCCAAGCCTGTCCTAGTGACTCATAAGATCAGTGATAGATCGTCCGACTGTAGACCACCTAAGTCATGCAACATCAAATATATATATATATATATATATATATATATATATATATATATATAATATATATATATGTAATTTTGAATGGAGTCCTTTTCGTAAACCACTAGGTAGAATCGATGGACATATGACTTTTTTTTTCAGATCCTGTCGACTAGTAGGCCCAATACTTGATATAACTCTGTCCTCCCGCCTGAAGTACAATGAGAGAGTCTACTAGAGACAACTTATTCCTTAACCTCCTTGGTTAACGTGGGTTGTACGTAGATTTGATCAACCTCAACTCTAGGGCGACTAAAGGTCTTTAATGCCTACAATACTAACCGGATAAAAAAGTGAATTGAGATATATATATATATATATATATATATATATATATATATATATATCTATAGATAATCACAAACAATAAACAACCTACTTTAGTTAGTACTATATTTTTATTTTATTTTTTCTTTCATTTTTTATAAAAGTTAATGTTCTGGCATTCTTAAAAATACAGGTGCTTACCTAAGTTTGAGTGTGACACATCTGCGTTGTGAAGCAACAGTAATGAATAAATATCTGAACTAATAAAAATACAGTACAAACAAACCACCTTTTTTTTATTTTTATAAATTTAGCAAAAGTACTATTAAGGAGTGGTCATCGAGCCATAGGAGTACTAGATGGGAGGAAGTAGTTCTTGCCAGACTCAGGATCGGCCACACATACCTGTTACATAGACACTTAATGACAAGAACTGATAACCCTATATGCAAATACTGCAACAAACACCTTACGATAAAACACATACTGACAGACTGCATCCAACGAAAAACCTTCATATACCCCACGATATGACAGAACGATTAACTGACAGCAGCCAATATATTCCACAAATACTAACATAACTAAAGCACATCAACATTTACAAAAACATATAATACAAAATGGAATAGGTCTACTGCATAACTAAAAAGATTTAAAAGAGTTAACTTTTATTATATTCTTTAGACAAAGCATGGATATGAGAAAGAATCAGATATTAAAGAAATATTTTCCGTAGTATAAAAGTACAAAAAAGGTAAGCACATGAAGGAGTAAATATATCATCCTAATAATGCCAACCACCATCGCTGTGGGACACAAAACTAAATAAACAAAATAAAATAAAAAATAAATAAAATAATTTAAATGTACTAGTATATAGGAATAACATAATTTTTTTATTAAAACCATTTTAAATTGTTGTCTTTATTACTAGTTTAATGTTTATTAATTGTCTTTATTACGAGTACTTAATGATTATTTGTTGTATTTAATTATTTATTTGTCGTTTCAGTTTTTGTTATTTTTCTATAATTTTGTTTCATTTATCATTGTGAAACTTTTAGCCAAATCGCCAAGATGCGGGTGCTCCTGTATAAATAAATAAAAAAAAAAAATTAGTTATAATTGAACAGGCAAGGCCATTTCGAAGAAACAAAACATAATTCAATGAATATTTTTCTGAAATGTTATTTAACCGTTCAACGTTTTGGGTGGATTTTTTTTTCTCCTTGTAGTAACCTCATGAGAAGTTATTTATTTGAGTACACGTTCCATTACTACGAGGCATATTACGTTAACAATACATTTTTTACAATATATACTATTTAATAATGCCACAATATATATTATTTATTACCATATAATCAAATATAAAAAATGTGATGGAATAATAATAATAAATAAATAAAATTATGAAATAAGCAACATCATTTCAAATAAAATAAATAAATGAAAATGAAAAATAAATTAAATTAAACTCAACCAATATTACTGTTAATCTCTTCATTAATTTGAATAAAGCAAATATATTGAATTGTATTTCTCTTTCCTCATAATCAAGTTAATGTTCTAATAAAACATTGGGCGGGTTTGTGTAAAGGATAAAATATACACTTAAAAAGGTAAATTTTGACCGATTTATTCAACAAAACTCATTTAAAGGGAAAAATATGCCATGAAATTTGGTAAAAGAGCTTTTATTAATCGTGATTCATTCAAAAATGCTGCTGGTATTTAAATAATAAAAAAAAAGTTCCGCCTGTTTACAAGGTCTGTTTAATCAGAGAAAAAAACCGCAGTTGCTAGAGTCGGTATAATGTTGCAGGAAAGCAATAAATTCTTACGATTCATATACGATGCAAATAACTGGGACGGAATGTTTAATTCATTAGGCGATCCCGGAACACATTTATCATGGCTGCGTCACTACAATGGCTGTTTGTTTTGTGAAATTCCCGTAAGACTTTCTGAGGAGGAGGGGAAGGTTCTCCGGCTCTCCGCTCAACACTAATTCAAGGATTCCGTGAGGGAATCTCATAAGTCTTATATTAATTAGATACACAGATATTCAATTGGAATTGTCAGTACAGGATTTAATGTTAAACAAACACGAAATTGGACTTGGTTGGAAGTGTGAGTTTTGCTTCATTAGTATGGTTCGTCGACTTCAAAATTTACTTCCTCACTTACAACAGCAGTCAATAATGACAGAAATTGTTAACTTGATGATCAAAATATACGTAGTGGAATATAACTGTTAAAAGAATATTTTTATATCTAGAGACATTTAAATATATATATTATTATTATATATTATTATTTATTAACGTGCACTTTTTTGCAACTCAGGCTAAACGGGTTATCTAAGGTTAAATAATTTCCTTGCCCAGGCGAGAATCGAACTCGCCACTCTAGTAAATTGGTAAAGATAGATAAAACCGTTTAAAAATATTATTAAAATGTCTGTGTTATTATTATTAATTGTTATATACATATGTTTTCAACTAATAATATATTTCTTGTATAATAATAAATATTTCCTTACTACTATACTATACTAATTACATTTTGACAGAAAGCATTCGAATACTCTTTAAATATATGGAATACGCTAAAAATTAAAAAACACTTTTTATTTATTTTTTTTAAATTTTTTTTTTTAGCTGAGACTTCAAAATTAAAAGATTTTTCAATAAAATGTGCCATTTCTGAAATAAAGACTTTGCATTTTACGGCTAAAGAGTGCACTCATTTCACCAATATAAACTAGTTTTAAAATTCGATTTTCTACAAGAATCTGCTAAAAAAATAGGGCATTCCATTAGAAATTCCAAAAATATGGTCTATATATATATATATATATATATATATAAAATTTTGTCATTTTCGTCATCTATAGGTAGGATTGATGTTTGATGAGCTTCTTCGACAATTGCACTCAATATTTACATTAACGTTTTAAAAAAAAATATAAAAGTATGATCAAGTCAGTTAACGGTTAAAATAGGACAAATGGGAGGTGGAGAATTTCGAAAATTCGAAAAATCTCAGTTGTGTTGCGTCGTATCGAAACGTTGAATAGAATCTTATTTCAAATGTAATTTTCGATAACTTTTGTTATATACATGTTCCCAATATTGGATATTAACCGAGAAATATCGGTATTTCAATTTTGGCCGTTAGTAAACCCCCACCTCTAATGATGCCATATTTACTATAAGCTGTTATATCAATAACCACCTCATTCCAAGGTAAAGTACCAAATATGGTTTTCATTGAACTATTTACTTTATGAGGCACATGCAAATACTTCATGTGATGTCATTATCAACTAAGGTTTTTCGTTCTTTACTCGAAAATGTACACCATATTCGATATTTAGCCGTTTCAGTCAACACTAAATATCATATCTGTTATTGGCTGAAATCGGAGCTGCAATAGTGGTGGTTTAGACAGGGGGAAATGTGAAAATTCAAAATATATTTCTTATTATGAGTCGGATCATAAAATTTTATAGAACCTGTCTTGTTAAACTTTTGATAATCTACAATTGTCGTTCTATGAAGTTTTTGGTAACTCAAGTATTATGCGAGTTATTCTTACTTTCTTGTAATCTGCCTTTCTACTCTCTAGGAACTTTACATATAAATAGAGAATACCTGATACGTGGTGCTGATAAGATCATAATTGTTATACCAGCACTTGGGAAATCTGCTTAGATTAAGCAGCCCCTGAGGGACTTTTCAGCAGTCTGCTGGGATACATTCTTTTTACAGATTTCCCTTAAGGGAAATCAGCTATTGAGGTCGTACACATGACGCGAGTTTCGAAAAATTTCTTGAAATGTCTATCGATCCTACCTAGGAGATGATGGAAATGAGGTCCGTTCAAAATTATATATATATATATATATATATATATATATATATATATATATATATATATATATATTTGTCTGTTAGCGCTCTAGCGGTCGCAATTTTTGTTTGATCGTTACCAAACTCGGAATTTAATCGTTTTATGTAAAAAGGAAGATCAAGTTCGTTAATGGCTGAAATCGGACCAGTGGGAGGGGGGGGGATTTTTGAAAATTCGAAATATCTCCGTTATTATGCGTCGGATCGAAACATTTTATAGAATCAATCTTATTTCGAATTAAATTTACTATAAATATTGTTCTATACATGTATTCTGTATCTTGAATATTAACCGAGATATTTGCATTTGTATTGTGTGTGTGATCGGCAGGAGTCGGCTACGTTCGGGACTTTCCTCCGAGAGCTAGTGCGGCCGTTTCTGTAACTGTTCGTCCCTCGTGAATAGGTCTAGAGATTCCTTACTACTACTTTGTTATCAGGTAGATTTCTCTATTGCAAAACTTCACGTGGGAAATCTGCTTAGTTTACGCAGCCCCTGCGTAACGGACTTTTTGCTAACCACTGCGATCTGCCCGTCTTGCAACTAATTTTAGATATTTGTCATAATATTTTGGATTGGATGGTCTTCGAGCATTTTGCGCCTTTTAACTCTGCAATAATGGAGTGCTGAGCACCAAGGGCAAAAATGTGAGCCTTGACTCAGTGCCGTAGGCATAAAGAAGCTAGGTTTATCTCCCTCAGGGCCCCAGAACAGTAATAGCTTAACTTCCGTGGGCCCAAGACCAGAGTCACAATTCACTTAGCTAAATTGGACGATCAAATAAATCTCCAGATAAATCCTCTACAACCTTTACTTCTTTTCCTACTCCTCTTTATTACAGTTACAGCTATTCTCCGGTTGGAGGCATTGTTAAAAAAAGGGCCACAGATTGACTTAATAATGTACAAGAGAACTTTTAAACCCATATATGACGGGTTCTGAAGTCCCACCAGAAAAACACATATTCCCATTGGAATAAACTTTAGCTGCCAGTCCAAAAGTTGTTCTCCCAAAGCCAAAAATAACAAGAATATACTCCTAAATGAATTGAATAATTTTACTTTCAACGAAAATTATGTCTTCTTGAATAAATAGTTTTCTTTGCATAGGAAATTTAATTTTACATTTTAAGGAAAGGTGTATGTAACAAATTACTTACTAATTTCAATCTAAAACTGCTCTTAATACCTGATCACCGACGTCTAAAAACATGTTTTCTTAGGCTCCTTAGTTTGCACAATATAAAAAGCGATACGATATATAATAGTGTGTCACAAGTAAAATTGATAGCAGGAAAGAATTATGTTCCAAAATATTTTTTTTCGAATCCAAAAATCTTTAGACCAACAAACTTTGCTAGCCAGCAAGAATACAGCCATTGAAAAATTTATAAACTATCTCTATTCAGTTGACGCTGATAGAGTTCATAACTCAACGCGCACTTAGAGCCAAATCTATAGCTGTATTTGCAATTTTAACAACTATCTCCCTGAAAATTATTTAACGTTTCACACAAATATAAATAAAATGAAACCAATCAGTCAAATAAGGATTTCGTCTTATGGATATTTAAAATCATCCTATAAAAACATAACTCGCATCATAAAAACTGAAGAGGCATGTAAATGCTGTCATAAATATGTGTATCTACATTTGAATCATTTACTATTGTATTGCCCCGCTTTTACATCACACAGGGTAAAATTCCTTGATAAATATACAGTCCCTCAAAGTGAATAACTATCATTGTTAAACATTTTTTACTACAACTGTGAAAATGAGGTTAATGATGTTTTCTGTTTCTTATCAAAGGTTTGCGAAAATTGACAGTATTAAAGAAAGAATTTTATTATTGTTATGGGAGAGCTTAAACAACAATAATTGGCACATTATTCGTTATATACAATAATACTTATTATAATTATTCTGTTTGTTATAAATCTTAGAGAAAAATTATGTTAATTTGATATATCAGAAAACTGATCTTTATTTAGACATTAAGAAAATGTATTTAATCTACATTACATTAAATTATGATTTATTGGATTAAGTATTATAATTACTTAGATTACAATTTATGTAATATTATGCACAGATGAATATGCTGTTAATTTGTAACTTAGATAATATTATTATTTTTATTTACACATATTTTAATACGTTATATTATATTAACAACCTTACTAACAGTAATTGGCCAGACCCTTGGCAACATGTTTGCAAATATAAACCAATAAAATATCCATCTAACAACTTATTTTTAAAAAATAGCTCTTGTCGATTTATGTTTTTCAAGTTATGAAAAAAAATATACTCTGATTCATTTCAAAGACGGCAAGGTTAGTTTCACTTACATTAAGAGTTTATATTCCAATTCCCAAGACTCGTGGAAGAAGCTCAAAATCTAGTCGGTGGAATCTGTCCTAAAATACCTTGTTTTATTGTAAAATGTGAAAATAGAATTTAGATTTTAAGTAGAGTCAAATGTTTACTAATGAGCAGCCACCCTTGTTCAAACTACTGCTCTTTTCAGACACTGAAGATAAATCTGTTGCTCTGAAAGCGCGTTTTTTCATTAAAAAACTTATTGTGAAGGTAGTCAGGTCTATTTTGTCCATCCAAATTAGTTCATTGGATTCTCAATAAGAGTATAAACAATTCAAAAAGTGTCACGTTCGAAATTGAATTTCACATTTTTAATAACATTTTTCCCAGTAATCCATTTATGACTTCTGAAAATCGCTAAAGCTTTATCTATGATTGAAATATCACAAAATCATGGACCAGTCATTAAAAAAAAGTATACTAATACATTGAAACTATTTATTATTTTCGTAATGCAGACTAATATTTGATAAACTGGTTATAATCATACATTAAGAGGACTGTATGCTCCTTCGTCACCCGCCCAATTTCATTCGAAGATTTCGTCTCTAACTGAGAGGAAAAATAGCACTCATATACATTCAAAATTTGTCAGAACATCATAAAACTCATAACATGCAACAAGTGCATCTGGGCAATTATTTACTTTTCTTATCTTATCATATTATCTAATTCATAGGTCAGTCATAAATGCCTTCTTTCATTTTATCAACGACACATTCTGACGTAGTCATTTAGAGACATTGTAAATATTTGGCTTATCTCTGGCAATATTTAATGTCATGTTCGTCTGAATCAACAAATTGGAACAATAGTTTTCAGTTTGTGCAAGGTACACTTGCTGACGCGAATTTAATTGTTATACTTGCAAAATTGCGCACCACCCAGCAAACAAGGATGGACTTTTTGGGCTGTTTAATGAACGAATTTGGGAAAAATGGATATATATTTCAAGAATGCGGGCAGCCATTATTATTTGTAGTCCTACTTGGGTAAAGCAGCATGTTTTTTAAATCTGCAATCTGCATAGTCATACAAGGTAGTAATTTTTTTTTCCAATCGAAGTACCATCCATTGTTTCTAATCACATTGACCCATCTTTCAGGTAAGAAATGAATTTAGTAACGCTACCACCCCTTTTTTTTCCAAAAATTAAAATATACATCATTATTTAGTATCCCCATTGCTTTCTAAGAACAGTCCTTTCCAAAAATGAATCATTGATCTGAAAAGACACTAGCCACAAGTTATATGGCGGGAGGAATAATCATTGAGTATTATTCTTGCTCGAGTGTGAATCCAAAAAAAGTCACTTTATGAATTCTTTAACGTGGTTCAACTGATGAATTATCAGAAAATTCATTAATAAATGAGTATGTGAGCTGTTGAAAAATTTTGAAACCTTATAAGCTCCTGAAAACGTGGTTCTGTTCTTATTTCAGTTCCATCCGTGCACAATGCAATATGGCTTAAGTTGAGCTGGAATCCGAAAAGAAAAAAAATATGTAGGTAGGAGCATTCTGAACGAAACAGAGTTCCATCCTTTTCAAACGATCCTGTGCCTACCCTTTCGCAAGCTTTCTGTCCCTGAATTTTTGTCAGAATTGATATCCTTGTCAAAGGAAATAGAACATGCAAGGGTGGTCTCGGTTACAACTGAGTTGGAAAAATTAATAAGGTAGTTGTTGCGAATGGAGATGCAGAAAGAGAAAAACGAATGTAGCAACACAATAACATTGTCACAAAACACGAAATTGAGAAACGTTTTATTTCACGTATTGTTGACGAAAGGCACAAAAAAATTCCAATTTTCTACTACACCTTTTCTTATGAAAAAAAAATTTTGTAAAACATTCCAACGTTATATTATCTATCTATTCTATATAAATTAAATGAAAATAGCTTTCCTTTACAAAAATGGTTACTTTTCAAATTGACTTGCTTAGAAAATTCTTTAATTTTTGAATGTAAAAAATATTATTTTATAATTTTTAGTAAAGGCTTTGGCCTCTGTAGAAGTGGGATTTGAGGCAACAATGCACATACAGTAATTTTTTTTTTTAAAAATGAACTCATATAAATAATGAAATTATATTGTTTGACCTTGAAATTTTATTGCTCTATTAACTGCTAATTATTCTCACTTACCATTATTAGCCTCTGATATTATAACATTGATATTACATGAGTGAGATGTACGTGAAGTTTGTATTTGGAATATTAATTAACTGAATAATGTAATTATACGTATTCCCTTTGAAGTCCGAATATCAATTAGATAATATGGTTCCATCATAGTACATCTACTCTGTCTGCTTCCAGTTTCTGTTAGGAATCATTTTCTTGGAACCTTAAGACTAAGGCCTTAAGAAATACTAAAAAAAAAATTTTTAGAAGATTAAGAACAGTTTAAAAAAAAAAAAAATTACATCTATTGGTTTTTAAATTCACCAATAGATGTAGGTGATACGGGTATTAGCAGATTTCCCTTAAGGGAAATCAGCTATTGAGGTTGTACTCATGATGGAATTTTCGAAATTTTTCTTCAAATGTCCATCGATCCTACCTAGTAGATGACGAAAATGAGGTCCGTTCAAAACTGTATATATATATATATATATATATATATATATATATATATATATATATATATATATATATATATATATTTGTCTGTTACCGCTCTAGCGGTCGCAATTTCTGTTTGATCGGTACCAAACTCGATATTTAGTTGGTTTATGTAAAAAGAAAGATCAAGTTCGTTAACGGCTGAAATCGGACCAGTGGGAGGGGGGGTTTAGAGGGGAGGATTTTCGAAAATTCGAAATATCTCCGTTACTATACGTCAGATCGCAAAATTGTACAGAATCAATCTTATTGCAAATTAAATTTACTATAAATATTGTTATATACATTTATTCCCTATCTTGAATATTCTTGAATATTAACCGAGATATTTGCATTTTTATTAAATTTGGGCCGATAATGGATTTTTGAATTTCCCGCCAAAAGCTAGTTCGGCCCTTTGTCGTAACTGTTCAGCTCTCACATGGAGATTTCTCTATTGTATAACTTCACGTGGGAAATCTGCTTAGTTTACGCAGCCCCTGCGTGACGGACTTTTTTATTATAGAAATGGGAACAAATTTGAAGTGAAATTGTTTGGGAATAGTATCAGGTAGCTAAATAAAATCCAAAGAAAAAAGGATAGGGGGTTTGAAGAAAACGAAAATGGCAAATTCTAAATATAATCGTGTTATAGAATTCATGTCGGTAACGAAGTAATGTCTCTAAATCACACTTCAAATCAAGTGGCTTAGTAATTAATACCAGCTTACAATTCAAATACTGTTTACACACCCATCGCCGTAATATGGAATGTCTCACATATTAAGTGATATATGCTTAATTAATCAGCCTCTCCAGGAATTGTTTTTGGCCATTAGTACCAAAGCGAACTAAATTTGGGAAATTAAACATTTTGGGTGGTATTTCATTTAACTCCCATTCAACTGCTCTTATGACAACAATGAATCTGAACTGTGAGTTGATGTAACAGCTAAACTAACATGTATTAATTATAACCTATCCAAGAATTCCTACAAAACGGCGAGAATGGAAATTTTGATCCACCAGAACAAACATCCCTTGGAAACTAATGGCCTCCCGGGGCTTAAGTGTGTAAAATAATGTGACAAACATCATTAAAGCCTATTGTTGAGTTTCTATGTTGTTCCAGGCTGCAGGTACTAACAAGAAGGTAGTTGGAACTAAACCCATTTGGTTTGGTTGAAATCGAAACGAATTTTAAGCTTTTACCAGATTTCCCTAAAGGGAACTCAGCTATTGAGGTCGTACTCAACGCTATTTACGAAAAATGTCTTTAAATATCCATCGGTTCTACCTAGTAGATGAAGAAAATGAGGTCCGGTTAAAATTGTATGTCTGTATCAATATCTAAATATATATATTGTCTGTTACCTCTCTTGTTACCTTGAGTTATCGTTACCAAACTCGATATATAGTCGTTTTATGTAAAAAGATAGATCAAGTTAGTTAACGGCGAAAATCGGACCAGTGGGAGGGGGGTCTAGAGGGGAGGATTTTCGAGAATTCGAAATATCTCCGTTACTATAAGTTGGATCGAAAAAGTTTATAGAACCAATCTTAATGTAAGTTCCATTTAAAATAAACATTGTTATATACATTTATTCATTATCTTGATTATTAACCGAGATATTTGCATTTTTCAGACGTCAGCAAACCCCCCCTCCCAAAACTCTCCTTACATAAACAATACTCTGTTATATAATAGACCACATTATTTTAAGCTTTAATACCAAATATCGTTTTCAGGAGCCATTTATTATACGAGATACTTGCAAATATGTGTTGGTGATCCACCCCCCCCCGGGCTTAAGTTTTTGTATTAAATAAATTTGAGCGACTGAGATAAAAATTATTCTGGTTCAATATAAATTACTTTGGGGGCTCAGGTTGGCCATGCAAGTTAAAGCGTTGACCATTATCTCACATGGTAAACCTAGAGTGGCGAGTTCGATTCTCGCCTGGGCAAAGGAAATTATTTAGTGACGAAATTCATTAAATAACGTCCTAAAATCCCACCCTGGCTAGAAAAGGGTGGTAAACTGTAGATAACCCGTCCCAATTAGCCTAAGTTGCAAAAAGTGGACGTTAATAAATAAATAATAATAAAAAATTACAGTAATGTATATAGTAAATAGTTTTCAATAAAATTAATACGTTGTATTCAGATTTATTTCAGTAATTGTTTTATTTAAAGAATATTTCTTTATACCTGTTCAGCCATACAGAGGTTGGCTAACCTGTTTATTTTTTGCCATCAAGAACAAGAGGGCCATAGCGATGGAGCCCATGAAGTGTGGGTATTACACGAGGCCAAGAAATGTAAAAAACTAAGTTCATTGGAAGGTCTGGAGATTGCGTTGAACAAGAAGCTTATTGGTAATCGCTGTTTGAACAAGAAGACCGATTGCTATAAGTCTGCAATGGCGGGGGTACTGGACCTCGACCTTATCTCCCGCGCCCCCAGCCAGTGACTTGCTGTCTTTCCCTATGAGCGCGTGCAGGTAGGTCAGTAAATATATGTTTAAGCTATACCTCAATGGATCTCTCAATCCGTATTTTATTTTAGGATTTGACTTAAGTCCATTTATTATGTTCATTTCTGTTAGATATTTATTTTGTGTTTTTATTTATTGTTATTAATATTATTAATGACCCTGTTAATGTATAGAGATTTTATTGATGTTATTGTTTTTCATGTGTAGCTCTGAAGATGGAGACAATAGTCTTTGAAATTGCTTATCGCCGAAATAAAAATTTGTGAAGAATTGGTCGTCTTTTTCTCTATCCAAGAGTTTATTTACAATTCAGACCCTTTTTAGTTTATTAAAATTGACTGAAAGATTTCTCATTACCGTTTGCATAGGTATATTCACTTAAGATTCACGGCGTTGTTAAGTGTTACCAGTATACAGATTTATCTAATGTAAAACTTCACGTAGGAAATCTGCTTAGTTTACACAACCTCTGCGTGACGGGCTTTTATATTATTTATAGTCTTCAATTAATTCAAGTACGAGGAGTTGGTGTTTTAGCAGATACTGGAAGATTAGTAACCTCCCCCCTTCCTTCTGCCTAGAAGAATTTCATATTTATTTCATTTCACACTTCTTGTACAGCTTAAAGTTCATGTTTGTCAATGGCTCCATGATTCCAGCTAAGGTACAAGCTGAGAATTTAACGTTAGACGACATCATCAGAACGTCAGCCACACCAGAACGTGAGGAATATATATCTTCTTTCCATTAACGCTCTTTGTCCACATATACTGTCTTATTCCATAATATGAATCTTCTGGTAATAGTCCATTAATGATTTACAATCACTAAACCCTAAAATGTTTTTTCAGATATGTTTTCTAAAGTCGTCCCACTCAACTGTATTTATTCAGGTCGTTTTTAAGCCAATTATCCACAGAAAAATGTTTAAGATAATGGAATTTTAAATAGCTGCACCAAATTCCATGATAAATAAGACCCAAAGGGCGTGGGAGCTCAAATCTCTTTTTCCTATTTAATGAAGCTCAGCAAAAATGAGATCTTTTTGTAAAGTGACTATTTTTGTTAAATATACTTAGTTCCTGGACTGTTTTATAAGCTTCTTAGCTGTCACTTTTTTTCCTTTATTATTATTTCGTCGACATTCATTAACTAAGTGGTTTTCCCACTTGGTCTAATTATAGTTGAAAAGTGATTTATAAAAATTTAAAAATGAACGAGAAATTATTTATAATCAATTACAGAATTTAAAGTGTTTTATATACTTTTTTATATTCGAAAACATAGAAATTTTAATAAATAAAAAAAATAATGAAGTACTCTGTTTATGTGCCCTCCTTTTCCAATGGATTAAACCAGTAAACATATAATAAGAAGGTTACTGGATGAAGTCACAATTACTTTTTCAATAGAAATATTTCCTTTAAACGAATTCTTAAAAGTTTCGAAAAATATGTATTAAAAAATCAATAAATGGGATTTTTAGTTAGTTAAAAGTGTAATATAAATTGAAAAAAAGTATTACTTACCGAATGAAATTGTTTCCCAATTATCAGTAGCGCAAAGATAGATATTTTAACCTTTACTAATGTCTAATTTCCATAAAACAGGTATGATTGTGCTTCAAAGCAGATATTTAATAAATCTAATAATTTTATTTCAATTAATAGTTAAATTCAATAAATGTAACTAATATTTACAGCCAGATAGATAGAAAATAAATAAATATAAAAAAAAGTACATCTATTAAAAGTAAAAGTCATTTAATTGTAATATTGGCTAATTATAATACCAGTTGAAAATATGTACTTGAAAGGGAGAAAATATATGTTTATGTAATATAATATATAATGTAAAAAGTATATATACTATTAATATATAGGATAAGTAAGTATATTGCCAGTATTAAAAATGTAAAATAATTATTAATTATTTGCAAAATATAAAGGCAGTTAAAAATATTAAGCCAGTCGTAAGAAGTGTAAATTGGTACAACGTAACTCGTGTTACTAGCACACATCTTTAAGTAAATATAAATAAATAAAAATGTATTTATAGATTAAGTTAATAAATAATTGTATAGAAAATTATTAAATTTAATACCCTTAGGATATGTCAAGAGCGGTATTTACAATATATTAGTTGATATTATTTAAGACATAGAGTAAAACAGGGACTTGTAAACAGCATTATACTACTATAAATGGCATAATAACCTAGTTGTTAATTACCCAAATCATAGTAATACTAATCCTAACAGCCATATAGAAACTGATGTCCAATGCAAGTTTTTCAACAAATTAACAGAGTCAAAATTTAGAGGAATGCAAAAAAAAAACCGCCCTGCAAGCGTTTTATATTTCAATTAAATTTTAGAAGAGAAACTGACTACAAATCTACGGTTTCATAGTAAAAAAATGATTACTTATTGTCACTTTAATTTGGCTAACTTAATTTGGCTCAAAGTGAACTAAGTATTACTTCATCAGAAGTGACTAGAATTAAAACATATATATATGCATTAGTACACATTCACTCATGATTAATTAGTGATTCATTTAATTTCCGGAAACCTTGTGCTCTGAATGACACATAACATATTTAGTAATTTACTTAGCCATACTGAAATACATCGATACGTTTATTGTATACATTAATCTTGTTTTGCTTAATAAAGTCTCTTACAAACAACCACTCTTGAAGAGCACAAAGTCAATATGGACGACCAACTCGAGACTTAACTTCCTCATGACCTCTGACTCAAGGATTATTGGGAAAAAGGAAGATAGAAAGTTACTCGAGTCAATATGAGAGTACTCTGAAGGGATGATGCTATGTTTGTCATCGGAAAAAAAAAAATATGAAGTCATCTGGAGTCGATAGTAACTGTAATAGGTCCACTGTCCAGGCTAACTTGCATAATCGGTAAATTTTCTGTTCTGTTATTTATTAACGTACACATTATGATACTTTTTTTTAATCTTTTATAGCCAGAGTGGGAAAAAAGATTTTATTTAATGAGTTCGTCACTAAATAAATTCCCATTGTCCAGGTGAGATTCAAACTCTCTGATCAAGTTTCACCAAGAGAGAGTAAGTCCAACGCTTTTACTCACTTGAGCCCCTTGTAAATTTCCTATCTTTACCTCGTTTAATTTTTCTATTATTTGGATAGGAAATCCCTAATAACATTCACACGCCTGAAATTGTAAACTCATTATATCAAATATTTTATTTAAAGTATTTGAAGAGCAGAACATTAAAACCAGTTCGTTGTTTATAAAGAGGTCTCACTGAGAGTGTGATAAGCCAAATAAAGAAATATGAAGAATATGGTGTTGAGGATACAATTACTAGGAATTATCAGATTTCCCTCAAGGGAAATCAGCTATTAGGTTTTACTCATGATGCAATTTTTGAAAAATGTCATCAAATGCCCATCGATCCTTCCTCGGAGATGACGAAAATGAAGTCCGTTAAAATTATATATATATATATATATATATATATATATACCTGTTACCGCGGTCATTCTAGTGGTCGGAAATTTTAACTAAAGATCAAGTTCGTTAACGGTTGATTACTGCCAATTTAATTGTTTCTAAATGTTTTTATATAAATATTTCTTCAATCATGAATATTAAGCGAGACATTTGCAATTTATAGTTTTCAACATTCAGTAAACCCCTTTCTTGCTTTATTAAGAATAAATTTGAATATGATGAAACACTTTATTAGAAACTTAAATTTCAATATTGTTTTCATTCGACATATAAAGTATGAAGTCCATGCAAATACGTAGCACGATAACGTCATCGTTCAGATTTAACGTTCTGAAAAGTTTTACTTGATCTATAGCAAACTCAATATTTTTATCCCTGTGACTTGAGAAATCTACTTAGTTTACACAGGCCCTGCGTGACGAAATTTTTTCATGATAAACCAAACTACATATACGTTTTTTGAACCAAAGACATACTCTAAAATCTCAAACTTTAATAGATTTTGCAGTTACACGAACGTAAACCTCAGCAATTAAAAAAAACAATTCGTAAAATTTCCTTTACAAAAGAAATACCATTCCGTAAAATTAACATACATTTCGAACATACTGTAATATTTGTAAATATGTAATATTTTTCTGTTTAATTATGTATTGGGTAAATTATTAATTTATGTTGATGTAGTTTGATTGAGGTAGAGGAGTTGGAAGCAACCTTAGGCCCTTTAGCTCCCTCTACCTGAGGCACCAGGAATCTAGAAGTGGCTTAGAATTCTATATTAGCTAAGTTTGTATCGCTAATATTGATTAGTGTAATCTCTCACTAATAAACCTCTCAATTATTCTCTTATTGTCATTATGGCAATTAATTTTCGATCCTGAATAAATCCTACTATGAAACTTAACTTCATCAGAAGTAAACCTGCTTATGATGATAACCTTTCTCATACGTCAAAAAAGGCTTACTATTAGCATATTTAGAATTAATACTACACCAGTTGTTAGTGTAAATGTCACAAGAAAAGAAAGAGAGGGTAAGCTGTATATAGGCTACTAGGAATATACATAGGTTATGACCGGTTAGATTCAGCAGGATTTTATACATTTATTTAAATAAACTCATTCTTATAAAAACCAAAAAGAAACGTTGTATGAAATAATAAAAAATAAACTCCTCGCATTTTGGTTTGCAAGGTGATGAAATGGCGGATCTAGAAGCTCCTAGTGCTCGAGAAGATTAAACAACAGCTACCTTCATCTGCTCCGAGAGTTTCGAAAACTCATATTTCGAAGGTGGCAGTCAGACTGGTCGAAGAAACATGAAAACCAACTGCAACATATCAAAATAATTACTGAGCGATGGAATACTGCTAGTAGAGAAATCCTAAAAGAGGAGGTTGTTCTTGCCGAATTGGGCACACAAAATCAATACAGTTATTTATTGAAAGGCTTATTCCCACCCACCTGCGATGGTTGTAATGTCCATCGTACTGTCTCACATCTTCTCCTCAATTGTAAAAAATGCAATATTCCAAGAACAGCGTTGAACCTCAAACAAACTTAAGAGAACTCCTTAGAGACGATGAAGAAGACGTCAAAAGGCTTTGCATTTTTAACCGAAACTGGTTTGTTCCGAGAACTATAGATTCATCTACTGCTAGTGTAATAGTAGATGCGGTATATTGTAATAAATAATCATTTATTTATTAGTTAACGTCCTCTTTATGCAACTATGACTAATTGGGACGAGTTATCTACAGGTTACCACCCTTTTCTAGGCAGGGTGAGACAAAGGATTTTATTTTATGAGTTCGTTACTAAATAAATTCCTATTTGCCCATGTGGGAATTGAACTCGCCACTCTAGGTTTACCAATTTATTTAAATAAACTCATTTTTATAAGAACCAAAAAGACAACGAAAAAGCATTATATGAAATAAGAGAAAATAAATCCAGATAGAAAATTTAACAAAGAAAAAAATATAATATAATATTTTCACTCAATTTACATTGCGTGAAATTACTCCCCCTTAGTTGGGATTCCTTGCAGCATCAAAGTGTATTCTCTATCCTGGAAAGTAGAAGAGAAAAGGCAGAAGTGTGGCTCCCAGGACCACTTCAAAACCTTCAACACCAAAGGTTGGTGAAAGGAAGCGAGAATCAACGAGTGTTCTAAGCTGATCCAGGAAGACAACTGACTTATAGAAGAAGGTTTCATTTTTCATCTAGCTGGAGCGCTAGTGTGCAGCTTTCTTATGCTTATTTGTGTTGTTATAAAATATCTTATTGCGGGGTGGGGGGGGGGTTCTTAGACGAAGTTGGAACTAATGGTTCATACACTTAATGAATATTAACTAGAATAAACTTAAACCTATTTTTATTTAGCAGATTTCCCTTAAGGGAAATCAGCTATTGAGGTCGTACTCATGACGCGATTTTCGAAAATTTTCTTCAAATGTCTATCGATCCTACCCAGGAGATGACGAAAATGAGGTCCGTTCAAAATTATATATATATATATATATATATAAATATATATATATATATATATATATATATATATATATATATATATATTTGTCTGTTAACGCTCTAGCGGTCGCAATTTTTGTTTGATCGTTACGAAACTCGATATTTAACCGTTTTATGTAAAAAGACAGATCAAGTTCGTTAATGGCTGAAATCGGACCAGAGGGGGGGGGGTTAGAGGAGGGATTTTCGAAAATTCGAAATATCTCCGTTATTATGCATCGGATCAAAAATTGTATAAAACCAATCTTATTGCAAATTACATTTACTATAAATATTGTTATATACATTTATTCTTTATCTTGAATATTAACCGAGATATTTGCATTTCTATGAAGTCGGTGGTTCGGATTAGGTCGGCCATCTTCGGCAATTCTCGGCTCAGGCGGAACTTCTTCTAACCTGTCGTTTTTAAACCTTACCTTACCTTCTTTACTTTGTGAGATTTATGCAAATACGTTCTGTTTCGCCCCCTCCCCTCCTTTAGTTCTTGGACTTAAAAAATTTGAGTAATTAAAATATAAAATATTCTTACAATTTCGAAGCCGTTTCAGTTGGGAATTTATTTTAAGTAACTGAAAGATTTCTCATTATCTAATCACGGTGGTATTGTGTTACTAGTGTGCAGATTTCTCTATTGTAAAACTTTACGGGGAAATCTGCTTAGTTTACGCAGCCCCTGCGTGACGGACTTTTTAATATATAAGACAAAAATGAGAGAAATGATAATTATATAAGAGTTAAGCCACCAACACCAGTACTGGAACATAATATGACACGTTTATTCAGCCGAAACGAAACTACATTATGATGAATGACTGCAAATGGTAGCAAATGAATCGGCACGCACGACCGCCTCCCGCCAAACGCGAAACACAGATTGATCTTCCTTGAGTAATGATTCTCTAAATAACTTATCGTGTGCAGATAAAAAGTAATTTACGTCAATATTGTGGGCAAACGTGTGGCACACATAAGATAACTTGAACACACGCTAGCTCACAATTTTCACACAACGCAATGTGTTCATTACTAATACAAAAAGTCCGTCACGCAGGGGCTGCGTAAACTAAGCAGATTTCCCTCGTGAAGTTTAGTAATAGATAAATATACATACTGCTAACACAACACCGTGAATAAATACAAACGGAAATAAGAAATGTTCAATAGCAATCATCCAATTTCAATAGCCTGCCGACAGGAAGCGTTAGGTTAGAAATGTAAACAAACGGGTCCCGCCTCACACCGGAAAGAAAAACTATTACTGAAATATATCAGAATATAACACATTAATTTTATTGAGAACTATTTACTATATCTAGTACTGTAATTAATAATGAGTCAGAATAATTGTTATCTCAATCAATAAAATTTTAGTAGTCCAAAACTTTAAGATGGGGGGGGGGAGTCACCAGTGCATATTTGCATGTATCTCGTATAATAAAGGTCTCTTGAATACAATTTTTGGTATTTAAACTTCCAATAATGTGATTTATTATGTATCAGAGTATTGTTTACGTAACATGAGTAGAAGTGGTGGTTTGGTGAAAACTGAAAAATGCAAATATCTCGGTTAATATTCAAGATAGAGAATAAATGTATATAACAATATTTATAGTAAATTTAATTTGTAATAAGATTGATTCTGTATAATTTTTCGATCCGACGTATAGTAACGGAGATATTTCGAATTTTCGAAAATCCTCCCCTCTAAACCCCCCCCCTCCCACTGGTCCGATTTCAGCCGTTAACGAACTTGATCTTTCTTTTTACATAAAACGCTTAAATATGAAGTTTGGTAAGGATTAAACAAAAATTGCGACCGCTAGAGCGGTAACAGACAAATATATATATATATATATATATATATATATATATATATACAGTTTTGAACGGACCTCATTTTCGTCATCTACTAGGTAGGATCGATGGAAATTTAAAGAAAAATGTCGAAAATTCCGTCATGAGTACAACCTCAATAGCTGATTTCCCTTAAGGGAAATCTGCTAAAAGGTGTTACCAATTGTTAACTGCAAAAAATAAATTTCCCGTTAGACTACAAAGATACCCCAACTTTCGTTATAAGTAACGCAATTCAATTTTATTTGGTCACTTTACTATAGTGCCAGTGAACTTCATATTAAAGATTTTAGCAGGTTTCCATTATGTGGTGTATTAGACCGTAAAACACTGTAAGATAGATTTTATACAAATAATAACCAAATAAAAGTCCGTCACGCAGGGGCTGCGTAAACTAAGCAGATTTCCCACGTGATGTTTTACAATAGAGAAATCCGCCTAATAACAGCTGTAGTAGGAAGGGATCTCTAAACCTATTCACGAGGGACGAATAGTTCTGGAAACGGCCACCAGAGCTCTCGGCGGAGAGTCCGGAACATGGCGGGGTTCCGTCGACCACAAACACAATACAAATGCAAATATCTCGGTTAATATTCAAGATACAGAATAAATGTATAGAACAATATTTATAGTAAATTTAATTTACAATAAGATTGATTCTATACAATTTTTCGATCCGACGCATAATAACGGAGATATTTTGAATTTTCAAAAATCCCCCCTCTAAACCCCCCCTCCCACTGGTCCGATTTCAGCCATTAACGAACTTTATCTCTCTTTTTACGTAAAACGCTTAAATATGAAGTTTGGTAACGATCAAAGAAAAATTGCGACCGCTAGAGCGTTAACAGACAAATATATATATATATATATATATATATATATATATATATATATATATATATATATATATAGATATATATATATATATAATTTTGAACGGACCTCATTTTCGTCATCTCCTGGGTAGGATCGATGGACATTTGAGGAAATTTTTCAAAACTCGCGTCATGAGTACGACCTCAATAGCTGATTTCCCTTAAGGGAAATCTGCTAAAATGTTGGTCATATGATTATCTAATTAATATCGTAAGAAATGCATTATACTCAAAATGAAGCATAAGAAATCAGTGAATGAGGTTGGCAGGGTTTAAAACTCTACAGGAAGAAAAATAATTTTTTTTAAGAAATAACAATAATAGAAACTCTAAATGTAATTGCTATATATAGAACCATTTTCTAAACGCTAAAAGGGGCTCAGGTTAGCCATGTGTAAAGGGTTGGCCTTTATCTCACATGGCAAAACTAGAGTGGAGAGTTCGAAGCTCGCCTGGGTAAAGGAAATTATTTAGTGACGAAATTCATTAAATAACGTCCTTAGTCCCATCCTAGCTAGAAAAGGGTGGTCACCTGTACATAACCCGTCCCAATTAGCCTTAGTTGCAAAAGGTGAACGTTAATAAATAATAATAACAATAATAAACGCTAAAATCTCAATATATAAATAAAATTTATTAGTTTTCTTTGCCCGGCTTGGCACATTTTATTATTTATTTCTTGGTGTATCTATAATTTATTACAGGCCTGAAAGGATTTTTGTCGACCTTCTTGCTCACGAGTGACACAAGTCAGTATAGGTTATAAAAATAATCAATTTGTAATTCGGGGCTCAGGTTAGCCATCTGAGTTAATGCGTTGACCTTTATCTCACATGGTAAACCTAGAGTGGCAAGTTCGATTCCCGCCTGGGCAATAGGAATTTATTTAGTGACGGAATTCATTAAGTAAAATCCTTAGTCCCATCCTGGCTAGAAAACGGTGGTAACCTGTAAAGAACCCGTCCCAATTAACCTTAGTTGCAAAAAGTGGATGGTAATAAATAATTTTAAATTTTTAATTCCAATTCTATTTATTAAAACATTTTTTTCCTACAAACGAACCTCTATTATGGAGTTAAACTATTAGTTTCAAACCAATTGAATAACCTATCACAATTTAATGTGTGTCTGTGAACTTAATCCTTTGTCAAAGTCTGTAAATGGTTTGGATCTCATTGTTGTGCTGATTTTAATAATCTTGAAATGAATGGCATTATTGAAAATAAATAATTAGAAACTAGCTATCACGTTAGACACCAAATTTGTTATTATATTAATAAACTAAATACAAAGGATAGACCCGAATGTTCTGAAGATCGTTAATAATTGTATTGACAATGGGCATTTTGAGAGAAGAACAATGTGGAAACTGAAAAAAATAAAAGGCAGAGAATAATATTTTTTAACCAATTGCTTAAGTGAGAATTAATTGCTTTGTGGAAAGTTCTATTTCCAATATGTAGGGGAGAAAGTCTTTTTCCTGTTGTTAGTTCAAAAAGTAGAGCGGAAAGTTGTTTTCTGGCATTGCCTCCATGAGTTGTATTTCCCAGGGCCTGTTGCCACTCGGTGTTGTCAAAACTTGGGAATATAACTTCTTCAACACCTTCAACCTCGATAGCCACACCCACACCCACAAAACTCAAGGAGAAAAGTTTATCACTGCCACCAATCCTAAGAATAGTCCCATTAAGCCCAAGGCACTTTATCATTTTTTTTATATGTGCCTACATTTTTATTTAAGCAGATATCCCTTAAAGGAAATAAATCATTAAGGTCGTACTCATGGCGCAAATTTCGAAAATTTTCCTCAAATGTCCGTCGATCCTATCTAGGATATGACGAAAATGAGGTCCTTTCAAAATTAAATATATATGTCAGTTAACGCTCTAGCGGTCGTAATTTTTGTTTGATCGTTACCAAACTTGATATCTAAACGTTTTCTGTAAAAATAAAGTTCAAGGTTGAAATCGGACAGGGGGGACAGAGGGGGGGGGGGAAATTTCGAAAACTCGAAATATCTCTGTTATTATACGTCAGGTCGGAAAATTGTGTAGGATCAATCTTATTGGAAATGTAATATTCTATAAATGTTAAATACGTATTTTCAATATCTTGGTTATTAACCGAGTTATTTGGGTTTTTTAGTTTTCGTCTTTTAGCAAACCCCTACTCTTACGCCTAGGCATAACATATTTACAACAAGCTATTTTATTATGAAGCACTTTATTTGAAGCCTCATTACCAAATATTGTTCTCATTGAACGTTTACGTTTTGAGATAAATACAAATACACGATGCACTTTGGAAATCAGCTTAGTTAACGCGGTCCAGCTTGACGGACTTTTTGAACATTGAGTTGCATTGAACATTTGTACCAACAAGTTTCATTTTATATAAGTGGAATTTTTTTTAGAGGGAATTTATAAATATTTTGAGAAATCGAACGTACTGTAATAATACTCTGGCGTTATACATAAACGGATCTTTACCTCTTCTTTGCTTCGGGTCAATGTAATTAAAATATAATTGAGCCAGAGACCTTATCAACTGTGCCAATTAATGATAGTATGGTATTTAATTGAAGGAATAGACGGTATTCAATCTCAGTAATTAATAACAGTCTTAATTAATTTAAATATATATAATTAAATGGACGGATTTTTCTTCGATCTGTCAGGGCATGAACCCAGGCTTGCTGTCATATTATTGTATAGCATTGTATTTGAGCAGAATTATTTAATACATTTTTCGTTAAATTTAGATAAATCGTGGGCTGACGAGTTTGGAGAGTCTAGCAGAAGTATAAGCAAACCGTATGGGAGTATCTTAGGTATTTTAAGGAAAGTGAGAGACATGAATCAAAAATCAACGTTTGAATTACAGTTAAATGGCCAAGCGCTGAATCTGAGCTATCCTCAGGTGGTAAACATTGCCAACAGTTATGTAGATACTTAGATAATATCAAGCTCAGGGATGGAGTGAGACACTGGACACAGAGATAGTCTTGCGAGGTATTTCCTTGCTTCCGATAGTGATACTGAGAGTGTGTACCTGTACAAATTTGCCATTGGTCATCTCGAGCTCCTGGAATGGCCAGTCAGCATGCTGGAGCCAATATGCTGATTTTGGAGTGTGGTTACAAAAAGGGTTGTAGAACACGAGGGAGACACTGGATAACGTGAGTTTATATGAGAATGGCTGTGAAGATTAATCTACATTCATAGTCGCTAATTACTAAAGACGCGAATAAATAAATAAATGAAATCCATTAATATTTTTGTAGTATTTATAGGAGTTCTGGACTTTCTGCTTCATCCAATCGATTTAATTTTAATTGTGTGTGTGTGTGTGTGCGTCTGTGATGAATTGGGCTTGTTTAAAGATAACTCCAATCAATTTTGGCTTAGAAGGAGTCAGTTACATGTAGTTTTATGTCATCTACCACCTAGAATTCTTTTAAATTATGTAAATATAGCTCAGCAAAGTATGAAATTAAAAAACGTTCGTCACGCAGGGGCTGCGTAAACTAAGCAGATTTCCCACGTGAAGTTTTACAATAGGGAAATCTGCCTATTAACAACTGTAGTAGTAAGAAACCTCTAAACCTAAAACATTATTTAGGGCGTAATAACCCAGTAGTTTCTAGCCCCCAAAAACAGTTGACCTAACCTCTAAACCTATTCACGAGGGACGAATAGTTATAGAAACGGCCACCAGAGCTCTCGGCGGAAAGTCTGAACATAGCCTGGTGACCACACGCAGAATACAAATGCAAATATCTCGGTTAATTCTAAAGACAAAGAATAAACGTATAGACAATATTTATAGTACATTTAATTTGCAATAAGATTTATTCTATACAATTTTTCGATCCGACGCATAATAATGGAGATATTTTGAATTTTCAAAAATCCCCCCCTCTAAACCCCCCCTCCCACTGGTCCGATTTCAGCCATTAACGAACTTAATCTTCCTTTTTACATAAAACGATTAAATTCCGAGTTTGGTAAAGATCAAATAAGAATTGCGACCGCTAGAGCGTTAACAGACAAATATATATATATATATATATATATATATATATATATATATATATATATATATAAATATATATATATATATATATATATATATATATATATATAATTTTGAACGGACCTCATTTTCGTCATCTCCTGGGTAGGATCGATGGACATTTGAAGAAATTTTTCGAAACTCGCACCATGAGTACGACCTCAACAGTTGATTTCCCTTAAGGGAAATCTGCTAAAACGTTCGTCACGCAGGTGCAACTTAAATGGAGCAGATTTCCCACCTGCTGGTAAAACACGCTTATGATCTCATATCACAACATATTCCCTATTTATGTGTACAGTTGATTAGAAATTAGTGGTGACGGGCTGGCTACTGCAGGCCGGAATGTAAACAGTACGAATAACTCCCTGAATACTTGAGTTACGAAAGCATGAATCCCCAAAAATTGTAGAGCATAAATAATTAAAAATTTAACATTTAAACATGATTGGTCCTATATCATTTTACGATTCCCTTATATAAAGACAGTATTTTGAATTTTTGAATCTCCGCCTCTAAAGCCCCACTATGCCTGGTCCAAATTCAGCCAATAACAAATATCATCCTCAGTGTTGCCTGAAACAGGTAAATATCGAGTATGATATAGATCAAGGAAACATATTCCAAACAAGAACGAAAAATTGATGAGGTTATCAAGAAATGAATTTGCATGTGTCTTGCATAATAAAGGTCTCTTTGAGACAATATTTGGAATTTAAGGTTATAATAAAATGACACATGATATAATAGCTTATTGTTAATATGACATGAGTAGGAGTGGGGGTTTACTGTAGGCTGAAAACTAAAAAAAAAAGTCCGTCACGCAGGGGCTGCGTAAACTAAGCAGACTTCCCACGTGAAGTTATACAGTAGATAAATCTGCCCGATAACAACTGTTGTAGTAAAGTATCTCTAAACCTATTCAAGAGGCACGAGACGAGTAGTTATGGAAAAAGCCGCCAGAGCTCTCGGCGGAACGTCCCGAACATAGCCGACCCCTGCCGATCACACACAGAATACAAATGCAAATATCTCGGTTAATATTCAAGATAGAGAATAAATGTATAGAACAATATTTATAGTAAATTTAATTTGCAATAAGATTGGTTTTATACAATTTTTCGATCCGACGTATAGTAACGGAGATATTTCGAATTTTCGAAAATCCTCCCCTCTAAACCCCCCCTCCTACTGGTCTGATTTCAGCCGTTAACGAACTTGATCTTTCTTTTTACATAAAAAGACTAAATAACGAGTTTGGTAACGATCAAACAAAAATTGCGACCGCTAGAGCGGCAACAGACAAATATATATATATATATATATATATATATATATATATATATATATATATATATACAGTTTTGAACGGTCCTCATTTTCGTCATCTACTAGGTAGGATCGATGGACATTTGAAGAAAAATGTTGAAAATTCCGTCATGAGTACAACCTCAATAGCTGATTTCCCTGAAGGGAAATCTGCTAAAAATCCAAACATCTCGGTTAGTATTCACGACAGAGAAAAGATGTATGTAACAATATTTATAGGCAATTACATATGCAATAATATTGATTCTATACTCCTTTTCGATCCGAGTTACAATAAGGAAAATATTTTGAATTTTCAAATATATATCCCCCTCCCCAGCCGTTAACGAACTTTCTTTTTACATAAAACGCTTTTATATCGAGTTTGGTTGCGATTAAACAAAAACTGCAACATCAAGGGTGGTAACGGACTAAAACACACACACACACACACACACACACATATATATATATATATATATATATATATATATATAAATAATTTTGAACGGACCTCATTTTCGTCATCTATAAGGTAGGATCGATGAACATCTGAGGAAACTTTTCAAAAATCTCGTCATGATTACAACCTCCAAATAATAATGAATTGAAGTTTGGCGATTTTGGAATAATAATAGTTAGGTGTTGGAATATATTTCTCGAATAAATAAACTGGTGGTTTGAAAGCATTTGATATACATCATTTAGAGCAGTAGTCCATCACTAACAGAGACTTGTGCATGATTGACAACCAAACTATTGATCGATATTACAATGGTTTCGGTATTGTAATGACAGACCACACATGATTAATTTCAAATGGGTATTCAGAATGAAATGGAATTTCCCTGTGATTGGCATATGTAAATTGCATATAACGGGGAAACCTTTAAAACTGGCTTCTCTTCCAGTAGAGAATTCATGGACCCACTAAAGATCTAGGATATAAGATTAAAAAGCACAAATGTTTAGTCTTTTGAAGAATTAATCTTCAATATAAGAAAAAAAAAGTATCAGTTTCTTGTAAATAAGGAATAACCAATTACTTCACCTGAAAGATTTATATAGTTCAATTCAACTAACTGGTGGTGGAACTCCAGAATACGCAAGTAGAAAAAGTCCATTGAATTGCATCAGAGGCAAAGAAATTGAAGTAAATGAAGAAATAAGGGCATGTTAAATTCACCAACAATACTGCAATAACCTTCGAATGTTGCCCATAAATTTTATACCTTCTTCTTTTCTATTTAATACTTGATTATACCATAAAAAAAAATCCATTTACGTTTCTTTCCTGCTTTATGCCCTTTTCCTTTTGTGTATCACTGCACTCCTAAATCTCTTTTTCTTGTTACATTCTAGTTACGGCTAGAATCGTCCGGAATGAAAACATTTGTTTGACTGAATATACTGACAAACAATGAAACATACAGATTCCCACCAAACACAGAAATAATCTCTTCAAAAAATTCGGTAATCTCTTCAATATAAAAACCCGTCACGCTGGGGCTACGAAAACTAATCAGATTTCCCACGTGTGCCACGTGTTTGTATTTATCTCAAAAAGCAAAAGATCAATGTGAACAATATTAGGTATTTATACTTCAAATAATGTAATACATAATATCACAGCTTATTGTTAATATGACATGAGTAGGGGAGGAGGTGCTTCCTGAAGGGTGAAAACTATAAAATGCAAATATCTCGGTTAATAATCAAGATAGTGCAAATACGTACATATCAACATTTATAGAACTTTACAATTTCCAATAAGACAGATTTCATGCGATTTTTCGATCCGACGCATAATAACGGATAAAATTTAATATGAATTTTCGAAAATCCTCCTCTTAAACACCCTCCCCCCTCCCACTTGTAGGATTTCAGCCATTAACGAACTTTATATTTCTCTTTACATAAAACGATTAAATATCGAGTTAGTTAACGATTAAACCAAAATTGCGACCGCTAGGGCAGTAACAGATATATTTCTGTATATATAAAATTTTGAACGGACCTCATTGTCGTCATGTACAATTGAAGGACATTTGAAGACATTTTTCGAAAATCGGGTGATGAGTACAACCTCAATAGCTTATTTCTGCTAAAATGCTATCTACGCCCACATATGTCTTCAGATAAACCTGCATTGAATTACAATAAGTGAAAAGTAAATAGAAAATAAATTTTGTAAAAATAAACATAGAACACCTCTGGATGTGTCTGAGTTTGTGTGTGCGTGTGCGCGCGTGCGTGCGTGTTTGTCATCGATCCCAAATCTCTCGTACAATCAAACAAAAGTCATAATGACGGGAAAAGATGAATGAAAAGGAAATGAGTGGATTGGAGTGCGTTAACAGGCTTGGAAGAAGACCCTTTACGGATTAATGGAAAGAGATTACTCTAGCCCAAAGAGAGATTAGGCCTTAGCGAGAGGCCGGCAAAAGAGAGAGATAATACCTGGCTTATTTCCGCAACTTCTCTTGCTCTGATCTCGATCAACAAACTCAGCAAATCCGATCTTCATCAAACTCGGCATCTCCGATCTCCGTCGAATCACCTTTATATGGCGTCGTTACAAGTCCTTCCCTTCTTGACTGGAAATTTCAAAATAAACAATAAGGCTGATTTATTCGAAAGAAATTGTGGATGGACTTGACCGGTTGTTACACTGTAAGAACCAATAATCTCAGAGCTCATGCATAAATAAAGAAAGCCGGATGATCTGAGGATCAGCCATAATCCTATCGTAAAAATGATTCCTAACCATCCGCCATCTTACATTTTAGCACATTTCCTTTAAGAAACATATCCTCAAAAGTAAATCGATCCTACCCAGGAGATAATTAAATTGAGGTCCGTTCTAACTATGTGTGTGTTTGTATATATATATATATATATATATATATATATATATATATATATATATATATATATATATATATCTGTTAACGCTCTAGCATTCGCAATTTTTGTTTTCATCTTTACCAAATTCCATATTTATACTTTTTATGTAAAAATAAAGAACACGTTCGTTAATGTCTGAAATCCGACTAGTGCGCGGGGGCGTTTAAAGGGAGGGAATTTCGAAAATTCTTAATATCTCCGTTATTATGCGTCGAATCGAAAAAGTGTATAGAACAAATAATATTACAAATTAAATATTCTGTAAATGTTGTTATATGTATTTTTTTTTTAATCTGTTGATTACTAACCGAGATATTTGCATTTCTTATTTTTCGGCCTTGAGTAAATCCCCACTCCAACACGTGTCATGTTATCAGTAAGCTGTTATATTATGAAGCACATTATTTGAAGACTAAATACCAAATACGCAGGCCATGCGAGACGGACTTTTTGTTGTTGAAGATCTCTGAATGATACTACGGATGGTGAAGCCAAAGAACAAACTAAATTACTTCTGATAATATATGCACTGAAAATGTGAGGATGTCTTCATATGCGGCTCTGCAGTAATACTATTATTGCCAAAATTGGGCTATTCATTTTTAAATGTCTTGAGGAGGAGAAGAAGTCCAACTTATTCCATATTTTAGTAACATATTCTAAAAAATTTAGACGACTTATTCCACGGAGTCACAGGGAATCCTTGGTTCCTGACACATCATTGTGAAGAGCAGGGCACTGATGATGGAGCGTATGCTCTGAAAGCGCTCTGTCACTACGAATAAAGAATAGTGAAGGAACGAGGCGTTTTTTCTTGCCTGAGACTTATTCTACGTAGTCAACAGATACAAAAATAATGACACTTGCATGAAAATAATAGCTGTGGCGTAAACACTAATTATTATGATGAACAATTTAAAAAAATATCAAGAACTTAACTAATTATATTCCAGAATCTAAATAAATTTTAAAATTGTGAAAGTACGGTTTCTGGTACTGCTGTGACATATAAAAAGAAATATATTGTTTTAACGCGTAGTTCTACGAGGTAATAGTAGCGTAACAGTTTCCAAGGGCATTAATTCATATCAGTTATCAGTCTATCGAACCAAACGAAACAATCGTAATTAAATGAAAACAAACGTATAATTGAATCGAAATAGTCTTTAGAAAGGTTTCTTGTTACAATTGTTGAACTGTGCTAATTGGAAGCGGTTTGAATTCAGAATTTTAGAAAAGTAATTCGGCAATATATGTGTATATATATATATATATATATATATATATATATATATATCTGCATATACATATATTTTTTTTTATTTATTTCCTTCCTTGAAGTAACCCTACAGGAAGGGAGTTTATTAGCCACACGTCCCGTTCAACAATTTGTACATAACGTGTGCTTGATACATACAATTTTTTAAACAATGAATAAATTAAAATATTTGTAAAATAATATTATTTACAGTAGAAAGAAAAACAAAAACCAAAAATAAATTTATGTTTTAATGATAATTGATTAATTTAACTGTATTTAAGTTTAAAATAGTTCAGGAAGTAATACATTTCTTCAGCAAATTGTTTTAATTGTTTATTGTGTTTATAAAATAAAACTTTTTCTCAACAGCCCAGTTATCTTGTGGGCTTTTTAATGGGGATTTAAAATATTCTCTTTGGTCCATTAGTAGTCTGCAGTCATAGAGCAAGTGTCTGTAAGTCTTTTCAGTAGTAAAGTCACAGTAACAGTTTGGTTGATATGTTAAGCCAAAACGATTAAAATAAGTGTTTGTTGTTCCGTGTCCTGTGAATAATTGTGTCAAGCAATAGTCTGTTGATATTGATTTTTGTCCTAAATACTCTTTAATGCCTGGAATAAATAGTTTTAGATGTTGTCCTTTCGTAGTTACGTATATGCCATTTTTGTTGCCATTTATTAATTTAGTCAGCAAGTAATTGTGTTTTTCAGTGTGATTTGGTTATTTTGTTGTAGCATTCTGGAATTTTGTTATCTTTTGAGGTTAATTTTTTATATATATATATATATATATATATATATATATATCACATCTAATTTCATCACTCTCAACATTTCAATCAGTCCTAAGTAAACATAAAAGAAACAGTGGGTTTTTTAGTCCTCAAATATAATACAATTTTGTCTGATGAAATTTTTAAATCCCATAAGTAAAATAAATATAAAGTATTGATACATCTGATAGATAAAATGAGAGAGAAAATTTGGAGGCTTTACATAAAGGTTTGATTCAGAATGTATTTGCTCTCATATTTTAAATCTTATATTGACTCTTCGAGGATTCAATTTTTTTAATATAACACTTCTTCGTCCTGGCGAAGAATTTTTTCATTTTCATATTTGGATGAGGAACAACCTTGAATTGAGTTCAATTTATTTTTAAGCGACGATTTTCTACATTGAATAATATATTACATTGAATAGATTTTAGTATTAATTTTTGTTTTTTTATAGGACAATTAAAGCTCTTAAAAAAAATTAAAACACTTGTTAGTACCATTTTTTAGAATATCTTTGAAAACCAATTTCAATAGAGTTTGTTACAGCTGGTTTAATTGCCAAATAATTACTACAATTACTGAGTTAGTATGAAATTTACTCAAATTAGGGACTAAAGGCCCGTTTTTGACAGCTGAATTTTCTAATATATTTTTCCATCGCTTAACCAGGAGTGGGCAGTGGTTAAGAATGTGAAACACGGACTTAATATATGTAAACACTAAGGATGAGAGATGATGACTCCATTTGAATATATTATAAGTTGGGAAGCTATTTGAGTTCATGCGGGTTGGGCAAAAGGCAGTCATGGCAGAAAGGACCTTTGACAAACCACATATGTAATTACTTCCAGGCGGCCCTCATCAAAGAACACCCTTTCCCTCTATGTAACATCTACCTGTACTCCTTTATTAAGGTTTTAATTTAAAAAATAACGCAGAGGGAGAACAAAAAAAAAGAATTTTTTTACACAGAAAAAAAATTAGTTGTTTAATTGAAATTATAGTTCACAATGGCACTAGCATAGTTTTAGCAGATTTCCCTTGGGGGAAATCAGCTATTGAGGAATCTTATAGAAAATTAAATGTACTATAAATATTGTTATATACATTTATTCCCAATACGGAAATATGTTTTGGTGAACCCACCCCTTCTTAAGTTTTTGGACTACTTAAATTTGATTGATTGAGATAAAAATTATTCTGATTCTTTATAAATTACAGTACTAGATATAGTAAATAGTTTTCCAAATAAAGGGTTAGAACCGCCGATATAAATGATACTGTTGTCATACCTGTCGGTGGAGACCGTCGTCACTGGCTGTTGATCGAGTACAGCTGGCATTGTGCTATCGATGCGATGGCACCATCTTCAAGCCCGTCAAAAACAACTATTCGACGGGGTTGAAGATGGTGCCATTGCATCGAAAGCACAATGCCAGCTGTACTCGACCATCAGCCAGTGTCCACGGTCTCCACCGACAGCTATGACAACAAATAGTTTTCAATCAAACTAATACGTTATATTCTGATATATTACAGTAGTTGTTTTTCTTATTACCGTTTGTATTTATTTACTTAATATTTACGGTGGTGTTGTGTTACCGGTATGTGGATTTATCTTTTTTTAAACTTCATGCGGGAAATCTGCTTAGCTTACGAAGCCCCTGCGTGACGGACTTTTTTTTTCACCTAGCTCGGTCTAGGATTCCAGTTGGGTCACTTCTACCTCGGAAAATCTTTATCAAGCTTGTAGAATGGATGTGGATTAATTGGAAAAGCCAGCTGGATTAACACTTCAAACACATTCTACATTTAAGTCTTAATGTCTTGAATTTAAACTCATGGTTATGGTTAAATAAATAAATATCGTTAATACAAAGTATATAATATAAAAATATCTGTGATTCCTGTGCCAGGTTTAGAACTTTCAATTATGTTATCAATTGGCAATTCTAGAGAATGGTGAAACGTAATAAATAATGAAAAATATACTCAAAGCAAAGCATAACCCAAATTAAACATGAATAATTGTAATAAGAATAAAACATACAATCTCTAGCTAGTGATTGCACATAATCTTCTATTTGTAACTATAAAAGTGATGGAAAATTTAATGATATAATTATTTTATCATGGAGACGTCCTTAAACAGCAGTTTTCTCCTTATTATCACAGACCTGGAATTGATACGCTCCAAACATCTAGCTGGATTGGGTATGACATTGTCAATCCAATCACATTTGATCTCTGTTTCCATCGGTATTACTCACTATTTTTATTCTTAAAAGAATATCCCATTTGTGGTTCTTTATTAAGTTGTTAAAAATTTGGCCAGAGCTGAATATTACCGTCTAAAAACTTTTTACAAAGCTACATTCTAAAAAAATCATTATTTTTACAGTACATTAATATATTACCAGTTTCATCCATATTTTGTCAGTTGTAAACGATCTACCATCATAACTAATAAAACCGATTAATTCAATTCATTATTACTTAATTAAAAAATAGCTTGAGTACTTTCCGAAACCAAATGGAGTACGTGTGTAACAAATGTCGTTCACGCATCTCGTTATCTGTTCATTTTGTCCGATCAAAATCATTTTTACTTGATAATTTATGCCTTTATCTTGTAATCAAATGAAAGAAAGATTGAACCAATATTTATTTATTTTTATTGTAATTTCCATAAAAATAGAATTGGCTGCAATAATAATCAATTAATGATAAGTATTCTATCATTTATAAGTTAATAAAATTTTCATAGGTATATTTCTGTCTGTAACCGAAACGGAGTTTCAAATAATAAATTCCAACTAATCGATGATTTTAGCGAACATATAAATGAAATGACACTAGATTCAAAAATCGGTACCATCTTAAAATCTGACTAATTAATACGATTTTGCTGTATAATGAAAACAAACACAATTTCACTCACAGGTTTCTCACACAGAATAAGTATGAATATTTATTTCAACATCGAAAGAAGAATAGACATTGATTCCAGATTCGTACAGGTCGACGAGATCCCCCTTAGCAACTGAAACTTAAAGTTCTGTGAAACAAAAAAAAATACCTTTGCTTTACGTGTATCTCTTCATTTTCTGAATGAATCTGTTGGATGAATGAAAAGACCTATAAACATGTTCGTATTAATAACATGATCATGAAATGTATACAATATACCTTGTATTTTCAACTATTTTGTTGTATTGGAACCTGCTCTTTTCATATTACTGTATTCGCCCTAATCCATAAGATGCTTGATGTCTTCAAAATATGATTTTTTAGGCCTCCCTCTCCCCCTATACCCAAGCATCTTACCTTCGGAGATATAAGTAATGAAATTGTGATATGCTCTAGAAGTTTCACTCTGTTTTTTCCATGGCCTTGATAAGACTTTTGCGCTCACTTGCCTCATTTACAACTTCCATGTTGGATTGTTTTTTAGTCCAACTTGTTGTAGTGATTCTACGCCAGAGCAATATTTCCATTGCTTCCAACCTATTTTATAAGCCCTTTTTTGGAGTGTCCAACTTTCACTCCCGTAAAGAAATACTCTCCCAACATAAGAAAGAATTAGCAAACATTTTTTTGGTGTCCATGCGTATATTCTTATAAGTTAAAATGCTTCTTTTGCTCTGGATTACTTGTTTAGCATTTGCTAATCTTCTGTTATATAAAGAAAAACATTATTAATTGGGATCCCTTACTATCACCCCCAAAGTTACAGTAAGCTGTTTGTATTCTACTGCCTTTTAATGGGTTTTCACCTTTTCGACATTATTATTGACTGTTCGCGGAAGAATCAACTCCGCGAAGAGTGAAGTAGGCACAAGACCTCCATGACGTCATCCACCGCCACTCATCCTTGCCCTGGACTGGGGACCTCGCTGCCAGCGTATCCAGCCACGAGGGGGACCGGCAGGAAAGGGAAGAAGGAGACGAGAAGATGGGAGCCTAGTGCGGCTAGTGAAAGAAGCCATTATCATCGAAGTGAAAAACCCCCTCAAAATGCAGGAGTAGGCCTAAAAGGGCCCGTCGGGCGATGAAGCGGGGAGTCAAGGAGGGGAAGAAACCACGACAATAAAATAGTGAGTACTCACATTTATCTCAAAATTCAACGCACTTCGAAGCCAACAGGCATAAACCCCATAATGGGCCCCACCAAGCAACCTGCTCCACCACGAGTTCAACCCAACCCACAGCAGCTCACCAATCGAACATCATTAGACATTAAAAGATTTCCTTATCATTTGTTCTTATTATCGACCACAAACATGGTCCATGTAATTATATCTATTGTACATATCCATGACTTATAATTTGCACCACCATACCCCCTCTCACCATACAGTCCACTCTCTTAAAATCACTAAAAGGGGCGAAGGGGCATCTCCCTATATATCTTTTAATGGGAAGCCTCTTCGATCCCCAAACAATGACTTCATTACACCTGGAATAACTGGATACATTACAACTGTCGTAACTGTCCTTGCACAAACAGGCTGACAGACATTTAATAATTCTATCTTCGAGAAGACCTCTGCCGGCGACTGCTGTGGCCATTTATTTTTTTGGCCAGAGAACAACACTGTACTAAAAGTGATTGGTCACCCTGAGAAACTTTAAAACCTGGAGAGAAAAATGTTATTGATACTACTTTGGTACCTCCAGAAAAGGTTCTCTTTCCCCCTCTCCATTTCAAATTGGGGATGATGAAACAATTTGTAAAATCGCTGCAAAAGGATGGGGACTGTTTGAAATATCTATGTACAAAGGTCCCGAAGCTGTCAGAAGAAATAAGTTCTTTGTGGAAAGTATGAATAAGAAGGAAAAGGAAGCTTGGGTATCCTTCAAGTATGTAGTGCGAACATTTTTGTGAGTTTTTGTGTTCAACGGACGCTACCAGCATGTGAAGCTCAAGACTGCAACATGAGCTTGAAGGTTTATTTTTTACACTCCCACCTAGACTATGTTCCTGAAAACCTGGAAGCTAACAGTGAAGAACAGGGGAAGATGTTTCACCAGGAATTCCGTGATATCGAGAGACTGTACCAAGGAAGATGGGATGTCACTATACTTGCAGACTACTGTTGGATATTTAAGCTGGAAACTAAAGATGGAAATTGTAAAAGGACTCGGCGAAGTATCAAGCAAAAAAAGAAATAGTTTCATGAAAACACGAATAAGTATAGTATTGTTACTATATGCCTCAAAATAATATTTCATTGGATGTAAAAAATAATATTATGTTTAATAATTTTGAAGAAACGAGTGCTTTTACCAATTTTTTGTGTTTGAATTTGCAAAAAAAAAAAAAAAAACCCCTTATTTGATAGAAACAAACGGACATCACTTCTGAAATCAGCGCATTCTAAACATAACATGACAAAAACATCTTTTTGCAGCCCTGTGTATTTAAACGTTATGTAAAACTAAAGATCAAGTTCGCTAATGGCTGAAATCCGACCAGTGGAAGGAGGGGGCGGATTATAGGGGGAAATTCGAAATATACCTGATATTATACGTCGGAATGAAAAAGTGTATAAATGTTGTTATGTTTGTTTTTTTCTATCACTTGATCATCAGCCGAGATATTAGCACTTTTTAATTTTAGGCTTCAGTAAACAGTACTACTATTCATGTCAAATTAACAATAAGCTGTCATGTTATGAAGCACTTTATTTGAAGCTTAAATACAACATATTGTTCTTATTTAACTTTTACTTCTTGAGATAAATGCAAATACGTGGCGCATTAGAGGAATCTTCTTAGTTAACTTACAAGCCATCGCCATTTACTATTTTATTTTATTTTTTTATAGTGATGTTCCACTCTTGACTTAATATGATCGAGAAAATCGAAAGATTACCGAACATTGATGTACCCTGAATCTTAAGAAATAAGAGTGAATGTTGCTCTCAACGAAAAATGCTTTAACCCCTACAACGATGAGCTTATAGATATTGAGTTTTAGTCAGTTTCCAACTGGGTTTAACCTCAGATAGAAAATTATAACTGTCCATTTTGTAATTGAAAAAAAATACCGATTAAAGAAAAGTGATTGGATCATTGGTTTCCTTTGTTAGGTCCGCAGAAAAAGAAAAAAAAAAGTGATTTAACGCGAATAAGAGGCCGTTCGGCGAACAGAGGAGGTTCCCGTAGAGCAATAAATTACTTTTGACCCCACTAACTCTTTCCGTCCCAGAATTCCTGCTACAATCTGCTGCTTATGGTGAACCATTTCTTCTATTTCCTTCGAGGATTAACCCAGATTGTTGAAATACCAGATAATAGATTTCATCAATCGCTTCTTTCTTTGATTCCCCAGATTCAGCTTTATAATTTTAAATTTGACTTATATCGCTGAGCTTAAAGCATATTTGTGAGGCAAAAAAAAAACTTTGCAACCAAGGAGTTATTCAAATAGAATAACAGGGCAGAATTTAATTAATTTCATTTGTTCTCACAAGTTGTATCCCGACTAGTTGTGGTATCCAATCTGAATCACAGAGTTCTAGCGCTTCTTATTGATAATTTAATAATTCCTTTGAACTACAATTTGGAAAAGGGAATGTTAAATATACACTTCAGTCCAATGGCAGAGGGCCCAGAAACTGCTGGTCTGTTAATAAATTATGGAAGCTACCAAAATCTAATCTTAAACTTGTGTTAATGATTTACAAAACTAATTATGCTTAAACTAGAAATTATTTATGCGCAACATTAATTTATATCCTACCAGTATGTATTGAGTCGGTCCATTTGAGTGACATTGAACATTCATCCAAGTTATGAACTAGATTCCTCAAAATATGTGATGTTATGCCCGCCTCTATTCTTATTTTAAACTATGAATTTAAGGAGAAAACCCGAGACCATATGATTTCCAATGAAGCAAAGTAATATATTATATAAACTATTAGAAGTCACATGCAAATAAAATCAAAACTTAATAACTAATTGGTTTTGGACAATAAAACATAAACTCACTATGTTGGAGTTCTTATATTTTTATTTATTTCCATCATACAACACAAGGATCAATAAGAAGGCCAAGTCCTCTACTGTTTTTTTGTTGAAATTGTTGACTAATCTCTACAAAGTCCTTCTTCGTTGTAAGCAAAGGAAATTGTTGAAAATCATTTTTAAGCTTGATCGCCAACCACACCGCAATCCACTCATGCAGTGTGAAACTATCAACACAGAATGTTTCAGATAATATTGAACAAATTTTCAAGTCAAAAATTTATTTTGAATAAAATGAGAGTCAGTAGGGAGTCTCATTGGATATTCCTACAAATTTCAACACCCAGGCAGTCATTCGATTTAGAAATTATTGATGAATCCATCGTTATGAAAATGGAAAAAATATGAATTTTAAACGTATCAGAAAATATAGCAGTACCATTTCAATTGAATGTTCAATATAACAACAATACTATATGTATATATTCAGATATTATCAAATGATATTTCATGGGGTCGAAAGTGCACGATTTAGCCCTTTGAATTTAATTTTCAAAAGCTTTATAAAATAGAAAAGAAAGTTAGCATTTTTTTGATAATAATAATATTGGCAATTATTTTGAAGAAATTGTGATAATTGCTAAAATTCGGCTATATCTTGAGTAACAAAGCACTATTTAAGTTGCAAAATAATTTGTTAAAATAATATGAATCAAAGGTTTGGTTAACTTTATTGATTTATTATCTAAAAATACGAATAATTAAAACATTGGCTCAGTAATGTTAAATATCATTCCAACTTAGGGGACTCAGGTTGGCCGTGTGAGTTAAGGCGTTGATCTTAACCTCGCGTGGTAGACCTAGAGTGGCGGGTTCGATTCCCGCCCTGGGCAGTAGAAATTTATTTAGTGAAGGATTCATTAAATAAACTCCTTAGCCCCACCCTGGCTAGAAAAGGGTGGTAGCCTACAGGCTACCACCCTTTTCTAGCCAGGGAGGGCTATCTACAGATCAGCCCTTCCTGATTAGCCATAGTAGCATAAAGTGGACGTAAATAATAATAAACAAAAACATTCCATCTTACACTCTCTTTCTGCCTGAACCTTCCACTTATCCTGGGATATTATTCAGCAACGTGAATATGGATTTTAATTTGGGAAGTTGTTTTCGTTTCATCTTCCTAATCATCAAAGACAAAAATTAATATTTTCAGTTTATCTTCTAATAATTCATCAGTACAGTACTATAATTTACCAGCACCGAACATCTTCCTTAGAACTCATATTTTGACAACCAGCTGTCAACAGGCTATGCGCGTATTCGGTCCTCGTGCGATCATGAAAGGCATTTATATGTCACTGGCTAGAAAATATGTAGATACGCGTCAGAATTAGCCATAGTAGCAAAAAGGCCATGTTAAGAAATAATAATAATATACACTTCTATTTCATTATTCTTCGTTAGACAAAATATATATATTGAAGTATAGTATGTCTTGTAATAAGGATGTAGACTCCTTTTGGCTCTTCCAGACATCCAGGAACAATCGCTCTCTGCATTGTAGAGTCTTGACTTATTTACTTATGTTTTCACTACTAATTCTAAGTCCAAGTTCTTACGCTGCACATCGTAATTTATTTTTATCGCCGTTCAATGGTGACATGGATCTACAGAAGAGCCATTAACCATACTTAAGCTGAACATATGAACCCCTCCCCTCCCCCTTAACTAAAGATTAAATTTCACACGAAGATACTCGATCGTCGACAATTCCATAGTGGAATCGTAACTTCATGCATTATTCATGACTGATAAGTGTCTTGCAGGAGCAATGACGAAATGATGGGGTGAAATGATGTTTGATTACCCCAGTATGGCCCAAATTGAAACCGGAGCTGTTGATAGCTCGTCCAACCTTGGTAGTTATCGGGTTGTATTGAGATGGCTGTCAGTTACAGGGCCATCCAAGCCTGCCTTTGTCACCGCTAGGGTTACATGTGTCACAACCGGTCCCTCTCCAATGCACATTATTCACACGCTCAGTCTTTCCCTTCATAATAATTACAATTTTTTTTTATCATTTTTAGCAGATTTTCCTTAAGAAAAATGGAGGTTGTACTCATGGCGCAATTTTCGGAATCTTTCTTCGAATATCCATCGATCCTAACCAGGAGATGACGAAAATATCTTCCCTTCGAAATTTCATAAATGTCTGTTAAACTCTCTAGTAGTCGAAATTTTTGTTTGATCGTTTCCAAACCCGATATTTAATCCTTTTATGTAAAAAGGAAGATCGATTTCGTTAATGACAGAAATCGGACAAATGGGGGAGACTTAGAGAGGGAGAAAATATTAATATCTCCGGAAAGCTCGAAATATCTCCGTAATTATACGTCGGATTTAAAAATTCCTAGAAGCAATCTTATTGAAAATTAAATTTAGTTTAAATATTGTTAATATATTTATTCTCTATCTTGAATATTAACCGAGATATTTGCATTTTTTAGTTTAACCTTAGTACACCCTCAGTTCTACTCATGTATACTCATAAACAATACTCAGTTAAATAATAAACCATCTTATTCGAAGCTTAAATACCTAATATGTTTTCAAGAGACCTTTATTATACTAGATGGATGCAAATACGTTCTGTTGGCCCCTTCCCCTCGTTTTTTGTTCTTGGTGTATTAAAATTTGAGGGATTGAAATAAAAATTATTCTGATTCATTATAAATTACAGTACAAGATATAGTATAGTTTTCAATAAAATTAATATGTTATTTGCTGATATATTTCAGTAATTGTTTTTCTTTCGGGTGAAAAATATTTCTGTCTATACAGCTCTGACTCGTTGGCTTACCTGTTTGATTACAATTCATACGTTCTCCGTTGTGGAGGTTATTAAAATCTTAATTGACTGAAAGATTTGTCGTTATCATTTGTATTTATTCACTTAATTATAACGGTGGTGTTAAGTGTTACTAATATGCAATTTATCTATATTGTTATCTATTTCAAAACTTCACTTAGGAAATCTGTTTAGCTTACGCAGTCCCTAAGTGAAAGACTCTTTTAACAGCACATTTAGGTACTGGTAGTTTTAAGATGAACCGGAGTACCCATAATTATAAACAGGGCAAGTTTTTGGTACCAGTATTAGTAAATGTAATTCAACATTCTAAGTAGGCCACAATAAATAATACTTACGAATAACTATGCAGCATAAAGTTACATTAATATTAAAAAATAATAACGAATTTCATTGGTGGCCTACAGTAGTAATCTAGCCTCTCTAATTACTAATTAAAGCAGTGGCGAAATTCTTCTGCAAAAATATTTCTTGAACTCCTTTAAAACGTATTCTAATCACCGGTGGTAAAAATATATAGAAACAATTATAATTAGGTTACTTAAGTTATGTATTTGGATCCGCAAAATAACGGTTTTATGTCAGTTACAATGTGTTATCATTTATCAAAAACGTTTAGCATTGAATTAAAGTACAGTTCCCTCTTTCTTCATAGTATTTTAAAATTGAACCGCGCCTTCTTATGAATTAGCAGATTTCCCTTATGGGAAATCAGCTATTGAGGTCGTACTCATGACGCGAGTTTCGAAAAATTTCCTCAAATTTCCATCGATCCTACCCTGGAGATGACGAAAATTAGGTCCGTTCAAAATTATATATATATTTGTCTGTTAACGCTCTAGCGGTCGCCATTTTTGTTTGATCGTTACCAAACTCGGAATTTAATCGTTTTATGTAAAAAGGAAGATCAAGCTCGTTAATGGCTGAAATCGGACCTGTGGAAGGGGGGGGTTTAGAGGGGGGATTTTCGAAATTTCACAATATCTCCGTTATTATGCGTCGGATCGAAAAATTGTATAGAATCAATCTTATTGCAAATTAAATTTACTATAAATATTGTTCTATACATTTATTCTTATCTTGAATATTAACCGAGATATGTGCATTTGTATTCTGTGTGTCGTCGGCAGGAGTCGGCTATGTTCGGGAATTTCCGCCGAGAGCTCTGGCGGCCGTTTCAATAACTTTTCGTCCCTCTTGAGTAGGTTTAGAGATACCTTATTACTAAAGGCGCTATTGGGCAGATTTATCTACTGGAAAACGTCACGTGGAAAATCTGCTTAGTTTACGCAGCCCCTGTGTGACGGACTTTTTTATCTTACACGGCAGCAGTGAGCACTCGTTTTTTAATAACTTAGTATTTTTTTTTCTCCTTATAGTAACTCTATGAGGAATTATTTATTCGAATACATGTTCCATTGCCACATGGCATATTACATGTATGATTATGTTTAAATACATTTTTATTTTACAATATACACACGTTAATCAACCATCTAATCATATATAATATAAAAATAATTATAATAGTAACAGTAAAATAAAATATTAAAATAAGTAAGAAAATTACAAATAAAATTAATATATGAAATGAAAATAAATTAAATGTAATAAAAAATACAAAAAAAAAAAAAACAGATCAGTTAAAGTTAAACTCAACCAATGTTTAATTTGCGAGTACATGTAAGGTAAATATACTCAATTATAATTCTCATTCCTCACAAACAACTTTACATTCTAAAGTAAACAACAAGTCGTATGATGATACATTCAGCACTTAAAAATTGTAAAGGAGTTTAGGAGGTAGTCCAACAAAACGCTTGAACGTAATGTGGCTATAATTATTTAATGAATAGGCACGATTATTTTCGTAACGATAAGGATCGATGGCCATCAAGTTTTGAAAAATCGCGTCACCAACAAAATCTATGCAAATTCTGGAGTAATACTCGTATCTTCAAAGCTGATTCGCCGCAAGACGATAAGCCCGTTCATTTAATATATTCTCATATCTCATTCACAAATTTTATTTAAATTCTGTCACACTTTTATTATGAAATATGACAAGAAATCGTATTTTTTAATTAAAATTTTAAAAAAAAGTTGCAACCGAATTAATAGATGTTTTATATTGACGTGTCCTGAAAGTAGAAACCCCCTTCATATCTTTTTAGCAGACTTAAGGGAAATCAGCTATTGAGCTCATACTCATGAGTTTCGAAAAATTTCTTCTAATGTCCATCGATCCTACCCAGGAGATGACGAACATGAAGTCCGTTCAAAACTCTATAACTATATATACATATATCTATTTATTTATATATTTGTCTGTTAACACTCTAGCGGTCGCAATTTTTGTTTAATCGTCACCAAACTGGGTATTTAATCGTTTGATGTAAAAAGGAAGATCAAGTACGTAAACGGCTGAAATCAGACGAGTGGGAGAGGGGGGGGTTAGAGGGGGGATTTTTGAAAATTAGAAATATTTCCGTTACTGTACGTCAGATCGAAAAATTGTATAGAACCAATCTTATTGAAAATTAAATTTACTATAAATATTGTTAAATACATTTATTCTCTACCTTGAATATTAACCGAGATATTTGAATTTTATTGAGTGTATCGGACGAGCTATGGTTCCCGCCAAAAGCTAGCTCGGCCGTTTCCGTAACTGATCGGCACTCGTATGGAGATTCCTCTATTTTATGACGCGGGAAATCTGCTTAGCTTACGCAGCCACGGCGTGACGGACTTTGTTGAGTTAAGACCCCTTGCATGATGTGTTTCTGCCGGGAAGCTAAAGGAATTTTCATTTTAGGCTAAGCCCCCTAAAAGGAAAATTCCTTTAGCTTCCTAGCAGAAACTATATATATTTTTGTATAGATTTATTTCTGTCTCACTAACTTTCACATATTAGATTTTTTTTATTTTTTACTAAATTTACTTTAGGTCAAATAAAGTATTTACATCTACTTGACGTGCGCAGATAGGTCTCGCCTGTATCTTTTAAGTTGTTTTAGTCATAATGAGCTTTGTTAAACATCAAAGGGCAGCATTGTTTGAGGATCTCTTGTCAGTTAGAAAGCAGGTGTAACCGTAGCAGCCTCTTTGTTGTACAAGACCTTTAGGCAGCTCAAACAACATAGTCTGTTTACAAAATAAACTGCGCTCACATTTATACTATTGACGACTATTTCTTTGTTTTTTTTTAATGAGATTAATAGTTCATAGAGAATCTTGATTTCTAACCATTCAGTGAATTATTTCCTCAAGTTGCTACTGAAATATTTGTATATCTATCGTAGGTTAGTTCATTTGAATATTTCATCATAGTTTAGTTTACTCAATAATAACAATAGTGAATAATAGACAATCCGGGCCTCAGGTCAGCTAAGTGAGCTAAAGCGTTGCCTTTAATCTCACATGGTAAACCTAGAGTGGCGAGTTCGATTCCCACCTGGGCAAAGGAATTTATTTAGTGACGGAATTTATTAAATAAAATCCTTAGTCCCACCCTGCCTAGAAAAGGGTGGTAACCTGTAGATAACCCGTCCCAATTAGCCTTAGTTGCAAAAAGTGGACGTTAATAAATAATATTAATAGGCAATGGAGAAGAAGTTTTTTGACCTTATATTCATTCGGAATTGAAGCTCTAAATATTTTGGCGGTTACACTACCATCCACAAATCTAAAATAATCATGCAATTATAGTTTCTCGTTACATCTGTAACCGAAATATTTTATTATAAAACTATACTTCCTGCAAGGAATTTAGGAATAAATTTAATTTATTTTTAAGTAAATAAAACTGGGCGTAATTTCTCCTTGCAGCTTTCCTATTACCAGTTTATACACAGATGGAAAAGCATTAAACCATTCCCTAAAATTTAATAAACAAACTATAATATATGTTACACCCTTAAAAGAAGTTATCGATATATATATGTGAATTTTAAAAACAACTAAGAGTTAATGCATTTTAATGGCAGACAAATTCGACTTGTTGATCGATTCTTTGTGAAATGATGATCATTCATTCCTGCTTATAATATTCACCTAATAAACTTTGTCAAGTACACCTACTTCTTTTTTGTTTTACTAGACCAAATATACAGTCTACATATTCCAATTTAGTTCAGAAAATTTAAAAGTCTTAACACTTTTATAGCGTATTATTTATTAAACGTATGTCAAGTTTTTAAAAGAATAGGTTTTCCTACTTTGAAAATAAAGGAAAGCCTTGATATGAAAATTTAGTATAGTTTCTTCTAACTATTTCATTTTAAACTTATTCGTGCCATGAAAATCAATTATATTGAGGGATTTCTTCCCCCAATGACTGCATCTGATGTTTTTCATTTAACCTTAAAAGGTTTCAGATTAAACCTTTTAATTATAATAGGCTAAAGATTGTGAAAAGTCATTAGCGAGGAAGGAGCGGCAGCTACTGTATTGAATCGAAGTAAGGTTCCAGGCTTCCGAGGCAATCAGTTCTCTTTTAATTCACCGTTGGATGGCTCATTTTGTAGCAGGTTTCCCTTGAGGGAGAAGATTAAGATTGAACTAATGACAATATTGATAGAAAAGTCCGTCACGCAGGGGCTGCGTATACTAAGCAGATTCCCCTCGTGATGTTTAACAATAGATAAATCTACATACTGGTAACACAACAGCACAGTCAGTCAACATCTAATGAATCAATACAAACGATAATTAGAAACCTCCAGATCTGAAAGGTAAACAAACAGTTCTGCCGACTTCTTACCGGAAAGAAAAACAATTACTGTAATATATCTGAATATAACGTATTAATTTGATTGGAAACTATTTACTATAATTAGTACTGTAATTTTTAATGAATCGGAATAATTTTGATCTCAGTCAATCAAATTTAAGTAGTCCAAAACGTTAAGAAGGGGTGTCACCAGAACATATTTGCGTGTATCATGGATAATGAATGTCTCTTGAAAACAATATTTGGTATCTAAGCTTCGAATGATGTGGTTATTACATAAATTAGTATTGTTTATGTAACGTGAGCAGAAGTGGGGGTTTGGTGAAGGCTGAAAACTGAAAAATGCAAGTATCTTGGTTAATATTCTTGATACAGAAAATATGTATTGAACAATATTTATAGATCATTTAATTCGCAATATGATTGGTATATATAGTATTTATCTTTAGTACTAGTAGTTACTTTTAGTAAAGGAGATATTTCGAATTTTCCAAAATCCCGATTTTAGCCGTTAACGAACTTGATCTTCCTTTTTACATAAAACGATTAAATATGGAGTTTGGTAAGGATTGAACAAAAATTGCGACCGCTAGATCGTTAACAGATAAATATATTTACATATATAATTTTGAACGCACCTCATTTTCGTCATCTCCTGGGTAGGATCGATGGACATTTGTCAAAACTCGACGAGTATGACCTCAATAGCAAAAAGTGGACGTTAATAAATAATAATAAAACGATTTCAGAAAAATTTCTTCAAATTTCCATCTATCCTACCTATGAAATGACACACACGAGATGTACATGTACGTTACATAAACATATATCTTCCAACTCTTGTCAAATAATTGGAGATTGCTTACGATCATTACTGATTATTTTCTAAAGAAAACAATGGTTTGTCTTCCTTATTATGTAATTTATTTATGTTAAACGGGTTTTAATATTGTTTTTTGGCCTTTTAGGCCCAATTTAACCCTTCGAAACATTTTTGCGTAAAGATGATGAAGTAAAACCACAAATTGTAGCCTATAAAAATGCTATTAGAGTGAAAGGAAAACTTCAAGTGTTTTGAAGCAATTTCGTTTAGCTAAATTAAACTGATTTCTAAAAAATACATCACTTAAACAAATCGTAGTTAAAAATTAATTACACTGCAAATGAATTATACTGCGTACTTTAATTTATTTTCAACTTTTTCTATGCACTTTTGATTCTAGCTACTTTTGTAAATGAATGAGAAATTCTGCACTTTAGTCTAAATATAAAGCTTGTCGTAAAATGGGATATAATGATAAGAGATTGTAATGGGCAGTAATAGCCATAATGTGGCGTAATAATTGAAATTCATAAGTGTAATACTTCCATAAAGAATATAGCTTCGAGTTCAAAGCACCTATCTTTTCTAACTGCTGATATTAAAGTTGGATATGCCCTTTTTATAGCGCATATTTTCTCCCTTGTAGATAAATAATGAAACGAGCTTTCACTTTGTTCCTTCAATATGGCTGAACTTCTTTCTACCAACAGGATACCGAGGGAAACCCTGCTTTCCTTTTAGTACCCACACAAAATTAATTTTGAAACGCTCCTACTCAACTTTGAGAGATCAAATTGAAAGAATAAAATCATAATGAAGAGTTTGTGTGCGTGTGTATTTTTTTCTCCTTAAAGCAGTATTTTTATGTTGATGACATCATCATAAGTTATTCGGGAGCGGAGAATGATATGAGGGGTCTTATGGACTACGTCAACAATTGCCATAGGCAGTTAAAGTTTACTTTGGAGATGGAGAATGAGGGGAAGTTGAGTTTCCTGGATTTGGTTATTTCAAGGAAAGGGCCGTCTCACTCCTTCAACATTTATAGAAAGCCTACCGCCACTGCCATCATGATCCCTTCTGATTCCTACCACCATCCTCAATATAAAACTTCAGGCATCACGTACTTGATAAACCGACTCCTGAGTATCCCATTGGCAGAAGAGGATTTTCAAAGCGAGTTTAAGTACATAAAACTAATCGCAACAGCCAATGGGTACGATGAGAGAATGGTTGATAAAGTCATGGCACGCCGATTCACAAAGATGGTCCAAGATGAGTTGAAACAAGGCGAGAGAGAGACTCGAAATCCGGTGGGCCAACTCAGCATCCCATACCTAGGGAAATTTTCAGAGAAGATAGGACGCATGCTGGAAAAGGTTGGCCTTCGTACTGCCTATCGAAGTCTAAGCTCCCTAAAACATATGCTCCCAAGGATTAAGGATGCGGTCGATCCACTGGATAGATCTGGTGTGTATCGGGTTGCTTGCCTGACTTGCGGAAGCTCATATGTGGGGCAAAGTGGAAGGAAGCTAAGACGCAGATTAAAAGAGCACCTTTCCACCAAGACTTCGGAGGTACGTAAGCATATAATAAATGAAGGGCATGAAGCAAATGCCGTTGAGTTCGAGGTGCTCGACCACCTTGGCAAAGGGAAGAAAATGGATATAGTGGAGCAGTTATGGATCAGGATGGACATGCTGGAGGATAAGAATATTAATATTAGGGGGGAGGGTGGCGTGCTCAGGCATGTTCCGTCCTCTGCAGTATCTGCCCTGGCCCGAGTAGGCTCCCAGTCTCGCCGGAGACGTCGGCTCAATAGGGACCAACTCTAGGTCAGTTCCTCCTCCATCTCCTAATTATTTTATTTTATTTTGTTGTTTTGATGCTTTTAATATTTATTTGTAACGTTTTAGTCATAAGTGTTGCGTTTTATATATTTGTTTGTTTTTTTAAATGTTTTTTAATACTCGACTACCTTTGTTGACTTTTACATTTATTTATTTATTTATTTATTCATATATATTAGATGTTTTTGTAAGTATAAATGTTGTGTCACAGAGCACTGATGATGGGACGGTTTGCCCCGAAAGTACTTTGCCTGTAATAAAGAAGTATTAAGAGTGGAGGTGTTTGACCTTTATGATCCTTCCGTTGAGTAATTTTTTCTACTTATAAGGATATGATGGACATTTAAATTTAATACAGAATTAAAAAATACATCAATAAGTGTTATCATGTATAATTGGGGTTCCACTTGTTGACTGTAAGAAAAACTTCTCCGTAAACATTTTCCACATTGGGTGTGAATTATATACTGGGCCCTTAAAGAATATTTTCGGAACCTACTTTTCTCCAGATTATACGGACATCTTCAGTCCAGACGATTAATTGTTTTGTTCGGAACCGCTCTGCCCGATAATGAATTCAAATATTTCTGATTAATATTTATAGACTTAGTTCCCGAAAATAATTTGTAATTTGAGTTATACATGATGAGTTTGTGGTTCGAGTAATTTGACTTTGGAATATCTTTAAGCTGTTGAGTTCGAATTGGATATTGGTAATAGATTGTCAGTGCGTTGATAGAATGCAATTCTTTTATTCTCTTAAGATACTGATAGGACCTACTAAATAAGCAACGTTTTATCTTTGCCCAGGCTTTGAAAAGAAAATTTGTTTTGATACATTCCGGTTTTCCCGGAAATTTCCTGCGTTGGATCATCTTGTATAGGCACATTCAATAAATTTTCAGAAGCACATTATAAGCCTCTTTGAAGATATACGATCAATATCTGGTGTCTTCCTATTACTTTAAGAATGCGTTTGTATTTTCTATTAGCGTCGGTTAATCTAAACAATTTCAAGATGCATAATATATATTTTTCATTAGATCATAGTGCAGTTGCAAGGGCCATCAACAAACATTCCTTTTTTCCTCTGGCAGAATTTATTCACTATTATCCTACATGTTTCGTGCCCTATATACCATTTCTTTAGGCCACGAAATAAGTAGGGCATTTTTTGAATAAAGTGTGTGTGAGGAAAAAAAGGAGATTTATTTTAGTGATTTTTGCCTCTACGCAATAAAGAATATTTGAATATTGGATACAGAATAAGAAAAATGTCCATTATTTATTGCAACTCTTTCGGACTTCAGTTAAATCGTCATGCTTAATATATTTGTACATTACATAAGAATTTGTTTGCTATATTCATGTAGTAAGCCGAGTTTTTTCTGGATGATCTTGCACTTAGCTTTTTTCTTGGTTGAACAAATTCATGGTATTCTATTAGCTATTTTGGAGAAAGCAAGTCCGTAATATTTTATTTTCATTTTCGCTTACATAATTAACTGGTATTCTGTGATTTTATTCTAAATCACAAAAAAAAAAAAAACTACTCGGACAAAACCGTCCCATAAACGCTACGGTTTTGTCCGAGTAGTTTTTTTCTGCGTAATATTAATTTTTAGTTTAATTAAATAACCTCTTGAATAAATTTATTATCGAGTCTAGGAATTCCATGGTTTCACGCTCTATTGCAATTGCATGCTTAGGGAAATGCGCTATTGTACACATTAATATTTTTTAAGGTTTTCCATATTTCATCTCTTGCTACAGCGTTTTAGTAATTTTGATTCACAACTTTAAGTAATTCCAGCTACAAAATAGATTAGTAGATTCGGACGTTTTGTATTAGTTATGCTCTTGTATCAGTGATTAATTTGAATATTAAACTAAGTTGATATGATATGGTCGGCCACCTGTTGTTTGTTTTTTTACGTTTTAGAATAAACATCTTTATCAAGACCTATAAATTAATATTTTAACAAACATTACAGAATTAATGTATTACAACAATAACAAAATTAAAAAGTTCTTTGATTTTAGACACGATTTTCTTCATGCTGCTGAAAATTCGATTTATCAATTTTAATTTAAGTCTGTATAAAGGAATTAAATGATCTAAAAATATCAGCAAAATTTGCTTCTTTACTTTTGGACGCTACATGTTGACCGACTACCGTATTATATAATTGACATTCATAGCGTTTTATAAGAAAAACAATTTATTATGGAAAATTGTGTGACATAATTTACAAAGAATGGATTAGAGAAAAATTGAAATTAAACCACCAATTAGGTAAGATCATTAATGATAATAGAGTTCTGAATTGATGTTGAAGCAAATATTTTATTTAATGGGATCATCATTCCATTCTTTGTATTCCGTTGGATAACAATCTTAAGCTCTTCAAAATGGATATCCGAGGACTGCCCTAGAATAAATAAGAAAGAAAACGATTTTTTTTTTTCTCTCCAAACATTGGATAACCAATTAAATTCTTTGTGGATTGGCTGAATGAATATTGACGAAAAGTCCTCAGCTGGTCTATTTATTGACTTGGAGGATTGAAGGAGGCCGATCCTTTAATGATCTGTCAAGAGGGTAAACCCCACCAGACCTGGGCGTGTCCAACGTGGAAGCCGGATAATCACATCCCCTTCCTTTGCCCTTCCGCCATGAATATTTATATACTACTATATACTATCCATGCAAATTCATTCAATACATCTCAAATAATAAATTAACTCCTCCCTATTGATCCTGAAACGCCGGAGAGTGAAGTAACAGTGTCTGCCTCGGGATATCGGGCATGTTTTAAATTCTGGAAAAGTGGTTTCAAAAGCAGCACCGAGCCCTCGACGTATCGCACATCCAATCGAATTCAAGGTAAGTGAAGTATGATTACCTTCAGTAAGTACCACCTGAGCTCGTAGGCCTTTTCGAATTCAGGACAACTTAATTAAGAGCGCTTTCAAGAAGAACTTGAGACATTGTTCATCGATTCCAAGTGACCACAAGTGGCACAAGAGCAAGACACTCACTCGTCTGCCCTTCCAAATTCGGGAAGACAGAAGGAACATTCATCATGTACCTCAAAGTTTCAACTTCCAAATTCAGGACAAGTAAAATAACAGTGTCTTAAGCGTGCACCTGAAGATACCGCCTGCCCTTCCACATTCAGGGAAGGAGAAGTAAGATTCGGGGTGAGAGAAGTAAGTGTCTTCGGCATTTACCTCAAGATATCGCCTGCCTTTCCGAATTCAGAGAGGGTGAAGTAAGAGCGACTTCAGCATGTACCTCAAGATATCGCCTACCTTTCGAAATTCAGGGAGGGTGAAGTAAGAGCATCTTCAGCATGTACCTCAAGATATCGCCTGCCTTTCCGAATTCAGAGAGGGTGAAGTAAGAGCGTCTTCAGCATGTACCTCAAGATATCGCCTGCCTTTCCGAATTCAGAGAGGGTGAAGTAAGAGCGACTTCAGCATGTACCTCACGATATCGCCTGCCTTTCGAAATTCAGGGAGGGTGAAGTAAGAGCATCTTCAGCATGTACCTCAAGATATCGCCTGCCTTTCCGAATTCAGAGAGGGTGAAGTAAGAGCGTCTTCAGCATGTACCTCAAGATATCGCCTGCCTTTCCGAATTCAGAGAGGGTGAAGTAAGAGCGTCTTCAGCATGTACCTCAAGATATCGCCTGCCTTTCCGAATTCAGAGAGGGTGAAGTAAGAGCGTCTTCAGCATGTACCGCAAGATATCGCCTGCCTTTCGAAATTCAGGGAGGGTGAAGTAAGAGTATCTTCAGAATGTATCTCACGATATCGCCTGCCTTTCGAAATTTAGGGAGGGTGAAGTAAGAGTATCTTCAGAATGTATCTCACGATATTGCCTCCCCTTCCAAATTCAGGGAGGGTGAAGTAAGAGCGTCTTCAGCATGTACCTCAAGATATCGCCTGCCTTTCCGAATTCAGAGAGGGTGAAGTAAGAGCGACTTCAGCATGTACCTCAAGATATCGCCTACCTTTCGAAATTCAGGGAGAGTGAAGTAAGAGCGTCTTCAGCATGTACCTCAAGATATCGCCTGCCTTTCCGAATTCAGAGAGGGTGAAGTAAGAGCGTCTTCAGCATGTACCTCAAGATATCGCCTGCCTTTCCGAATTCAGAGAGGGTGAAGTAAGAGCGTCTTCAGCATGTACCGCAAGATATCGCCTGCCTTTCGAAATTCAGGGAGGGTGAAGTAAGAGTATCTTCAGCATGTAGCTCAAGATATCGCCTGCCTTTCCCAATTAAGGGAGGGTGAAGTAAGAGGGTCTTCAGCATGTATCTCACGATATTGCCTCCCCTTCCAAATTCAGGGAGGGTGAAGTAAGAGCGTCTTCAGCATGTACCTCAAGATATCGCCTGCCTTTCCGAATTCAGAGAGGGTGAAGTAAGAGCGTCTTCAGCATGTACCTCAAGATATCGCCTGCCTTTCCGAATTCAGAGAGGGAGAAGTAAGAGCGTCTTCAGCATGTACCTCAAGATATCACTTGCCTTTTCCGAATTCAGGGAGGGTGAAGTAAGAGCGTCTTCAGCATGTACCTCAAGATATCGCCTGCCTTTCCGAATTCAGAGAGGGTGAAGTAAGAGCGTCTTCAGCATGTACCTCAAGATATCGCCTGCCTTTCCGAATTCAGAGAGGGTGAAGTATGAGCGTCTTCAGCATGTAACTCAAGATATCCCCTGCCTTTCCGAATTCAGAGAGGGTGAAGTAAGAGCGTCTTCAGCATGTACCTCAAGATATCGCCTGCCTTTCCGAATTCAGAGAGGCTGAAGTAAGAGCGACTTCAGCATGTACCTCAAGATATCGCCTGCCTTTCCGAATTCAGAGAGGGAGAAGTAAGAGCGTCTTCAGCATGTACCTCAAGATATCGCCTGCCTTTCGAAATTCAGGGAGGGTGAAGTAAGAGCATCTTCAGAATGTACCTCAAGATATCACTTGCCTTTTACGAATTCAGGGAGGGTGGAGTAAGCGGAGTCATCAAGACCTCGAGAGGTCGTACATACTTTCAAAGTCATGCAAGTTGAAGAAATGCGTCTACAATAAGTTTCTCAATATATGACCCACAATAACAAGTGAAATAAGATGATCATCAATAAGTCGTTCGAAAAATACGCCCGTCCTCCCAATTTCGGGTGAGGTGGAGTAAAAGAGTATTAAAGAAGAACTTCTATATATCTTCCATCCATTCAAATCCAGAGTACGTAAATTAAGGCTACTTCAACAAATCGTTCGAGCGATCCTCCGTATTTCCAAATTCAGCAATCAAGTTGGCAAAATATCGTATTCAATAAGTACCTCGATATGTCGCACATCTTTTCAAATGTTTGGCTTACCGAATCTAGAACTTTTTGTACAGAGGAAGGTTGCTCCCTAAATACTACTAATGTTCAGAAAGTAAGCATTATTGTTGTACTAAAAATTACTTCTTTTGACAGATGTGAAAACATAACACACAGAATGAGTTTTTCCTGCTGGACTGTGAATCTGTATGTATTGTTGGTGGTCCCAATTTAATATCAAAAACATAATTTCCTTAGAAAGCCGATACCCCAAAAGAATGCTGTAAAGCAATATCAATCCAAATCATATTTCTAGAACTATTATTTTCTTTTGCTATGATCACAATACAATTAGTAAGAAGAATCAATATCATTGTGAGTCCAAAGAGGTTCCTAATCTCTGGCTGGCTAATTAATCAGTTCTAGGTACCCATAAGGTCTAAGTGGAGCCTGGGGCGGGCTTTAGAAATGACCTCGGCTAATAATATAATAAAACCTAATTCAATTAAGGTTTCATTGTACCATTCCTACTTGTGTTTCATTGCTAAGGCTTTGTTCTTTCCTGGAAAAACATATACGGTTCTGTTAAAACAGTTATATTATCCATCTGTTTCTTCATAATATAATTATGATTAAATCAATTTGCTATTCGGTAGGCATTTCCCATTCTTGAATGTGTGACAAGAATGGCTTTTAGCTACATTAATTTGTACAATATTTCTTACAATATTAAGTTGTGACGTCATCACACAACGGAGTTGAATGTATCTCATCTGGTAAAGATTTGTTGAAAACAATAATTGGTATTTATACTTGGAATAAGACGTTGAAATATGTATTTACTTATTGTTAAAGAACTTATTTTACTACATCTTGAGATCTATTGGAGATAAAACATTGAATATTTGAGAAATAATGTATATCACTAGCCCAATAAATATTGGATTTATTTCCAAGTCAGAACTACCTCACAATCAAATCGATGGTGGTTTATCCGCTTCATAAATGGAGGCGAAAAAAGTAATGGTTATCCTATTAACAATGCTCTCGCAGAAAGTCGCTAGTGAATATGTCGCCAACACAGTAGCACTGAAGACGGGGAGGTTGCTCCGAAACTTTTTCTAAGGTCTTAAATATTGGTTGATGGTTAATCATTTTAGCAGATTTTCCTTAAAGGAAATCAGCTATCCCCATCGATCCTACCCAGGAGATGACAAAAATGAGGTCCGGTCAAAACTGTATATGTATATATATATATATATATATATATATATATATATATATATATATTTGTCTGTTACCGCTCTAGTGGTCGCAATCGTTACCAAACTTGATATATAATCGTTTTATACAAAAAGAAAGATCAAGTTCGTTAACGGCTGAAATCGGACCTGGGGCAGGGGGAGGGTTAGAGGAGGAGAATTTCGAAAATTCTTATTACCTCCGTTATTACGCATCGGATCGAGAAATCGTATTGAACCAATCTTGTTGAAAATGTAATGTTCTATAAATGTTGTTCCGTACACTTTTTCACTATCTTGATTATTAACTGAGATATTTGCATTTTTTAGATTTCGGTCTTCTGTAAATCCCTACTCCTATTCATCTCGTATTAACAATATTCTATTATGCTATGAAATACTTTATTTGAAGCTTAAATACCAAATATTGTTCTCATTGAACGTTTTAGTTTTGAGATAAATACAAATATGTGGCGCACGTGGAAAATCGGCTTAGTTAGCACAGCCCCTGCGTGACGGACTTTTGACATTCCATCTGTGATGATACACTCAACCATCCAGCCCATTCCTAGTCCCTAATTTCCATGTTTTATTTTTCAGAGCCCATGAAAGCAAGCAAAAAGAATATGAATGTATATATTTTTTCCAATCTGTAGTACCGAAATAAATAATCTGTTGAATAAGACAATCGTTTGAATTTAAATGCATGAAAATGTAAAAAGCTTCTATTAATATTAATACTTTATGAACCATCCATTTTCTAGATGGTCTGTGTGTAATATTAATCATGAATTACATAAATAAACTTTATAATATAATAATTATTGTTTAAAAAGGACATCCGAAGTAAAGAAAGTGGAACAATATAAAGTGGATTTTTTTGTCAATACTCGACATTTATTGTTGTATTCAACAATATACCTTTCAAAAAGTTTGAAATAATTGGTATTAATTTGTTAGCAGAACCTTTCACGGAACACCCCCTTCCCAATATTACACACGAAAACATTCCAATTTATACTTTTTAATTGAGTATAATAAGCCGGAAATTGGCTCTTAATAAACGTGTTTGTAAAACCCTTCTGAAAAGAGCTTCCTCAACCTTCACTTTCATCTTTTTTAACTTATTTTTGAAATACAAATACTACATTTCCACTTGGAATTTTGTATGACTTTCTATTGTTACTACAACTGGTGATGAAGTTAATGTCTGGTTCACAGATTTCAGCAGAATTTCCTTAAGGGAAATCAGCTTTTGGGGTTGTTCGAAACATTTCTTCAAATATCCATCGGTCCTACCAAGGAGATAACGAAAATGAGATCCGTTCAAAATTTTACACACACACACACACATATATATATATGTAAAATTTTGAACGGACCTCGTCATTTCCTTGGTATGACCGATTGGCATTTGAAGAAATGTTTAGAACAGGTAAGGAACAGACAAACATTTCGACCACCAGAGCATTAACAGACAAATATATATATATATATATATATATATATATATATATATATATATATACATATATATATATGCAATTGAATTTTTATATTTTTTGTCAATATATTGATTACTAACCAAGATATCTGCACTTTTCAGTTTTCGACCTTTAGCCAAATATTGTTCTTTTTAACTTTTATGTTTTCAGATAAATGGAAATTCTTCCATGGAAGTTCAATGGAGGGAAATCTGCTTACTTAACGCAGTCCCTGCGTGACATACTTATTTTCCATTTTGGGAAGACCCCTGCTTAGCCAATATTCCATTTTTTGAAAATTCATCAAATATGTTTTGACTGATGTCTAACATTAGTGAGATGCAGAAAAAAAAACCAATTAAACACACATTAATTTTTATTGCATATTTATTGATGAAACCAAAATTAAAACAAACCAACATTAAATTAAGTACTTATGTATTGTATAAAGTTAATAATTGAAAATAAACGCTTTTTAGTAGGAGGGTTGAACCTGATGCTTTGATTACAGATTTTCAGTGTTTAAGGTTATAGGTTAATGTTAAATCTCCACAGTTAACAACGTTTTTTTCTCTTTTTTTTTTGTTAAGAAGATTGGCAACCGCCCTGAAACATTACCTATACATTCCCATTTTCATGTTATTAAAATTATCCAGGTAAACTCTTTTAGATTTCTTTTAAAAAATAAAGATAGCACGTTCTATTTCATTTATACACTTTCTATTTTGCCCAGGCGTAATTTCCATAATTGTTTTCAAACTTAAACATGCCAATGTGGCTTTTCGGTTGGTTGACTTGTATTTTGTCTTCCAAATCACTGAGCTAAATCAAGTCCAGCTGTATAGTCAGGAGGAGGTTAAGCCTCTTACAATAAGCTCCTTAAACCCACTCGAGCCCAAGCCACCCATTACAATTTTATAATCTAAAGAGTCCATAAATTATTTTATTTTCCTTTTACGGGTTGTCAACTAATAACAGAGGGAGTGTGCATTTGAAGTTTACAATTTTAATGATTCATTAACTACTGACAAATTATTTTTAAAGCTCTGACTTATGTACTTGCAGTATTTTCCTAAAGCCGTAAAATAATACTCCATTATCCATACATCAATAACTACCAACACTAAACTGAGTAATACACTTTAAGCAGATTTCCCTTAAGGAAAATCAACTATTGAGGTCGTACTCATGACGTTATTTTCGAAAAATTTCTTCAAATGTCCATCGATCCTACCCAGGAGATGACGAAAATGAGGTCCGCTCAAAACTATTTATCTATATATATATATAAAATTGTATCCTCTGTCTGTACAATGATTTTTTTCGCGAAATTTCACGATAACTTTTCGTTTCAGATGTCATAGACACCATATCTGCATTTTGTTTCTTTCGTGTATGTTTGTTTGTTTGTTTGTTTGTTTGTTACCTTTTCACGCATAAACGGCTGAACCGAATTTTATGAAACTTGGTATGTATATTACTACTAACCCAACTTAGACTTTAGGCTATACATATTAGTTTTCTCTGAGGCGAACAGGAGTGGGGGTTATAAGGGAAGCCTGAAATTAAAAATAGCGATATTTCGTTTTCTATTGGTTTTTCGGCAAATATGCACATAACAAAAGTTGTTTATTTTGTTATTTAGAGTAACTTTTGTCATATACACTTTTGTCGTATACCGAAGTTTAAAAGCGTTTTACGCTAAAAATTATAGCAGGAGTCAACAATATTATTTGCCAAAAAAGACTCAACCGAACTAAATAAAACTCGGTATGTGTATTAGCAGTGAGGCCTTCATTATAATAAGCCATACCAACATTTCTATGGACGGGCAGGAGTGGGGGTTATAAGGGAAGCCTGAAATTAAAAATAGCGATATTTCGTTTCCTATTGGTTTTTCCGCAAATATAAGCATAACAAAAGTTATTTTATTTTGTTATTTGGAGTAACTTTTGTTATATACACTTTTGTCGTATACCTAAGTATAAATGAGTTATACGTTAAAACTTTAGCTGGAGCCAACAATGTTATTGGGCACTAACGGCTGAACCGAACTTAACAAAGCTCGGTATGTCAATTAGCATTAATTCTTCCATAATTATAAGTTATATTAAAATTTTTAGGTTCGAACGGGAGGGGGGTTATAAGGGAGGCCTGAAATAAAAATTCACCATATTTACATGTATAAGAGACGGGAAATATAAAATATCGAAGTCAGTGAAGCCTTATCGAACAAATATTCTATTATTAGCAAATCCACGGCAACGACGGGTATCAAACCTAAACACTGGGACGGGTAAATGTCAAAATATTGTGCAATGTAAAGCCTGCTAAAAAATACTATCACCATTCAGCCTCAAATGAATTCCCGGGCGAAGCCGGGTATCTGAGCTAATATATATATATATAGATATATATATATATATATATATATATATATATATACATATATATGTGTGTGTGTGTCTGTTAACACTCTAGCTGTCTCAATTTTTGTTTACTCGTCACCAAACTCGGTATTTAATCGTTTTATGCAAAAAGGAATATTTAGTTCGGGGGGAGGGGGGTTTAGAGGGGTGGATTTTCGAAAATTCGAAATATCTCCGTTACCATACGTCTGATCAAAAAAGTGTATATATCTAATCTTAGTGTAAATTAAATTTACTATATATATTGTTCTATACATTTATTCTCTGTCTTGAATATTAACCGAGATATTTGCATTTTTATTTAATATGGACCATAGGGGACGAGTGGGAGGGGGGGGGAATTTCCAAAGATTTGAGATATCTCCGTTACTATACGTCGGATCGAACAATTTTATAGTACCAATCTTATTGCAAATTAAATTTACAATAAATATTGTTGTATACATGTATTCTCTATCTTGAGTATCATCCGAGATATTTGCATTTTTATTAAGTGTAACGGACGAGCTTTGGGCGCTTCTATACGTTCCCGCCGAAAGCTAGTTCGGCCATTTCCGTAACTGTTTGGCACTCGTATGGAGATTTCTCTATTGTATAACTTTACGTGGGAAATCTGCTTAGCTTACGGAGCCCCTGCGTGATGGACTTTTTATATTAATCTGATGAGTGAAGCTATATCTGAATCTGTATATATTAAAAATGTTATTTATTTGCGCCCACTTTTTGCTACAAAGACTGATTGGGGCGGTTTATCTGCAGGTTACCACCCTTTTAACAGATTGCTCCTACGTAACAGACGACGAAATTGAAGTCCGTTCAAAATTATATATATATATATATATATATATATATATATATATATATATACACATATATGTGGATAGATAGATAAATAATTGTGAAGGGTTAACTACAGGGTGTGTCCTTTTGTATCCAGAGTGGGACTAAGGATTTTATTTAATCAGTTGGTCACTAAATAAATTCCTATTGGCCAGACGGGAATCGAATTCGCCACTCTAGGCTTACGATATGAGATCAAGACCAACGCCTGAACTTACTGGCTAACTTGAGCCCTGAAGTGCGAGTATATTAGATTTTCTGAAAAAACCTTTAGGATAAAACATGATAAATATCTGTAGAGTAATGTATTAGTTACCAGCCACATAGCACGCCTATCATTGGTAAACATTTTTGGGTTACAACAGCGATATATATAGTTAATGATATTTTCTGTTTCTTGTCAAAAGTTTGGGAAAGTTAACAGTAATTAATAAATAAATTCATTATTGTTATGGAGGAGATTAAAGAACAATAATATGCATATTATTTATTAGTTAAAACAATAATTTATTATTCAATTTGGCCTAAATCTTAGAGAAGAATTTTGATAATTCACAAAATCCATATTTATTTTGTCTCTTGTTTATAATGGTATCTTAGAAAAACTCCTGAGTGACGGATGTTTTACTAACGTAATTGTTCCTAATGTAAATGGAACATTCATTATTTTCATTATTCAATGTTTTTGTGGTGATCCAAATTTTGAGTAGTATTCAATTTATGAATTTCCTACCATGTGGCATTATGTCAGTTCATTACAAATGATCTAGTTCTTTAGTTACTTACAAATAACTTATACCTTTACTGATAATATAATCTTAGAGAATCTCAAAGAAAGTACTAAAAATAAAAAAATACATATTGGAAACTACCTCTCTGGATGTTAATTTGCAATAAGAATGTCCAAAGACTGAAAAACTGCTCCTTGAATGTCCAGCCATGAAGAAAATTCCTTGGTAAAAATATGTTCGGCATGTGAAGTATCTCCTCAGACAGTGGAATGTGTCTCAAGAAAAAATACCTCTTACAAAGGTTTAAAGCTGATGGAATCTTCTTTCTTAATTTTTCAAAAGGCAATACTATCTTGGCGTAGATCAAATTAAATTTTTCTCAGAATGCAAGAATGTTAAAGTTAATTAATTTTAAATTTTTATAACTTTACCTCTAAAGGGATTAATGTACTATATTTGCTTTTTGGTTTTAAAGTTTAATTTCACATGAGTATGGAATAAGTGTATGCCACTCATTGTGCAAAGAAATGCACAATAATTATCACTTGTATTTGGTGCTTCGTTGTTTGTCAGCCATCGAAATTGTGCGAAAATCAATTATGGAAATGTTAACAAGTTTTAACGCTCCATTAACTATTATTATTCCATTCTAGGCTTTTCCAATCGAATGTGTTTTTACACATTCAATTTTAAGTAAAGTAGAGTATATTAATTTTATTAGTAAAAAATACCTTTTATTTTCGTAAACACTCGGCATTTATAAAACAAATCTCAATAACCTAGTTCCTAAAAATAAATTCTTAGATGCCTTTACCTGAAGTTACTGATGTTAGCTAAAGCAATATCCTCCTAATACCTACCTAATTCGTTGCTCGAAATTAATCCTGTAGCTAATTGTAGGCGGGTTTCTCTACATCTCTGAAACATTTTGCTTTCACAATCTTATAGTAAAATGAGAACGATTTTGAAGGAAATGGAATTTTTTCTCCCCTCTTTTGGGAAGTCCAAAAAAGTATGAGGCATGACATTTCACTATTGACCACCTTAGTGATCCTCTGGGATGACTCTGAATGGCAAAAAAGTCATCTGTTAAATTAGCAAACACTTCTTGGCCATCCAATAGTTAAAATTGTATTTATTTATTTTTATTTATTTATTTAAATGACTCCCGTAACGCCAGCGATTTACTCATTATTCAAGAGTAAAAGCAAGAGGGAAAAAAAAAAAGAAACGGAAAAAGTGTGAACTATGGCATACGTTGATTTTTGAAACGGTTCATTGGCATACCAGTCTTTATATGAAGCAAACGATTTTGTATTTGTAAACATCAGGGTAGTGAAAATAATAAAAATGATCATGTAAGTACAGAAGGGAGAAAAAAAGAAATGAAGAAAAAATAAGTGAATAAAATAAATAAGGAAAAGGGAAACCAAAAAAAAAAAAAAAAGTCCGTCACGCAGGGGCTGCGTAAACTAAGCAGATTTCCCTCGTGAAGTTTAGTAATAAATAGATATGTAGATAGATAAATATGCATACTGCTAACACAACAACACCGTGAATAAATACAAACGGAAATAAGAAATGGTTCATCCAATTTCAATAACCTGCCGACAGGAAGTGTTAGGTTAGAAATGTAAACAAACGGGTCGGCCTGCCTCAGACCGGAAAGAAAAACAATTACTGAAATATATCTGAATATAACACATTCATTTTATTGAGAACTATTTACTATATCTACTAGTGTAATTTATAATGAGTCAATAATTTTTATCTCAATCAATAAAATTTTAGTAGTCCAAAACTTTAAGATGGGGGGGGGGTCATCAGGGCATATTTGCATGTATCTCGTATAATATTTAAACTTCCAATAATGTGATGTATTATGTAGCAGAGTATTGTTTACGTAACATGAGTAGAAGTGGCGGTTTGGTGAAAACTAAAAAATGCAAATATCTCGGTTAATATTCAAGATAGAGAAAAAACGTATATAACAATATTTATAGTAAATTTAATTTTCAATAAGATTGGTTATATACAATTTTTCGATTCGATGCATAATAACGGAGATATCTCGAATTTTCGAAATCCACCCCCTCTAAACCCCCCCCCCTCCCTCTGGTCCCATTTCAGCCATTAACGAACTTAAGGTTAAATATCGAGTTTCGTAACGATCAAACAAAAATTGCGACCGCTAGAGCGTTAACAGACAAATATATATATATAATTTTGAACGGACTCATTTTCGTCATCTCCTGGGTAGGATCGATGGACATTTGAAGAAATTTTTCGAAAATCGCGTCATGAGTACGACCTCAATAGCTGATTTCCCTTAAGGGAAATCTGCTAAAAATATATAAAATTAAATTGTATACACCCTGCTAATGTTTTTAACTTTTTATCTTTATGATGCACCCTCATGGTATTTAGTTTTATTGCTTGTCTATTTTTTAAATTTTCTTTTAGTTTTTACCCAGTACATGTTTAGTTTTTTATTGTTCTGTGACTGTTTTTACACTGTTGACTATACTACTTATGTTATTTTGACTTAAGGTTTTTTTTTGTCATTTGTCACTGATGATGGAGCGCTGGCTATGAAAGTATGGTTTCTATTCTTCCTTTTTTTTCTTCTTTGTTTTTAATTGATATCTAATGAAGATGAATAATGAAAACTAAAGTTACTGAAAAAAAAGTCATCATAAAAAGGATGAATATTTTTTCAATACCCTTACTTTAACTTGGGAGGAACTGTTAATTACAACATGGAACCAGCTATCATTATCTTCAAGGACAATATCGTCCATGAGTTTGATTATTAATGTGGACTAAATTGGGCAATAGATGAATATATCGTTTATATCCCCTTGCACATCCTTATTGCAAAGAATGCATTTTAAAAAGTTCACTTTGCATAAATTAAAAACAGAGAACATGATCATTTATTGATCCTGATCAATTGGTTCCTCTAACGTCCAGCATTTCGGGAGTAGTGTACTTTGATGTCCATTAATTTTCATTGTAATATGATCTCCACAGCATCTATTCCCTTGACTATCTTTGATATCTACCCCTAGAGTTATAACATGCTTATTATTACGCCAGACCAATACCTTCCATTCCAAAACGAGTCAACCTCCCTCCCTAGTCCCTGCAGAATGTACAAAGGCTGTTAATATCGTCTACATATTTACCGAGTCTGCACTGGAAACCTGCACCTACCTTCCCTGAAATGTCCCTTTGTATCATGCAATGTCAGTGATAATCCCACTTACACCTGTAATGTTTCAGACGGTCATTTAACATGCAATCCCGTTAAGATATTTCATGTCATCATGATAATGTCTTCTCGGCAGCTGGGTCCGTCTCATTTATAAAGCTGTCATCTCGTGTAATTCATTAATAAAACCTTTACAACTGACATTTGGCGTCACAGTTGCATAAATGTTGATCATATGAATCATAAACTTTATGATTCAATCGACTGTTTTTTATCAGCAAAATAGTGCTCCAACTTACAAAAAAGGTAACCGCATTCCTTAATTGATTGGAAAAGGGAGGTTTAAATAAAAATGATTTGGAGAAAATCCTGGAGTTACCTGAATATTTGTTTATAGAATACTATAGCCTGATTTGTATTTGTTCTCTAAATCTCGGGACAACAGATGAGAGTAAAAAGCATTTCTTTTAAGTTTCTCTTTAGTCGTAATGTATTAGATTTTAGAAATTTAAAGACATAAATAACTTTTTTATTTCTGTAACCCAGTTAAATTTAACATTATTAGACTGCAATTAATCAAGAAAGACAAGTCGGTTTGAACATTGTCGGATTAATAGTTATATTCTGTTTCCAACTAATTTTTGTTTCTTCTAATACTAACAAGCATTAGTGACTAAGGAAAAATTATAATTCCTTAAAAATTTCTTAAAAAGGATTGTAAAAACCAAAAATATTAAAAAAAAATACAATAATTTTTGCTGAACAGAAGCTGTTCATATAATAAATTGAAGCATAAATTTGAGATTAATTGAGAAGGTAAAGTTGTTGAAATTTTAATAAGTACAATTAATTAATTATTAATTTGAAATTTAAGAAATGAATTATGTAATAGACTAACTATTAACTAATCGATAATGGACATCTTCAATTATGCTTTACACCTTTTATGTATGTTGTGGTTCGACTTTCGTTCGTATATTTGATGTAAAGCATGGTTGAAATACTGATTCTGACAGTGAAACTCTGCTCTCTACCTTGGAGCACAGTTTTTTTCACGCCCGAGCTTAAATTGTCAATGGTGATATATATCGGATGGCCCTCATAATTCTTTTTCCAAATATTCTCGAGATAGAAGGAGAAAAAAAATGCGGTAAATAACTGGAAATTTCTCTTCAATAAATTCCACTGCCAGACAAAGAAAAAGAAAAATATATTCTGACTAGAAATTATTACAATACTTCATCAATTTAATTAAGCCCCTTTTGGTTTAGTTTCTTTTTATTTTCTAAAGATTGACAGACCTAGGAATAATAAAATATATTTCTGTTTATTTGAGAACTTTTGATACACAATAAGTGGCTTCACGAAGAAGCCGTTAATTTCCAGACACTTCTTTGGAAGAAAAGATCACTAGTATTCTCCAATAGCTTCATTTTAGCTGGCTACAAAGTGCTCCACTACTTGTTAGGTCAGCCAGAACTAGATTAGCCTGAGTTGTGAAGTGTTGTAATAAAGACGTTTCAAAGCAGATTGAGTTGAAGTTATCGCAAGTCGAAACCGACCAACTCGTAGAACATACTTACTAACATAACAATATTTGCATATTTGGTCGTGCATGTCTTAAAATGCTTATATCTCATGTCCAAAATTGGTGGAAGGAACTTTATATGTCAGCTAACATACAGTATAAACTGATAATTGACCTTAAAATAGCAACTAAGGTACTCAAATTATAGACCGAAGCCACATAAACGTCTTCCAAATCTAGTGTCTCATTTCTTTGGATTATACATTTTCAGCATTTTCAAACCATCGCAATCGTAAATAGAGTAAATATTATAATCACTATACAAGTCTATTTTCTCATAGACATCTGTTCATTCTGATCCACCACTGTTGCTATATTATTTATTTGCTATTCTCTTGATTCCCTTGGTGAGAGGCCACCTTTCACTAGGCATTCTATAAAGTTGTTTCCATTGTCTTTATAGATGAACATGGGGGACCTTTTTTACATTACCCACACCAGTTACTTCTTTCTAAAAGAGTGATTTATCTTATTATTGAATTAATGCTATAGTCCCACCCTGGCTAGAAAAGTGTGGTAACCTGTAGATAACCCGTCCCAATAAGCCTTAGTCGCAAAAAGTGGATGTTAATAAATAATTTTAAAATTAATGCTAGTGAAAACCAGACAATTAAAGTAATGTATTTAAGAAGCTTCAAATGTAAACAAAAATGATAGTTTAATATACGATTCGTTGAATTATTCATTTAGGGGGCCAATATGCTTTTAATGATTTTAAAATACAATCAAATATATCCTCGTTCTTGTATCTTCTTCTGTAAACAAACCCACATAGCTAAGAGTCTAGAAGGGATCTTCTGGTTTCTCATTCAATTTTGTTCCTTTATCTAAATGCTGAACATCATCTTCGGTGAAAAGCAAGCTTCATAAAGTGTCCTCATCTACATTCCCGCGTTTTTTGCAATATTCCGAACCATTGAAATGTCTTAAATTGTCACTTCTTCTGGTTTAAGAACGCGACTCAGTTGTATCAAACTCATTAATAGCAAAAACTACTTCAACGATTCTTAAAATCTATGAACTCCTTCAAGTATAATTCTTTTTCCTTTTAAAATAGACATATGTTATTAAATAACGGTATAAGTCACTAATAATGTTAAAAATTAACTGTGTGGATAAAGTAAAAAAAAACCCCAACATTTAATAACTTCTCAAAGAAGTCTTTGCAACCTTCGTGGTTTTAATATCCACTCCCAGACTATTTCTCTTAGTACATATCTCCCAGGTGTTTGAAACTACCACTGGGAATGAGATAAATTAATTATAAGTTAACGATCATTCAGACATTAAGCTAAATCACCTTAAAAAATTGAATTTGTTATACAAAATTTAACTTCTCTCCTTTTAGATTTTGGCCTAGTGAAAAATGTATTATAATTTTGAACAATTTTAAATAATATAAATGTACTAGTATATAGAAATAATATTTTTTATTATTAAAGTCATTTTAAATTGTTGCCTTTATTACTAGTCTGATGTTTATTTGTTAACAATTAAATAACTTGTATTCAATGATTATTTATTGTCATTCATCTTTTTATTTGTTGGTTCGGATACGTTATTTTTTTTTATAATTTTGTTCTTGTTTTACATTGATAAACTCTGAGCCAAATCGCCTAGTGCCTGTATAAGTAAATTAATAAAAAAAATAAAGATCATTTGATAAGGACACACTGTTTAAATATTTCCATTCATTAACTTTGTTTTATGCTAAAATAAATATAAGAATTCAATTTTTAATAATTAAAATCTCGTTCAATCATTATTAAATCCCTTAATGGTATACAGTGCCAGTTGAATATAAGATCAACCTTTTAGAGTGAAATAACTTGATGAAATGTGTTCTGAATATTTTGAAGTCAGATTGGCTTTCTCTGAGTCAATGGACGGAATGAATAAATAAAGAGTCTTTAGAACAAAGCTTCTCAATCCTAAGTGGCCATTCCTCTTGAATCGTAATTTGAGGACTCTTGTAAAAAATATATTTCCACTCTTTGTAATACCAGAATAACATTCCTCAATAAGAAAAAATAATTGCAGGTCCTTCAAGTTACAATTTATTTTTAAGTCTATAATTCAGAAATACGGACCCTGTATTTATTTTATTGAGTACCAAATTGAGACGTTGTTTTTAAACATACCGCCCACAATATTCTGAGTTGGTATTCTGGCAGGTGGAAGTGACTTCTAATGTAGGTAGGATGAAAAAATGGGCTACGCTTCCACTATGACAATTTATTAATGTGGCAGCGCGCTTTCGATGCTGTGCATAACCGTCAGTGCCGTGTGACAGTGTGCCAGTAGGTGATGCCAGGTGGTGCACGGTCACACAGCACTGACAATGATGTACAGCATCGAAAGCGCACTGCCGCTTTAATAAATTGTCATAGTGGAAGCGTAGCCCATTTTTTCATCCGTCCACAATATGTTAGTGATATTATTAAGAAAATGTTATACATACATGGTGTAGTCCAGCATATGTAAGATAAAAAATTGTATTTGGTTAGTACGGCAAGAAATAAACTTCTCACTTTTCAGGAATCAGGGATGGCGGTAGTCTAGAGAATAAAAGGAGAGTAGTTCACGTGTATTGATGTGCCAGGTGTAATACCAGGGTTCCCACACCAAATTTTCTTTAATTTGCGAGATACCCGTGGTCCAAGATTGGGTGCATATCCTTTACCGTGTCTCCGCAGTAGTCAGCACCTCTTGGAATGGACCAAGCTAAAGTCTGACCATTCGAGAAAATCAATACTCTCATTCTGTTTTCCAGAATTGATCCATCACGATCGAATATCCGTATCAAGAGCGGTATCTAAACGCACTTCAGACTTTTATAAAGACATGCTGTGCGATGGATTTCATCGAGTAAAAATTATTAACACAAATTGATCTTAAAACAATGTATTTATTCATTTTGAGGTATAATTTGGATTTATTAATCTTTAATCAGAAATATATATAATATAATATATATATTTAATTTATATATATATATATATATATATATATATATATATATATAAATAAATATACATATAATATTGCAAAATATGCATCCATGCACTAGACAGCATCCTCTAACCTACTAGTGCCGTCACGATGCATACAAATGCAGCCCAACTCGCCTGGCAGTTTTTCAGTTTTCTTTCTTGAACATCAGTGCGTTCATTGCACCAGTGAATAAAAGAAATTTAAGTGATTTATTGTGCTGTGAAATAAGGACGTGTGATGTTAACAGTGTACATAAGTGGTTAGTAGTGACAAATAATTACCATAATAACCACGTGAGTAACGCGTCGTCAAATAAAGTCTGTCGTGATAAAAATGTTAAATATGTGTATTTATTTTTGTAATCCAAAAGAACCCTAAAAATCAACGTTAACTCAAAGGATTTCTGAAATACTATTTAAATTTTATAAGAATACAGTTGGAGCGTTTTGTCGCTTCAAGAAAATTCTAGTCTGCCTATCCTTTCCAGCTGTCCGTGTACTGCTCCGTCCATCCTCCAATTACTTTAAAGGGTTTTTTGGATTGTTACCAAACTCCGCATTTATGTTATAAGTAAATTAAAAGTCCAAATTCACCTCTGGGTAAGTTTAAAAATGTTCTTCTAACATTAAAGTAGATTTCACGGTTTAATTTTACGTTTTAATGTTTGGATTGGTGAATTTTGTTGTTGTTGTTTTTTTTTTTTTCGAGGAAATACACCTAGCTAAATATTGAAGTAAATGTCATTATAAAGCGCCTAAAACGGAGTATAGATTAGGTTGTACAACGTTAAACTCGGTATCAGATGGAATCACAATGATATTTCACACGAATATAGACGTAAAACATAGGAACTTTTGGGAGATAAGAAAAAAACTTTTAACAATTGAATCAGAAGTAGCTTGATTTATTTATATTCTCGAGTCTGAATGCGCCTAGTGGACTGCTTGAGTGAAGGGAGCCTTTGTTCCAAGACTAGCGCTCTCTGGATGGCGGCCACGATAACACAATTGGAAACGACGGAATGTTCGCCTTTGTTTAAAGCTGCCACCAAACCTATACATCCTTCCTATTCCATACTTCAACGCCAGAAGGCAAGCTTTGATCTTTCCTCAAAAGAGTCGGCACACTCGACTACCTGGAAACTAACAATTTTTATACAGTGGAATAGCTTATATTTTTATAGCAGAATGCTTTCATATTTTTCCTATATTTCCGAGAAATGAAACATGGCGTTTAAAAACCTTGTAACCAGGCAAAGTCCTGCCTTGCACGACGAAATAATGATATCGAGAATAATCATTACAGCATTGATTCAAGTCATTGATTTAACGATGGTTGAAGATCAAAGTCTTATAATAACCATAGCAATTGCGTCAAGGGGACTAACAAGTCCCCTAGAACACTGCTGGCAGCGATTGAGTAAGGATTGAACTAGTTGAGGATCTGTAAATGTTTAATTGAAAATTGGGAGGAATACTCTTAGGCTGCGATAACAGAGACCAAGGTCTTTGAGGGAGTGTAGGGCCTAAAAATGGATTGCGCCAGTAAGGGGGCTACGCCCCTTTGGCCCCCTTGGCAAACGATGCCTCCGGGATCGTCGTACAACGACTTGGGCTTCGCCCACTCCTTTACCTATACTTCTTTGTTTGTACAATTTCATTTTTAATTGTTTTTATTTTTTATTCTGATCAATCTTTACACAAGTCTCTTAATCTTCTTTAAAATTTATTCAATTGTTTAGAGAAATTGTAGTTATTTGGCGAACATAGAAATTTTCCTTCCTAAAAATTTTCCTAACAAGAATCCCTTCGGGAAAACCAGTCGACGACTCGGGCTTCCCGTTCACTAATAAGAACCTTTCAATACAATTCTTTCACTTACATTTAATTTTAAGGTTTTTTTATTTTTAATTAAATCTAATACAATCTAGTATATAGATCCTTTTAATATTTTACATTTCCTTTCAGGAAAATCGATATTATTTTTCGAAAATAGAAATTTTCCCTTCTAGTCAAATTAGAATAAATATATTAAATCATTTAAAACAAAAACAAAATAAGTATAATCCAAACTACTTTATAAAGAATTTCATTCAATAGCAGTGATGAAAGGTTTTTAAAAAATAATTGAAGTATCTGCTACAATATTATTCGATCGATATCGATTCTTGTAAATTTAATACAAATATGATATATTATTTAACCAAAAAGAAAATAAATATATTCTTCATATTTTCATGGCAAGTGTCACCAATTAAAAAACATTTTGTTCATGCCACCTCATCAGGGGCTATCGCTTTTAAAAAAAAAAAAAAATAATAATAACATTACTATTGATATATATATATATATATATATATATATATATATATATATAGAGAGAGAGAGAGAGAGAGAGAGAGTTAGCTCAATCTACTTCGGGAACCTCAATATCAACTACCTCCTCAGTGAGGACAGTCGCAACGAACGTAAGAGGGAAACGAGAACTTCTGAAATATAAGAAGCAATCTATAATTAGATGTAATAAATATATCATATATGTATTTATCTATTAATACAATATCTAACAAAGAATTATTAAGGGTTTTGTTAAATTAATATTATTAATTTTTTGAAAAGGGATAGCCCTTTAATATGCACACTCGACGGTTGTTGGCATGTAAGCCACAAAACATGTAGGACAGTATCAATAAAGTTTACGCAGAACAAAATGTTTTTATTGGTGACCCTTTGTCATGAAAATATGAAGAACATATATAAAAATATTGGATCCAGAATAAGAAATGTATATGTATATATATATATATATATATATACATTCATAAATCTGCTAAAAGTGTGGATGTGTACTACAGAAAATTCTCGGAATGACAAGTTTTCCCAGCACAAAAATCTTAATGTGCTGCGTACTGCGTTCGTAGAAAATCAGAATCCCTATTGACGACTGGGGAGGCCATGGTCTCCAAATAGGTTTGAGATACATGATGCCTAACCTAGTGAGCAGAAACTGGAATTATTCCGGACCCATGAATTCGGTTTGGAACTCCGGTTAGCCATGTGTGTTGAGGTGTTGGTCTTAATACACATGAATTGATTTGAACACGGCTTAACTTCCTCCTTGCCCGATAGACGGGCTATCTAACTAAAATATCCTGGAGATAACATGCCCCTATTATCTATAATTGCATATGGGAAACGTTAATTTTAAATGGAAAAATTAAATCTATTTTTTTTACCGTAGTTTTTGGTTCGGAATTATCGTTGAAGATTTGACGAAAAGTCGAACAAAGTGTGGACTATAGAACAATAATTAGTTTTGCCTTATAAATTATACATTACTTATCCATTTATTAGTAGATGCCTGGAACAGAATATCTCTTCATAACAAAACATTCACGAAACACTTGAAGTACAGTATTTGTCGGCATCAAGTAAATATATGCTCGATGTATTGCTATAAATAAAACCCGAAGGGCCAATTTCAAAAAAAGAAATAAGGCGCTCGTACAATGTCACAATGTGTAACATGTGTGGGGTAAGTAAAAATATAGAAAAGCCCATCACGCAGCGCCTGCGTTAACTAAACAGATTTCACATGTGCGTAACGTATTTGCATTTATCTCGGAACATAAAAGCGCAATAAGAACTATATTTCGTATGTAGGCTTCAAATAAAGTTCTTCATAATATAACAGCTTATTGTGACATGACATGAGTAGGAGTGGGGATTTACTGGAAGTCGAAAACTAAAAAATGCATATATCTGGCTTAATCATAAAGAGGGTGAAAAAATGTGCATAACTAGATTTATAGAACATCATACTTGCAATAATTGACTCTTTATAATATTTTGGCAAAAAGGGAGCAGCCAAAATGCATGTATGCAATTTGACTCTTACAATAAAACACATACTGACAGACTGCAAGAGACGAGATCATTTACAGATACCCCACGACCTACTTGACTTACTCACTGAAGGTAGCCCATACATACCCACTATACTACAACATCTAAAAGACAATAACATATACACAAAAATTTAACTAATAAAATCCATTTAAAATTAATGTTTGCGTTTTAAAATAAATGTTATAATTTCCTATACACGTGCGCGAGCCAGTTGTGTTTGTGTATGTATGTGTGTGTGTGTGTGTTGTGTGGGTGTATGAGGAGTTTTCACTCACTCCAGTGTGTTTTAGGGAGTACAGAGTTTTATGTAAATAGTCACTAGTAAAAACTTATATTTTATGTAAGCCTTAATCATTTTAAATTTCTTTTATTCATTTTATACACCAATTTTCTTTTAATTATTGATTTATTTATTTAATATTTAAATATTTTATTAATGATTTCTTTATTGTCCAATAAAAATAGTTCTGATTTAGTTTTCACCTAGCTACGAATTTTGTCTTTATTTGTTCTCTTGCTCATTTATTTTTTATCTTTGCTGTATTCAATATTTGGTTTTTGATTTCCATTCATGCTTTTTGAGTTCCATTTTGTTTTTGAGTTCTATTTCCATTTTTGAGTTCTAGTTCCGTTTTTGTGTTTCATTCAGTTTTTGTGTTTAATTTCGCCTTTTGTGTTATATTTTTTTATTTCAGTTTTGTTTTGAGTTGCGTTCCTATTTCTTTCCCATTTCTGTTTTGATTTCATCTCTGTTTTTCGTGTTTTCTCTCTGTGTTTTGATCCTTTTATGTTTTGTGTTCCTTTTGTGTTCTGTGTTCCTTTTCTGGTTTGTGTTCCTTTTGTGTTCTGTGTTCCTTTTCTGGTTTGTGTTCCTTTTGCGTTTTGTATTCCTTTTCTTGTTTGTGTTCCTTTTGTGTTCTGTGTTCCTTTTCTGGTTTGTGTTCCTTTTGCGTTTTGTGTTCCTTTTCTGGTTTGTGTTCCTTTTGCGTTGTGTGTTCCTTTTCTGGTTTGTGTTCCTTTTGTGTTCTGTGTTCCTTTTCTGGTTTGTGTTCCTTTTGTGTTCTGTGTTCCTTTTCTGGTTTGTGTTCCTTTTCTGGTTTGTGTTCCTTTTCTGGTTTGTGTTCCTTTTCTGGTTTGTGTTCCTTTTGTGTTCTGTGTTCCTTTTCTGGTTTGTGTTCCTTTTCTGGTTTGTGTTCCTTTTGTGTTCTGTGTTCCTTTTCTGGTTTGTGTTCCTTTTCTGGTTTGTGTTCCTTTTATGTTTTGTGATCCTTTTGTGTTCTGTGTTCCTTTTCTGGTTTGTGTTCCTTTTCTGGTTTGTGTTCCTTTTCTGGTTTGTGTTCCTTTTATGTTTAGTGATCCTTTTCTGTTTGTGTTCCTTTCCTCTTTTGTGTTTCTTTTCTGGTTTATGTCCTTTTCTGTTTTGGTTTCCCTTTTCTGTTCTGTGTTCCTTTTCTGGTTTGTGTTCCTTTTCTGGTTTGTGTTCCTTTTGTGTTCTGTGTTCCTTTTCTGGTTTGTGTTCCTTTTATGTTTTGTGATCCTTTTGTGTTCTGTGTTCCTTTTCTGGTTTGTGTTCCTTTTCTGGTTTGTGTTCCTTTTCTGGTTTGTGTTCCTTTTATGTTTTGTGATCCTTTTGTGTTCTGTGTTCCTTTTCTGGTTTGTGTTCCTTTTGCGTTTTGTGTTCCTTATCTGTTTTGTTTTCTTTTTGTGCTTTGTGTTCCATTTCTGTTTTGTTTAGTTTTGTTAATTTGTTTTTGTTTGTATTATTTTTTTTTTGTTTTTTTAAGTTCCAAATCCTTTTGTATAGAGCAACATCGCAGAAGCTGCGAAGCTCCAATAAATAAATATAATATTTTGATATATATAGATATATATATATATATATATATATATATATATAAATAATTTGAACGGACCTCATTTTCGTCATCTCCTGGGTAGGATCGATGGACATTTGAAGAAATGTTATGAAAATCGCGTCATGAGTACGGCCTCAATAGCCGATTTCCCTTCAGGAAAATTTGCTACAACAAGTAGTATTAATATTTTCTAATCGTCTGCCACTAAAAGTGAAATTATTGGTTTATTTGTTGCCAAAAACGCTCTAAAGTATGCAAATATATTAATGAATTTAAGAACACAGCGCCCAGAAAAGAAAGTCTTTTTAGACACTGAAAAATAACCTTTCATACAGCTGATTGGCTAGGAGAACTGGAAAACTAGTGGTGAGAGGTTTTAGAGAGGGAAGGTTAATTTCAACTAATCTGGCAAGCCTATACCCGGAAAGTTTAATTTGAAGTTTGCAGAACAGGAAGCTAGGTCTCAGATTACGTTTAATTTGAACAATTAAATTGCCTTTTCATAATAGAATCAGTCTAACTAGAAGCAGAATAGAAACAGCCTTCCTGGACGCTAATCATTTTAGCCGATTACCCTTAGAGGAAATCAGCTTTTGAGGTCGTACTCCTCAAACGCTTTTCGAAACATTGACACACATACCCTTCGACCCTACCCAGGAGAAGACGAAAATGAAATCCGTTCAAAATTACATGTATATGTGTATGTATATATCTGTAACCTAGATCTCGCAACTTGGAACTCTCGCAATCATCATTAATCTCTTTTAAGAAAAGTAAAATCACGTTTGTTAACGGCAGAAATCGGACCAATGGGAGGGGAGAGGGGGCTTTTGAGGGGAGATTTAGAATTTTCTAAATTTCTCCGTTATTATCAGTCTGATCGAAAATGTGAATAGTACCAATCTTATTTGCAAATTTAATGTTCTATCAATGTTGTTATATATTTTTTTTCATTATCTTGATTGTTATCCGATATAGTTTTCAGCCTTAACAATAAGCTGTTTTATCATGGAACACTTCAGTCTAAGGTTAAACACCAAATATGGTTTTCATTGAACTTATATTTTTTGAGATTCATGCAAAAATGTGTTTTTGAACTCTACCATAGTCGCGGTATTTAATCTTGTCAGTTAAGTCTAAAGATTATATTTGTTATGACTGAAATGGGACTTGGAATGGTGGGAATTTAGAGTGGGGGGATTCGAAAATTCAAAATATCTCCGTTATTATTACTCGAATCGTAAAATGTAGTAGAACTAATCTTGTTAAACTATTGATGTTCTATAATTGTTATTTCATTCAAATATTTTTGTAACTCAAGTATTAGGCGAGTTATTCCTACTTATTTGTTTTCGGCCATCGTTAAACCCTCCACTAACGCACGTGGGAAATCTGCTTAGTTTTCGCAGCCCTTGAGTTTTGACGGACTTTTCATTATGAGTTTTGCCACTTGTAATGTATTGACCTTTTAGTAAGAGCAAAAAGAAAAATCAGTGTCTTTCTCTCTTCTGAGAGACCAATCAAAGTGTTGTCAAGAGAGCGGTGGATGTCAAACAAAAGGAAATGTGAGTCATATTTGTCTAAAAATGTCCAAAACGGCGAGCAGAAGAACGGTCTCGTGAATGAGGAATGACGTGTTGGAAGAACATGACCCGATGGGGCTGAGGGCTGTTTGCGATTGGGGACAAACACGGGAACAGATCGGTTTCAATGTAAATAAAGTTGAACGGCCTCGCTCTGAATCAACGACTGATTCAATTACTAAATCAACCTTACTTGTCTGAATCACTCACTTAAATCCATCTTCGCTTCGCGTTACACAACTAGGAAAATACTTCAAACGTAAATAACGTTCGTTTAAATTGCTTTCTTAATGCTTTTTTGATTGTTCGATAATAGGAAAATTGTCTGATATCATAAATGCTTTCTTAATATATAATATGAAAGTCCGTTACGCAGGGGCTGCGTAAAATAAGCAGACTTCCTACAGGAAGGTTTTCAACAGATAAATCTATATACTGATTATACCACCGTGAATGATAAGCGAATATAAAAACAATCTGTAATAACAAATCTTTCAGTCAGTTTACAATTTAATAATATCTACAACGGAAAGTGTCTTTATTATAAGCAAACAGGGGAACCAACATCGCAGCGCTGAATAGATAGAATCTAGACCGGAAAGAAGAACAATTAATGAAATATATCTGAATATAACATATTAATTTTATTGAAAACTATTTACTATATCTAGTACTGTAAATAGTAATGGATCTGAATAATTTTTATCTCAATCAATCTAATTTTAGTAGTCCAAAAACGTAAGACGTGGAGGTCACCAGAACATTTTTGTATTTATCTCGTATAATAAAGGTCTCTTGAAAACAATATTTCGTATTTAAGCTTCGAATAATGTGCTGTACTATATAACAAAATATTGTTTATGTAACATGAGTAGAATTGGGGATTTGCTGAAGGCTGAAAACTGAGAAATAAATGTATATAACAATTGCAATACGATTGGTTCTCCCTTAAGGGAAATTTGCCAAAAGACAAGAAATAATCAAAACAGATTAAAGTGTTGTAGAGGTATATTGCTCTTGGTAATTGTAATTTTTTTGTGAAAATATGACCTATTTAACTTTAATTAACTAGTCTATGGCGAAAGGTCAACAAAAAAAAAATGAAAAATTCAAATGATTATTCAAATCATTTTTATTTCTCAACTAGTTTTGCGCCCATATGACGCCTCATCAGAAGCTCAACGCTGCGCGAAAATGAGATGATAATGTTTTTAATAATAACATTAAACGTCCAAAAATGCAAAACAGTGCTAAAATAAAAGAACGGAATTTTAACAGACAAAGAATACGTATTGACGACAATACGACACTATAATCAATCTCAAGAAATGAAAATTAGTTCAAATAAAAATTAATCATTTATATAAAATAGAAAAACAAATAGCGGCCCAGGAAAATATAAATAAACATATAGGCAACCAAGAGGATACTAATTTTGCAAATAAAGAATATAGTGAAAGAAAAATGTATTGTACATAGAATTACAACCCCACTGTAGCAAGGAAGATTACATCGATATGAAAAGATATTGGACAAATCACTTGGAAATTTCCAAAAAAAGTAAAAAAAATAGCTTTAGCCATATATAAGATATATTAATATTAACAGATATCAAATGTAATGTATACAAAATGAACAGTGTTTGGATTGCAATAAAAGGAATATAGGCGAATCATCACAATTACTCGAAGGATGGATGAGACAACACATGATAAACGTTGATCATAAGGACAATAAAACGTCCTTAACCGACCACGAAATTAAATACAGCCATAAATTTGATTTTAAAAATGTAAGTATAATAAAAAAAGAAATAAATTTAAGCGAGAAGAAGACAAAAGAGAATAAACACATTATAAAAAATAAGAAAATAAAAAATAGAAAAGGTGATCAATAAGGAAAACGAAATAAAAATTATATATATTTTATTTTATTAGAAACATTATAATGCTAGTCAATCAATTATAAATTTATCTTTATGATATAGACTACTTCGTTGGGGATAATCGATATATTTTTATTTCTTGACGTATCGATACAGTTGACTAGACCAGACATACTTTATAACCCATTATCCGACTGGTACGGCTAGTGGAAGGTCATAAAGAAAGATGTAGCCGTTAGTTTAGCTCCTTTGTGTAGAGAACCTTTCCTGATGAGCCGTTATATGGACACGAAACTAGTTGAGAAATAAAAATGATTTGAATAATAATTTGAAGTTTTCATTTTTTTTCTTTTTTTTTTTTTTGACCTTCCACCATAATTTTGTATTCATTAAATGCCCTCCAAATTTCCTTAAATTAAATCTATATTAAGGTTTCTGATTTCCTCATTGAGAAAATATTTAACCCTAGAATATAAGTAAAGCTGGCTCTACGTTCTAGTACACGAGCATAGTGGACCACCCAATCATTTTTGATATATGTAAGGGAATAATGTATTTCTTACACATATGCACTGATATATTTAAAAATTATGAAATAAATTACTATTTAAAACCAATGATAAACTACAAAATAGGGTAGGTAATTATTACCGATGTCAAAATTTTGTTTTGAACGAAAATTCGAAAAAGGTCCGTAAACTAAGCAGATTTCCCACATGACGGAATGACTCACTATTGATCTCATTTCAGTACATAAAAGGGGCGGCCAATAAAATCTTAATTATGACGTCATCCCACTAACTGTTCATGAATCTCATATAATAAATGTCTGTTCAAAAGCATATTCGGTATTAATGCTTCGAATAAGACATTTGAGGAAATATTCTCTTATTTTTAAAGTGCAATGAATGTGGGCGTTTAATGAAGGCTCAAAACTAAAAAATGTCAATATTCTGGTCAATATTGAGGATAGAGAAATATCTATATGACAACATTTTAAGAACATTTGGAATAATATTAGTTCTATACAATTTTTCAACCACTCCTCACGCTTGTGCGATTTCAGATGTTAATAAATTTGATCTTTAGTTTTGCATAAAACATTTAAATATTGAGTTTGGTAACGATGAAACAAAAATTGCGAAAACTAGAGCGGTAGCAAACATACACTCACACACAGATCCTACTCATCATAAAGAAGATATTTTGAAATTTCCAACCCGTTCCCTTGGAATCCCCATTCCCAGCAGAAAAGTCGTCCCCTGTTCTCCCCTAAGGTGGGGAACCGTAGGGGGTCCTTCCTTAGTCGGCTTTGCCGTTCCGGGCTAGGGACCATTCAAGACCTCGGAGTAGCTGGCAGCACACTCAATAATTGTACTATGGGCAAGCCACTTCGGTGGCTGTTGGTGGCCAGAGCAGGAAATTGCTCCTGTCTACTGGTCATTGGCGTGGTGGGCGTACGTACGTTGGAAGCACGGAGACGACAGGACAGTGGAAGCTAGAGGACTGGGTTTGCCCCTTTCCGGGGAGTGGCCTTTGTGTCACTTCACAGCAGAGAGCTGAAGGTAGGAATGGAAGGAGGTTGGTTAAGGCCTGACAGCTAGGTAGAACTTCGGCTGATTCCATCCTTCCTTGTACAAAGCGTATACACTGTCCTCACTAGGTCCCCAGTACGCAGCCCCTTTACTCTAATTGTCAGATTTTCGAAAAATTATTAGCATACACAAATTTTATATAGGCGCAAATAAAACACCAAAAGAAAGGGATTGGCATTTGACCTCCACATATACAACTGTAATTATAAACGTGGCATATTGACTAATTAACTAATAAAAGCCCTCCGCCATCATAGTTGTACGATAAGACGTCAATGCGGTGGCTGAGTAATCCGATAACAGGAGCCCACATAAACCACAGCTCTCGTTCGACCAGACCTACGCCATCAGCACATCCTAGTCATTATTACTAAATTAAAGGGACTCCTATATCACAGGATAAACTCATTAGACCTTCAATAATTTACATCGGTCGTTAGTTTCAACAATTATTTTATTTATAAACTTTCACTGAATAAAACAGTAAATACGTATTTCCTTTCACACGATCAAACGCTAATCTCAGCGGCTCTCAGCGATTTAGGCAAACCTCCTGCATAAAGCCTGCATTAAAACTATTACCTACCAAAAAAAGGCAAAACCCTGAGAATATAACAGCTATAAGTAAAAAAGTTCCCACTGAAGAAGCAGCAAGAGTAAATGGGAGGGTTGTAGAGATCACAGTGCTTGGCTGAGTTATTGGCAACCCTTATATTAACTGTTCCTCGATTCGATTCTTATCACCCAGCACAGCTTCAACTTATCTTTCTCTGTCTCTTATCACTGCCATTATCTTGCTGTACTTACCCTCTCCCATTTAGCTTCCATCCCTTAAATAACTACCCTATTCATTTCTTGCCACGCCATCGTTTTGTGAGGCATCCTGATTTTTTTCGGAGCTGTCTTACTATTTTTCTCCATTTATTACGTAAGGACCCATATGTTTAGACTTACGAACTCGCGTATACCAATAAAAAGTCCGTCACGCAGGGGCTGCGTAAACTAAGCAGATTTCCTACGTGAAGTTTTACAATAGTGAAATTTCACGAGAGCCGAACAGTTACGAAAACTGCCGAATCTCTGAGCAAATAAATGCAGTCGGTCACAGTTTTCATTTGATCGCTACCAAACTGTATCTAGATCTAAAGATCAAGTTCGTCAACGACTAAAATCGTACCATTGGGAAGGAAGGAGGAATTTCGAAACTCTGAGTTATTATAAATCCTATTGAAAAATTGCATTGAACTAATCTATAAATATTGTCATATACATTCTTTCTCAATCTTCAATATTAACCAAATATTGGAATTTTAAGTTTTTTTTTTTTTTTGTTTTTTTGTAAATATAGAATATATGGTGAGATGAGGTCAGTAGTGTCCAACATATCGGAAATCTGCTTAGTGTACACAGTCCTTGCTTGGTGGACATTTATTTTTAATTCCAATTGTGATCTACTTCCAAGAGGCAAATCTAAAAAAAAAAAAACTTATCATAATTTTACTGGTAAGATAGGTAACAGGTGATCATTATGCTCTTTTGTGAATTCGAGTCATCTATGCACACCGAAGCTATTAAAATATTTTAATAATCTCAAATTCATACTCCGATTGCTTAATCATTCTTATAATTTACTTTTATTACTTTTCACAGCCTAACCTCATTTTGGAAGTTCATGCGTTAGGTTACCTTTTTATCAACTGACCTTCATCAGAAGTACATATGTTATGAGTCTTGATCACGGATTACCTCATGATATCCTCCTGTTTTAGAACAGAATTAACATTGGAGACTTCGTCTAAGTTTTTCTACCGCGTTTAATTGTCCGACATCGAATAAAATAAATAAATGTTTCTTTCAGATAGTTGCTTAAAAATAAATGTAAAGATTCAATTATAGTGCACTGCATTCTTCTCGTATTTCGAGGTCTTATTCGATAGATTTCGAAGCCTTCTCGGGTTTATTTGGAACTCCTTTCTGACCCAATTTCTTCCGAATCAACTAGTATGAAACCCAGCAGAAGTCAATAGTAATACTAGGGCTAAGAAGAATTCAATAGAAGACTATTCCTGCCCCTAAAACTCTGTTATTTTCTATTGACCAGACAAGAACAGGAGCCCAAAAGACACCTTTCTTAATATCAATTCGTTTCAAGGGTTCTCAATAATCAGCCAGTAATGGCGACCAACGGAATTGGCAGGAGTATTTATGTTTACAAGCAGAACCGACTCTCTTCTTAATATACGAATTCTTTCTTAATCACTGACATTCTAGATTAATAGTCATTGCCTCATTTTTTGTGCAATGGAAACCCACACTTTCGGAGCGCTTCCCGAGTGGCGCCTGGTAGAAAAACGGCCGTTACGCAGGGGCAGCGTAAACTAAGCCGCTTTCCCACGTAAACTTATACAATAGAGAAATCTCCATACGAGTGCCGAACATTTACGGAAACGACCGAACTAGCTTTCGGCGGCAAGGAATAGAAGCTTCCATAGCTCGTCCGTTACACTTAATAAAAATGCAAATATCTCGGTTAATATTCAAGATAGAGAATAAATGTATATAACAATATTTATAGTAAGTTTAATTTGCAATAAGATTGGTTCTATTCTATAATTTTTCGATCCGATGTATAGTAACGGAGATATTTCGAATTTTCGGAATTCCCCTCTCTAAACCCCCCTCCTGCTGGTCCGATTTCAGCCGTTAACGAACTTGATCGTTCTTTTTACATAAAACGATTAAATACCGAGTTTGGTGACGATTAAAAAAAAGTTGTGACTGCTAGAGCGGTAACAGACATATATATATATATATATATATATATATATATATATTATATTTTCCTTTACACATAACCCACGGACAAAGGGCGTTTATTTACTACATGTACCATACTATTAGAGTATATAACAAGTCTGTTCATAATGCATCGTGTTTTGTGTACAAGAAATGATGTTCATACATTTTTACTTGAAATTAAAAAAAAAATAATTAAATAAATAAAATGAAAAGGAAACAAAAAAACGAAAATAAATATATAATATACATAATGAAAGAGCAAACAATCAAAGTGATGAAAAATTAGTCGCATAATAAGAAAAATCGAAACAATCCAACATATTTATATATGTGTATATATATATATATATATATATATATATATATATATATATATATATATATATATATACAGTTTTGAACGTATCATCATTTTCGGCATCTCCGAGGGAGGATCGAGGGACATTTAAAGAAAAATTTTGAAAATCTCGTCATGAGTACGACCTCATAGCTGATTCCCCTTAAGGGAAATCTGCTAAAACTGCCAGAAGGGTCCACTATGGCTTAGGAAGAACAGAAGTTTCAATTTGGCTATTCATGCTAAATTGTTGGAACTGGGTGGCATTTAAAATGTTCATCAGTCTCAAACTCACTCCGTAAATTGCAGAAATATATTCAATTTTCTGCAAACCATGGCATTAAAGTACAAATAATTACAACATTTTTTTTATTTTATTACTTAGAGTAATAAAGAGTTTGTTATATATGTTTAAAAAGAAATCCATAAACATGATCCGTAAGGTGGTAATAGATCTCCCCCGCCCCTTTCACTTTCTTAATCAGAATAAAGTCATGGTTATGTAACATTTATCAGAATTATTTATTTTCCACTGATAAGTGAATTATTGTAACGTTCTGATGGTTTAATTTATAGAAGAACTCAAGTTACAATAACTTGAACAAAGCGATGCTGAATTTGCACAACATGCCGAAACGGAAGTTGTGGAGAAATTTCAGTTGGCTTTAGGCTATCTCTAATGTCATCCACTGATTTGTGTCGCCATTGGAAAGGTGTAGATGATGCATAGTAATGACGAATACTATCAATGATTATTATTTACATTCACCACAATGTTTAAATAATGATGAGGAATTGAGTTTATTCATAAAGTTTCAAACACAACACATTGGGATTGAATAATAGCCACTTAATGTTTAGTCTGAAAAACTCAGCAAAAGTACATCAAATTTCCAAGGAAGCATTAAATTTTAATTAACCCTCCGTCAGGTGCACCTGATCTACCAGGCACAGGCTGTTTACTTATAGATAGCTCGTCTCTCCAAGTAGGCGTAAACTTTCTTCACTATTAGTACCTTCCTCCCTCCTAATATAGGCCAGACTAGAACTATTCAAATTTTTCTCACATGCTCTAGAGAGGCGTATTGCTGACCTTGGCTTGACAGGCTCATTGCGCCCGATCTCGATACGATTTTTAAGCTAAGTTTCCTACAACAATTTCCATATATATTAGTAGTTTAGATTATTTTACTACATATTTAGTGATTCTTTTAGCAATATTTTAGTAATATCATAATATTTTAGTAATAGTATCATACATTCCGAGGGGAAAAAAATGTTATTCTTGTTTCAACACTTCACGATGATGCCGAAATAGATAGCGAAACAGAAGAAAAAATGAAACCCAAAATAATTACATTTTATAAACAAACAAAAGGGGTGTGGATACTGCAGATCAAATGTGCGCTACCTTCAGCGTCAGCAGAAACATAAAGCGCTGGCCAATGGTTATATTTTTTTTCCATGCTAAACATTGGTGGGATCAACGCATATGTAATATATCTATGAAATCAGTTAGATTGCAAAAGCAGAAGACTTTTTCTGAAACAGTTATCCCATGAATTGTTACTTCCTCACCTTCAAAGAAGAAGTTGCAGCACTGCTCCCATACAACCTGCAACTTCAGCTAATAAGATTTGCCCCACTGTCGACAAAGAACTCTCATCCACTTCTTCTGCCACCAAAAGACGTAGGTGCGTCACATGCACTACTGAGACAGGCTGAGACGCCTTTCCAATTGCCAGTGTCAAAAATGCAACCAAGCCATCTGTATGAGTCACAAAATACTGCTATACCAACCTTGCTTTACTTCATGTAGATTCCTGACTTCTAGGGACATGGACCTCTCTGATTCTGACTAAGTTTAAAATATTTAAATTGCTTTTGTAATTTAATTTAATATTTGAGATGTTTAATATGTTTTTTTAATCACATATTTCGGAGCATGTTAAATTAATTTTAATAACTACCTATTGTTTTAAATATTATTTTTTCAATACATATCCATTTTTCTGACGAATTGCTTTTTACTTTAGCACCATACCTCCCCCCTAAGAGCAAATAACAGCTGATTCTCAGCTTTTGTATACATAGAGCCATTTTCAAGGCTACTTTATAACCTGTGCCTACCAAGCACATTGCGCCCGAAGTCGAGTGGCCGGGAGGTGCGCCTGACGGAGGGTTAAATATGTAACCAGAAATGTAAATAGAAATAAAATTCACACTTATTTTTCAGTTTAAATATCTCCCAAGCACCAGATATTCAGGATATACTCTAAAACACTGAGACTTGGAAATGTATAAATATTGTGCATATTAAAGCCTTGATAAAACAAATAACCCCATCAATCAACACAAAATAAATTTACAAAAAAAAACAATATTGGCAAATTACATAAACACAGTTTACTCTCTAAATCCTGGTACTTAACCAAAATGAGAGTTATAGATGTTACCCGGTGATGATAACCTAGTAGTTTTTCGCCCTAAAACGATATGAATCAAACAAACAAAACTCATCACTCTGCCCCTAATAATTCCCGAGCGAAGCCAGGCTTAATAATAATAATATTAGCTAGTTAATAATAATAATATTAACTGATTTGTAAATAACTCTGAAAAAATCAAGTATACAGTTCTTAAGTTAAGTGAGTGACTAAAAGTGACAATATAAACTGAAATATCTCATGGACGTATTGAATTGGTAAATCCGTAGTTTGTAATCATTTCACTGCGTCTAAAACAAACAGCCTCAATACAAACATATACAGAGTAACCCACAGAATTTCTTATTTGCTCAACATCACAATCACCATGCGCTAGGAATGTAAAATATATTGCTTTCGCCGTGAACGATGTGATTTCCCCAGAGTCAGGATCTGAAACTCGCCTACAATCGAGAGAAATTCATGATTTTCAGCAATGCTCAAAAAAGTTTGGATTACAAAATCCACACAAGACCTATCACTAACACTTTTTGGATATTTCCCTTAAGGGAAATCAGCTATTGAGGTCGTACTCATGACGCGAGTTCCGAAAAATTTCTTCAAATGTCCATCGATCCTACCCAGAAGATGACAAAAATGAGGTCCGTTCAAAATTATATATATATATATATATATATATATATATATATATATTTGTCTGTTAACGCTCTAGCGGTCGCAATTTTTGTTTGATCGTTACCAAACTCGGAATTTAATCGTTTTATGTAAACAGGAAGATCAAGTTCGTTATTGGCTGAAATTGGACCAGTGGGAGAGGGGTTTAGAGGGGGGGATTTTCGGAAAATTCGAAATATCTCCGTTATTATGCGTCGGATCGACAAAGAGTATAGAATCCATCTTATTGCAAATTAAATTTACTATAAATATTGTTCCATACATTTATTCTGTATCTTGAGATATTTGCATTTATATTCTGGGTGTGGTCGGCAGGAGTCGGCTATGGTCCGGACTTTCCGCCGAGAGCTCTGGTGGCCATTTCCGTATCTATTCGTCCCTCGTAAATAGGTTTAGAGATCCCTTACTACTAGAGTTGTTACTGGGCAGATTTCTCTATTGTGAAACTTCAAGTGGGAAATCTGCTTAGTTTACGCAGCCCCTGCATGACGGACTTTTTATTAGTATACGTGAGTTCGTAAGTCTAAACATATGGGACCTTGAGTTAAGTAATAAATGGAGAAAAATAGTAAGACAGCTCCGATAAAAATCAGAATGCCTCACAAAACGATGGCGTGGCAAGAAATGAATAGGGTAGTTATTTAAGGGATGGAAGCTAAATGGGAGAGGGTAAGTACAGCAAGATAACGGCAGTGATAAGAGACAGAGAAAGATAAGTTGAAGCTGTGCTGGGTGATAAGAATCGAATCGAGGAACAGTTAATATAAGGGTCGCCAATAACTCAGCGAAGCACTGTGATCTCTACAACCCTCCCATTTACTCAGCTGCTTCTACAGTGGGAACTTTTTTTTGAACATTGGAACTGTTTCTTATGCACCAATCAGCGAAACCACGTTAGGTAGATTAATAAAGGGATTGTACACCCAATAAATTGAATAAACAAAATGATTGATTACAATTGATTTAAAATTATTTCATTTGAAATAAATAAACGATATCCTCATTCCAATGTATTAGACAGAAAAATGTAATATAACATAATTTATTGATCAACTTTTCCTGATAGGCAAAAAATGTCACATTCAAATTTTCTCAAATATCTAATAAATAGGGAGAACTTTTTTAATTTTGCGCTACCCACCATAGTCGATTTTGGTCAAAATATGTGAAGCACTACTAGGACGGGCCAAAAACACCAATTTAAAATTTTAACATTCTAAGGACAGCCGTTTTTGAGTTATGTGAGAAACGTATATATTTAATGGTTAGTAAAAATGGATTCAGGGACTGTCAAAGCGTGAAATTCATTTGAAATATATAAACCGAAAATTTTCGGGCTTAAATAGTTACCTTCACTTTGTACAAAAAATAAAAAACAGCCGATAGAAGAAAACTAATCTCATTTGACATTGAATGATGTAGGTTCTGAAATCTCGAATCACATTCGAATAAATAATAGAATCTCTCTATTTTTTCTAAAAAGAAGTGCTGGACGGTGGAATGTAGATATCATGAAAAAAAACACCAAAACAGGCTTCCTAACACAAAAAGTTTATTTAACAGCGACAGAGCGCTTCCGGAGCAAGAGCTCCACCATGAGTGCCCTGTCAATACACCAACAATTTAAAAAATATACAACTACGACCAGCATACATTATGCGGTATGTGTACAACAAATGTGTTTTCTACTTATACAGTATTTTTAGACCCTGTTGTTTTTATCCTGTAATTAAAAGTAGGCTGTAGATTAATTTATGTCCTTTGTATTGTATTGACAAATTTATATATATATATATATATATATATATATATATATATATATATATATATATATATATATATATATATATTTATATTTAATTTTAGCAGATTTCCCTTGAGGGAAATCAGCTATTGAGGTCGTACTCATGACGCGAGTTTCGAAAAATTTCTTCAAATGTCCATCGATCCTACCCAGGAGATGACGAAAATGAGGTCCATTCAAAATTGTATATATATATATATATATATATATATATATATATATATATATATATATATATATATATATATATATTTGTCTGTTCCCGCTCTAGCGGTCGCAATTTTTGTTTGATCGTTACCGAACTCGGAATTTAATCGTTTTATGTAATAAGGAAGATCAAGTTCGTTAATGGCTGAAATCGGACCAGTGGGAGGGGGGGGGGTTAGAGGGGGGGATTTTCGGAAAATTCAAAATATCTCCGTTATTATGCGTCAGATCGAAAAATTGTATAGAATCAATCTTATTGCAAATTAAATTTACTATAAATATAGTTTTATACATTTATTCTGTATCTTGAATATTAACCGAGATATTTGCATTTGTATTCTGCATTGGCAGGAGTGAGCTGTTTGGTACGTTCCGAAGAGAGTTCTTGCGGCCGTTTTCGTAACTATTCGTCCCTCGTGTATAAGTTTAGTGATCCCTTACTACTTACTACACTTGTTTTTGGGCAGATTTCTCTATTCTAAAACTTCACGTGGGAAATCTGCTTAGTTTACGCAGCCCCTGCGTGGCGGACTTTTAATGACTAAGGAAACTTTTGGAGTTCGTACTACATAACAGTAAACCTGTCGTATTTGTGTATTTTTAGATTGTTTGTGAGTTGGCAGGGCACTGATGATGGAGATCTTGCTCTGAAAGCGTTTTCTTAATGATATCTATACTTTTTGTGGAAGGAAAGCTGTGTTTCCTTCGTAACAGAATGTCTTTGAACAACCGCAAAATATTGAATGCAGCTATGAAAGAGAGTACATCTGTTAACGCGATTTTAGATCTTTCTCTGAATTACTGGACAAAGCCAATGGAAAAAAAACTAAAGCCCGCCTTTCTTCTTATGGGAAAATGTTATGGTAAAGCCAATGGCACAGTTTCCAAATGGTATTTTCACAATAAAAATGATTGATTGGGACTAACAATGCAGGTTCTTCCACGAATTTCGCTTCTATAGAAAGTCCAGGGGTAGCTTGTTAGTCTATACAATAGCCAACTGAACTTCGGAAAAATCAAATTTCAAGTCAATACAGAACATTGGAAGTTATTTCTACCTCAAATATACCCGCTTCGTCAAATAAAATACTTGTCATTATTCCCTCCCTATTTCAATATTGGTGCTAGGAAATGGAAGTCAAATAGTTCACTTCCTGCTTTTTTGTGGTATTAAATACTAAAGTTAGCAACTGCTATAGGAAGTTACTCAATTGCCTCTCAGAACCCCAACTTAGCTATCCGGTAACCCTTCAGTTGAGTAATTGTTAATAGTGCTCGCTCCTCTTGTTCACTCACAGTGCAAAACGTCAGTCACGCAGGGGCTGCGTCAAATAAACAGATTTTCCATTTGCGGTTATAACACACCCTTGATCTCATTTCACCATATTTGATATTTCTAATAAAAACTCTATAAGTAGAATTGGGGGTTTGCAGAAGGCTGAAAACATGATAGGCCAAATAATTGGCTTAGTCTATGAGCTACAGATAAATGAATAGAACAACAATTGTAAAACAACAGCAGCTTAAGAAGATTGGTTTTATAAACTTTTTCGGTCCAACTCAAAATACAGGAGATATTTTGAAATGTCGAGCCTTCCCCATCTAACCCACCCCCTACTTGAGGTGCAATTTCAGCCATTAACGAATAAGCATTAACGATTTGAATTGAACCGTACAACATTAAGTATGGTAAATATCAAATAAATATTTTCGAGTCCGGAAAGTCTTAATTCAGGACGTCCACAAACTACGTATTTGGAAGTATCTCACAAGTAAAAGTCGAAGACAATACTTGGTATTTTATCTTCGGATAATGTTTTTTCATTACATGATAACTTGTAACTTGACAATTTGTAATATGACATAAGGAGGAGTAGGGGTTTACTGAGGGCTGAAAACTACATAATGAACATATCTCGGTTAATAATCAATATTACAAATTCTTAAGGGAAATCTGCTAAAAGGCCAGAGAGCTACCTCTGAGCTCATTTCATCCCTGTTTTCCACAGTATTTTGTCGTACGTAAATATTCTACTTAAATGTAACAATATATAAAATAATGTATCCAGACCACAAAACTACCAAAACATCCTTTCAATACTCAAATCTTCTTTAATTTAATTATAATAGAATAAAATAATTGAAATAAAATAATCTTACACAATTAAAATAAAATAAACTGTCACATATGTGACGAAAAAAGTCCATCACGCAGGGGCTGCGTAAACTAAGCATATTTCCCACGTGAAGTTTTACAATAGAGTAACCTGCATACTGGTAACACAATACCACCGTGATTAAATACAAATGGTAAAGAGAAATCTTTCAGTTAATTAAAATAAATTCCCAACTGAAACGGCTTTTGAATTGGAATAATAATTTATATTTTAATAACTCCAATTTTAGTAGTCCAAGAAGAAGGGGGGGGGGCGGATGAACAGAACGTATTTGTATAAATTTCACAAAGTAACAAAGGTAAGATAAGGTTAGGAATGACAGGTTAGAAGAACCCTCCCACCTGAGCTGACGGAAATGGCCGATCTAATACGAACTATACCCGACCACAGACTTCATATAAATGCAAATATCTCCGTTAATATTCAAGATAGAGAATAAATGTATACAGTAATATTTATAGTAAATTTAATTTGCAATAAGATTGGTTCTATACAATTTTTCGATCCGATGCATAATAACGGAGATATTTTGAATTTTCGAAAATCCCCCTCTAAACCCCCCTCCCTCTAGTCCGATTTTAACCATTACGAACCTGATCTGCCTTTTTACATAAAACGGTTAAATATAGAGTTTCGTAACGATCAAACAAAAATTGCGACCGCTAGAGCGTTAACAGACAAATATATATATATATATATATATATATATATATATATATATATATATATATAATTTTGAACGGACTTAATTTTTGTCATCTCCTGGGTAGGATCGATTGACGTTTGAAGAAATTTTTCGAAAATCGCGTCATGAGTACGACCTCAATAGCTGATTTCTCTTAAGGAAAATATGCTAAAATAAGCAACTTTATGTCTTTAAAATATCATAGCAACAAAAAAAAAAAACTTACAAAGATTTAACAAAATATATACACATAAGTAACAGAACCTGGAACGAACACTGAAAAAGTTATTTAGATATACTAGTATCTAATTGCATTGACTTATATTTATAATGTCTTTGAGACTTTTAGAGAGAGAGAGACAGAGAGATAGAGAGAGAGAGAGAGAGAGAGAGAGAGAGAGAGAGAGAGATAACTGAGAAAATACCAATCTGGAGTAAATAAAGGAGAATGGTTAAGGGGAACATTATTTTATATCAAATAGATCAGGGTGTCAATGGGGCAAAGTTTGTGTTTGAATCCACTCGGTTTGTTGTGAAACGAATAGAGAAGTGTAGATACAGACATGAAAGTTTGGTAGGTTCGTGAATTGAAGCGAACATTACTGATGGAATAGCCAACATTACTGATAAAACTTATTTTAGAGGATGATATACCAGTTTGAATCACATTTGAAAATTATTGTATGCATCCGTTATCGGTGAAACCTGATAACGAGTACGTCAGTTGAACAAATTCGGTTTAAATTAGTTATGCAGTTAGTTGTTACGTTTTGATAAAATAATGTTTGATTTAAATACATATATTCTATATTATTGAAGACTTTGGAATATATTTTCTCTTATTATTATAAATTCCTTAAAATCATTTCACCTTAGTTACTATTACCTAGGAAGAATTGGTTGTACCAGGTGAGAAATATCTACAATGCTTAGATTAGATTAGATTAAATATTAGATTGTCTTTTCCTACCAGCCATTGTAATGTGCAAGTCTAAAATCTCCATTAGAATGGCTTATTTTTCTAATAGTGTCAAAGTACTTCTTTTGACTCCCTTCAACAGATTTCCTTTAAGGTATATTAGATATTAAAGTCGTACTCATGACGCGATTTACGAAACTTTTCCATCGATTCTACCCAAAAGATGACGAAAATGAGGTCCGTTCAAAGATATATATAGTTGTCTGTTAACGTTGTAGGGGTCGCAATTTTTGTCTGATCGTTGCAAAACTCGATATTTAAACGTTTTATCTAAAATTTAAAAAAAAGATCAAGCTCGTTAAATGTTAGAATTGGACCACTCGGAGGGGGGAAATTACAAAAAATCGAAATATCTCCGTTTTTTTTTGCAAAAACATTGCAAATGTTTGTTCTATAAATTTTGTTATATACATGTTTTCTCTAAATTGATCATTAACCGAAATACTTGCATTTTATAGTTTTCGGCCATCACTAACCCCCACTCCTACTCATGTCATATTAACAATCAGCTGTTATATAGTGAAGCACATTATTTATAGCCTAAATATCAAATATTGGTCTCATTGAACGTTTACGTTTTGAGATAAATGCAAATACGTGATGGACGTGGTAAATCTGCTTAGTTAACGCAGCCTCTGCTTGACGGACTTTTTTTAATTGGCTAAGCATCTCCATATCAGAAGTACCTGAATCTTAGATTCTCCAGCATTCCGCATTCAAACAAGATGTGCTTGTGAGTCTCGTCCCCTTTTCCACAGCACACCTACAATACATATGGGAGCTTCAATGAGTTTGATATTAAGCATGTGTTTATTCATCTTTCAGTGCCCCGAGATCACTCCCACTACTCTCTAATCTCCTCAAACCCGATCAGAGCTTTCGTATGGCTAACTTTGTGCCTTTTTCCCCATAACGCTTTGAATTCCTTACTGGCGACATTCTTTATGGAGATCATAAGAAGATAATCCAAAAAAAGGTACTGTACCAATCTACAATGCTTATATACGGGGGAGGGGGACTTCAAGTACAATCTAAATTCATGTAAATATATTCATTTAAATTGATAGATAATTTTTAGTTTTATACATTTGCTTTACAACAGTTTTTCAAACCAAAAAAACAACAACAAAACAATGGCTCCTATAATACAATTTATGGTTACAATTATAGCCATAAATTCAAGTAGGAGTTTATTCTTCTTGGAGGGACCATTCCAATAAAATGCCGGATTCCTTGTTCCGGTAGGATAGCGAGCAATAAAACGAGACAATAAGGGAGATTAATTATTAGGTTTAGGGGACTAGCTATAAATCAGGGAACGTCAAAGCCGGAAAGGACCTACAATAACGACCATCCTACAGGCCTGTGTCACATCAATCGTCATAACTCTGTCACCAACTCACGGCACACTAGGGATTCAGTCCTGTCCCACCTTATCAGTATTCTCTCTCTTATCACCTGGCAAACGTTTCTTTCTAGTCAATGAATGTATGAAACCGTTTTAATCAATTTGATCTTAATAACGTCAAGTTAATCCGCAAAATAAGCAATAAAAAGCAGCGCCACTTAAGAAAATCTTAGTGATCTGGAACAATAAGAAGGCCTTAACCTCTATAAGTATTTTTATGCGCAAAGGCTATACAATACTAACGAGGTACCAGGTGGGTGGTCCCGCTATTCAATGCCGCAATCACGAATGGCAACCTGTGCAATGCAAGACTTGTGGACTGGTGCAATGTCATGCAACATGAGGACACATCGAGTCACCATTCCCCGACGTTTGTACACGATGGCTTGACACAGTTTTCTAATAACCTCAGCGTAATACTGACTTGTTATTGTAGTGTCGAAATCGAGGTAATCAATTATCAGGATACCCTTCGCATCCCAAAAAGTTGTTGTCATCACTATCCTCGCTGAACGCTGGGATTTCAATTTTTTTGAAGGGGGTGAGTCTGAATGTCTCCACTGCATCGAATGCTGCTTCGTCTCTGGATCCTAATGGTTCAGCCATGTCTCATCTCCCGATTTTTAGGAGAGCTCTGACAGCTCTTGGCATGGCGAGTTCCCGATCTTGAACTGAAAGATTTCTGGGAACTCATCTTGCAGACACCTTAGACATTTCTAAATTGTCGTAGATGATAGTACTAATGTACCATAGGAAATGCTTAATCTGGTAGCAACTTCAGACACCCTTATTCGGCGATTATCCAAGATCTAGGCCTCTGCTTGAGTCGCATTATCAACAAGAGTTGAGATCGTTGGTCTCCCGTATCTTCCTTTGTCTTGCACACTCACACGACCGTGTTTGAACTTATTGAACCACCTAGTAACTGTAGAAAAAGAAGGGGCAATCACGATCATATAAATTTCCCATTCTCTCATAAATGTCTTTTGCAGAATGTCTTTCTTTACACAAAAATTGAATGACGCTTCTGTACTCGAACTTGACTTCACTGGATATAGACATGTTTACAAATGCACTATTAAATACTGAATGTTTATTCTTGATAGACCAAGACCAAAAGAAGGATGAACGGCTAAAGATTTGTTTGTACCAGATATGGGCAACCTTTTGATATGTTGTGGGCCAAACTTTAGAGTGCAAATACGTTTGCATGTGTAAAAGTAGTGTATTTTAAAGTAGTGTTCATAAATTTTTACGACACATATAAGGCATGAAATTATACGACAATGTAATTATAATACAATTTATTAAAATAACAAAATGAAATGAAAATAATAGGTACAACATTACAATTAAATCGTAAAATTTGGAATTATTACAAACAACGATATAAATAGCGTTACCGAAACCAATGAGATACTTTAACTTGAATTTGGGAAACTAATCCATCGATGTTTGGGTTAATTACTTTGATAAAAAGACGTAAAGAATTTTCCAAATTATCATCAGTCAGATTTGTACGATGTTTTGATATATTAAATTTTGACATCGAAAATAACTGTTCACATTTATAAGTACTGCCAAACTCACAAATCTCTCCTCATCTTTCTCATTTAGCTTAAGTACTTTAATATTTTGGTATAACTGGGTTTTTCAAAATGTGTCGCGGGCCGGTGTTAGCCCACATATGGTTTATACCTTAGTTGCAGAACCTTTTGATCGTCCTTCGTATGTATGCTGGTATTTATTTTGTTTTATTCTTAAATTTTTTCGTCGGTTTTCCTCTTGCCTTAAACCTCTATAAGTACTTTAATAAGCAAGGTTACGACTCTAACTACGTGCTTACTACATTCCCTCACCATCTTTCGCCTTGTCTTTCTCTTATGTGCATTTTCACTCTAGTTCCCCCGATGTAAGAATTCTGAAGGGGGTTTCAACCCAGACTTTATCGGTCTTCGTTATAGCCATTTTGGGATATAGCTTATTATCTAGTGAATTAGTTTGCTGTTTTTAATTTAGACAGTTTAATAAGACGGTGTTTTTAATTACCCTTATATTTATTTCATTTTTTGTTCACTATTACTTTAAATTAATTCTTGCTTTTTTCTTAGTAGTTTTTATTTTGTTTTATTATTAAATGACTGACTAAACTTTGTTTGGCTTTCTACGAATGTTATTCTTAGTGGTTCTTCTTATGTCTGCAGACACTGATGAAGGAGCTTCATCTCTGAAACTTTTAAAGTACAAGATATATACTTTGATTATGATTAATTGGTTTTTCTACCGCCCAGAATCTCAGGGTAAACCTTGTTGATGAAAAGGGCTTATCTTCCTTCATATTTTTCATTAAAATACTTATTTCATCCATTAAACAAACTGGAAATCCTAATTCAACACGCACACACATAACTGTCTAGCAGTCCGTTTAGAGTAATAGTCATTTAAAAAATACAACATCACAACCATTAACTAATAGCCAATAATTAAGAAAACCAAAAAAGGTTTACAGCAGATAACTGCAGCTTCCAGTCACCTGGATCTAGATATGTGATAGTATGTGGTTGTATTTTTTTATTGTAATTTAGTCAGGATTAGTATAGGTTTGAACAACAATCTGTCTTTTTTTCCCTTATACTTATCTTGAAGTGGTTAGGTAGAAGAAACTATTTAATTTGAAATTATTAAGTATATTATAACACCAATTTTATATTATGCCTCTCAGGATAAAAATGATAAACACGTCAGACGGATAAAAAATCATTTATCATGTCAGTTTTGAAGGATGTTTCAAGAAGATCATGATCTCAAACGTAAATCCACTCAAAATAATTCACGTAAATCCTTTTTAATAAAAATGTTGCATAACTTCTGTATTATTCTTTTTATTATTATTTATGAACGTCCGCTTTGTGCTACCATGGCCAATTGGAACGCGTTATCTACAGGTTACCAACTTTTTCTAGCCAGGGTGGGACTAAAGAATTTCTTTAATGAGTTTGTCACTAAATGAATTCCTATTGTCCAAGGTAAACCATGTGAGATTAATGCCAACGCTTTAACTCACCTTTATTATTTACAAAAATTTTAAAAATAATTTATATCAGATTATCTAAAGACAAGAAAAATATGTTTATCCTTTATTTTTTGACTAAAAAGAGAAATGTACAAATGTTATGAGAAATGAGGATGTGATGAATATAATATGAAAGAGGCTATTGTAAAGGGTTGAGTTATTTATATACTACAATAAAATCACATTCAAGGGACTCGACAAACGCTATCCCAAATATAGGAAGAGATATTATATGGTGGAATAAAATGAAAATCCACTAAGTCCTTACTAACGAACGGAAATAGCAGGACAGAATAAGATAAAAATAAATTCTATTCAGTTCAAGGGGTAACTTTCATTCATAACATATTTATACATATGATCTAAGAGTTGAAATATAATAATATCTTTTGGCCTTTTAGTAACTCCAATTATATTCAATTGTTGGTGGAATTGGTCATGGAATCAGTTGTGTAAACACACATAACAAACATAGAGTACAACAGTTATATTTTATAGGAAAAAAATATTAAAAAATGTAGCAATACATGTTGTTTAAAAAATAAAAAAAACTTGGCCAATTGTATTGTATTAATAATTCCTAATATTCATACACCATATCGTTGGAGAGATTGTTACTCCTCAGTGAGGAGTATTAATAAGATATCGTCCCTATCAGCTGTGCTATCCTGAGCTTATATCTTATATTTGACTGCCCTAAACATTGTCATGAAGGTCTGATTTCTATGACAGTAGAAATGTAGTCAGGCCGACATTGACCCTAGACTTTGTGGCAAAACTCACAAAAGTCCGTCTCGCAGGGGCTCTGTAAACTAAGCAGATTTCCCTCGTGAAGTTTAATAATAGATAAACCTCTATACTGCTAACACAACACCACCGCGAATATTAAGTGCATAAATAAAAATGGTAATAAGAAATCTTTTCCCTTCCAGCAGGAAGCGTCTCAAATGTAAACAAATAGGTCTGGCAACGGCTCACCGGAAAGAAAAACAATTACTGAAACATATCAGAATATAACATTAATTTGATTGAAAATGACGTACTATATCTAGTACAGCAATTTATAATGAATCAGGATAATTTTTATTGCACAAGAATTAAAGACCAGAGGGGGGGGTCACAAGTATTTGCATGTATCTTATATAATAAAGGTCTCTGGAAAACAATATTTGGTATTTAACCTTTGAATAATGTGTTTTATTATATAATAGAGAATTGTTTATGTAACAAAAGTAGAAGTGGGTGTTTACTGAAGGCAGAAAACTAAAAAATGCAAATATCTCGGTTAATATTCAAGATAGAGAATAAATGTTTATAACAATATTTATAGTACATTAAATTTTCAATATGATTCACTCCATATACTTTTTGATCCGACTTATAGTTACGGAGATATTTCGAATTTTTAAAATTATCCTCCACTAAACCCCTCCTAGCCTGATTTAAGCTTTTAACAAACTTTATCTTTCTTTTTACATCAGATGACTAAATATCGAGTTTGATTGCGATCAAACAAAAATTACGACCGCTAGAGCGGTAGCAAACAAATATATATATATATATTTAGTGCTGAAAGGACCTCATTTTCGTCATCTACTCGGGGTAGGAAAACTTGAAAAACAAATCGAAACTTGTGTCATGAGTACGACCTCAATAAAATCTGAAATTCATTAATATGATTTTGATGATTAATTTTTAAATGAAAACAAGAAACTTTTTATATAAATACATTTGTTTCCTTTTAATCCACCAGTGTTTCACTACGGTTAATCGGTACAGTTTGTATATAGGTTGCCACAATTTTCTCGACAGGCTGACATAGATTTATTTGGTGAGTCCGTCATATGATAAATTCCAAATTCTCATACAAAAATGTACACAACTCATATTCCTTCAAGAGCCATGGGGAAGAGACCGAATAACTTATGAGTCCTTGGCTAACCACAAGACTGAAATGAGTTTGGCATGTGTAGTGCTCATTACCATCTCAGGTATTATTTGTTTTTACATAATGATGGCTGATATGAAATGATGTAAGTGATAAAAAATGGATGAGACTTGTAAATAGCAAAACATTCTGGCGCCATATATTGTATTTGGGGGAGAAGGAAAGAAGACAACGGGCAGAGGGGATAGGATATCGGGTATCTGAAAAAAGATGTTACCTGATACACTATAACGAGATCATACACATCCCTCACTTTCTCCCTTCCACCATCTTTATCATAAACATATACCGCATAAGAGTATATACATATAATATAGAGTGTATATATGAGTAAGACTCCTCTTAAGAAATCTAATATTAAATTTGCGAGCATGAGCATCCGATCTCGCTTCAGCACTGCGGGTGCTGACTGAAAAAATGACAATATGTTTGGACAAATATATATTTGGAGAGACATCATGGATTTCATACATGGATTTCTTTTCCACATAGTTTACTATTTCACTTACTTCAAAGAAATCAAATATAATTTGAGACCTCATGCTTTAAAACAAAAATGACTTCGGATTACTGCCTACATTTATGATTTAAAGCCTTGCTATCAAAATTATTTCATTCTACACAGTTTTTAAGAAAAACATATTTCTTACATGGTAAATAAAATCTATATAGAATTATTCTTACTCTTCTCAGAAAAAAAATATATTACAATACTGCAAAATATTTTCAGATGTTTCTTTTACATTTGATTATTACAAATCAACGTTTTAATAGTAAGATGCAGGCTTTTTATTAATTTTTTCCAAGTATTTTTTTAAGAGATTTTGCTCTCTATTAAAGGAAAAAAAAACATATACAATCACAAAAAAATATCAGATGTTATCAAATATATTGGGTCTTTGTAACTTTACCCACACCAGTTACTTATTTGTATAAGAGTGATTTATCTTATTATTAAATTAATGCTAGTGAAGAACAGATGATTGTAGTAATGTATTTAACAACTTCGTCGCGTAAACTAATTCCCACGTGAAGTTATACTATAGAGAAATCTCCATAGGAGAGCTCATTTCCCTTAAGGGAAATCTGCTAATACAGTTTAACGTACAATTCGTGAATTATTCATTTGGAGGCGTTTAACGATTTTAAAATACAATCAAATATATCCTCGTTCTTGTATCTCCTTCTGTAAACAAACTCGCTTAGGTATGAGTCTAGGAGGGATCTTATGTTACCACATTCAACTGTGTTCCTTCTTTCAGCGCTGGGCCACAATGACTCAATCCTTTGAGTATGGGCTCCTGTATTAGAATCAACAAAATTTTGAGAGTGGTTGATTGTATAACGCCTGAAACGCATTCTCGGAATTTTTCTGAAACCTTGGTATGATTTTCATAAGTCACAAAATATCGTTTTGAAAATATAAAAAGAGTAAAAAATAGCTCTAGTCATATAAAAGATAAATTAAAATCAACAAATACCAAATATAATGTATATAAAATAAACTCTTTGGATTGCATTAAAAGTTAAATAGGGGAATCATCACAATTACTCAAAAGATGAATCAGACAACACTTGATAAATGTTGATCATAAGGACGATAAAACGCCCTTAGCAGTCAAATAAATACAGCCATAAATTTGATTTTGAAAACGTAAGTATAATAGAAATACACAGAAATTTAAGCAATAGGAGGATAAAAGAGAATATGCACAATCATCTATTCTTTATAGAAAAAAGGTGATCAATAAGAAAACAGAAACAAAATATGTGAATTATATATTTTTTAATTTATTAGAAACTTTAAAATGATAGTTAATCAATTATAAATTTCTCATTTACGATTCAGACTACAGTTCATTAGGGATAATCGATATATTTTTATTTCATGACGTATCGATATAAATCAGCTGACTTGACACGCCATACTTTGTAAGCCATTCTGCGACTGGTACGGCCAGTGGAAGGCCGTAGAGAAAGATGGAGTTTGTGTAGTAGAATTCCTCCTGATGAGGCGTCATATGGACGCGAAACTAGTTGAAATATAAAAATGATTTTAAGTATTCATTTTATTTTGTTGACCTTCCGCCATAGACTAGTGTTAAGAAAATATCGTTCTTGGGTACAGAATATTTAATTCAATCAGTTGTAGCAGCTGTTCTGTCTGGCACGGCATACAAAAAAAAAACCTCTTTGGTTTCTCTACACACGCTTCCAAATACCCATTGATTTGGGTACATTCTTAAAACTTAATATTTCCTTTTGGAAAACATCTTTCATCAATTTCTACATGAAGGCACTGACATCCAATTACCATTGGTTTCATCAAAGAAATTGTCAACTCATTCTTGCAAAATTTTGTTGTTGTATAGCTATTCTTCCAGGCATAAAGTTCACTTCCTATATGATAATTTACATCTGTTGAATCAGGTATCTTTATAACCACCCATTTCCTCTCTGCGACTTCTCAAACTGCATCTAAATGCAGGAGATCTTCTTTGGTGAAAAGCAAACTTCATAAAGTGTCATCTTCTACATTTCCGTGTTTTATGCAATATTCCGAACCGTTGTATCTGATTCATTATTAACAAAAACAACTACAACGTTTCTTAAAATCTAGGAAGTAATAGGTAGGTAACTTCATTTATGTATAAAATTTCTTTTAAAATAGACATTTTATTAAATAACGGAATGTTAAATAAATCACTAGTAATATCAGAAAGTAACTGGTTTGGCTAAAAAACCCAATATATTAATTCGGATAAATAAAAGGTAGGAAAATATAATAATTCGGTTACGTAAGAGGTTGTTTTCCTACAAATTAATTTATTATTGGCTAGTTTCTAAATACAGAATGGGTGGAAACTCTGAATTCTAAGCTCAAATACACACAAGTGAGTTATCTGTTAGACTGCTGATGGTGCAATTGTATCCCAACTAGTCACAAAAAGAGTGGAAAATGTCCCCTTACATAATAGGAGAAAATTATTAATTAAAATTCAATTAAGAGGCGAGTAAACCTAATTACCATGAACTAGTTACATCGTCTAATTAGTGTAAACAATCATTTTTTAAAAAGCTATCTAGGTTAAGGAATGCTTTTTCCCTTTGGTCAAGTAATATATCGTGTTGTAGGATGTTCCCATGACAGTGCTGCCAACGTCAAGACTGGAGATATGCCCACATCTCATCTATCACCAAGCCCATTCTAATCTCAATGAACTCTATCAATCATTCCTTGAAATAGAAATCAATATAAACCCAAACTTTATTGTCCATATTTTTTGTCTTTTATTCTCAACTTTTTGTAAAAGAAAAATTAGAGTAAAACGAAGGCTAACAAAAATACAAAATACAATAATAAAACTTACAAAAAATAAAACAAAAGTATTGCTAATTTCAATGGAATAAATACTTATATATCAATGCTAAGTGTTGAAAATTCCGTAAGATGTAATTGTACAGTTTTATGAATGTAGTACCTACATCTATAATATAGCAGCAACCTGCAGACATCAGTTTCTGAATACAACATGGAAACTATTCGGGCTATCTGAATTCAGTCCCGAAGTACCTTTATTGTTATACTCAATGCCGTTCCATATTTGGTATTCTGTTTCAAAGCTAATTACTGGAATGTTTTGTTTGCTGTAATTGTAAATTTTTATGTATTTTAAGTAATGTATAATTGTAAAGAACGTGCGGGCTACCTTCTGTCTATAGTTGCATTGTGTGATATACTAACATTTTCTATTACAGTCTAAACAGTTACAGTTATTATTTTTATTAGCAGATTTCCCTTAAGGGGATTTTCAAAAAAATTCTTCAAATGTCCATCGATCCTACCCAGGAGATGTTGAAAATGAAGTCAGTTCAAAATTATATATATATATATATATTTGTCTGTTAACGTTCTAGCGGTCACAATTTTTGTTTGATCGTTACGAAACTCGATATTTAACCGTTTTATGTAAAAAGACAGATCAAGTTCGTTAATGGCTAAAATCGGACCAGAGGGAGGGGGGGTTTATAGTGGGATTTTCGAAAATTCGAAATATCTCCGTTATTATGGATCGGATCGAAAAATTGTATAGAACCAATCTTATTGAAAATTAAATTTACTATAAATATTCATTTATTCTCTATCTTGAATATTAACCGAGATATTTGCTGTTTTATGAAGTCTATGGGGCATGTGGTGGAAGGGTATGTTCGGATTAGTTCGTTGTCATTTCCGTTAACTGTTCGGCTCTGGTGGAAGCTTCTTCTAACCTGTCGTTTCTAACCTTACCTTACCCTCCTTACTTTGTGAGATTTATGCAAATACGTTCTGTTCATCCGCCCCCCCCCTTCTTTAGTTCTTGGACTACTAAAATCCGAGTTATTAAAATATAAATTATTCTTACAATTCAGAAGCCGTTTCAGTTGGGAATTTATTAAAATTAACTGAGAGAATGATGAATCATTTACTCACGTTGGTGCAGATTTCTCAATAGTAAAACTTCACATGGGAAATCTGCTTAGTTTACGCAGCCCCTGCGTGACGGACTTTTTTTTTCTAATTTCGCTCCTCATACAGTACATTCAGTCATGATAATATGCATTGAACAGGAATACGCCAAGACGAGTACCCGATTTTAAACCTCATGATTACAATTCCATCTGTTCGTGTATTTATCGAGCGATAGCGCCTTTTAAATGTTCGGCTGTTCATTTTATTTCTTGAAGTTCTATATCTTAAGAATGAACTTGACATCAAACACAATCCGTAGAGAAGTTGGAACTATAGACCCACAAAAAAAGTTCTTTATTGATTGATGTCTGATAAAGACACTAAACCTAGTAAAAAAAAATTTTCACCAGTCCTAAATAGCTCGATTAGGCTTCAATACTGGATTGGAAATATTACTGTATTTTGCACTAAAATAAAAGGAGTGATGATTAATCCTAGCTAAAACGCCGTAAAATGGTTGATTATATCATCCAATCTCCAATTAAGAGGAAGATTACATCATATATTTTCGTCGGAGTTTCCTGTTGACATCATATGTAATTATAAGGAAATTAGTATGTTTTTCTTCATTTTTTAATGATTCTATGAAACGAACACCCATACCTGTTTTTAGAGCAATAAATCAATTGTAAATTAAAGAAACATATTTACCAATATGCTTAATACTTTCTTATTTGTAAAAGGGATAATAAAATGAATTAAGAATCTACAAATATCAAGTATTTCTGAAGTTTTATTTTAGAGCAGAAAACAAATCGCTGTAAGCCTAATCAGCCCGAACAAATTGTCGAGATTAACCCCGAAAAATGAAATATGAAATAATAGTCAGTTCGCTCAAGTTGCTTTTGATTTATTTCCTTCAATTCCCTTTAAACATTTCTGTTCTTAAACGGATTTTGTCGAAACGAGACAAATTGAAATTATAGTGAAAATTAAAAGTAGAACTATCGGTGGCTGAACTGGTGAGTTAATTAGGTCCATTGGAACGTTATTTAATTTGAAGCTGTGTGGTTAACAGCCTTTAAAGATGGATGATTTTCCCGTTTCACAAAAGACTATTCAGAGTCTCGAGAGAATTGTGCAGCAACTTGAACAAAAGCTCACGAAATATTGGTCTCAAACACTGCAGAAAGCGCCATGTAACCACAATAATTTTGACAGCCACGATGATAATTAATTCTGCCGTCATTATAAGAAACGACCAAAACAAAATAATCTACGAGCGTTTAATTTGTTCGCAATAAATGTGTTAAGATTTCTCTTTAATCGTTAAATAAATCTTATTCCTATACGAAAATCTCCAATTTGAAAAACTCAATAATGCCCAAATACGTCTCAAATAGTTGGCTAGAATCCTGAGAAATTGTCCTTTGACGCCTCAAAAATTCATTAATAACGTTTAAAATTTCACACGAAATTTCGTAGAAACTCAAAATTAGCATGTAGCACTAACGTAATTGATTTTTCTTTAATATTACACTTGTCACATTCTCCAGAATAAATGGCATTTAAAGGCTGAATATATTTGATTTCTCTCAAAAATAACGAAATATGGTTTTACTTCTATACAGTCAGATTCCGAAGATAGATCAAGACCGTCAGATTGAAAATGTAGTAATCTTTTTCCCATCTAGTATATTTGAGATTTTCCCGGCGACCTTTACGTCTTTTCCAAACATTTCCTTTCCCATTTCCTTATTCACACAGTCGAGACATTTTTTATCACGTTAGTTATTTTGGGCGAAAATCTTATTGGTAAGATTTGTTGTTTTCACGAAACATAGATTCAGTAGGACGAAATAAAATATTACATTTGAAGCGTTAAAAATATAAAGTCCTGAAAGTCCACGTGCACTCACTTAAAAGATTAATCATGGCGGGTTATTAAAACTATTAAATATGGGTAATAAACAAAATTTCCCCACAGATTATGAAATACCCCTCTCTTTACATATTGTCATACGTAGTTTTATTATTTAAGTAAACGAAATACAACTTCTAAATAATCTGTAGTACAACAAAAGTTTATATTTTCCGATGAAAAGGATTTAGATCCTGGGAATTAGGATTAAGCGGACTGTATAATTTTGAAAACTACACAAGTATAGATTTAAATGGCACAAAGTCTCATAATAGGATGCTGGCAAGTCCCAAGGCAACAGTACTTTTTAGCAGATGTCCTCGAAAGGGAATCCTATTGAGGTTGTCTCATGGGAGCATTTTAGAATGCCCTAGCGGTCATAATTTTTGTTTGATTGTTAAAAAAACTCGATAGTCAAACATTTTGTGCAAAACATAAGATCAAGTGCGTTAACGAATGAATTTTCTACTGATGTAGAGGAGTTTAGAGGACAATTTTTCTTTTTTAAAAAAGCGTATATATCATGAAACCACTTTTCCAAGCTTCAATACCAAATATCGTTGTTCAACAGATTTTTTTTTTAGCTGAGATGCATGTACGTTGAGTAATGAAATCTATTAAGATTTCAAATCTTTGTTGCGATCTGGCTGCGGCGATAAGCAGTGGAAGCTGAAAGAGATGAAAAATCCCACAACCAAATCACTAACAAGAATTTAGGAAGGGCCACCAACAATCGACTCAAGTCAAAATTCAGATATATATAAATTTATTTATAATAAAAATATTCACCAAAAATAATTATAACATCAAAATGAAGAGATACCTTTAAAAATATAATGGGGAACGCTTAATTCTACTTATACTATATTACAATTAAAACACTTAGCTGTTATTAATAGAAGTGCCGTCTTAGCCGTGAGAGGTAGTAGAGACGAGAAGTAGGCTGGCTCAGGCAGGCCGGACTGGCAAAAGGATTAGCGGTGTTCCACCAATAAGGGTCTCCCCTCCAGAGGATGCCGAATATGACTGCTTTTAATCCGTCGTGAGGGGTCCTTATATTGGCCTAATCCAGCGGTGAACTATGAACTGCCGATCGAAATACGCTCAAAAAGTGCATTTAACGGGAATTTATTATCGAAATTCATCCGTATTATTACTTAGTTTACCGACGTTAAGAGCTGTGAATGTTATTATCAAAATCCTTCGGCGTTATCTATGAAAATGAGCACATGGTGGCTTCACTCCAAAATGGATATAACTCTTATTTAAAGGTAAAAATAATACATTTAAGCATTCATAAATAATAAACTTATTGTGCTTAATATATATAAAATATATGGTCATTTATAATGGGCTTATGTAATGCAATGTCAATTTCATTACATCTTGAACCAAACGTATTTATTAGGTCTATAACATACTCGATATTTAAAGGTAAACACTGAAGATCATATTTGTTAATGATTGAAATCGATCTAGAATTTTAGGGGGGGGGGTGTTAAAAGGGGGGATATTATAAAATATCTCAGTTATTCTGTATTAGGTTGAAAAATGATATAGGTCCTACCTTGTTAAATGAACTGATGCTCTACAGTTATGTAGCTTTACATATTTCGTTTCTCAACCAGTAAGCTAGTTATTCGTACTTTCTTGATTCCAGCCTTCAGTAGAGGTTTCACTTTTACTAGTCGGATTTTTATTTAGAAATAGAGGCTATATGTTGGAATGAGATCAGTAGTCTGTCATACAGTAGGTGAAATAGTATATTTCATTACAAGGGCGGAAAGTGACTGTTTCCTATGCGAGATCGTGTTTTACGGCCGAGGCTGGAAATTAGATCGAGCATTGGAAACTCACTTTCCGCCCGAGTTATGAACGATACTTTACATCACGAGGCAAAAAATGCAAAATATAATTTAAACTCGTAATTATTAAGTATTATCATATTAAATGATTTGTTTTGCATTCTGTAGTATCGATTATTTCTGAACAGCTGATTTAGAGCACTAACCTGATACAAGTAACATAACTTTAATAACTCTTTCAAAATTTATAATAAAACTAAGTTAAATTAGTGTAATTATATTTTCTAATGATAAGTAATCGACCAATAATATCTTTAGTGCTTTAAAATAACTAAAATATAAATAGTTTTTCGAATAGAAACGCTAGCGTAACCTAGTGTTGGAAACTGTAACTTCAACTGATAGTATGTAAGTATAAACAGCTGTTCTCTTTCCCGGTCTAGGGAGGGAAAAACTTTTTTAAACAGCTGATTCAAGTTATTATAAAAAGACCCACTTTCCATACTTACATACGGTAGCGAAAGTAACTACTTTCAGATCAGAGTGATGTAAAATGCTTTTAGTTTACGCAGAATTCTGCGTGACGGACTTCTTCAACAAGTGATTGGGGAAGCTCATTCGATCCCTGCCAAAAAGGCATATCCGTGCAAGTAGGCCGTGTCGATAACGACCTAACTGTGTCTCAAGAGTTTCTGGTTTACGATAATGACCGAACATAAGGTACAACAGAATGTGCTTACCTGTCTACTTTTGTTTTATTTTCAGATTCTAAAAAAGCGCTGAATATGAATGCACTGAAAGGGATTTCAATGAATATCAATTTCAACTAGTATAAATGGACCCCCTTTTCAATTCCTTCCTTTTTCCTCTCTAATTGTGGAATCGTGGAAATTACAGGAGTTTCCAACTCGAGAAAAGTTCCCCAATTGACTGCAGATAAGGTAGTTGTAGGATTGATTGTAATTCTTTGTCCTTTAAACGGGTTAAATGACTATTTGTTATCAATTAGGTTTGTACTTGGAGCCCGAGCTAGGTTTGGCTCAAGGCCAGCCCAGTTACAAACCGCATTTCAGTTCCTACGGTAATTCACTTCCAACCCCCAGCCCTCTCCAACCATTTATCTGCTTTCAAAAAGAACCTTGTAATCCAATTTACCATAGCATTTTATTCCGACGTTAAAATTATTCATTTGAATAAATGACTCGGAGCGGGAGATTAATTGCGCTCGCTGAACTAACGGATTGCACTCAGGAATAATTATTATTACGGAGATTATATAAATGAATCAAGATTAGAGACTTCCGAGTCTAATGTGTTCTTTGTCTGATATTTATTAATACTGTCCTTTTTTTAGAAGGGAAAACAAATGTCTTCTATAATACTAGTAATTAAGAACGTACTTACGGTGTAATTTTTGAAAAACCATCTTCCATAAAGCGATGGACAGCAGCTTCCACCTAGCAGTCCTAAGAGATAAAAAAAGTGAGATTAAAATATATATATTTTTGTTGTCATGATCTCGGTGGAGACCATCGCCAAAGCCTGTAGTCAATCAAGTACAGCTGGCAAGCGTTTTCAATTCGATGCAAAAAGGAGTTTAACTTTAAATGGAGCCAAGTGTACTCGATCATCAGCCAGTGCTGACGGATAGATATGACAACTGTATCATTCATACTGGTGATATATCCTTCTTTGGAAGCAATGAAAACCAACGAGTAAAGTGGATTCACCCATCCTCAACGTAGGCTCTTCAGAAAGCAGTGAAAATCGACCGACATTGCTCTAGTCCTGTCAGCATTGCTAAGCAACTTTCATCACCGAAGCTCTGACACCATAAATTATCACAGCCGAAGAGACGCTGGCCCAGTTTTCTGAATTCTGCTAAGTAGTGTATATCCAATTCACAACCGAGTGTTAAAGTTACCCACAACGAAAATCTTGGATTCACATTCTTCTTCCAGAAATAGGCCTTCAATTCCGTGATTAATTTCGCCCTCTACAGGATTACTTTCGTTCATTAGCGAGTCTCATACATTTCAGTTCCAGAGTGGTGGGTCCGCTATTGTAAATTGGCTAAATTAATCATCAATCGTAATCAAAACTACTCTATTTCCCTTATTACCTTCAGCAAATTACTTCTCCATGGAGCTCTAGTATAAGTGTGAGATAATTTAAAGAGAAATATAAATTAGTGGAGAAACGTTGACTGAATGTCTCCTGATAACAGATCTTGAAAAAAAAATAGATAGGCCAAGAAAAGAAAACGTCTGTTGCTCAGGTATCGCGTAAACTAAGATATGTTCGATCTGATCACGTTATCACACATTCTAGCCTCACTTTCTTCTGTAATTAGAAGCCCAAGAAAAATGAATTAAAATTTAAACCAAAAATGAGGTGAGAAGAAGTGGGGGCTAATTAGGACTAAAAACTAAAATAAATACAAATAACTAAGACTTAAACATTTATAATATACAATTAACATGAATAAGGGAAAAGAGATGGATGGCCTAAAAAATAAAATGAGATACATAGCAATTTTTTGGAGAAAATAAGAAGATATTTATTCATGCTCGCATCTTTTTAGGTTTTAAATTATATAAGGGAAATGATTATTAACAATTTTAAGTAGTTTAAACTTTTATAATAATTGTTTTAATTGCTGTGACTTGCTTTATTGTTTTAAAAATAACTGGCTTCACATATTTTTTTATTTTCTATTTTGTGTGTTATGATTTTAACAGTGCACTGAAAACGAGGCTGGGATCTCGAATGGTAGCTTTGAAATAAGCATTTAAAACCTAGTGGATGTGTTGACCTTTATCCAACCATGGATGTTCGATCATGAATATAAAATTATTCCACAGGACTTATATTTCGGGGATACTTCAAACTGGTTTTTTTTTTATATTTCTTCTTTAAACCCCCATTCTTCCTTGTTCGATGAAAAATATACCTCGTATTTAAGTTTTAAATAAGATGATTCGTGATAAATTCGTTTATTAGTGATGTGTGATGATCAGAAGTTGGGGGTCACTGCAGAGAAAACTAAGAAATCCAAATATCTCAGTTGATATTAGTGTTTAAAAATATTCATGGAGAGGCAATTTTAGAAAGAAAAATTGCAATAAGAAAGGTTATATAACATTTTTCGAAAATCCTTCTTTGGAAGCAATGAAAACCAACGATTAAAGTGGATTCACCCATCCTCAACTTAGGCTTTTCAGAAGCAGTAAAAATCTACCGACATTACTCTAGTCCTGTCAGCATAGCTTAGAAACTTTCATCACCGAAGCTCTGGCACCTTACATCATCACAGCCGATGAGCCGCTGGCCCAGTTTTCTGAATTCTGCTAAACAATGTATATCCAATCCACAACCAAGTGTAATGTTAAAGTTCCCCATAACGCAAATCTTGGATTCACATTTTTCTTCCAGAAATAGGCCGTCTTAATCTATCTATCTACATATTAGTATAAAACTTAAAACTAACTAAGTTCGTTAATGGCTAAAATTGGACCAGGGAGAGGGGGGTTTACAGGGGAGAATTTTGAAAATTCGAAATATCTCCGTTACTATAAGTCGGATCGAAAAAGTGTTTAGAATAAATCTGATTGTAAATAAATGTACTACAAATATTGTAATATATATTTATTCCCTATCTTGAATATTAACCGAGATATTTGCATTTTCCAGTTTTCAGCCTTCAGTAAATATACTCTGTTATATAATTAACCACATCATTCAAAGCTTAAATATCCAATATTGTTATCCAGAAATATTTATTATAGACCTCTATTATACGAGATACATACAAATATGTTCTTGTGAGCCCCCCCCCCCGTCTTAAATTCTTGGACTAACTGATTCATTGAGATAAAATTTATTCTGATTCATTATAAATTACAGTACTTGATATAGTTCAATAAAATTAATATGTTATATTCATGTTCTGATGTGTTTCAGTTATTGTTTTTCTTTCCAGTGTCGTTAAGGAAAACAGTAGCTGAAAGCCGTTAGCAGACCTGTTTAATTACCTTTGAGACGCTTTCCGCCGGGAGGGGAAATATTTCTTATTTCCATTTGTATTTATTCACCTAATATTCACGATGGTGTTGTGTTAGCAGTTTGTAGGTTTATCTATTATTAAAATTCACGTGGGAAATCTGCTTAGTTTACGCAGGCCCTACGTGACGGACTTTTCGTGATCTACTAGGTAGGATTTGAAGAAACATTTCGAAAATCGCGTCATGAGTACCTCAATAGCTGATTTTCCTTAAGGGAAATCTGCTAAAACGTCTGTTGCTCATGTATTGCGTAAACTAAGTAGTTTAAACTGATTGCTAATTTTATAACAATTGTTTTAATTGCTGTGACTTGCGTTATTCTTTTAAAAATCACTGACTTCATATATTTTTCTATTTTCTATTTTGTGTGTTATGATTTTAACAGAGCACTGAAAACGAGGCTGGGATCTTGAACGCTAGCTTTGAAATAAGCATTTAAAACCTAGTGGATGTGTTGACCTTTATCCAACCATGGATTTTCGATCATGAATATAAAATTATTCCACTGGACTCATATTTCGGGGATGCTTCAAACCGGTTTTTTGTTTTTCTTTCTTCTTTAAACCCCCATTCTTCCTTGTTCGATGAAAAATATACCTCGTATTTAAGTTTGAAATAAGATGATTCGTGACAAATTCGTTTATTGGCAATGTGTGATGATCAGAAGTTGGGGGTTATTAAAGAGACAACTAAGAAATGCAAATATCTCGGTTGATATTAGTGTTTAAAAAAAAATTCATGGAGAGACAATTTTAGAAATAAAAATTGCAATAAGAAAGGTTATATAACATTTTTTCGAAAATACTTACGAAAAAGAAGCTATTCCTATTTTTTTTAATTTCTCTACCTTCTAACCCCTCCTCCTCTTCACCTGGAAACAAACAGTACAATATTTAAGCATGGAACCTTCTTGTTTAAAATTCTTCGAAGGCAGAAATCATACTTACCCATGAAGTGATTGATTAAAATATAGCAATATATTTCTTTTTTAAAGTGATCACCTTTATTTATTTTTAGTGAAATTTTGATGTTGCGAGTGTCCCAGGCCAATGAAGCATTGATTCTAGAATTCAATCAGCTTCAGCCCAGAGGGAATAGAGTTTTATTAAATATAGAAAGCCACTTCAATTTGTGTATCCATTATTCTGTGGCGGCTCGCAAAGCTTTATTATGCAGTATGCAATTGAAATTTCAGCCAATTTGAATATATAAATACAAGTGTGTTTCAGGGAAGTATAAAAATATGCTCTATTGGATGTTTTCTTCAAAAAAACCATAACTTCATACTGTGATTTATTATTCCATTGCAATATAACAATCCACTTCTTGATTGGACTCACAACTTCAAATTACACGTTGTTCAATATGGCTTTTACGTTAGAGTAAATTACTCAGAAATTATTAATATGTACTCCGACCGTTTATGTTGATTGCCTTATTATTGAAGTGAGGAAAGAATAACAAACTTTTGGTTACATTTGTCCTCAAACAGTCAACTTTCTATTGAGGGAATAACTATGAAACTTTTCATGAGATGTTCAGTCATTTTTATACGTGATTTTAGGGAAAGTGTCGTGATACGTCAAATTCTATTAAATTCAGATTTTTCTAAGCAATTTAATCATCAAGATACCAGCTTTTTAAAGTAGAAAGTCTTCTTGGGGTGCGTAAAATTCTTAAAACATGGTAAAGTAAAAATAAGTATGAAAACACTACGAATTGGCAGAGAATGCTCCAATAACTTATTTAAGTTTTATAACACAGTTACACTAAATTTAAAAACCCTCACATCCTTATTCAGTTTAAAAAATAGTATACAATATCAAATTAAATGGCAATCGCACAAAAATACATCAAAAGTCGTGACAAATTTGTCATTTCTCAGCTCAATCTACCGAAACTTGTAAAAAATATATGTTCTATGCTTTGATAGTCTTGATTTAACTTATTCTTCTAAATTAACATTCACCTTTTTAAATTAACTGAATAGGATCTCGTGATACGAGTAATGTGATTTGGGTGTTAAATATCCTTCTTCCCCTCCCCCCCCCGCCCCCCCCTGTCTTAGGCTTGTTCAGTACTTTTATAATGAAACTGTTCTGCAAAATATCGTGCTACAGTTTGGGTATCTAAAAAATTACACACCATAAAATATGCAAATAATATTCTTAAATCTGTGGATATCACTTAGTCAAGGGATGAAAATGAAATATCATGTTTGACTATAAATATTTATTACTCTTTTATGAAATATTTGGCTATTTTTCGTTTACTGTGAAAGTACGGCATAGTTAGACCAACTATACTTTTACTCTTACACCGCTTAACTCTCCATAAATTAATGTCTTTCTTCTTTCGGACTAATATTTAATTACTGTTTCAGGGACTTTGATATTACACATCTTAACATTATTTATATTGCGGACACCTAAAAATAATGTATTTATATAAATGTATATATAAATTCTACAATTATGTAAAAGGTTGAACGTTCTCTCTAATTTTGCCAGAATCTTATATTTTGGCTTATCTTGACAGTAATGCCAATGCCATTCTGGTAACGCAGCCACAATTATTTTGTAACTTATTTTAGAAAATAAATAAAAACCAACATTAGACCGATTTACTTATCAGACCTGTAGGTTCTTTCAGCAAAATTTGTATGAGGATTATTGGTGAAATTAAAGCTCGCAATGCCGATAGCCCGAAATATATACTATTTGATTATATGGTAGTACAGTACTACTGTCATATTTACAGTGTAGTATACACTAGTGTCTATTGATGTTGTAAAACTCTTCACTAATTTCTCGACACTTGAAATGTTCCCTTAGTTTGTCTTGTTCTTAGTTTCATAAAGCCTTGCCCTATCATCATTTGACAAACATCTAATTGTGGAATTTAGTCCGAATTGCGTTTTAAAAAAAAAATGATATATCTAATCAGAAATCTATGTTTCTTTGTACTAATGTAACGGTGATAATAGAATATAGAATCGAAGAAGGCGTCATCTGACAGTGTGTAGGAGGCAATGTCTGTTGCCAGCGAGGTTTTATTCTAAGACATGATTGCATCGCGAATATGTTTTAAAACAGGATTGTATGGCTAAAAGGTAGAAGAAGTTCCAGAAGATAACTAAATTCTAATAGTTTATGCTGTGATTAGTATGAAGAAATAAGTGAATAATACTTAATGAAATTAGTTTTTCATATCTGTCATTAAGAGATATACACATTATTCATGCTCCAAGTACAAATTGGCATTGTGAGTCATGGCGTTAGTCATAATACATTTCGTAATCTAAGCGTGGTGGGTTCGACTTCTGGGCAATGGGAAGTAAAGGACAAGCTAAATAAAATCCTTAGACGGACCATAAAATGTTGTGGGAACATTCATAACCAGTGGACGTTAATAAATAACAATAAGAAAGTAATAGCAGAACCTTTTATAAGTAATATTTTATCAGTTAAAGCGCTTTAGAACTCGTGATGGCAATTAGTGCTCTTAAATTAAATTCGAATTATGAAATAACCACAAATATCTGTAAAATCTCAGGCGTCCACAAAAAAAGGGATTCTACTCTAAAAACAGAGGAGCAAAAGTCAGCTGACCCTTTCGCCACGAGCGTCCAACAAGTGGCCTATAAGTCACGGCAACAAATAAAACACTCGAAACTTTTTGCCAACAAATTAATTAAAAGGAGGAAAAGCCATTCTAATGAAACCAAACAAAACTTTAACTAAACATAAGCTATGCCAGATTAAAACGCGTGCCTCAATAACAGTCATTTATGATTTGTTATTTGGCGTTTGCTAATATTAGCTTTGTATTGGGGGCGTACAAACTAAATTAGAGTTATTTATACCCGTGTAGCATAATAAGTCAATGGACATTTCAAAATAAAGTAAAATTGGCATAACGGAGTATTACAAATATTAAGAATAACTACCTCAAAAAAAAAAAAGAAAAAAAAAAAGAAAGTAGCCAATGTATTTTTGACACAAAAACACATAGTTTTGATATTTCCGAAATGGGGATAGGTGGATGACGAACAATTAAATGCCAACCATTTCCACTTATATATATCCGCCATATTTGAATAGGGAATTCTTATTCTGTTTTATACGTAAAACCCTTAAAGAAAGCTCCATGAAAATTTTTCATGAATTCCCTGCCATTTTTTGGAGGGTTTTTACTAAAATGGTTATACCTTATCATCTTAGAATAAGGGTTAATGGTGATTTTAACTGTATCTATCTCCATTAGATGTAGATAATGTGTTCATGGACTATAAGAGAAAAAGAATAAAATTTGATAAAAACAAATTTAACAAGAGAAAAAGTCCGTCAGGTAGGGGCTGCGTTAACTAAGCAGATTTCCCACGTGTACCACGTATTTGCATTTATCTCAAAACTTAAAGGTCAATGAAAACAAGATTTGGTATTTAAGTTTCAAATAAAGTGTTTCATAGCATAATAGAATATTGAAAATATGAGATGAGTAGGAGTGTATAAAACGATTATATATCAAGTTTGGTAACGATAAGACAAAAGTTGCTACCGATAGAGCGGCTACAGACATATATATGCTGGCAAGAAATTATTTACCTTAGATGATATACTTCTGTTGTAAGGTGGATAGAAAAATAGATTAGAAGTCCTGGCAAAGGACGACGAATTATTTTTTGTACTGGACTAAGAAGATCAAACTCAACCAACACAAAAGAAATGGTAATGTGAAATAATCGAAACTAGATTTCAACAGAACTAGAACATATAGCCAATTTTTGAACATGGTCATCTTCTCGAGACAGCTAGAGAGTCGTAAAAAAAAAAAAAAAAAAAAAAAAAAAAAAAAAAAAAAAAACCAGTGGTGTTCAGCATTGAAGGTGGAAATACGCACTGACAGGAATTTAAGATGATAAGGGAGAAATTCAAATCGTTTAAATGCACTCAAAACGTCTTATTGAGGAATCTTCATATAACTATTTCTAAATGTTTTGATATTATTCTGCCATAATTATGAATCATTAGGCTTATGTATTTTTTGAATTCAATATAAATGAAATTCCCTGTTAAGAATATTTTTCCGTTACTTGTAATTTATGTTCTAGAGTAGCTGTATTCTATGCGCTAAACAACTGGAGAACAAGCTGAAATAGATTTGAATGTTCATTATATGACAGCTATTTTGAGCATTCAATATTTCAAGATTTAATATTTTTTTATTATTATTATCCACGTAAATATGGAATTTAATCTCCTCACGGCGATACTGTGGTATTAAAGTTCTTCCCATGCATAATACGGAGAACGGAGATCTGAAGCTTATTGGATGGGAAACTTTAATATTCTTTAAATCCACTCAAGTGTTAGCTCTAGAAAACCCATCAATAAAGATTAAGAGTAATCCCGGATACAAGACATGTGGAAGTAGAAAGTTTTATGAAGGCTGAGGGAAATATACTCAAGTTATGCATCAGTAATTTTCTCTATGAAGAATAAACATACTTGAACAGCTAAAAGCAATCTTCGGTCGACGGTTTCTCACTAAAACCTCGTGCAAGGTTCATTTTAAAATTCTTCTCAGTTTATCGAGATTTACGTGGTGAACGTTGTATTTATGTCAATTAGCGTTTGCTGGTTACCTTATATTAGAAAATAAAGAAAATGAAATAAATTAAATGTTAAAAGTTATTAATAGAAATTTAATGAGGTTTCAAATTTTTCCATTCTTTTTTCAATTCATAGTATAAAACAATTTTGTATTTAATTTTTAAAGTTACTATTATATGTGTAATAAAGGCAAATGAATTTAATTGGGATTTTTCAAAAAAATTTATTTAATCGATATTTACAATGTTCATCATTTTATTATTTATTTATAATACATCAGTTTACAGGATAAACCCACACTGATGTACAAACAAAACACATTAGAAATAATACAGGAATAGTAGCAATAAAATAAGATATAAATCAAGAACAAAGTAAAATTAATTGTTTTTACAAAACAAATAAGGATAAAATAAAAGACCAATAAACAACAACAAAGAAAAACCACATAGCAATTAAATAATCTTACACTATCCAACTCAGAAACAAAAATTAGAACGAAGCCAAACCAAAATAATTTAAATATTTTAGACAACGGGATATATGTACTTATATTTTAATTTAGCAAAATGGGTATTACAAACTAAATAATCCATATTCTAATTTTTAAACAATTAACTATGTATAAGAATATATTAAGTAATTGGTCTTCTATACGAATACATAATAATGTTACAATATCAATAGAATTAAACAAATATTTTCGAATAAAATATGTTCTAAAGTAATTATTTAGTTCAAGGAAAAAGTGAGAGAAACAGTCTTGTCCTGAATCGCAAAAGGGGCAAGGTTTGTCAACAGCAAAATTATAACATTTTCCATTATAAAAAATTCTATTTTGCAAGTCACCCAGCCATTCTAACTTGGGCTATAAGTCTTTTCTTGTTAATATGCTGTGTCCACTGGATATATTCTTCCCCAAAATTCAAACAACCCAGATGTCAACAAATAGAGTTATATTTTTATATAATGGTGCTTTCATTGTCCAAAGAAAACAGATGATTTTGGAAAGCTGAGATTAGAAATTCCTTCTTTTTTTGAATTTGGCCGTAATCACGCTCTAGCCAAAGGTGTTGTTGTCCAATCACTGCAAGATACTTCTTCAATTGTAGGGTCCAATTATAAGGAATAGATTATGTTTTACTGAGGTTACAAAGACAGGCATTAGGGAGTTCACTATCAGACATTTTCAAAATCTTAAGCCACCAATTCAGCATTCTACAGAATACTCTGAACTGCACATGGATACGACTGGTTTCCAGGCGGACATAACTGTTGGGTGTGTTCCTGGGCGAATCAGGCATCCTAGTGGATGCGAAACATGTAGAGGAAAATAAATCAGTGGAGATATTTCACGTGTTTTTCGTCTATTGAACTTCGGCCATTTCTCCTTCAACGGAGATTGAATTGAGGTAATACTTTGACAATAGAAACTTTGAGAGTAAATCACATATTGACTAACTGCATGTGAATATAAGATTAAGACATTCCACATGATTTCAGAAACTATTGACTGAGAGCAGCAATAATACAGGCACAATCATACATCTAAAAAAGAGATTAAAAATATACTATTGACCGGAATTTCCTAACGCTTTTCATTATTTTTCTTTTACATTAGCAGGATGTATACATCTTATTTTTTATTTGCTCACTTAGTATTGTTTTCCCCCTTTTCTTCCATTAGGCTTTCATATTTTAATTATTATTATTCTCACTTACCGTTCATAATAGTCTGATGTTTTAAATACATTCTTAAAATGTGAGCTACGGGATTCTAATGATCTCATGAATTATTGTATTCCATTTCTTACTTGAGCTATTTGTATTTGTAATATTTCTTTTCTTTAAAGACTAGGATGTAAAATCATGGGCGTTGCGGAAGTGACTTGAATAATCGTCTGAATAAACAGTTAGGTTGAATACTTGAATATATAGGCTGGTCCCTTGAATGGAAGAATTCAAAAATGTATAGCTTTCCTCTTGGTTGTTGGGAGCAAGGAACGCCTCCTTTCCTTCCTATTGAGCTATAACCTGCTTTGATGCCAATGGGGAATGTTATGAACATTGAAGGGGAAGTAAAAGCAGTTGTAAAGACGGGGGGATTCCTGAGCGAGTGCCAGGCCTCCCACCTCTTCCCTTTGAGGGCGTGAGAGGAAGGATCTTATAAACCGATTTGGAATAGAGCTTCCTGGAATGTGTCCAGCGATAAACATGCCCAGGAAAAGGTTGTAATCCTCTCCAGTAGGTTATGGTACAGGAGTCCCGGTGGTAGTTAAGCCGGCCTTTTGAAGTCTTATTTCTCCCAATGGAATTTAGGCAAGGCATCAAACGGTAGAGTGAGTAATCTAAGAATTAAGGTCACAGAAACTCCCCAATTACTGGACTTATTTCACGAATACTTAATTTGTCTAAAGGCTAAAATGCGTGACGGCTTTATATAAATAGCTAATACACCCAAGATTGTAAGTACACTGGTAATTTTCTAATAAGGCATTTACATTCTTTTTTTAAGTTTCAACAAAGAAATGTTAACACTCCCATTACTTATGAAGAGTACATTCGAGGCTCAAGTCTTATCTTCACTGATCTGAGATACCACAAAATTATAAATAATTTTCACTCTGGTAAGACAGGACAGTTCTTGAACACGTCAACAACTTTCATATGTTAACATAGTCGGAACCCTTAGTCCAGCAGAAAGTTTAATTGGCTGAATCTCTTAGCCCTGGGAAGGTTTTGGGGGAGTCAGTATCTCTCCAGATCTAGGACCTGCACGCATCGCATAGTTAGGAACTGTTTTCTTTCCTTTGACTCCCTGCACCTCGGACTGCCCGGACATATCTTGGTCACCGACTCTCGCCGAAGACGGACAGATGATAAAAGACGCTGTGACCAGCCTCTAGCACCTTTTCTTGTTCCTTAGAGTTAGTTTTCTCTCTCTGTTGTACATGCTTCTCTATGAAGCCATGGGAACGTTTTCCCGCAGGAGCTTCTAATTTTGGAATATTTCTTACTGTATTCTTGATTCCTATTTTCTTGCTTATTGAGGATTTTATTTTTCAACATATAGTTCTTGTTCCATTAAAATGCATTTTTACGGTAGATTTTTAAGAGCTTCATATCTTTACCCGGTATTTCCAGTCATCAGGGCGAGTGCCTTTCAATCCAGTGCATGGAACACCTTAGAGTTCTTCTTTACTTTGTCAACTGAGCTCATCTTGGACGGTCGACTATCCATCATTATTGCACTTAATGTCTTGTAAGAGAGCCGTTGCCGCACGTCCTGCAAATTTCAATCTCATACTTTTCATATTGCGTGAAAAATCGACTGTCTCGTATCAGATATAATGTTTTTTTTTTCTTTCAGAGTACCAACCTTTCGCCCCATTTTTGAGAGTAGAGGGTTCTTTATTTATTTATTAATTGTTTGAAATTTAGTTTAATAAATTGAAATTATAAGGAACCATAACACATATTTCGGACTATAGTTCATAAAATCGTAAAGTCCATTATTCAATTAATTCGTGTAACTCATTATTCATTATAATGTTTTAATAATTGGTTGATATATTGAAATAATTCAGAATACACTTTCTCAATATAGGAATTAACTAATGGAACGGTTGAGTTTTCTTCGATATCCACAAATAATTAATCTCCAAATGTCAGCCAAGACCTAGAATTCAGAAGTAAAAAGATAATAAAGAAAGACATGTTTCAAAAATTCACTTTATCAATTGACTGAATATGTAGTCCCGAGATTCGATGTATTTTAGGAGTATCAAAATTATCATTACGGCAAATAATAAATCAAAAACAAATTGCGTAATCCTAATACCATATATAAGCAGAGAGGAAAAATGCGACTTACTCCAAAGTGTGACAGGAAATCCTTAGATTCCTTAATGTGTCTATCCTGAATTCCCCGACCTTAAAAGTGACACCTACACCCTGGTCACGGAACCTGGTATTTCCCACCTGTCTGCACCCATCTCCTAACATCCCTGGGGGTTCTGACCTTTACATCATACTGTAAATATAACTTCTCAGCTCCTCTCTATCTCACTCTCTCTCTCTCTCTCTCTCTCTCTATATATATATATATATATATATATATATATATATATATATATATATTCTTTCTCGTTTCACATCCCACAGACAAGATATCTGCAGTTTGTTTCTTTGGTTTCTATTTGTTACCTTTTCACGCCCAAACTACTGAACCAAAATTTATGAAACTTGGTATGTATACTAATATTCTCTGAGACAAACAGAAGTTGGGGTTATAAGGGAGGCCTGCAATTAAAAATAGCGATATTTCGTGCCCTCTTGTTCTTTTTTTTGGCAAATATGCACTAAAAGAAAGTTGTTTATTTTGTTATTTAGAGTAACTTATAGATACACTTTTGTCATATATAGAAGTATAATTGAGACAAGCACTAAAAACTATACCGGGACGATTTCATTGGGCACAAAAGACTTGACCGAACTGAAAAAAAACTCGGTTTGTGAATTAGCATTAACTCCCCCTTGATTATATGCTATACAAACATTTTTAAGGACCAGAAGTAGTTTGTGTTTCAAAGAAAGCCTGAAATAAAAAATGACAATATTTGCCTTCCAATTTGGTTTTTGACAAAGATGCACACAACGGAGGGTGTTTATTTTGTTTTTTAGAGTAACTTTTGTTAACACACTTTTGTTGTAAAACGAAGTATAAACGAGATATACACTAAAAACTATAGCAGGAGTCACCAATTTTATAACATGAACCGGCAATTAAACGATGAATTTACAATTAAATACATTTGAATTGCCTGAATATTTGTATTTTAAGAAAACTGGATTGGTTTTTAGACTAAATTTATATTTTTTCAGTCGAAGAAGATTATGAGGATGATTAGGAATAAAAATTACGAAAATTATTTTCCTGATCTTTTCCTGCATATTACTTTAGGCCGAGTTGTTAAATGGTGTAACTTATGCATAAACCGATTGATATGTGCTCATTAAACATTTATTTAATAATGGCAAATTGTGTCTAATGACGCTTAAAGTTTTTTAGAAGTATTCCATGGCTTTAAGTATTAGTGTTAGTGTGAAGCTTATGAATCTCTGCCCCGCGTCACTCACGACCTTAATCTAAATTAAGTTGTAGTTATGTAACATTACTCAGATATTTTTTCTCTAGAAAAGTGAATTATTAAAGCATTCCCATGGATTAATATTTAGGAAAACTGAAATTACATTAGTTTAAACCAAGTAATGTTGAAGTTGGAGTAGATGCGGGAGCGGAAGTTGTAAGGAGATAAAACGGTCGGTTCCTGGCAGACCGGCTTGGATCGGGCAGACTTGAATCAGCTTTGGCGGGAGGAGGTAGTTGATATTTAATAATTGAATTTAATGATGATGTTTGCTTTAAACTAGAGCTAAACATTAAATAGCATGTTTATTCAAACAAAGCAATGTGAAAGGGGGTTGAAAGTGCTAGGGAGGTGCACATATAATGACACAATTTATTAAAAAGGTTTCTTTAATTTACTTAATTTAGTTCTCCAACTGTTTTATAGCCAATAAAAGTCCGTCGTAAACTAAGCAGATTTCACACGTGAGTTATACAATAAAGAAATCTCCATACGAGAGCCCAACAGTTATGGCCGAACTAGTTTTTGGCGGGAAATTCACTCGTCCGTTACACTTAATAAAAATGAAAATATCTCGATTATTATTAAAGATAGAGAATAAAAGAATAAATGTATAGAACAATATTTGTATTAAATTTAATTTGCAATAAGATTGGTTCTATACAATTTTTTGATCCGACGTATGGTAACGGAGTAATTTTGAATTTTCGAAAATCCTCCCTCTAAACCCCCTCCCCTCCCACTGGTCCCATTTCAGCCATTAACGAACTTGATCTGTCTTTTTGCATAAAAGTTTAAATATCGAGTTTCGTAACGATCAAACAAAAATTGCGACCACTAGAGCGTTAACAGACAATATATATATATATATATATATATATATATATATATATATATATATAATTTTGAACGGACCTCATTTTCGTCATCTCCTGGGTAGGATCGATGGACATTTGAAGAAATTTTTCGAAAATCGCGTCATGAGTACGACCTCAATAGCTGATTTCCCTTAAGGGAAATCTGCTAATAAAATTAAACAAATTAAAATACTTATTTGGTGATTATTTGAAATTGTTGAAACCTCAGGATCAAATGAGACTAAAACAACCGTTGTACCTTACAAAGGTGGTTGATCCGGCGTTTGGTTTGTTTGAAACATTCAAAAGATTGGATATTGCTCTTGTGGAAAGCAGGATCAAGCAGTCAAGCGAATAGATCGTTATCAAAGCTAAAGGCAATATCGCTACAAAGCCAAACCATCTCCGTTACGAACAGAATTCATATACTGAGAATATCCATTTTGTTAGAAATTCCAGGTATTATAAATCTTTATTGTGAGCAGGTAACATATATTCCAACATGGTTGCTCTTGAAGAATATAATCAAATAAGTATTAACTATATCCAATTCAACAATTGTTCTCACAAAGGGACGAAATATTGTGAGATTTCTTAAAAGCATTCCACTTCGCTTTTCATTTTTATTAATGCTGAAAAGGAATATGAAGACTGTTTTTATCTTTTGATGTGACACTCTCCATTCCCAGCATAAATTTCACTGGATGTCTACTTTGTTCTCTTTCTGGAAATTCATACATCTGAGTATTTTATTTTTAAGTTATTACAAATAGTTATCTTTTATAAAGTATATTTTTGCAATATATTCTGTATAGCAAGCCCTGGAATGTGTGTATTTCTTAAGATGTTAGCATTAGTCATATCCTTTAACTCTAAATAATCGCAAACCAAATCATAAAGTCAGAAGAATCCGATTATAGTGTTAAAATTAAAACCATATTATTTATTAATTATTCGATTTTCAGTTTTGCACCTAGTTTTGAATTTTGTTTTTGTTTGTTCCAATGTCATGTATTTTTTACTTTTTAGTGTTCTATTTTTGTTTTTTGAGTTCCATTTTCGTTTCTGTTTTTGTTTTCTCTTAGCAGTGCTTTCTTTCTGTTTTTGTGTTTTCTGTTTTGTAATCCATTTCTGTTTTTGTTAGTTTTTTAGTTTTCTTTTTCTTTATTAGTACTTTTCTTTAGTTATGAAGCTTTTTTGAGCAACATTGCCACAGTTTCTAAGCTCAAATAAATAAATAAAAGTCCGTCACGCAGGGGCTGCGTAAACTAAACAGATTTCCCACGTGAAGTTTTACAATAGAGAAATCTGCCTAATAACAGCTATAGTAGTAAGAAACCTCTAACCCTGACCGCCAGAACTCACGGCGGAAAGTCCGAACATAGCCACTGCTGCCGAGCACATGCAGAATACAAATGCAAATATCTCAGTTAATATTCAAGATAGAGAATAAATGTATATAACAATATTTATAGTAAATTTAATTTGCAATAAGATTGATTCTGTAATATTTTTCGATCCGACGTATAGTAACGGAGATATTTCGAATTTTCGAAAATCCTCCCCTCTAAACCCCCCCCCTCTCACTTGTCTGATTTCAGCCGTTAACGAACTTGATCTTTATTTTTACATAAAACGACTAAATATCGATTTTGGTAACGATCAAACAAAAATTGCGACCGCTAGAGCGGTAACAGACAAATATATATATATATATATATATATATATATATATATATATATATATATATATATATATACAGTTTTGAACGGACCTCATTTTCGTCATCTACTAGGTAGGATCGATGGACATTTGAAGAAATATTTCGAAAATCCCGTCATGAGTACAACCTCAATAGCTGATTTCCCTCAAGGGAAATCTGCTAAAACAACCTGGATAGTACTCCAAATGGAATTATCCATCTTTTTTTGGGAAGGAAAGCTTGACATTGTTCAATCAAGTGCATTTCATTGGATTAGTTATTATGATCCAGACCTATTGATTATGGGCATTTCATTTTTGTTAGGTTTTGTATCAGAAGCACCATGTGGAAAATTTATTCAATTTTTCTCCCACTGATTTCATTTTGATTTGATGTCGATGTATTAAAACACACTTTATTATGTATTATTAACAACACATTTCTTTGAAGTATAAAATTACTATTTTAATTATTGTTTATTAACGTCCATTTTTTACTAATACGGCTAATTGGGATAGGTTTTCAACAGGATACCACCCTTTCCTAGCCAGGGTGAGACTAAGGATTTTATTTAATACTAATTAATAACATTGTTGAAAAAAAATGTCATGTTAGAACTATTTCACTGATCATTGATTCTTAAAGAGAAAGGACCATTTTTTTCCAACAATGTAATTATTAAGATTTTTAAAGAAAATATCCAAAAATAGCCCTTTCTCTTTGAGAATCAATGTTGAGTGAAATAGTTTTTAATATATTCAAATTCACGACTTTATTTCATAGTAATACAATACAATGATTCATTTTTTTGTTTTGCACATGTCTCTTATAGAACGGTCACGAAGACAGATCAAATTTATATCTGCTACCAAACTTGGATTTCCCACACATAAAATATTGATCATGACAATCAATAGTACCTTCTAAAGGTGTAACGCAAGGTAAAATAAAATAATGGTGTAATTGCATTTTAAAAATAGTCCAATCAGTTTTCAATGGAAATTCTCTTACATGACCAATAAAACTTTTGTTACTCGCATTTTTCCTATCATCTACCCCAAATGTACCATTTGGAGGATTCTTTTTCTTCCGTCCTCCCATTATTTTTTTAATCCTCGTCAACAATTTAATATAATCAAATACACAGCTTAATTTCATAGTAATACAATACAATGATCCATTCTTTTGTTTTACACCTGTGTCTTTTTATCATATTCTGTTTTCCACGCAGAGTATCCCTCTAACGTGGGAATTTACTACAATGTTGTGTGCTCCATCCTTTGGATACCACGCAAATTTCAGTAATTACATTATAATATTTCGTATTCAATAATTATAAATATTAAAAACACATTAAAGAAATAATAAAAAAAATATAAAATAAATAAATAATAAAGAACATATGTAATTAAACAGTACGTGTATAAACAGTAGGTGAAGATCTACAAACTGGAGTCCAATTCTTGTATAAATGCATTAAATCCCTTGTTGAATTTGAGGAAGAGTTTTGGATTGTCGTTCGGCAAAGTTCCGTTTTGTAAGGTAATGTGCTTGATGAGTTTTGTTCTTGTTCCATCAAGTAATGTACAGTCATATAAGAGGTGGTCATATTTCAGTTCAGTCTCATTGTGACATTTGCATGTATTTGTGTTTGTTAGTTTAAATTTGTACGAGTAACTTTTCTAGGTCCATGTCCTTATATAAATTGTATTTGTTCAGAATCGCTAAGTGTTATTTTTTGTCTCTGGTATAAAATTGGTATACTTATGTAAATGGCGCCCTTTGGAGAGTTTGTCCATTCTTTTTATCATATTTTAAATACAATGTATCAATATACCACACAGTTCTAGCATCTAAACTGTAAATGGACATTGGATAAAGAAAAAAAAAACAAATTGTAGGACTGAAATTGAATTAAAATTTGGTTGGCTCTTAATTTCATTTGTAAACATTCATTTTACATCTTGAATTTCTTGGAAATTGTCTTATTTCTCATTATTTACCTAATTATGTCTGAGTACATCTGAAACAGGCTTCACTCGAATGAACGTTGATTACTTCAAGGCGGAGTGAAATTCAAACGGTCCTGTACAAACAAATTGACCATGCGCTAATACAACGTGACTTGACTTTGAAGCTTGGCTGCTATTTACTTTCCATTAACTCGACAAAGGGGCCGGTCTTCCCTTGCTGCAGCTGGGATAAAATAAAGATTGGTCAAACAGAGGCCAAATCTAAATTGTGATCTTGGCCTCCATGGAGAGGGGACAGTCTGCATTCGAATTCCATTGGATACGTGAGCGGGGTTGCGGCAATCTCCCAAGGATCAAAAGGAATCCGAAGAAAGAGGACGGAATAAAATGAAACAGAGGTATCCGGTGGGGCAATATTGAATGACATATGTCGTCTCTTTCTCAGTCCTATGGCGCAGCAGACTTACGGATTGATAAATTCACAATGATGTATGCCTTCGCGCACATTATAAACACAGATCAGGCTTGAGATTGGAAAGTCATTTTCTTTTCCTTCAGTTCTTTTGAGAGATTACCATGCACCTTCCCAACTTGGATCAGGCACATCAATAATAAGTGGGCTGAAAAGGAAGTAATTAGAATTTCCAATTCCTTTGTTCGGTTTGATCAATTATCACAATATTCATTTTTATTTTCAGCTAGTGGTGAGGGTGATAAATCAAGTTAATCAAAAACACTTTTGTGGCTCCTCACAATTTATTTTTACGAACGCTTTTCGGAAATTACATTCCCATCCTCAGAGCTACAAACATTAAAGCACCATAATTAAGGAGTCTAAAACTATTGTTTTAAAGGTGTACATAATTGGTCATATAAAAAAAAGTCAATACAACTATAAAATTTACTAGAGTAACATGTATCCATAACAAGATATTTATAATTAAAATATAATAAATTAATAATGGCTTACTTATTGTCTAGACACTAAAATTATATGAAACAAAATTACCGTCAGAGTTGCTACTGGGCTGAACTATGCCGATGCACTAAGGCCGAAGGGATCCGTCCAAGCCGCTTGGGAGGGGCCAGGGTACAAGTCTGGGTATGAGAGGTGCGTTTGTGTCCGTCTGCACACTCTCATTCATCTTATTATTGGCTTTCTCGAGTTTTATCTTTAAACCCTAAAAAAGTGACAACTTCCTCTTTGTGTTAGCTTGTTACAATGCATGAAGTAATTTTAAAAAGAGCAATAAGGAACTTGAAGAAACAATTAGCACAGGCGGAAAAATATGTTGATGATGATGAATGAAATGTATAGTGCTAATGGCTAGGGGTGGCTTGTTGTGAAGGTAGCCTTTGTCTCTATCGGGACAATGCAAATTTCTAAAGCTTAGTCCAACACAAAATGACGGCGAAAGCCCATTCTGTGAGACGACCATGCTCTTGGGCGGGTCCACCTTCACACTCTCTCTCTCTCTCTCTCTCTCTCTCTCTTTCTTTCTCTCTCTCTCTCTCTCTCTCTCTCTCTCTCTCTCTCTCTCTCTCTCTCTCTCTCTCTCTCTCTCTCTCTCTCTCACACACACACACACACACACACACACCACCCCCAACATATCTCATTCTTCCATCTTTACAATGTCTCATTCAACTTCAATTCTTCTAAATTTCATTATATACACCAACTAGCTGCAAAGCTTTTCCTCAATGCTAAGTTAATTCCTAATTCCTTTACTCTAATACGTAACACTTAAGAAGACCCTTATAATCACCATTCAAAGCTATCTTTCTCTTAGTTTTAGTACTTTTTCATTATCCTATTTAAAAGCTCTTAATCAGCATTCTACGTCTTTTAACATTCTAATCTAGGGAATACACTCTGTTCTTTATTTGCGTTAGGGCTGTTAGAAAAATTGTTAGTATAAAGACATTGTTACAAAATGTTCATCCATTTGTCTACCTGAGGGATTTTGTTGCTATTTGAAAATTAAGTACATTTAAGAAGTGCAAAGAAGTGATGGCAAACCTGCATGGAACCAATGCAGGAATCTAGAACCTTCTAGGAGGCGAACCCGGTTCCGCTCATTCAGCGGGCGAGTTGGCGCCTCGTGCCTACTAGAGCGGAAAGCGGGCATTCCAAAATTCGGTCAGCTCGCGATTTGAGCAGGGTTCCAGTGATCGAGTAGTAAGTTATTGTCCTGTGTAAACAGTATGGTAAGCTAATAGTCTATATTTTGTTTAGTTGTGAAAAATAGATTTAAAATAAATGCGTGATGTGTGTCGTCAAATAAATAGTGAAGTGACAAAATCTTTAATGTTTATGTATTTAATTTTGCAATCAGAAGAACCCTAATTTCTCCCGAAATGCTGGATGGTAGAGGAACCAATTGATCAGGATTAATAAAAAGGCTTTGTCCTCTATTAGTGTTTTAATTTATGCAAAGTGCACTTTAAGAGTCAGCGCTCCATTATCAGTGCCTGCTGATTAGAGAAGTCTATTCTGGACCAAGGTCTTCCAATTCCTTAAGACTTCCACCAAATGAAGTTGAAATATCGTCTGGAAAGCGCACCACCAAGTCAATAACTGCCCACATTGGTACCGTTTCAATATAAATTAGTTTACATTCGATACAAAACTATAATAAATTGACTGCAAAAGAGTTATTCAATGCCCCCATTGGAAGTCCTTTATTCGCTATATTTTACTCTAAATGAATGCAAGATAAGCTCAGGGTTGAGGAGAATATATTTGGTTTAGCTCATCCATTGTAAAACCTGCGAGGGCAGTGAGCCATGAAAAAATACTTGCCAGACTAAAAGTGCATTTCATCAGGGAATATGAAAAAGGACTAAGAGAGCAGATAGGTTGAACGTAGCTACAAGCTAGCTTTGAATACAGGCAAGAAAGTGAATCACAGAACAATTAAATAAAGACTGACATGAGGCGAGATGCTGTAGAATCTTTGGGAGGAGATGTTTCAATATGTTTAAACTTCGAGAGAAAAAAATCCTTCTTTAAACTTATTTTAGTTGGTAGTGGTTTTTTTTAGGATGTTCTCTTTAAAGTCGACTATGCAATAAAAAATAAATATTACCAGTGAAGATTGGCCTTTTAATGAAAACACTTTCCGCAAAATCTCTAGTACTTTTGTGACACAGTAATCCCTCCTGTCTGTATAGTAGCCAAATTATTTATTATTTCAGGAGTTATATTAATAATATATTCACATTTTTAAATTAATGAATATATATATTTATATATATATATATATATATATATATATATATATATATATACACACACACACACACACACACACACACACATATAAATGATTTTTTTCTGTATGTCCTTTATAGACTCGTAAATGGCTGAACCGAATTTTATGAAATTTGTTATGAATATTAGTACTAACCCAGCTTAGGTTTTAGACTATACTAATATTCTCGGAGACGAACAGGAGTGGGAGTTTTAAGGGAAGCCTGAAATTAAAAATAGCTATATTTCGTTTCATATTGGTTCTTTGGCCAATGTGCACAAAACATAAGTTGTTTATTTTGTTATTTATAGTAATGTTTGTTATATACACATTTGTCGTGTACCGAAGTATAAATGAGTTATACGCTAAAAACTATAGTGAGAGTCAACAATTTTATATGGCACAAAAGAACCGTACTAAACGAAACTTCGTATGTGATTTAGTATTAACACCTCCCTGATTATAAGCTATATTAAAATTTCGAGGTACGAACAAGTGTGGGGGTTATAAGGGAGGTGTGAAATATAAAATCGTGATATTTCGATAAAAAACAGTGCCATCCAAGTGGTACTTTGGACCAATTTTGAGGTAATGAACGTTTATTCATAGATGGCTTGGAATGCATTATTCTTTCTTTGATTATGAATAATATGGTTAATACAACAATCTATGATTATGATATATATAAAAAAAAGATGCATGCGCTGAAAACGGGAAATATAAAAATATTGTGTATTTTGTAGAATTAAGTACATAACAAATACTTTTATTATTAACAAATCCCCAGCACGCCAAACTCGGGCGTAAATCTAAAGCATTGAGACGGGAAAATGTAAAAATATTGTACAAAATAAAGCCCCCCAAAAATACCATCATCATTCAGCCTCAAATGATTTCCCGGGCGAAGCCAGGTACCTTAGCTAGTAATAAATAAAAATGTTTTAATTGTATTTCTCTTTTTTTGAACACTTAATATCACCAACAAACTGAATGTGTTACACTAATATCGTTTTACCAAGACTAATCTATTATTGTAATAAGGTTAGGTTGAAATTAACTTCACAGCGGTATAATTGTGAACATCCATTTGCTTTAATCCCAATGACATATCAGTTGACACGCTCAACTATATAGCATTATATAAATACTATAAATATTCTGGGATACACACACACACACACACACACACACATATATATATATATATATATATATATATATATATATATATATATATATATATTTATCAATTATAAAGTACCACTGCTCAGCGTAATATTAAAATATAAAAATTGACCTTGAGTTAAAAAGTCCGTCACGCTGGGACAGCGTTAACTAACCATATTTCCCACTAGCTGGTTTGACACACTATTGATGTGTGAACTCTTTGTGAATCATTAATGTAGTTTTGTAATGTAATTATTGGCATTTATAATTATGACATGTCAACGACCACTTTCCGGAATTACCTAATTTATTATTTTTGTCTAAAAGCCTGGCGGTGGCCCTTCTAATTGAAACACAATAGTCGCTTCAAGTTTAGAATAGTTATTTATTATACAAGTGACGAAAGTAGATCATTTTCCAACTCGAGTGAAACGTTTACCCACACGAGCGAAGCGAGAAATTCTACTTTCGTCACGAGTGTAATATTAATTTTTTTCTGTAATCTTGTAATACATGATCAGATCTAACCAGAATATGAACAAAATTAGGATGTTGTGAAGATTATGGTATGTTGTTGGTAGGTTATAAGCATGGTTGTGAAAGGTTATAAGCCTAGTTATAAAACAATTAGTGATGATTGTGAAGTAGTGCAGTTATAAACAAGTGCAGGTTATAAACAAGGATGGTAATTATTATTATATTTAAATTTTAAAATATATTGATTATTTCCACCAATAATTCATTCACATTTCAATTTATTTTGTTAAAATAAATTCTTACAATGTTAAAAAACATTTAAAAGCATTTAATTTCCAACTTGTGAAGAAAGTGATTACTTTCTTCACCCTATTGCAAAATGTTTCACTTTCTTCACTCATTTCAGTTTAGTAATGTTACCATTATTCTACGATTACAGAAAATATAACTTATTATTTTCTAAACATTTGATTGTATAGTGATATTATCGCATCCTCTTTTTAGGGGTTGAAATAACAACATTTTCTCTTTGGCCTTTAGTACATTATCTTGATTGGTAGGCATTTCACATCCCATCCGACTGGAGCAGTTCTTTTATAACTATTGATTCATCACAATAATGGTCCCCTCTCTTCGGCCCCTCTTTTTATGAATGACTTCAAAGCAGCGTCCTCTGACAGTAGTGGAAGTTGGCTTTTCACTCTACCGTTTATCTAGGGACGAATATCTTTTACGACGATTTAATTTTGTTTTTGCCCTTTTATAACTGTTTCCTTTTAACCTTTACAGTCAAAAGAGATAAAGAAAAAACACTATATTCGTGCATTTATGCCACTGGACACTTTTAGATAAAAACACAATACCCAGGGGTTGCGTAATCTAACCAGACTTCCCTTTGCTCTGAATGTCATACGGTCATATTACATTATTTCCTGCTTCACCATACATTAAGCATAATTATATTAAATTTAAGCTGGGCCGGATTGTTCTTATAATATCTCCACGTAAAAACACTACATTTTGAAGGTTTGATACGCAAAAAGTAACATATAACTCCATAAGATTCGAGGACAAGAAAATATTTTAAATAAAATTAACGGACACTTAACCTATTGGGGTAGGTTATCTACATGATACCACCCTTTTCAAGCTAGTAAGAGTTTAAGAATATTTTTTTTTAGTAAGTTCGTCACTAAATAACCTTGTATGGCCTATGTACCAGTAATTTAATACCAACTCCTAAGGCCCTAAATTGAAACTAATTCTGTCGAGAAGACTGATTATATAATAGTTCTCCAATTATTAATAACTATTCTGTCCAAATTTTCCACCAGACAAGTAAGCCCCTGCCTTCATCTTTCTTCCTTCATCGTTTGCCTTACCTAAAATTCAAATTGTATCAATGCTCATAATATCAACACACCTTTTTATACTTTCGAGGGTGAAGATTATATTTTTTTCTTCTTCGTGTTTCCGGAAAAAAGATCTAAACAAATTTCGAAAGATTTTTCAGGAACAAGCAATATTCGGATAGACATTTACAAACTGACATAACTTCGACCATTATTCTTAACTCCCATTCTCTGATTTGTCTTTGAACAGTTTGAAAATGTAACAAATGCATAGAGTAACGTTAACGATTAGTTCATAATGAACAGATTGGAACCTTTTATAAATAGAGTATATCGAATTGTGATATTACAATGCATAAACTGTTTTAATGGAAGTATTAATAAAAAGAAACTTCCAAACTAGAATAAACTCTCATATCAAAATGTATTATGTAGTATTTCTTTTATAGCGTTCCTCCCGCTTTCCTGTGATTTTTTTAGGGCAATACAATACAATTTGTGCGTGATAACTCCTTTTCATCGTAGAACCACTCAAACTGATTACTCATTCAGATATCAAACATCTTGAATTCATTTATATATCCTATATTCTCCTTGGATGGGTTTCCTTTAGAGTTCGAGGGTATTTAATTATATAATTCCATTGAGCTATTGAACCAATTGAGAACGCAGTCTCTAAGAACTGGGAAGAGAAGCGGAAGGAATGCTAAATCTGAGATGTTAAAAGGACTTGACGCAAATTCCTGGACTATTGCCAGCTTTTCTTTGAGCTTTCTTGCCCCAGCAACCAGGAAGGAAGGTTATTATGAAACGATTTGGCGAAACGCTTCCTGGACAGCCTCCAGGAGCCCAAAGATGTCGGATAAAAGAGCTGTGACGATCCTTGAGGAACTGTATAACCTAATTCGTAAGGTGTAAGACAACCCTTCATCTTCTATTCATCCAATGCAATTACTTAAATACATTCGAAATCCCCCTCTAAACCCACCCTCCCCTGGTACGATTCAGCCCTAAACGAACTTGATCTTTATTTTGGCAAAAATGTTTATATATATATATATATATATATATATATATATATATAAAGTTTTGTTAACGATGAAACAAAAATTACGACCTCTAACGTGTTAACAGACAAATATACATATATAATTTTGAACACACCGTATTTTCGTCATTTTTTGGGTCGATGGACAGCGAAAACGTTTTTCGATAATCTCATCATGAGTAAAAACCTCAATGCTAAAATTGACGCGTATTACCCTGATTCATTTATTACCAAATGTTTTGAACAGACTCTGTAAAAATTTCGATAATCTAACATGAGATATTTTTGGTGGTTAAAAGGGAATCGAGACCCTACGGAACGTTTTTTCAAAAAACTTACTCGAAGTTTTTAAGGTCGAAATCGATTAGCAAAATCTTCTTTATCTTAACGTAAAAATTTATTTAGTCAAAAACAACGAAAATTAAAATAAAATGCAAAATGTAAACCATAAAAATTTTGGAATAAGGATTTTTGGAACTCTGGAATCAATAGCTTAATCCCTTACAACAGAAAATGTTTATCTATTTAGAAATAAAAACAATAATTTAGAAACAACTATTTTAAAAATATAATTAAATAATAAATTATTATAAGAAGTCTTTCATACAGGTCTAAGTGTAGAAACTAAAACTTACTCTTAATAGTAAAATAAACGACTTATGTTATGTGCATGTTTGCCGAAAACCCAATAGGAAACGATATAATGCGATATTATTGTAGGCAATAGAATAGTTGATATTGTCGTTTGTTTTCTTAAATTGTCTAATGTTCTACGCAACTTTCTTAATCATTTCTTTCATAAGAGCCTTCTAACAGAAACAAACACAACAAAAAAAGAATTATCGGCAAAGCCGTTCACGCCTGATGCCGTGATATATATATATATATATATATATATATATATATATATATATATATATATCATTTCTCCTGTCAATGAGTACATTACTGCTTATAGTAAATATCATTTCTCCTGTCAATGAGTACATTAATGCTTATAGTAAATATCATTTCTCCTGTCAATGAGTACATTATTGGTCATAGCAAATATCATTTCTCCTGTCAATGAGTACATTATTGGTCATAGCAAATATCATTTCTCCTGTCAATGAGTACATTATTGGTCATAGCAAATATCATTTCTCCTGTCAATGAGTACATTATTGCTTATAGTAAATATCATTTCACCTGTCAATGAGTACATTATTGCTTATAGTAAATATCATTTCTCCTGTCAATGAGTACATTATTGCTTATAGTAAATATCATTTCTCCTGTCAATGAGTACATTATTGCTTATAGTAAATATCATTTATCCTGTCAATGAGTACGTTATTGCTTATAGTAAGTATCATTTCTCCTGTCAATGAGTACATTATTGGTTATAGCAAATATCATTTCACCTGTCAATGAGTACGTTATTGCTTATAGTAAATATCATTTCTCCTGTCAATGAGTACATTATTGGTTATAGCAAATATCATTTCACCTGTCAATGAGCACGTTATTGCTTATAGTGCATATCATTTCTCCTGTCAATGAGTACATTATTGCTTATAGTAAATATCATTTCTCCTGTCAATGAGTACATTATTGCTTATAGTAAATATCATTTCACCTGTCAATGAGTACATTATTGCTTATAGTAAATATCATTTCTCTTGTCAATGAGTACAATATTGGTTATAGCAAATATCATTTCTCCTGTCAATGAGTACATTATTGCTTATAGTAAATATCATTTCTCCTGTCAATGAGTACATTATTGCTTATAGTAAATATCATTTCTCCTGTCAATGAGTACATTATTGCTTATAGTGAATATCATATCTCCTGTCAATGAGTACATTATTGCTTATAGTGAATATCATATCTCCCGTCAATGAGTACATTATTGCTTATAGTGAATATCATTTCTCCTGTCAATGAGTACATTATTGGTTATAGCAAATATCATTTCTCCTGTCAATGAGTACATTATTGCTTATAGTAAGTATCATTTCTCCTGTCAATGAGTACATTATTGGTTATAGCAAATATCATTTCACCTGTCAATGAGTACATTATTGCTTATAGTAAATATCATTTCACCTGTCAATGAGTACATTATTGCTTATAGTAAATATCATTTCTCCTGTCAATGATTACGTTATTGCTTATAGTGAATATCATTTCTCCCGTCAATGAGTAAATTAACAAAACGAAATAGCCTACCTCAAGCTTTCCGATACTAAAATCTTGATATGGAAATAGTGTCTATTGAGTGGCGATGACGTCTATCTGTTATCGCTGTATCTGGAAGCGTGAAGTCACTGTAAGCATACATCTCAAATTATGTGACGTTTCTTTGAATGCTTCTGATAATTGCAAGATAAACAATAAAAGGAGACTATCTCCCCTTCGTCGGCCACTATTGCCTTCACAACAGTGATGATAGTGTCACAGCTCCGGGTGACATTTACCTTTCACCTTCCCGTTCAATCGTGACAGGCGAGGTCACTCAATTGCTCTACTACTAGGCATAGTTTCCTAACCGAAAACTAGTTTCGTATGCAATCATGCAGGCTACAGGTGTCGGTGATTCGAAATTCTATCTCACAATCACAAAAAACTAACAGAAAGGCTTATCGAAATAGTTGAATTTGAGAAAATTATAATAATGTAATTGTTACATGAGCACTAAATAACAAATTAGGGGTTGTTCTAAGGCTCCTAGAATTTAGGTAATAAACTTGAGTTTCAAATCATATTTCTGTCTGAGATCCAACGTAATTCAAAATAAAACATGGCTGTCTTGAGATTTTAGTCTGTGTAAAAACAACTTTCAGAAAGTTAAGTAAAACTAGATAATTAATAAATGTAATTATGTAGGCAAAAAAATGCCAATTAAATACCTTTGTAAAAAGCAAATCTTTACACCACAACAGATAAAACTTAATTATTATACGAATGGTTTAATGAAATTACGTTTATAGTTTCATTTAATTAGTTAAAAAAAGAACCCAAGCTCACACAATTGAAATTATAATTGATTCAACAAAAGGATCACAGATAAATGACACATGGTGTTTATTATTACAACGCACTTTTTACTTCGGCTTCGGTAAAGATGTGAAGGAATGTTTTTGTTATTTTATCAAGTGATCAACCTTAATAGCTTCTTTTTCTAAATAAAAACCACTAAAAAAAAGTTAACATTTTTACTAGGTTAAACATAACCGAAATAAGTTTCAAAATCTATAGTTTAAATAACATCAAACATTAATATAAATATTAACTCACATAATACTTCAGCGGTTTGAATATTTAAGAAAAATGCCTCCAAATTTCAGTAAGTTTAACAATGAGTCTCGTTAACATATAGAATCAAATTTAACATTGAACTATATACACCTATTTGTACGAATCTCTTAAAACAATAATAAAACGTAAAAAAGAGAAAACGAAAACATAATACCAATAATAATTAAAATAAAATGTATATAAGTAAATAACAGTTACAGTGTATACTAAAATAATAACTACAAGAAAAGAAAAAAAAAACTATTGTAAAAAGAACATAACTAATCTAAATTTAAAAATAAATAATAAATATGCAGTTTAAAAGTAAATTAATATTGCTTAGCCTTTCCTCTTACTTTTCGGTCTAAATAATGATATATCCTTGTTGGACCTTGTACAGTAGGCTCACACAGTATTAAAGTGTGTGTGTTTTATCTATGGTAAAAATATCACTGCTTCCGATAGTAATGTGAAAGTGTATGAAAGAGCATCACAATATCTGTCACAATACGCTTTGCCACTGAATATTTCATGACTACTAGGCAGAACAGAAAATTGTTGTTCCTGAGGCAGTACTGGTTTTCTAGATTTCGCACGTTCAAGTACTTCAGAGGGATAGTGAACAATAATTAGTAGGTTTGAAAAGCCGCCATGGGAGCGGAGACTAGAAGCAAGAGCAACTGTATTCAATGGACATCAGACCAACAGACTCTAAACGTAGACCCTCACTAATGTATTGCAAAGAACCCTACGGTTCTGCGAGGAAGATATTCAGAGCTGTGAGAGAGTGGCATAGATCGAGGCACAGAAAAAAAGTCCGTCACGCAGAGGCTGCGTAAACTAAGCAGATTTCCCACGTAAAGTTATACAATAGAGAAATCTCCATACGAGTGCCGATCAGTTACGGAAATGGCAGAACTAGCTTTTGGCGGGAACCATAGCTCGTCCATTACAGTTAATAAAAATAGGTTTCAGTGTTTAGGGTTAGAACCCGTGGTTGGTTTGGAATAGAAAATGAAATATCGCGAATTTTTATTTCAGACCTCCCTTATAACCCCCACTCCCGTTATAACCTAAACATTTTAATATAGTTTATAACCATGTAAGAATTAATGCTAATTTATATATTCTGAGTTTTGTTGGAATCGGTTCAACCGTTGGTGTCTAATAAAATAGTTGACTCCCGCTTTAGCTTTTAGTATAAGTATATCTCGTCTATAATTTTTTATACAACCAAAGTGAATATAACAAAAGTTACTTTAAATGACAAACTAAACAACTTTTGTCATGTGCATATTTGCAGAAAAACCAATAGAATACGAAATACCGCTATTTTTAATTTCAGGCCCCCTTACAACCCCCACATCTGCCCGTTCCTAGAAATGTTGGTATGCCTTATGATAATGAAGGCGTTAGTGCTAATACAAATACCGAGTTTTATTCATTTCGGTTGAGTCTCTTGTGTGCCAAATAAAATTGTTGACTCCCGCTACCATTTATAGCGTGTAACGCATTTTTACGTCGGTATACGGCGAAAGTGAATATGACAAAAGTTGATCTAAATAATAAAATAAACAGCTTTTGGTATGTGCAATTTGCCGAAAATGCATTAGGAAACGAAATATCACTATTATTAATTTCAGGCCTTCCTTATAACCCCCACTCCTGCCCGTCCCTAGAAATGTTGGTATAGCTTATTATAATGAAGGCGTTAGTACTAATTCACATACCGAGTTTGGTTTAATTCGGTTGAGTCTTTAGTGCCAAATAAAATTGTGGACTCCCGCTTTAGTTTATAGCGTATAACTCATTTATGCTTCCGTATACGGCAAAAGAGCATATAATAACAGTTACTCTAAATAACAAAAAAACAACTTTTGTTATGTGCATATTTGCTGAAAAAGCAATAGGAAACGAATTATCGCTATTTTTAATTTCACGCCTCCCTTACAACCTCCACTCCTGTTCGTCTCAGAGAACATTAATATAGCCTAAAGTCTAAGGTGGGTCAGTAGTAATATACATACCAAGTTTCATAAAATTCGGTTCAGCCGTTTTTGCGTGAAAAGGTAACAAACAAACAGACTCCAAAGAAACAAAATGCAGTTATGGTGTCTATGACATGTGAAACGAAAAGTTATCGTGAAATTTCGCGAAAAAAATCAATGTACAGACAGAGGTTACAATGTTATATATAGAGAGATTTAATTTACAATAAGATTGGTTCTATACACTTTTTCGATCCTACCTATAGTAACGGAGATATTTAAAATTTTCGAAAAATCCCCCCTAAACCTCCCCCCCCACTGGTCCGATTTCAGCCGAAAGTTAACGAACAAGATCTTCCTTTTTACATCAAACGATTAAATACCGTGTTTGGTGACGACTAAACAAAAATTGCGACCGCTAGAGTGTTAACAGACAAATATATATATAGTTTTGAACGGACGTCATATTCGTCATCTCCTGGGTAGGATCGATGGACATTTGAAGAAATTTTTCGAAAATCGCGTCAGGAGTACGACCTCAATAACTAAGGGAAATGTGCTAAAAGTCCGTCACTCAGGTGCTGCGTCTACCAGGCAGCGGCTAAACTAAGCAAATTTTGCCACATGTTTATCTCTATTTCGAAAAAAAAAAAAAAAAAAAAAAAAAAAAAAAAAAAATAAAAAAAAAAAAAAAAAAAAAAAAAAAATTCGATGAGTAGGTAGAAGTGGGAAATCGATAAAACCTTAATTGATTATGTCATTGCGCTAACTATTGGCATGTATCTCAAGTCTAAAAGTCCGTGGACAATATTTTCGTTAATCTGAGCAAAAAATTGGTCATAACCACTCTTATTGAAAATTAAATTACCTATAAATGTTGTTATATAAATTCTTTCTGGAATTCACGTTAGCCATGTGAGTTGGCCTTAATCTGACATGGTAAACCTATAGTGACGAGTTCGATTCCCGCCTGGGCAGAGGAATTTATTTAGTGACGGAATTCATTAAATAAAATCCTTAGTCCCGCACTGGCTAGAAAAGGGGTGGTAACCTGTAGATAACCCGTCACGATCCGCCTTAGTTGCAAAAAGTGGACGTAAATAAATAATTTCATTTTAAATTCTTTCTCTATCTCAAATATTAACCGAAATATTTGATTTTTTTCAAATTTTCAGCCTTTAAAACCCCCCCTTCTCTGTAACCGTACGTTATGAATAAGTCAGTATATTAAGTAAGAACTCTCTGATTTAAATCTGAAATACCAAATATTGTGTTAAACAAATCCTTTCCAGATAACATGTACTGATCCTTTTGTTTTTGGATTACTAAAACTAGAGCGATTGAGATAAACATTATTCTGGCTCATTATAAATTGCAGCAATAAGTAAATAGTTTTCAATAAAATTAATATATTATATTCAGATATATTTCAGTAATTTTTTTTCTCTCCTGTAAAGAATATTTCTACCTTTCAGCTCTGAGACGCTGGCTGACCTCTTTCCTTGCAATTCAGAAGCTTTCCGTTGTGGAGAGTATTAAAATGTATATTGACCGAAAGGTGGATTTCTCATTTTTGTTTGTTCACTTAATATTCACGGGGGTGTTAAGCTAAATGAAATATGACTTGGGAAATCTGCTTAGTTTACGCAGCCCCTGAGTGACTTGAAGAAGCCCATATCTGTAATTAATGTGCCTCTCAACACATTAATGGTTATCAGCAATACCCTATAGTTTCAGCTAATGAAAACAATGTACTCAATTACGTCACATTGCAGCTATCAGAATATATACATGGCAGACAACCATTTGTATAGAACGCCCGTCCATTTTGTCGCGTTGATTGAGGACGAAATTAGAGGTAATTGTGGCTAAGAGATTTCCTCTGATATAAACTGAGTAGCATCCCATTAGCCGATAGTGCCTGCTAGAGTGGATGGACCCAGGTGGCTTAGAACCATTTTGGATCCGAGCCACTCAACTCGCTAAATTTAATGCCTGCATTATAGTGCTTCTTTATTCCCCATATTTATGGAATTAAACACATTATTAGAATAAACAGTGGACATTTTAATTACTTAAGGAACTAAAGAGTAGTATAATGAAAAGGAATGAATTTTTATATTTAAACGGACAAATCTAAGACAGATTTAGAAACAGAAACTGCTGTTCTTTCTATTGTATATACTTTTATGAACAAACTATTAAATAAATATTGCAGGCCTTAAAAAAAGTAAAAAGGCCTTTAGTCTCACAACCTAGAGTGGCGAGTTCAATTCCCGCCTGGGCAATAGGAATTTATTTAGTGACGCAATTCATTAAATAAAATCCTTAGTCCCGCCCTGGCTTGTAAAGGGTGGTGACCTGTAGATAACCCGTCCCAATTAGCCTTAGTTGCAAAAGGTGGGCGTTAATAAATAAATAAATAAAATATACTCTCACATGGTAAACTAGAGTAGCGAGTTCGATGTCCGCCTGGACAAAGGGATTTATTTAGTGAAGGAATTCATTAAATAAAATCCTGAGTGCCACCCTGGCTTGAAAAGGGTGGTGACCTGTAGATACCCCGTCCCAATGAGCCTTAGTTACAAAAAGTGGATAAATAATTTAATATAAATAAATAATTTAAATTTAAAAAAAGGTAATAAATTTTACAGAAATGTCGGCAGACTGAAGTAGTTTTATTCCAACCCAAGTGACCGACAATGTATAAGATTAGGATAGTTCCAAGGAGATGAAATATTTTATTATTTATAGTTCAGTGTTTAAGGACTATTAACAATTAATTGCAAACGTCACCTTGTCATTAACTAAATTAAATGTAATAAATGTTTTACAAGAACTTAATTTTAATGAAGTAGGTGTTTTATATAGCACTAAATATTTCACCAAACTTTATATTTGTGTTCTCGAGTTTCTTAAGTTCTGATCGAGCAAGTTTAGAATTCCGTTTTAAGGGAAGTGGTTTAATTCGCGCTAATTCAGGACTTAGTCAAGAGATCAGCCTTCCTAATTGGGTAGGTTGTCTTACTCTATGAATATCTAATTACTCTGTGCATGACCAGAATAACACATTCACTGCAAAGACAGTTCCCTTGGTAACGGGCATCACTCATAACGTCGGGACGTAATAGAAGAATTTAAATTTTATTTTTATTAGAATGTATGTAGTAATTTAGTTTTGGCATGGGGTGACATAGAAGCCATTTCCAGAAGCTTGAAGAATCTCAATGCACTTAAAGTAGTGTCAAAACACAGATTTATTCTAGACGTTTTCAAGAAATGATGTTGATTATTTGTATTTTGTTTAATCAATTTTAATATACGAAAGTATGATTTTGTGTCCTAATAAGCTAAATCTCTCTTCCTCTCTCCCCCCTCCCAAATTTTATTTGGGCCAAAACATTAAATTTGGTACTGAAATTTCCCCCATGGGTAAAATATAACACACATCATAAAAAATAATACCAGAAGATATCAAATTGGTTGATTAAAATATCCAAGTAAGTAAACTAGTTTTCTTCAAGGGAAGCTGGGTACTTGTGGAACTTTTCAATTTGGAAAACAGTAGGCCTGGTTTCCTCTACAATGCGTTTTATTTAGGCAAAGTGCACTTTCAGAGCACTGATTCAACATCTCCATCTTCAGTGCCTTTTGTCGCACGCAAAGCCAATTAGAAAACATCCAATCAACATTATTTAAAATATTTAACAAATATAAAAACCTTAGCATAAACAAGAAATAAAACATACAAGTTAAAGCTAGAATAAAAAAAAACAAACTTAAAATATAAATAAATATCATAGAAAACCAGTCATCACTTGAAAACAAACTGCCTAGCAGTCAAAACAGATACAATTTAAGACTTAACTACTAAAATTAACTATTAAAGCTTTAAAATTTAAACTAAAAATACATAACATCTTACAAACTGAGGTAAATGATTTTTTTTTTAAATGAACAAAATCTGAATCATAAAAACCTAAAACCTTGTCAGTATCTATATTCTCGTTATTCAAAACATGTTTTGGATAGACCCTACTTCCAACATCAGGTGCTCTATATTTTAGTCATGAAGCCGCCGGGCGTTGGCCGAAGTCTGTTGATACTTAATGTCTAATTAAATATCAAATTTGTTTTTGGGAAATATGTTTTGGTAATATTCTTGCAGAAGATACAATTTTCCTATCCTGACTTCAACACCATAACAAAATCATCAGTTATACTTCGTTAGAGACCGTCAACATTCGTCTAACAGCTATTACATGATTCACAACAATACAATAAAACAATAATTATTAATTCTACTATTTATTAACGTACGTTTTGTTGTTGGGTATTAAACATTATTATTTCAATTCTTCAAATTGCCACATTACATCTAGGTCATTACAACTGAATGAATTACAACGGGTATTACAGTTAATGAGCATGTATTATTATTAATTAACGTCCAATTTTTGCTACTATGGATAATTGGGATGAGTTATCTACAGATTGCCACCCTTTTCCAGTCAGACTGGGTCTAAGGATTTTATTCAACGAGTCCGTCACTAAATAAATCCCTATTGCCCAGTCGGGAATCTAACTCGCCACTCTACATGATATAGGATATTTCTAATGGATGATGAAAATTTCTGGAGTTGGTTCGTTCCGGTTTTATATTTACAAAGGGAAACTAGAATTTAATGGAACTGTAAGGGTCTTTCTTGGAGACAACGGACTTGAAACTTGTTCAAATTTTTCAACATTCAACATTGACATATTTTCTGAGGAATTAGGAATTATCACACCTAGTCCTCAGTTTCCGCATCTAATAGTCAAGGAGAAAGTGCAGTGCAGTCATGTAAAAATATTCTAAATAAAAATAGTGACCCTTATTCAAAACTTTTGGCTCACCGAGCCACTCCATTAGTATATGGCAATTCACCGGCCGAACAAAATTCTTTTGAAAGGAAAATCCGTACAACTCTACCTGTCTTGCCTGAACCAATGAATCGAGGTTGGCCTAATCTTGAAATGTACCAAAAGCCATATAACAAGGGTAAATAGAAAGCAAAGCTTTATTTTGACAGTCGTTACCGAGCAAGAGAACTTTCCATCCCCAAATCTGGGCAAGTAGTCTGGATTAAAGATCTGAAGTGTTATGGGACTGTTGACGAAAAGTGTGTTTCCGATAGAGACTATTTAATGAAATCAGGAAGTTTAACATACTGAAGAAATAGGAAATTTTAATTGCTACCCGACAAGAATTCGGAAACCCATTGGAGTCGTATCCGTTCTACCACAGTATTTTGGATAAAAGTGGAAGTGGAGTCACATCTTTAAGTGCTGCGACAAATCCTAATAGAGGAGCTGGGGTAGAGGAAGAAATAGAAAAAGTCAAAGCTGAAGGACAGGAAGATGTGAATGAAGATTCGGCCAAAGAAGACGAAGGGAATGATGTTGAAGACTACACAGTAAGGTACTGGAGAAGAGTAAGAACACCGACGAAATTTAAGTAATCTTCCATTTGGAGCGAGAAGGGAGGATGGGGTGAATGTTAGTTGAACGTCCAGGGTGAAGCAGAGAAAACGTATCTTTTTTGAACCACTAGTACACGCCAACGAGAGGGGTATTGACATTGAATGAATGTTGGCAGACTGCGCATACAATGCAGTTTCAGTCGCTATGGAGCGTAGAGCATCCATGGAAGTGGTTCCGTAGATGTTTCCAGGATATGTTATTTCGAGATATGGTTATTTGTTTACTGCCCCCCCCCCCTCACTCACCCGATTTGTCAATGTGCGACTTCTTTTTGCGGGGTTTCTTAAAATCAAAAGTCTGCATGAGGAAGCCTCGCACAATCGATGACATGAAGAAATCCATTCGTGGTTGAAGAAATTGAAGCCTTACCCGATGAAATGTTGGAGAGAGCCATGCGTAACTTTCGGGAGAGGATCCAAATTTGTATCCAGCAAAAATGAAGTCATCTCCATCCGAGACATTATTTTTCGAACCTAATTAAAGTATGTATAATTCAAAACTGTATAAACAAATCTATCACTTAATAAAAAATGTATAAACAAATCTATAACTTAATGCTTGTTTTTATTATTTTTATCGAACCCTGTTCCGGTCATTCAATAGTGAAGAACATGCGTTTCCTCTACTTCTCCCTGTTTGTTTGATTATGAGAATCAGCTCAGTTAATAAAGTTTACTTAAATTATTGCCGTCTTACAGGCTGTAAAGTATGTAAAGGAAACGGTCTTGTAACCAAAAACTTACGTTCTACTACACATAGAGAGTCAAATGCTTTTACACAAACTAGACAACATGAAAAACCACGACGAACATATAGAACGAATACGCCATAATGTAAAACAATTAAAAAACAGACTGACTTTCATTCACTTCATATGGGTCAAGGCATATGCAGGAATTATGGGCAATAAAATAGTCGATATCCACGTCAAAAGTGCCTCTAAATGTAGCGAAGAGGTAATTTACAGTAAAATTACTCCGAATGTGTTAAAATCTTTACTAAGAGAATAAATTATTAATTTGTGGCAACAGAGATGGAATCAAACAGATAAAGGATTACATCTAAAATTATATATCCCTGTCTTAAAAACCAATATCTCACTATCCCAACATACATTTTATCTAACATAAATACTAACTGGACAGCGAAATACAACCTCTTACTTATACAGATTCAAACTTACTGACTCAAATATTTGTAACTGCTACAGTTACACTGAACAGACCCCCCTAATTCACCCACCTAATTTATGAATGTAGACTGACTTTAGACACTCGAAGACAGTTAAAGACTCATATTCCCGCATGCCCTATCAATCCAGATATTTTATTTTCAAAACATCCAAATTTATTAAAAGCAATAGCCTATGATATTTTTAAGCTGAGAGAGGAAAATAAAATATAATATTAACATCATGTAATGATTTATTGGTTATTTAATTGTATTCTAGAATTGTTCTAATTAATGTTTTTGGTTTTATTTTGTCAAGTTTAATTTTCATAAACTTATTTAAATTTTTTAATATATATATTATAATATAAAAAAATATTAAAAGTTTTGAGTAAATGCACATATAGTGCAAAAATACATGGAATGTCTTGAAAAATAAAATCCTTCCACATAGGGTTACCATGTAGAGGAAATACGTAAAGGTTACTTGTTGAAATAGCACGTGGAGTTCTTTATTTAACAGGTACTTTCAAATAATTATTTGCAGTTCACACAATGTATTTAGGTAATATAAAAAGTAAACGAGCATGCTTGCTCGGACATAAAGAGTTTTTGGGGAAATAGATCTACTAAGGTCTTTAGCGGCTATAAATGAAAGCCTGGGAATAGTTGAGGTGAGTGAAAAGATAAGAGAGATTAGGAGAGAAGGAACAGACATAGAGAGGTCATGGGTGAAAATGTGAGTTTGTGTAAGAGACAGGGGAAGATGGGTCGGGATAAGAAAGAGAGAGAGTGAGAGAGGGCACCCGAGAGAGTGTCAGATAGAATGAGAGAAAGTGAGAGGGAGGGTGGGTGGGGTAGGAGTGGGAAATGAGGCGGACAGATAGTGAGAGAGACGGATAGCGAGTGAGACGGACACTAATCCTATTAAGATAATATCTTTGCTCGCTCTCTCACATTTATCCGAGGGAATTCACCACCTGTCTTGTCCCAGCAACCTCACACATGCTACCAGCCCCCACCCCGAGTAATCGCCACGCCGGGGAAACGGCACTATTTCAGCTACCTTCAAAATGTATCTAGATTACGGCTAAGACTCGCTTAGCCGAGCGAGTTAAGGCCTTAATGAACTTTGTAAACCTGTAGAAGAGACGTGGATTCGATTCCCGCATTGGCAATGGGAATTAATTTCCAAGGTTAAAAGGAGGGGGGGGGGGTCAAAATCAATACCTCCACTACATTAAACTCTTTATTACAGTGCTAGCTTTCAATGGCCAGCATCATCATCATCAGTACTCTGTTAAAATAATAGCACCCAAAATAAAAATAAAAATGTAAATTTTCAATTATTCTCTCTCTTGCCTCCCCCTCCTACCCAAGGAAGAATCAAGCCATAACCGAATATAATCGTTTTTGTGTTCATGAAAAAGTCCGTCACGCAGGGGCTGCGTAAACTAAGCAGATTTCCCATGTGAAGTTTTACAATAGAGAAATCTGCATACTGGTAATACAAGCCCACCATGAGTAAATACAAACGGTAATAAGAAATCTTTCAGTTAATTTTAATAAATTCCCAACTGAAACGGCTTCTGAGTTAATTTATATTTTAATAACTCAAATTTTAGTAGTACAAGAACTAATGAAGGGGGGAGGGCGGATGAACAGACCGTATTTGCATAAATCTCACAAAGTAACGAAGGTAAGGTAAGGTTAGAAACGACAGGTAAGGTTAGAAGAAGCTTCCAACTGAGTAGTTACGAAAAACGGCCGAACTAATCCGAACTATACCCGACTACAGAATTCATAAAAATGGAAATATCTCGGTTAATATTCAAGATACAGAATAAATGTGTATAACAATATTTATAGTACAAACAATTCGCAATAAGATTGATTCTATGCAATTTTTCGATCCAACGCATAATAACGGAGATATTTTGAATTTTCAAAAATCCCCCCTCTAAACCCCCTCTTCCACTGGTCCGATTTCAGCCATTAAGAAACTTGATCTTCATTTTTACATAAAACGATTAAATTCCAAGTTTGGTAACGACCAAACAAAAATTGCGACCGCTAGAGCGTTAACAGACAAATATATATATATATATATATATATATATATATATATATATATACAGGGTCTGGAATATTAATCTGACGATTTTGTAGTAATTGTTATGTTGGCACCTGACGATTTTTGAGGGATAATAATTAAAGTGTGTTTCGTACAATTAAAACATGTAATATATCAAAGAATTAGGTTAAGTGAGTGTGTGAGAAGTAACGGAAAACATTTGGATGACATAATCTTCAAATAAAAAAACTTTGTGAGTAAACTATGTAATTCACTCTAAATTGCAAAATTTGATCTTCAATTTGATATATTACATGTTTTAATTGTACGAAACACACTTTAATTACTATCCGTAAAATCGTCAGGTGCCAAAATATCAATTACTACAAAATCGTCAGATTAATATGCCGGACCCTGTATATAGACATATATATATATATATATATATATATATATATATATATATATATTTTAAATTATATATATATTAAATTATATATATATTAAAATTATATATATATATATATATATATATATATATATTAAAATTATATATATATATATATATTAAAATTATATATATATATATATTAAAATTATATATATATATATATTAAAATTATATATATATATATATATATATATATATATATATATATATATATATATAATTTTGAACGTACCTCATTTTCGTCATCTCCTGGGTAGGATCGATGGACATTTGAAGAATACGGCATACGATGTGTACCATTTTTCCAGCCAGTCAGCAATCTAACACGAAACACAGGATGTATTTGGCCCACCTCTCATCAAAATCACCAGCCTAACAGCCGAAAGTTGATAACACATCTTTACGAGTGGGATCAGATTTCGCCTCTGAGACTTGCAGGTACTATAAATACAGCAGAAACTTTCTACAAGATTTACACAGTTTCTCGGCATATTGAAAAAACAAAGCTCTAAAACCCTACAAACACAATACGCTTCTAAAAGGAAAGAAAGGAAATATTTCTCTGCTGAACGAACTCACAGTCAGCTCAATACTGACACATTACAATACCAGATGAACAGGTCTGAGCATCTCCAAACAACGATGAACCTCCACAGCATTGTTTTATGGTGCTTCTGCATTATATATCAAATAAAATTTCCTTAACCCTCGTTTGGGCCCGTCAAGAATATTCCGCCTTCGGGAGCATGTATCTCAGAGATTGTCCTCAACCGTTTTTATGAAAATACAGTTTTTTAATATATATTTTGCACTTATATGTTCAGAATGTGATTAGAAACCTTAACAGAGGAAGTATTTGTTTGAAAGAAGTAGATAATTTTCAAAATTGACATTTATTATAATAACAAAATCTTGGTAGATAAAATAATCAAGTTCGTTATTGATTCATTATTGTTAAAACAGTGGACGATAATTTTTAAAAAATAATTAAAAAATACAAATATCAAACGAAATTGTGTAAATGCACTTGTCTTAATTATACATAATTCATTTCAGTTTGTGAACAATAAAAAAAAAATGTCTAAATATAACTTCACTCAGAAATAAGTCGCACGAAATCACGTTTAGATAAGAATTATTAAAAATCTTCCAAATTTTAATGTACAAATCCTTTTAAAAATAGTAGTTTAATTTTTATTTCTTTTGCAGAGCTGCATTACAATTAAGACAAAGCATGGAACTATGTTTTAAAAAAAAATTGTTTTTGCAAATCTCACAGGGGTAATTAGTAAACCTACATTTCTTTGCAGTTTTGCTTGGTTCACATCATTATCTTTTGTTCATTGTAGTGGAGGAACTTTTTTTATGCTGTTCTGTACTTGAGTTCAATGTTTGGTCCAATGAGTCTCTGTACTCTTCAAGTTTCGTCCTTAGTTGGGTTGGTAAACGTGTACTGTTGTCACTGCGTTGTACAATATTTTAGCAGATTTCCCTTAAGGGAAATCAGCTATTGAGGTCGTACTCATGACGCGATTTTCGAAAAATTTCCTCAAATGTCCATCGATCCTACTCAGGAGATGACGAAAATGAGGTCCGTTCAAAACTATATATATATATATATATATATATATATAATATATATAGACATATATGCATATTTGTCTGCTAACACTCTAGCGGTCGCAATTTTTGTTTAATCGTCACCAAACTCGGTATTTAATCGTTTTATGTAAAAAGGAAGATCAAGTTCGTTATCGTATGAAATCGGACCAGTGGGAAGGGGGGTTTAGAGGGGGGTTTTCAAAAATTCAAAATATCTCCGTTATTATGCATCGGATCGAAAAGTCCAAACCAATCTTATTGCAAATTCAATTTACTATAAATATTGTTATATACATTTATTCTCTATCTTGAATATTAACCGAGATATTTGCATTGTTCTGTTTTCAGCTTCCGAGATGAGATCGGCTAACTTCGGGTCTAGTCGTGAGTTTCCGTCAAGAGGTAGTTCGGGCCGTTCCCGCTACTGTTTGACTCTCTATTCTGAAATTTCTCTATTGTAAAACTTCAGGTGGCAAATCTGCTTAGTCGCCCCTGCGTGACGGACTTTGCTTTTCTTGTATAAGTTCTTTTGAAAGCCCATGTATGAGCAAAATAATAGAAAAATTAAATTTAATAAAGAGAAACTTAATTAATGTATATATTTATGAAATACAGATTTCTAAAAAAACTTACGAAATCGGGCGCGTGGTATCTAGTAGATTTAACTAACTGACAGGTGAAGCACACGACTCCATCAAACGCAGTGACACAACAGACCTTGAGGGGGAGTCCTCTAAAGCACATACGTAACTCGGAGCACTACACCATCACTCTCTGATAGGGGGCTGGCAAATATTTTTCTAGAAACTGTGTATCTCAGAGATTACGAGCCCGACGAAGGGTTAAATAAAGCTCTGATAAAACGCTACATATCAGGTAATAGTTCCCATGCTTAACGAAAAAAAAATCTGACTACATATTCGAATTCAGTATGAAAAACTGCACTAGATTCAATAATTAGATTTCTTGTGAATAAAACTTGTCGGCCAGAGTAATCGGACCCAACTCAAATGAAGATGGGGCATGTAGTCTAATCTTCTAAAAAGGATTGTTTTGGGATGAAAGAGTTGATCTTTTCCTTATCCAATCCCGAGTATAGATAGAATAAGCCTTGCCAATGTTCAACTTTGTTTCAGGACATATAAGGTGTAAAAATAAAATCAGACATAATTTTTTTTAGAAAATATTGATGATCCATTATCTAATCACTATCAGCATTTCACAAAACGGAAAATATTCCCTCAATATTGACAGGCAAAGCTTACTTGATGACGAAATTTGAACAGCCCCGCCCACAAGCCACATTAAACCAAGTTAGAAACCTCATAATTATAGTTCATACGTTCTCCACAAGTCCTGGTTGCGGCATGACACCAAACACTAGGAGCATCAAGGCCATGCTTCCTTCTAAAAGCGAACCAAGCGAACCGTATAAAACCTTACTTCCAATTATCAGGTGCTCCATGTGACGACAAAGGACCCCTTCCCCACCCCGGACCTCATTACATTCTCCCTACCTGTTGTCTTTATTGAATTTTGCGTGATGGAGACATATTGAATTTCTCTCAGGATCGGTTTCTTCCCTCTCGTCCTTCTCAGTCCTATTTGAAACAGCTGTTTTAGCAGATCTATCCTCAGGGAAATCAGCTATTGAAATCAGTACTCATGACGCGTATTTCGAAAACTTTCTTTCCATCGATGTTTATGAGCTGACGAAAATGAGGTCTCTTCAAAATGATATACATAATACAAATATATATATATATATATATATATATATATATATATATATATATGTGTGTGCGTGTGTGTGTGTGTGTGTGTGTGTGTGTGTGTGTGTTTTAACGCTCTAGCGGTAGCAATTGTTTGGTATGATCACTACAAGACCTGAGATTTAATTGTTTTATTTAAAAAGAAAGATCAAGTTCGTTAATAGCTGAAATCGGATCAATGGGAGAGGGGGGAATTTCGAAAATTCGAAATATCTCCGTTAAAATACACCAGATTCAAAAAACCATAGACCAATCCTATTTTAAATTGAATGATATATAAATGTTGTTCTATACATAAATATATTTTTTTGGGGCGCAGGTTAGCCATGTGAGTTAAAGCGTTACCTTTAATCTCACATGGTAATCCTAGAGTGGCGAGTTCGATTCCCGCCTGGGCAAGGGAATTTATTTAGTGACGAAATTCATTAAATAAAATCCTAAGTCCCACCCTGGCTAGAAAAGGGTGGTAACGTGTAAATAACCCGTCCCAATTAGCCTTAGTTGCAAAAAGTGGACGTTAATAAATAATAATAATAATATACATATATTCTGTATTATTCATGATTAAACCGAGATATTTGGATTTTATAGTTTTCCGCTCACAGTGAACCTCCAGTCCTACTCATGTCATACTAATAATAAGCTATTTTATCATAAATCTTTTTTATTACAAGGTTAAATACCAAATATTGTTTTCATTGAACTTTTACTTTGTGAGATATATGAAAATATGTTCTGTTGAACCTTCCTCCTTCTTTCGCTCTTGGATTACTTAAATTTGAGTAATTGAGATAAAAATTAATCTGATATCAATTACAGAAGTAGCTACAGGAAATAGTTTTCAATTAAATTTATATTTTATATTCAGATGTATTTCATTAATTGTTTTTCTTTCCGGTCTAGAATATTTCTAAATATCTATTCAGCTCTACGAGGTTGACTGACCTGATTGTTTATAATTCTTGCGCTTTCCGTTGTAGAGATTATTATGTAGCAAGATTTCTCATTACCGTTTGCATTTATTCACTTAATATTCATGGTGGAGTTACCATTATAAAGCTTTATCTAATGTAAACCTTCGGTTTACAATAAACCTTTGCACTGGAAATCTGCTTAGTTTACGCAGCCCCTGCGTGACGGTCTTTTTGCCACTACCTACTTTCATTTTATAAATACTGCTCTGTCGTTCCACTTAATTTACTTTGCCTACAAGTTTTAGTATGCATGATTATTTAAGTTACGTAGTAATAAGCATGTCACTAATTTTGTTTTTCTTTTCTAGGTAAGTCACATTCCTCGAAATCTTGGCAAATTAAGGTAAATGATTACTATTGCCAACTTTAAAATTAAATTTTCCTGAATACTTGATATTCAGCAGTATGAGTAATTGATCAGGAGTAATTGGATGTTGATTGAATGTTGTAATTATTCAAAGTAATTATGGTGCAAAAATGAAACATGTACCTTATCTATATTCTTTATAGTCTTTGTTTCTTCTACCAAGGGCAACACCAGTAATATTCAAACTTTGAATAAATAATATTAAAATACAAATATTTGCTAAATCTCAGAACCATTTAATAGTCCATTGTACGAATTATTTATTCATTCTTACAGTAATCGCATTTTGCGACGTATCAGTTAATATTTATTTTATCATCAGTTTGGTGGTGAACTATATATTTCTTCCACAAATTCCATCTAAAACGGTAATACAAGGTCAGTAAAATTCTTATATTTTTCCCACAAACTCCACAATAACGGGTCTATATTGTGGTAAAATGCATATATTTCTTCCACAAGGTCCAACTAAAACGGCAATAGAAATCTGTAAAATCCTTATATTTCTCCCAAAATCTCCACATTAACAGGTCTATAGGTATTGGGGCAAACTGTATATATCTCTTTCACAATTTTCTAATAAAACGGTTATAGAAGGTCTGTAAAAGTAATATATTTTTCCCACAACTTCCACTTATGTGATTGTATTGTGGAAAATCGTATATATTGTATCCTTCAACTTGCGCTTAAGCGGATCTATATTGTGGTAAATTGTATATATTTCTTCTATAACCTCTAATCGGGTCTATAATATGGTAAACAATGTATATTTCTTCCTCAACCACCACTGAAGCGGGTCTATATTCTGTAAAACTGTGAATATTTTTTCTACAACCACCTCTTAAGCAGGCCTTTATTGAGACAACAGTATATATTTCTTCCACAACGTTCAACTAAAGCGGTAATAAAATGGTCTGTAAAATCCATATATTTTATCCACAACCTCCACTTTAGCGGGTCAATATTGTAGCAAAGTGTCCATATTCCTCCACAACGTCCAACTACAACCTTAATACGAGTACAAGGTCTATAAAATTCATATATTTTATCCACATCCTCCACTTTAGTGGGTCAATATTGTAGCAAAGTGTACATATTCCTCCACAACGTCCAACTAAAACCTTAATACGAGTACAAGGTCTATAAAATTCATATATTTTATCCACATCCTCCACTTTAGCGGGTCAATATTGTAGCAAAGTGTCCATATTCCTCCACAACGTCCAACTAAAACCTTAATACGAGTACAAGGTCTATAAAATCCATATATTTTATCCACAACCTCCACTTTAGCGGGTCAATATTGTAGCAAAGTGTACATATTCCTCCACAACGTCCAACTACAACCTTAATACGAGTACAAGGTCTATAAAATTCATATATTTTATCCACATCCTCCACTTTAGTGGGTCAATATTGTAGCAAAGTGTACATATTCCTCCACAACGTCCAACTAAAACCTTAATACGAGTACAAGGTCTATAAAATTCATATATTTTATCCACATCCTCCACTTTAGTGGGTCAATATTGTAGCAAAGTGTACATATTCCTCCACAACGTCCAACTACAACCTTAATACGAGTACAAGGTCTATAAAATTCATATATTTTATCCACATCCTCCACTTTAGTGGGTCAATATTGTAGCAAAGTGTACATATTCCTCCACAACGTCCAACTACAACCTTAATACGTGTACAAGGTCTATAAAATTCATATATTTCTTCCAAAACCTCCACTTAAGCGGATCTATATTTTGGTAAACTATATATTTCTTCCACAACATCCAACTAAAGTGGTTATTGGTCGGTAAAATCCATATATTTCTCCCATTAGGTCCAAATTAACAGGTGTATATTGTAGTAAACTATATATATTTCTCCCAGAACACCCAATTAAGAAAGAAGTATTTTTCAAAAAAAAAAAAAAAAACTTCATATAATTTTTATATTTAAATAATTTGTGTAAGCTTAAAATTACTTTGTCTTTGACTGGATTAGCACTTTTCCTTTTAACTGCAGAACTAATGTAAGAATTAATTGCAGAGGGGAATTCACAGAGCTGGAAGGTTTAATGGTTGTGAGGTATCAGTTCCTTTCGGCCCTTAAATACGAATTCAGTTCGATTCACCATCTTCGGAAGACGGTCTTATCTAGATGAGCCTCCAAATTATGCGCTATGATTTGGGAAGCAATAATCCCTGATTCGCGTGACCCCAAGTCGGTCCCTATTCTATTACAGAACTGATGGCTTAAATGGCCTCGTTCAACCCAGTTACATCTAAAACAAAAAATAAAAGCATTGAGACTTTTTTGGTATTTTCTTTAGACTCACTGTTTTAGCGTTTACTTAGTAGCTTTAGCTTCTTTATGTCAAGCTTTACATTCATGATTTTGTCAGAATGTATTTATTTAATGGGCATGCTTTAGAGAAAATCCACATTTGCCTAAATGTATTTAGCTAACAGGACTTACCATTCAGGAATTCTAAATTTGACTAAAGTTGCTTCGTTAATTGAACACGCTTTTTCACGGAAATTCATGTTACCTAAATGTGTTTACTAATGCTTATATGCTTTAGAGGAAACTAACATTTGAATTAACTTTTTAACTAAAGAGATATGTAAAGTTATTTTTTAGATCCATGTCATATGATTGTTTAATAAGTTTAAATCATTTTATTCTCATTATACACTAAGCAAAATAATTAGAAATAAATAAATAACTTGAAAAACCAAAGATGGACGACTAGAATAGCAAATTGAATTAAAGAAGTAGTAATAAAAATATTAATAACTAAAATGAAAAGAGCAGAAACAAATCATCAAATGGCTCTTTGGTTGCCTTCCAGGTTCAAAGCTTTCATCCCTAGTCAGCCTTGGCCAAAGAGACAAATCTTACATAGACATTGCAAGCATTTCAGTTATCTCTTCCTTTCATTAACATTTATCATCCCTTTGGATCTATTTATTTTGGATTGGTGACTTATAATTTAAGCGTATGCTTTTCGGGAATAGGAACACTACCCTAATGTAATAAATCAAGAAATAATATTCCTTGTTTTGAAATATATTAAAAAACATCGTGGTCTAAAAGATGTTTCATACAAAAGTTGAATATAATCAAAATTGCTTAAGAATAAAATAAAACACCAACATTTTGATCAAATTTATGGTCGTCTCTTCAAAGGTGGAGGCAAGTATCTCGTCATATGTACGTCTGTTTCACTTTAAGATTAATAACGATGCATATCAAACAAATTTGGAATGGTTGTTCACATTGTTTTAAATATTGATAAAATTAATTTATTTAATACAATCATTGAACTGAAAGTTGGATATAAGAAAATGTATTCTTTGGAAATTAAGGTGTTTTATATACAATGAATTATTTGTGTTTTCCTAACTAAGAGTATGAAAGAATGACACAGCAACCTACGTGTAATATCTTAAAGTGAAAATATTTTTGAGGTTATTGGGAATGAATGTATTTGATATCAAATTGAAATTGGAAAATCAACCGTTGATATTGTACTCGAAAGGGCATTCGATAAATGTCCTCAAATGTCCATCGATACTCCCTAAGAGATGACAAAATATATATAGTTATATAAAACTGGACGGACCTGCCTCATCGGCATCACCCGGAGGCGAAATGTCCACAATTCTATATCATTCAAACACAGAAAAAAAAAGTCTTCAAAACTTTTGATTTATTAAGTGCATTTAATGGTAAAGTACAAATTATACACGATTAATTTTTTTTTTCTCGAAGCACTTGCCACTTTAATGGTACACATACACTTAACTATGGTCTCAATAAAGAAAACTTAATTCTCCTTGTTTTTGTTTTTTTTTAATTTATTCATATATAAATTCCGTAATTTGCTAAGGTTGAAGCGTAATTCCCGCAAATTAATATACTAAAGAACTTTACGAATTGTAATTGCAATGTTTTTCCAAAACCCATAAAACTTATAAGAAGACAATTTAGAGCAAATTTAATGCGTTGGGGCAGTGAGTAGGGGGGGGGGAGGGATAGTGAGTTCATATTCCCAATCGAAAGAAGTGATTCTAGTAAAATATTCCCTTCGGACAAAATATTTGTTAACAATTAATATAACAGTACTCTTTATGAGAGAGAGAGAGAAAGAGAGAGAGAGAGAGAGAGAGAGAGAGAGAGAGAGAGAGAGAGAGAGAGAGAGAGAGAGATGCTTTTATTGTAATAGGACCAATGGTCCTCTCTTACGGACAATAGACATGTATGTTTACTATAAACTGGTTACTAATACTATAAATCAAACTAAGCAACTTATAAATTAAATGAAAAACTTATCCAAAAAACACAAAAATACTGTGTGTATATATATATATATATATATATATATATATATATATATATATAAACTAATGTACAAACATAAAACTAAAAATATAAATAAAACTAATATACAAACAGAAAACTAAAAATATAAATAAAACTATTAAACAAATGGCATTATGGTGGACTGTGGTACATGTAATATCCCCATCTCGGTCGTTAGAAAATGATTAATGCAGGCCTTTCGGAATGATGATGATGCTTTTATTTCTTCCGGTAAAGTATTCAGCTCTCTTGCCGCAACAGCAGAGAAAGATTGGCGAAATATGTTGGTTCTGCAGGCTGTCAGTTTGAAATTGTTTCCCAGTCCCTCACTATTCATGGGAATAAAACCCTCATAAAGATTTTTGGGCACTCCGAAATCCAGGATTTTCTTTGAAAGGCATAGTGTATTTAAGCGCCGATACACCTTAGACGTGAGCCATCCCAGAGCTTTCGTGTATGATGTTATGTGCTCATCTCTCTTAGCATTGAATATATATCTGATTGCTGAATTAAATGCTCTCTGAATTTTTATGTCATCTGTAGATGTAATATCTATGTAAACGGAGTGAGTGAGTGAGAGAGAAAGAGAGAGAGAGAGAGAGAGAGAGAGAGAGAGAGAGAGAGAGAGAGAGAATTGACAACCCCGGCACTAATGAAAAATATTTTGGCACTAAAAAACAAAATTAATTACGTGCTCAAAGTGTATCCCATGCTAAAAACAAATAAAACATGTTTTTATAATTGTTGTCTACCTTAATAAAACTAGAGTTCAATGTTGGAGAGAAAAAAAACGACCCAGAACTAAATCTTGGAAGAAGACAAATGGTTAGTATGTTTTTCGAGGTTCGTTGGCAATGTCAGGATTTCAGCTCTTTGGAAAATTTCCAGAAAATTTATGTCTGGACACTGTAGAACGACACCAATTTCTGAGTTTACTAAACGCAGTTACTTATTGTTGGTTCATACTACCATCTTCTCTGCTATTTTTAAGAGATAGAAAATACTGAATGACTAAATGTTTTAATATGTCATTCTTCATTTTCTTGGGGGAAATAAATGATAATATTTAATTTCGTTGTTTTCTTTGGATTAAAAATTAGTTTGATAAAACGATTTCAAGTTATTGATTCACAGACAAGTTTATGAAAAGGAGGGGGGGGGGGGGAGACCTGCCCTTTTTACGAGAAGGACTTGAAACAGAATTCTAAACACGATTTTATTAACCGCGCGTAAAAATTAAATCGATTTACAGGTATCAATGGAAAGTTAATTGGCACTCAATTATGTTTTTAATGAATATCGACTGTGTACGTATATATGTGTGTGTGTATCAAATATATATATTTATATATATATATGAATGTTTGTCTGTATGTCCTTTATAGAATCGTAAACGGCTGAACCGAATTTTATGAATCTTAGTATGTATATTACTACTAAAACAGGTTAGGTTTCTGGCCTGAGACTATTAGGAGTGGGGGTTATAAGGGAGGCCTGAAATTAAAAATGGCTATATTTCGTTTCCTATTGGATTTTCGGCAAATATGCACAGACAAAAGTTGTTTATTTTGTTAATTAGAGTAACATATGTTATGTTATATACACTTTTGTCGTATACCGAAGTATAAATGAGCTATACGCTAAAATTTATAGTGGGAGTCAACAATTATACATATATGGCACAAACGACACAACAGAACTAAACGAAATTCCGTACCAGATTTGGTATTAACGCCTCTCTAATTATAAGGCATATTAAAATTTTGAGGTGCAAACCAGATTGGGGGTTATAAGGGAGGTGTGAAATATACAATCGTATATAAAATTAGTACTATGTCGAATTATTAAATGATTATTTATTTTTCTTATGTTATTTGACTTTATATAATTTTTGATTTAATAATTTAAGGAGAAATAGTCATTAATGTGACGTGCATTAATAAATAATTAATTGTAATAGTAATTTTTCAATTCTACAAAATATGACTATAATATTAAGGAGCAATGTAAACCAATCTTCATATATTCAAGTTGGCAGAACTGTTTTTTTATATTTCAGATACTTTCCGTTGGGAGGTTTCTTATTATCATTTGCATTTACTCACTTAATATTCACGGTGGTGTTGTGTTACCGGTATTTAGATATATCTATTACTAAACTTCACGCGGGAAATCTGCTTAGTTTACGCAGCCCCAGCATGACGGACTTATCTGTTTCAGTACTTATTCTTCACACATAAAATGATAAATTTACCCAAAAATAATAACAAATTCCTACAAAGACGAAAAGGCCATCTATTCTTCCCAAGATGATTTACATTGGCATTTCAATATGTCTTATTTCTAAGGTGAAAATTGTTAACATTTCATGCGAAAACGAAATTAATTTCATTTTGAATAATGGATTACGACTTATTAATTTCTTCATCATCGTCTTCAATTTCTGAACATTAAATTACATCTGAAATTAATTTTTAAAAGAAAAGAAATCCCTGAGACTTATTGAAGGAAAAAATTAATTGGAGTTTCAGTTTTGAGAAAGTGGCCGCTGTTGTTATCCCCCCCCTACCTTCTTAATCTTAATGGAAATTCTCTAAATAAATTGCATTGAAGTGAAGACAGAAGAAAAGGACTAACAAGCAACTTTAGCAGATTCAATACAAGACGACTTTATTAACTCCAAGTGCTTTATTCATCTCAGACTTATTCTAATTAGGGATCTATATAGCTACCTTCTCTTCACCAGCCATTTTACACCAATTTTCACAAATATGGACCATATGGAATCTACCTTTCCGCATTATTTTCTAATCAGTAGCGTGGAACAAATGAGATAACTTAAATGCAAGGAAGATTTAATTGTCAACCGATTTCCCAGGGATGAAATAATTAACAGATTTATCTCAAGATATGCCTGTCGAGTCAATACAAGCATATAAGTATATATATATATATATATATATATATATATATATATATATATATATATATATATATATATATATTTCAAATAAAGGGTTAGAACCGCCAATATAAATGATACTTTTGTCATACCTCTCGGTGGAGACCGTCGTCACTGGCTGATGGTCGAGTACCGCTGGCAAGCGCTTTCGATGCGATGGCTTCTTCTTCAAGACTGTTAATAGTTGTACTCATTTGGATATCCGTCAGTCAGTGGGTTATATGCTCTGTTCGCCGTATTAGTTGTTTACGATTAGTCCAGATCTGTGTACTTCCCACTAAGATCTGTCGATCGAGGGATGTTGATGTTCAGATCTGGACTAAACGTAAACAACTAATACGGTGAAGGAGCATAAAACCCACTGACTGACGGACAACCAACTCAGTACAACTATTAACAGGCTTGAAGATGATGCCATCGCATCGAAAGCGCATGCCAGGGGTACTCAACCATCAGCCAGTGACGACGGTCTCCACCGAGAGGTATGACAATAGTATCATTTATATTGGCGGTTCTAACCCTTTATTTGATATATATATATATACTAGCTCAGATACCCGGGCTTCGCCCGAGAATTCATTTAATGCTGAAGAGTGATGGTATTTTTTTGGCTTTTTAAATAATGTTTATTTTTTTTACTTTGCACAATATTTTGACATTTACCCGTCCCAGTGTTTAGGGTTTACTCCCGTCGTTGATGTGGATTTACTAATAACAAAATTAATTTTTTATGTAAGACTTCACTGTCCTCCATATTATCATATTTCCCGTCTCCTGTGCATTATGCATAGATTTGAATTATTAAGGACAAAATATTAACATAGATTTGAATTATTAAGGACAAAATATTAACATAGATTTGAATTAATTTTTCCAGGTGAGGTAGACCTGGTAGTTCATATTGGAAAGAATTGTTGAGCATATCAATATTTCTAAGCAAATCATGTGATTCATACATTGTTCCCGAAAAAATGAAGAAAACAAAAGTTACTCTAGTGCACGTTTGTCGAAAAACAAATATATATATATATATATATATATATATATATATATATATATATATAAGTATATAATACACAAGTATATATGTATGCGTGCGTGTATGTGTGTGAGTGTGGATGCACATATATTTCCCTTTCTCGTCGAAATGTAAATTTTGGGTTAAATAATAATGTGATTTTCTTTTTATTATGAGGCCTCAAAGGATTTTTCCCCTAGATGCCTTTATTGTTGGATGTTCTAATGCACAGAAGGCAACGGGAACCCCACTCTATGTCGCTGTGACCATATTTATTCCCTTGTTCGTTCTCACCTGTTCACGGGAACAGGTATCAGGGGTTGCTTGTAGATGAAACAACAACCTGAAGCTTTAGAAGATATTATTCAACAGGCAAAATAGTTTCTTCCGTCTGGGATACGAATCCGAGTATCTGAAGTATCCTTATCAGTTGATCTGCAGAGTCTATTCAAATAATTTTTCTATAAGTACATTGACTTGATGAAATACTTTTATCTGTCGTACTTCAAAGTGTGTTACTCCAAACTAGGATTATAAATATTATTTTTGAACGGATGATCGGGGTAAACCGTCCGAAAATACTGCTATTATAAATATTTCCCTTCTTATAGAAAGTATTGTATAAACATATTCGTTTAATCTACAAAAAAATGAATTTCCACTTTGTACCACTAGGTTACCTAACTTTTCTGGCCAGGGTGGGCTTAGGATTTTATTTAATGATTTCAGCAGGAAATAAATTCGTGTTTTCCAGGCAGAAATCGAACTCTACACTCTAGGATTACTATGTGAAGTTATGAACAACGCCTTAACACTTTGGATAGCCTGAGCGCCTCTGTTTAATCAACAAATGTTAATTTCATTAATCGAGTATACAAGATCTAATGTTTTTTTTTAAAGGCTAGCTCTATTTTCTAGAGACTATATAAAACTATAAAAATATTTTAGTAGACGTCCCCTTAACCTTTAAAAATGTATTAGGATAATATCATAAACTCCACTGTCATTTTCAGTAAAATCATAACCACCCGTGGGTGTAAATGCAGTTTAACTGTTTTTCGTCTCAAGTTGACATATTTTCTTAAATAAACTGTCACCCGGCATGAAGATTAATGCCTCCTGAGCGTCCATATTTCTTGTGGAAAGTATATTTTCTCTAATGCATCTCAAAGTGTAAATGGAAAATGTATCAGACGTAACTGACATGGAAGGTGGATCTGTGGTCGATCAGGGGGAGGGATGCCAAGACTGGCTTGATTTATATACTACAAACATGAAATTCCTTTTTGCCTAAATTTATTACATCTGCAATTCGATTCTACCTAAGACGAACACATCCTACCATTTCTATCTAATTGTTTTTTTATTTCAGAACATTCAACGTATATATATACATTAACAAAAATAAGTTTAGTTAACAAAAATAGAAAAATAATATTCTTAGCAATTAAAAGTTTATTAATCATAAAAACGGTTGACTAAATAATGCTTATAATAGATCAACGAATGACAATGTATACTTCACAGGAGTGTCAGATGAGACTAGCATATATACAGCTGAGCTTGAAGCCCTGAAACTTGCGACAGACAAGATGCCTGAACCTACAGACACGGACATCATAATTTGCACTGACTCTCTTAGCTCATTACATTCATTAGAAAACATATATAGCTCACATCCACTCATATCGGACAAATTACACAAAATCCAGACATTAATCAAAAGAATAACTATGTACTGGTTACCCGGACATACAAATATTACTACACAAGTAGACGATCTCGCCAATTCAGCCAGTCTATAAAGAACTCACGACAACACATATTGTACACACCAAGATATTCAAGCACAAGTAAATCATATGATACTCACTTCTTGGCAGATATCTTGGTTTGCCACTAGTAACAACAAATTTCGAGAACTGAATCATACACTTGGTACATGGCCTTCCTCAAAAAGGCTAATTAGAATAAGTAGTTTTAACAAAGTTATGAATTGGCAATTCACGACTGCCCCTTACTCACCTGCTGGAGAAGCCAACACTTGCCTTACTGCCAACACTGTAACTGTAGACTTACTGTAAAACATGCTTTTACTGATTGCTGCCTAAGGACTCACATGGACCTACCATACACTTAGACTGAATTACTGCATGACCGTAGCCAGTATATAGACCGCTTATTACACTACTTGAAACATAGAACTTTCAAAAAATTATAATTTAGGAATATACTTAAAATATTTGATTTACATTTAATTTATTCCATTCGGACTAGACAAGGATTTCAACTAGTAGATATTTCATCCTGATTAGCCTCGGTAGCAGAATGCGGACATTAACAAAGAACAACACCCGTAGAGGTGTTAAATATCCAAGCCCATATATATACTATATTATTCTTGAAATAAAATTTAAATTTATATTGTTGAGCTAGAGTGGCGAGTTCGAGTCCTGCCTGGGCAATAGGAATTTATTTAGTGACGAACTCATAAAATAAAATGAGAGGCCCCGCCCTGGTTGGAAAAGGGTGGTAACCTGTAGAAGCGCCGTCCCAACTAGCCATAGTTGCAAAAAGTAAAAGTGAACGTTAACAAATATTAATAATAAATCCATCAAGCAAGGACTGCTTAAAATAAGCAGATTTCCCTTGTACTAGTGATATCATGTCACCATATTATATATTCTCTAATTCTATTTGAAATTAAAAATATATTTTGAATTTACAAATCCCCCCCCCCTGAACCAACTCCCTACTCCCGGTCCGATTTCAGCCATTAACTATTACTTGATTTTTAGTGATGAATGAAACAGCTAAATATCGAATATGGTGTGGAACAAATAAACATTTTCGAACTAAGAACGTAAAATCTTTATCTTGACGTCATCACAACGAATTTGCATGTATCTCGCATAATAAAAGTCTTTTGAAAACAATATTTGGTTTTAAGCTTAGAATAAAATGATACTTGAATAACAGCGTATTGCTATTCTGACATGAATAGTAGTGCGGTTTACTATAGGCTGAGGACTAAAAAATGTAACAATCTCGTTTATTATTCATGATAGAGAAAATATGAATATACACAACATTTATAGGTAATTTACTATAAGATTAGTCATGTACACTTTTTCGATCCGACATAGAATAAGGGAGGTATTTCAAATTTTCCCACTTGTCCAATTTCTGCAATTAAGGTCTGATCTTTCTTTTTACATAAAAGTATTAAATATCGAGTTTCGTAACGATCAAACAAAAATTGAGATTGTTAGAGCGGTAACAGACAAATATATATGCATATATATATATATATATATATATATATATATATATATATATATATAATTTTGAACGGACCTCATTTCCATCATCTACTAGGCAGTTTGATGGACATTTGAGGAAATTTTTCGGAAATTGCATAATGAGTAGAACCAATATAGCTGATTCACCTTAATGGAAATCCGCTAAGAATTTACATTGAAAATTTATTAATATTTTTTTGCTTTATCGCTACTTCATCCGAGGTCATAAGTGGCTTTGGTTTCTTAAGTATGTATCAGTACTCCGATTTCATATAAAAGAATCTTTAAAGTTTGATGAAGGAATTCATTCTTATTTTAAGTAATTCTAGATAAAATACTCTAAATGGTCTACACCTCCACTAGGTTATAAATGTTTATTTCAGAGCCAGCTTTCGAAGTCCTGCCTCATCCTCAGTGCTCTTTATCTATGAATCGGCGGTATTCACCCTCTCCTTTCTCTGAGTGGTCTCCAAAAAAGTTTATAATTTTACGACATTTATTTATTGATTATACTTATAAATTTATAAAGCTTGAGTGCATTCGAAAGAGAAAAATGAAAACTTAGACAAAAATCTGTAGGAGTCATTATTATGGCAAACCAAGCATTCTCTCCCCAATTTTTTTTTTAACTTGAACATAAATGAGATCCTTTTTCTTTTCTTTTTTTTTTGTTTTCATTAATTTGAAAGAACAGAAGACACTAATTCTCATTTAACCTGAAAGAACTTTATTTTTCTGAGTTGAATTATTTCTCTTAATCCATTAGACGCCTGTTACTCTTGTGGAAATTTAATAAATAGTAGTAATTAGCCCATGGTCCTCTGGTTTGTAAGCTCGGACAAAAGGACGGGTTCTCTTCATCTCCGTGGAAAATTATTCATGTCTGCTGGCAAGCCAACAATGCGTCCGTTATTCGCCCAATTATTCAACTTCACTTCTAATTACTTTTTTTCCGACCCTAAAGAATATATTTTACAAGAAAAAGGGGGGTATTAGAAAAGATAATTAAAATGTTTTCATGAATTCTTTTCTATGAAACAACTATGAATTATAGTTTCTGTCGTATTTTGGAATAAATGAAATATTATCTTTCTGACAGCCCTACTATCTCTCAGTTAACAACATTTTACGTTGACGTTTATCTATTATACGCTTACATTCTTGTGTTAAATTGTGGAAAGGCTTACTTAACCAAACCACAAATTTAATGTAACTTATTTTATGTTATCGAAGAATATATAGTATGAAAATGTTGTTATTAATGATTTGTAGTAACAAAACTATTCTGAAAATATAGAGCTCCATTTTATGTTCCATAACCTTTTTACCCAAATTTAGGTTTAGGGGTGAAACTAGAAATATGTTTTCATATTTCTAACCCCTTTTTCCCAGTTTAGAGATTAGAATATAAAAGACAAGTTTTATTTTTACAAATAATTAGGAAGTATGTCTACTTGTAAATCAAAATTCATGGCTCTGGCTTGAACCCTTTTTCTTGAAAAAAAATGTCAAAACTAATAAATTTTCAAAAATTGTCATTTTTAGAGGTTAATATTTCTGAAGGCATAAAATATAAAAATGAGAAATTCTGGCCAGAGGTAGTACTCTATGACAGTAACATGCAGACAAAAAATTGAATTATGTAGTTTTGACTACAAGCTGAGATATGACAAGGTAAATGTGGTTGTTATTTTTAAACTAATACATTCCTGGAGATATGTCGATTCTAAAAAATGAACTGTAATATTGTTGACACAGTAACAGAAACATACAATTAAGGTTATCTTAAAACATGCTTCTTTTCCCTTTAATTCAGTGGACATAATTGAATTAATTTTTTAGCATCCATTTTATACTTTATTTGCTGATTGGTGATTTGCCTACATCATTTCTTCCTTGGGTCGGGCTGAGTACTTTATTTAGCAAGTTAATTATGAAATACATTCCTATTGCCCACCAGGAGTCGAATCCTTGACTTCTAAGTACGCCAAATGTATTCAGCCGACCCCTTGACTCAGATGGGTGTCTTGGGTCATAATTTCTATTCCTAGCTACTGCAAATCATTCGTGATTAATTCAGCGTCCAAGGAGTTGGAAGCAGGGAAGAGTCATTGCGAAAAAGGATGTGTGAATAATATTTGTTTTACTTGGTGAAGGGATTGAAGCACATGTCCATTTGAGCAATATGTTGATTTTGTTGTTGAGAATTCGTTTGTTAGGGAAATTTTCCCAGGCTGTTAATTAGCCCACTAAGAGTTACACAAATTCTCCAAGTTTGGATTGAAGAGAATTTTCCTGCAGTGGGATTAACATTAATAGTATTTTATAATATTAACAGTAATATAAAATAGTTTATAGAAAGTATTTTTATATGATATATATATATATATATAAACTTACGGACATATATTATCTAACAAATCATGTATTCTTTCCCTGATGCCAACAGTGTGATAACGTTTTGCATAACAGCCAGAATCCCGTATGTGATCCCGCTGCATAGTGATTGCATTGAATACGTTGGTCATATATATTTTCCAGGTATGAATCAAATAATAACTTCAAAAAATAAATTATAGAATCCTTTAATATAAATTAAATTATTTATTAACGTCCACTTTTTGCAACTGAGGCTAATTAGGAAGGGGTATCTACAGGTTACCACCCTTTTCTAGACAGGGTAGGACTAAGGATTCTACTTAATGAATTCCGTCACTAAATAAATTCCTTTGCCCAGGGTGGGAATCGAACTCGCCACTCTAGGTTTACCATATGAGATTAAGGTCAACGCTTAAACTCACTTGGCTAGCCTGAGCTCCCCTCCTATAATATAAATGAAAACGACTATTTACTATATAATTGCAAATTATTCTCTTGATTCATCAAGGGCTGATGAGTTCTCAAGAAATGACTTTAAAATAAACATAAAGAAACGCGTAGTGTGATTAAAATGTTGCCTGACTTGGAATAGTTTCGTGTAGCTCCCCCATTACCTAAGCCCGATGAAAATGGGAGAATTAGGAGTGTGTAGAATGTTTGTACATAACAACAGCATTAGCACAAGATTAAGAGCTAGTAAACACGCTTGTTCTACAGCCCTGATTTAGACTGACTTCTGTCCAGTCAAATAAAACCAACCAATGCAAGGTGAATGAGTTTATTAATAAAACACTAATTTTTTGTTTCAGAAAAAAAGAAAATATTAAATGTCAGACCTTAAGCATTAACATACGTTTTAGAATCCTGTTGGCAAAGAATAAAATAAATACCAGGTTTACTTACTACCACCTTCAAGGGTAAATCTGCTATCTACCTTGGGCCTGCAAAAATGTTTTGGTGAGTGCTCTTCTTTCTACTCTTCTATAGTAGATCTTATATCCTAATATCTATTATAAGAATCCTCTTCCCCTAGTACAGCAAATAAAATCAAGTTATCTTAAAAATCCACTTCTCCAAATACAACAGATGATATCTCAGGATATCTTAAAAATCCACTTCCCCTAATTCGGCAGATTATATCAGGTTATCTTAAAAATCCACTTCCTCTAATACAACAGAAGATATCAGCTTATCTTAAAAATCCACTTCCCCAAATACAACAGATGATATCAGTTAAGCTGAAAAATTCACTTTCCCTAATACAACAGATGATATCAGTTAAGCTGAAAAATTCACTTTCCCTAATACAAAAGACGACATCAGGTTATCTTAAAAATCGATTTTTCTAGATACAGCTGATGATATCAACGTATCATAAAAACCTACCTTCCCTAATACAACAAATGTTATCTGTTTATCTTAAAAATCAACTTTCCCCAATACTGTGTATGTGGATATCAGGTAATTTTAAAAGTTAATTTTCCCTAATTCAGCAGGTGATATCTGGTCATCTTGAAAATCCACTTTCTTATCGTAACAAATGATGTTATCTTCAAAATCCATTTTTCAAGGTACAGCTGATGATATGAGGTTATCGTAAAAACCTAATTCCCTAATACAAAAGACAATATCAGGTTATCTTAAAAATCGAGTACGATCTTCGTCTTTGCTTCTGAAGTAAACTTGTGGCTGCTCGTTCGCGACTCCAAATATTTTTCTATCTTTAGCAAAGACGCTATTCTTTGCTATGCATGAATTTTTTTTTTTGGATGGATTATTTGGTCAATTTCCATCTTCGATTTCCCTTGAGGAATCTGTTCACTGTGGCTAGTATTAAGTTCATGTCTGGTTCTATGGCATCTTCCTTTGTTGAAATCTTTCAAAGCAAATGTACTTGTCAGCGGAAGCTCACCCAAATTGTCGGGAAAAGCAGTTAGATAAAATAAAAAACAGATTTAAAAATGACCTGCTGCTCCAATCCGAATAAAATAACTATTGTGAATATTGAACGTTTAATTAAATACTCCCTGCAGCTTGAAAGCTTTAATTTTGCAGTTTGTTGCGCGGAAAACAATTACTTCAAAAGTAAATTGAAAAGGATTATGGTGTGTTGCAATGGATGTAAAAGGATAATGGCGGACTATTATGGAGATAGTGATTGCCATGGCATCGATTAGCTACATCATTTATCCTCGTTTATCCAGCGGTAGCTGTCTATCCCTCCATTAGCTCTGCTTAGGTACGTCTTCGTCATCCTTGATGGGTCATTTCAATAAAGGTAGTCAATAAATAGTCACTTAACAGTATCTCATGTTTATACTTGCTACTCCAGGGGACAAGTACGGAACACTGAGATATCCAGATGGCTACTTAATCATCCATAGTGATATCGGCTAAAAACGATTTAAAACCATTCTAGAATACGAGAAATCCTATCATTTTAAAAGTGGTTTAGCCTTTTAGCACCTGATGTGCCACCCCATCACCTGATTAGACCTTGAAAAAAATTATTCAGAAAGAAGGCTTTATGTTAAATTTATGTCATTTAGAACCGTATGAGAGAGGGGAAGACAGAGAGATCTTTAATCTCTGAAACTATTTCTTAGTTTGTACTACTTTTAATAAATTAATGTTATTTCCATCCACGTGTCTTATCTAATGGGTTACTAAAAAGTTACGTATCCCAGTTCACAAAATCTGGAAAAACTGGGAGGAAATTGAAAAACAAGTTTTACGTAATATTGATGGTAATATTAAATGGTTGTTTGGGGAAGGGAAACAAAACCAACGATAATAAATATCCACTCATTCAAATAATAACGTGTTATTGAATTTTACTAGATTTTTTTTAATAAGCATTTGGTGCTGAAAGTTATAAGCTGCACTTGCAGTATGGGATTTCAAAAGCCTTCCTCTACTCCAATCCCACTTTCTACCAGTCTTCGTCAAACTTTAAAACTCTGTCGCGCAAGAGCTGCCTCAACTAAGAAGATTTCCCTCGTGCGGCAAGTATTTGAATTTATCTCAAAACGTAAAAGTTCAATGAGAACAATATTTGGTATTTAGGCATAAAATAAAGTGCATCATGACATTACAGTTTATTGTTAATATGGCCAGGGTAGGAGTGTTTATCAAACGCCGATAACTAATAAAAAAATGTTAATAATCAAGATAGTGAAAAAAACGTACATAACATTTATAGAACACTAGCTGTACCCTGCGTGCGTTGCTACACCACCATCTAAAATACTAAATTATGATAAAGATGTAAATAATAAAAGTTACTCTAAATATCAAATCAAACAACTTTTGCCATATGCACGTTCGCTAAGAAAACAATAGGAAACGAAATATAACAATTTTTCATTTCATGCCTCTCTAACAACTCCTACTACTGTTCGTTTCTAAAATGTTAATAAATAAAGCTTTTAGTAAAAAGTACGGAGCTTCGTTGATTTCGATTTAGTCTTTCGTGCCCTACCTATAATGTTGTTGACCCCTTCCATAGTTTTTCATGTATACCTTATTTATACTTCGTTATATGGAAAAAGTCCATATATCAAAAATTATTTTAAATGACAAAATAAAAAACTTTTGCTATGTGCATAGTTGCCGAAAAACCAATAGGAAACGAAACATAGCTATTTTTAATTTCAGAAATCTCTTATAACCCCCGTCGTTCGTCTCAGAGTCTATACTAATATAGCCAGAAACCTAGCCTGAGTTAGTAGTAATATACATACCAAATTTCATAAAATTCGGCTCAGCCGTTTACGAGTCTATAAAGGACAGACATACAAACATTCATTTTTATATATAAGATTACATTACCAATAATTGGTAGATTGGTGGATTGGTCCATACAAGTTTTCGATCAGAAGCATATTAACGGAGATATTAAGAAATTTCGAAATTCTTCCCCTCTAATCCCCACACCAACTGGTCCGATTTTAGCCTTTAACGAACTTAATCTTCATTATTACATAAACGTTTAAATATCGAGTTTGGTTTCGATCAATCAAAAATTGCGGCCGCTCGGCCATTAACGTTCGTCATCTCTTGGGTAGGATAGATGGGCATTTGAGGAAATTTTTTGGAAAGCGCGTCATGAGTACGACGTCAATAGCTAATTTTCCTTGGGGGGAGTCTGCTAAAGCGCTAATTTTCGGCTATCTTCTTCACATTGTCTACACATCATCGCTACTGTTGATCTGGCCAGATGTATTCTCCTATCTTCTTGTTCTTGAGCCGTCAGCCAGGGCTCAACCTGCTTTCTCGGTTCGCTTTCTTCGGTACCGATGGTAGGTCTGTCCCCAGGCCTCAAGTATAGGCCTACCTTTTTCCACATTTTTTTTTTTTTAACCTCTGCCAAGATTTCCCCTACCTCTCGTATCAATCGATTCTTAGGGTGCACCTCCCTCATCAGTACCTTAGCCAAATTTTATTTGTTTCTTGCAGACCTATGCGAGCCTGGGAACGACCAAAAATTTTGGCCTGCCTTGCTTTAGATCAGCAATGAGTTGGGAGACGCTTGCTGTCTCCTTCTTGCTTGTTTGTCCAATATGGTATGGTACTTTTTGCAGTCGCACGGGATAGACAACACCATGCAATTTTTCTTTGAACCTCATTCGGGCTCCTAAACGTCTCTCTAGTCTTCTCCCCAAGCTTAAAAAGCAGTTTAATATTTATTCCAAAATTTGTATCCTCTTTAAAACCATAGGCAAACGTAGTATAATTGCAATAAATTCCTGATGACTGGGATGCTTATAAAGAGCACGTAAACAAACAAATATAGACAATGTAATGTGAAGGTTAATAATATTTGAAAGAGAGGACACAACCGGGATAGTTTTATAGACAGAGGGAGGGGCTAACACGATGCTACAGGTGCTACAGTAAAGCTACTCACGTAGCACTCTATTCCCACAAGTTGTTTTACACCGTCCTTCTATACAATCATTTCTACTTGAAACCACTTTATAAATTGAACAAATTTAATTGTATTTTTAATGTTTAAAATTATTTACAGGGAAAGAAAAATAAATTATTACCTTTATTATTATTTACGTCCACTTTATGCCACTATGGCTATCTACAGAAGTTTATTTAATGATTCCCTCACTAAATAAATTTCCCTTTTACTGCCTAGGGCAAGAATCGAACCCGCCACTCTAGGTCTACCAACGCGAAATTAAGACCAATGCCTTAACTCGCACGGCCAACCTAGGGAATGAAAAATAAATACGTGTTATAATACTAGTCTAAACGTGATATTTAGTGGCAACAATTAGGGAATTATCATCTAGGGTCAGTATATCTCGTTCTTGAAGCTCCATTGGACTAATATGGCTAATCACTCCTAATGAGAAAATATTATTTCAGTTTGATGATTAAAGATTACAAAAAATAAAAAGTAGGCCCTAATGTTCTGCGTGATGATGAAATGAAAAAGAATGTCTTTACTAAGCCAGTGCAGTGTCATATGGTGTAGAGCCCCTTGTGGATTCTATTATTTTCCTAAAGTATACAAACTTATTTGGCAGTAGTAGTATGCAATAGGAAAAATCTTGTGTGATTTGGTTTAGCAGATTTCCCTTAAGGGAAATCAGCTATTGAGGTTGTACTCATGACGGAATTTTCGATATTTTTCTTCAAATGTCCATCGATCCTACTTAGTAGATGACGAAAATGAGGTCCGTTCAAAACTGTATATATATATATATATATATATATATATATATATATATATATATATATATATTTGTCTGTTACCGCTCTAGCGGTCGCAATTTTTGTTTGATCGTTACGAAACTCGAAATTTAGTCGTTTTATGTAAAAAGAAAGATCAAGTTCGTTAACGGCTGAAATCGGACCAGTGGGAGTGGGGGTTTTTCCGGTCTATCTATCGATACTATGCTACAAGGTTGGCTAACCTGTTTGTTTACAATCCAGCCGTTTTACTTTGTAGGGACTATTAACTTATATTGTAAATTCACTGAAAGATTTCTTATTGCCGTTTGTAATTATTCACTAATATTCACGGAAGTGTTACCTGTATGTATATTTATCTATTGTATACCTTCGCTGGCTAACCTGCTTGTTCCTTAATCATGAGAAAATCTCATAACCGTCTGAATCGTATTTTGCCCCCCCCCTCTTTCTATTTTCTTCCCGGATTTCTAAATTTGGAATGGTTGTGATTAAAATTATTCTGGTTTACTATTAATTACAGTACTAGATATAATAAATAGTTATGAATAAAATTTATAAATTATATTCAAATATATTTTCGTAATTGCTTTTATTTCCGGTAAAAGCTGGCTAACCTGATTGTTTACAACTCAGACTGTTTGCTATCAGGAAGGTTCTTACCATTTGACTTGCCCTTTATTTGTTTACTTAATATTTACAGCAGTATTAAGTCTTACAAATAATAGATATTTTGTGGTACTATTTAGTGTTGGTGTAATAAGTGTTCAGAGCCCTGCTATCATTAAAGGTAAGTCCATCTTTTGTGTTCTTGTTCTTTTTTTGAGATTGAATTGTTTTTAATTTAATCTCGGAGCCTAACGGACGAGAGTTACTTTCCCGCCAAAAGCTAGTTCGGCCGTTTCCTTGACTGGCTTGGCTCTCGTGAAATTTCTCTATTGTAAAACTTCACGTGGGAAATCTGCTTAGTTTACCCTTAGGAACCCCTTTCGCCAATAACAGACCAGTATATGTGTGAGCGCGTGTGTGTGTATATGTATGTGTATATATATATATATATATATATATATATAAATTACTCCATGTGTAAGGTCACCATGACTGTGAGCACACGTACTAACGGAGTGCAAGAAACGTGATAATCTTAACGTTCCTTATGACACGTACAACTTACTGACTGACGTACTACTGAAACATTGACGCTATGTTGAAACACTTAGGAATATCAAAATTTACTGCAAAATTTAAAAGTTTACACATCAACACCAGTCATTTCATTTTCACTTTTAGTTACCGATTTTTCATATTAATATTAATCCAACAACCGTTGTTTTAATGTGGCTTTTGTTTGTTGATAGATGGTTTTGTTTTAAACCAAGATCTCTAATCCTTCTTACAATCAGAAGGAATATAACTCACCCCAGTAGTCTTAGTTGTACAAAGTTGTCTTTTCTTAAATTCTTATAAGAAATTTTGGGAGGCAAAAGTTACTTCAAGATTGCAATTAGCAGATTTCCCATAGAGGAAAATTTAGCTATTGAGGTAGTACTCACGATAGGATTTTCGAAAAATGTCTTCAAATGTCCTTCGATTCTGCACAGGAAGTGACGAAAATGAGGTCCCTTCAAAATTATTTATATTTATACACACACACCCTTGTCTGTTACCGCTCTAGTGGTTGAAATTCAAATTTAATCGCAACTAAACTCGTTTCGTACAAAACTAAAGGTCGAGTTCGTTAATGGCTGAAATCGAAACCAGTGGGAGGGGGACAATTCAGAAAATTCGCAATATTTCCGTTATTACACGTCGGATCCAGAAGTGGTATAGAGCCAATTTCATTGAAAATAAAATGTACTATAAAAATTGTTTTATACATTTATTCTCTATCTTTAGTATTAAAGGATATATTTCCATTTTTCAGTTTTCAGCCCTCTGTAAACCCCCACTCCTACTCATGTCATAGGAACAATAAGCTGTTATATTAGGAATCATTTTATTTGAAGCCCAAATACAAAATAATGTTCTTATTGAACTCTTAAGTTTTGAGATAAATGCAAATACGTGACGCACCTGGGAAATATATATATATATATATATATATATATATATATATATATATATAAAAATGAATAGGGATATTGGCTATTTTTTCTTATCCTATTAATTTTAATTAAATCATTCTTAATTAAATTTCTTTTTTATGGGAGGAAAAAGACAATAATTTCTAATAAATATTAATGATATTTATAATAAAAAATAAATAAAAATATGCTAGGCCCCATACATACCACAAAACAGCCAATATCCCTATTCATTTTTGAGCAGTATATATATATATATATATATATATATATATATATATATATATATATATATAATCGCGTCATGAGTATGACCTCAATAGTTGGTTTCCTCCAAGGGAAATCTGCTTTAAAAATTGGTGACTGGAGAGACACTGGAAACTAACTACCAACTTCGAGTTGCCCTTACCTCGTAATTAAGCTATTCGGAAGTGACACAAGTTCAACTTATATGCTACATATATATAGGTTAGTTCTTTTATAAAATTCCTTCTATATACTTAATATGATGCCAATTCAGGACACCTCTTACTCGCTCCACCAAAACCTAATACATTACGTTAGACAATAAGTGGCAGTTCCTCTAGGACTTCACCACTTAAGATACGCATCAGTTTCTAATTGTCAGTACTGCTCGAGATTGATATTTTACACTGAATGTCATTTCGCTTAAGTTAAAGGAAGCTGAACATCTGGGTGAAATCTTAAATAAAACCTCAGCGCAGCGCTAGTAATCGAAAAGGCTCGGGCCAACACCCCGAGGTAGAGTACATATACTTTACTTGGCAAACATTGAGATTGAAAGGAGTACATCAAAGGTGGTATAAAGAGTCGTGAATTGATATCTGGGCAAATGGTTCCGTGGGAGTAAAAACTCTCCAAGTGCAACAGGTGCCTCCACTCTGCCTCCTATATCCAATACTCCCCCGCAGTATCTACCGTCCGATACATCTCTAACATATGCTCCACATTGGATTTTTTGCTTACCTCTTACTGTCCCGTCTTGGCTAGAGTTTTAAATTGAAATTCAGTGGCTCGTGAATCCCATTCGGCATAACATGAAGACAAATAATTCTTCCTTTACATATTGTCATTGATTATTAGTTATCTTAAAAAGAAGTGTGAATTCGAATTTTATAAAATCGATAATTAATTTATTTTTCTGTTTTAGATAGTTCTACATGCCAGAAGGCTTCATGGATACATAGATGGGTCGATTGTTAAAGACCAGAATGTAATTTAAGACGAAGTTGCAATCTTAAAGTATCTTTTGTCTCCCCAAATTTCTTAAAAGAATTTTAAAAAGTCCGTCACTTAGGGCTGCGTAAACTAAGCAGATTTCTCAAGAGAAGTTTAACAGTAGATAAATCTACATACTGGCAACACAACACCACCAAGAACATTAAATGAATAAATACAAACTATAATAAGAAACATCCCGACGGGAAGCGCCTGAAATTTAAACAAACAGGTGTGCCATCCTGTCACCGGAAAGAAAAATTATTACTTAAATATATCAGAATATAACATATTAATTTTGTCGAAAACTGTTTACTAAATCTAGTACTGTAATATATAACGAATCAGATTAATGTTTATCTCAATGAATCAACTTTTAGTAGTCGAACAACTTTAGACGGGGGAGGGGACACCAGAACATATTTGCATGTATCTCGTATAATAAAGGTCTCTTACAAACAATATTTGGTATTTAAGCTTCGAATAATGTGGTTTATTACATAACAGAGTATTTTTTATGTAATATGAGTAGAAGTGGGGGTTTGCTGAAGGCTGAAAACAGACAAATGCAAATATCTCGGTTAATATTCAAGATAGAGAATAAATGTACATAACAATATTTATAGTACATTTAATTTCCAATAAGATTGGTTCTATACAATTTTTGGATCGTAATGGGGATACTTCGAATTTTCGAAAATCTGCTAATTAAGAATCTCTCCAAGCTACAGTAAATTTTTATAGCTCATTTATTATTTATCATTTAAGATTTATAAATGATTCCCTATTGCATAAACATTTTTCGACCAGCTGCATTGGGGCAAAGATGTCGTACATCTCTTTCAAATAAAATAACTTTAAATGAAGTGCAACAAAACATTTTGTTTATTATATTTCATAGGAGTACAAAGAAATCGCTGCATCAAATCTTTGAAATTCGCAAAGATAGAATTTTTGTTCTTATGCTACCTACATGCTTACTGCTGAGTGCCATAGGTGTTAGCAATTGGGGCATACTCAGCATAGCTAAATGCCAAACCAGCACACGAGTCAAATACCAATAAGCCCGCGAATCTCAGGGCTCTCCGTTTGCACAGCTGTAGTATTTCGTCTCTAACAGCTGCACTGAGTAAATTTCTGTGTAAAGGGCAGTAGCTAGTATAAAATTTAAATTAATGATAGAAACCTTTGGTAGTAGGTAACCGGACTCGATTAGCCTTAGTTGCATAATGAGGACGCAAATAATTAAATGAAGATTCTTGTAAAACATGAGCCTAAGATATTAAAAATAAACCACTAAATGACGTGAACAAATAAATTTCCCACATAACTACTTCCGTATAATAATTCATACTCATAATTTATTTATTCTGACGAACCCATTAAATAAAATCCTTAGTCCCCACCGGGCGTGGAAAGCGTCCTAGACTGTAGATTACCCATCCCAATTAATCTTAATAGCAAAAATTAAAATTGTAATTTTTCCCAAACGTAATTCTAATTTATCATAAAGAAATGATCTAGATATGTAGCAAAATCTCAGACAAATTTTGAAAATTTCATATATATATATATATATATATATATAATTGTCTACTGTTTGTTTGTTTTTCTAATAACTTTTATTATTTTAGATGATTTCTCTTAAGAGAAATCAGCTATTGAGGTCGCACTCATGACGCGATTTTCGAAAAATTTTCCTTAAATGTTCATCAATCCTCACTAGGAGCTGACGAAAATAAGGTCCGTTCATAATTATATATATATATATATATATATATATATATATATCTATATATAGAGAGTGAGAGAGAGAGAGAGAGAGAGAGATTGATAGATAGATGCTTTTATTGTCATAGGACCAATGGTCCTCTCTTACAGACAATAGACATGTATGTTTACTATAAACTGGTTACTACTACTGTATATCAAACTAAACAACTTATAAATTAAATTAAAACTTATCCAAAAAACATAAAAATACTGTGTATATATATATATATATATATAAACTAATGTACAAACATAAAACTAAAAATATAAATAAAACTAATATACAAACAGAAAACTAAAAATATAAATAAAACTAATAAACAAATGGCATTATGGTGGACTGTGGTACATGTCATATCCCCATCTCGGTCGTTAGAAAATGATTAATGCAGGCCTTTCGGAATGATGATGATGCTTTTATTTCTTCCGGTAAAGCATTCAGCTCTCTTGCCGCAACAGCAGAGAAAGATTGGCGAAATATGTTTGTTCTGCAGGCTGTCAGTTTGAAATTGTTTCCCAGTCTCTCACTATTCATGGGAATAAAACCCTCATTAAGATTTTTGGGCACTCCGAAATCCAGGATTTTCTTTGAAAGGCATAGTATATTTAAGCGCAGATACACCTTAGACGTGAGCCATCCCAGAGCTTTCATGTATGATCTTATGTGCTCATCTCTCTTAGCATTGAATATATATCTGATTGCTGAATTAAATGCTCTCTGAATTTTTATGTCATCTGTAGATGTAATATATATATAAACGGAGAGAGAGAGAGAGAAAGAAAGAGAGAGAGAGAAAGTGAAATATTTATACATTTGTCTGTTAACGCTAAAGTGTTAGCAATTTGTTCGTTAACAAACTGGAGGTCTAAACGTTTTATGTAAAAATATAGATGAAGTTCGTTAACAGCTGATATTGGACCGGAGGGAGGGGATGTTTAGAGGGGGGAATTTCGAAATATATCCGTTATTATGCGTTGGATCGGAAAACTATATAGAATATTATTGCAAATGTAATGGTCTATAAATATTGGTATGTACATACGTTCACAATCTTGATTATTAACCGAGACATTTGGATTTGTTAGTTTTCGGCATCAGTAAACTCCCACTCCTACTCATATGATATTAACAATAAACTGGTTTATTACTTTATTTGAAGCCTAAATACCAGATATTGTCCTCATTGAACTTTCACGTTTTGAAATAATGTACGGGTGAAATTTGCTTTGATAACTCCGCTCCTGGGTGACGGGCTTTTTATAGGCCAAGGAATATAGAAACCACAGCAGTGAATAGCAATTTATAGGAGGAACTTGTTTTGGTTATTTTTAAAAATATTTTACACATAAATGAGTCATTTTCAACCACATATAAGTGTCTAAGACACGTCAACTGATAATCTCAAGAATATTTAAAACTGAGGGAAATGTGATTTATTTTGCTAAAAATAAACTTTATTCTTTTTAACAAAGGATGTAATATTGTAAAACATAATAAATTGAGTACAAGAGGAAGAATAATTTTATTTGTATTGAAATAAAAGTTTCAGCGAACGGAATCTATTTTCACCCGTTGCCACCTTGAAGGTAAATTTCTCGGAACGAACAAAGATGAAACTCTGATCAATATCCGTCCATTTCTCTGCCGGTGTTAAGTCGCCGGGCGAAAGAAAGATTATCAAAAGTTTGAAGGAAACTGCCGCTCTTTGCCAGCTCCGAGGAAAGTAAGCCAACGACAATTCAATAGGAAGCTGAGTGGAAGAAATCTTCTTTTCACCAAGAGAAAATACAAATACTTTAAGAAAGTTTATAAAAATGAGAAATATTTTCACGGAATTTACCTAAAAAAAAGTCTTTCATAACATATATTTTAAAGGTTTGACTTCTTAGAGTAATTTATTTCTGTTACTTAATATGATTTCATTTTAACTCCTAAATTATTCATTTTTCTTGTTTGCTCGTTAACGTTTATTTGAGTTCGATGTTTCCATTTTAATTTTCATTCATAAGAAAAAATGACAAATATACTAAATTAAGTCTTTTCTTCCACTTATGCTGACTTAAATGACAGGAAAACAAGTATTAAAGAAAAATATCTACACTATTATTGTCATTTATAAATATTATTTGCATTTACAAGTTACTTCAACCTACTATATTCTTTGTTAACATGAGGTACATAAAAAGGGTGAAATGTAGATTTCAATGTCATTTGTACTAGTAGCCACAATATGATGTCATCGTGTGATATTCCTATTGCACTTCAAAATCTCCTTGGTTCGTGCAAACGCTTCATAATGGACGTCTTCGTTAAAATATTTCCATTAAAAAAATCTACTTGAATTAAATTAGAACTGAATTATGTACCCGAATATCTCATTATTTGCTAATGGACTTTATTTTACTAATAATCAATATACAAAACTGCTTATCTCCATAGCTATGGTTTTTTTTCAGCACCTGCCAACTTAATCAAGAGTTATTGTCAGATGGTGTATACGGTTTTTTTTAAATATGCTATGCTTACCAGATTAGTCAATATTTTTTCTGATAGATTTCGATTATTATTATTTTTTGCAGTATGATTATTATTGTATTAATGATTTCGTGTTACGTAATAATGTACAGAGGAACATAAGGCAAGGAAGCTTCATATATTTTAATACCCAGATGCTGGAACCTGAAGGATACGGAGCAAATGTTTATCTTAAACAAGTCTTAAGCCCTTCGAAATAGTTTCTCTCCTCGGTTAAGCCCTTTCAGAGTACTCGATTCTTTACCAGGTTTGTAGGAAACTGTATTCACCACAGGTTCCTTCTTCCTCAACTCTAGGAAACTCCAGATATTTTCTCCTGATGTTCCTGTAAATAAATATATTCCGTTTAGAGGAAAACATAAGTCCGAAGAAGTCCAGAAAATCCATGCCCTTCCAAAAAGATTTTATATTTGACCAAGCATCAAGCACGCCAGTAAAATAAAATTTGTACCAGAAGATTTTATTTATTTATTTATTCTTACAATAATGACATTTCGCGACTAGGGCGATTTAGCGACGAATCAGTTAAATTCCTGTAATCGCTTTATTGTATTTACGTAAGTATGCTCATTTCTGCAAATATTTTCGGTATTGTCCTACATTATAATTTTTTGAAAATTTTGTTATGTTTCAAGTAGTCCAATACGCGGTCTATATACTGGCTACGATCATGAAGTAATTCAGTCAAAGTTTACGGTAGGTCTATATGAGTCCTTAGATAGCAGTCAGTAAGTATATGTTTTATAGTAAGTCTACAGTTACAGTGTTGGCAGTAGGGTTCGTCTTCTCCAGTAAGGAAGTAAGTATGAGTCAGTCGTGAATGGCCAATTCATAATCTCGTTAAAACTAATTCTTCTCTTCTAAATAGCCTTTTTGAGGAAGGCCATTCACGAAGTATATGTTTCAGTTCTCGAAGTTTTTTATCAGTTGTGGCAAACCAATATTTCTGCCATGAATTGAGTATCATATGTTTTGCTTGGGCTTGAATATCTTGTTCTGCACTATATATGTTGTGAGCTCTTGTACCAGAAGAAAAACCACTAGTTGAAGAAAAGGAGCGCATTCATTTTCATTATGACTTAAGTGGGAAGCAAGCTTTTCATCATGTTATCATTTTTAGTTGGCCGATAATCAAACCTTCCAGGAATCAAGCCTTGTGGTTTAATCACAAGAAGATAATTATCAAGGATGGTTTGAGTAATGCGATCCCCTTCTCGGAAACTGTCTAGTGCTTCTGAGAATTGGGAACAGCTTTTGTTGCGGTAAAACAAGTAATGGGACGTTTATTGGGTCCCAGAACAGACACAGGCCCATTAATTACGACACTACGTGGAATGGGAAACTCTCGGCCTCTGTAAAACATTCCTCTTGCCTTCACTTATTGGCCGAAATCGGTTCTATTGCAAGAAATGAGCAGCAACTTTTGATATATACGATTTTTTTTAAATCCTTACTCTCACAACCCATCAGAAAAATTCCTTCATTCAGGTACTGAAATATTACACAGATTTCCCACCACTAGCACATGATATTATATTAAATAAAAATAGTAATATGCATATGTGAGCTCGGATAAGCTGAGAGCTAAAAATGGATTAGGTAAAAATACGTAAATGATATAAAATATTGTAATAAATAAGCCATACCTCTGGAAAACCTATCCTCGAGAGAAACAGCACTTATGGTTCAGAGGCCCAGAATGGGATGAAGGAATATGAAAGGGCTGAAGAATAAATTCTGAAATGAGGGTGCATGCAGCAGGAACGTGCAGCTTTCATTGGCAAGGTAGTGGATTCCAACGGAACGAGAGAGTTTCTTATTTAACCTTGTAATGACCTCATCCTTTAATCATATCTTTCCGACAGACATTTTCAAGTTTCATTTGGTTCCTCATTCTCATCCTTATTCCCCCAACTGGCAGGTCCTTTTTTATTCCTTACCTATACTGCCGACATCCCATCAAATCCTGAAACTTCCCTTCTCACGTATGCAGATGATACTGCAATCTTGACTTCCAACTCAGACCCAAATATGTCATCCACATCTTTACAAGAGCACCTAGCTCTTCTAGAATCCTGGCTGACTAAATGGAGGATCAAGGTCAACAGCAGCAAATCAAGCCAAGTAACATTTACCCTCCGACGTTCCATTTGCCCTCCAATTACACTCAATACCCCACAAATTCCTCAAAAATCACAAATTAGGTATCCAGGAATCACATTAGACAAGCGACGAACTTGGAAACCCAACATCACATTAAAAAGACAAGAAGTGAATCGACGGTACAGACTTCTACTAAGACTACTTGACAACAGATTTAAACTATCACTACACAACAAACGACTGATTTATACGACAGTACTCAGACCAGCGTGGACATAGGGACTTGAACATTGGGGTTCCACTAAACCTACAAATTCCTACAAAATCCAAACCCTCAAATCCAGAATACTCCGAAAAATTACAGATTCCCCATTTTACGTATTCAATTTAACTCTCCATAAAGACCTCAACATTCCTTTTGTCCATAGCCTCGGTAAATCCCGATATCAGAAATTCCACTCTCTCCTTCCACCACATCCTAATCCTTTAGGCGAATCACTTTCATCTAGCCTTATCCCAGGAAACCTAAGGCGACGTCTGAAGCGTAAGTGACCAAGAGATCTTCATGTGTAGTGTACAGTTTAACTCCATATAATACAACCCAATGTTCCCTCCATTGTGGGTATTGTCAATGGATGACTTCCCACCTCAAGACAATAATCAAGCCATTCTTGTTATCATATCATTTGCTTGTAATAATTAAATATATTGTTGCAAATAAACGAATAAATATTAAAAAAAAAAAAAAAAAAAAACCTTATAATGAAGTCGTTCATGATATAACAGCTTATTCTTAATATAACAAGAATAGGAGTGGGGGTTTAATTGTAAGCGGAAAACTATAAAATCCAAATATCTCGGTTAATATTCATGATACAGAAAATATATGTAGAACATTTATATATGTGCGATATATTCTCTAGCACGTATCTATTAATGTTGATTAAATTGGAGTATATTTATGTAACTCATTTACTTGATTTTTAATGAGTGCAATTATACCGGGAGAGGGGGAGGATTTAAATTCTCATTTTTTCCCCTAAATGTCTATATTTTCTTTTTTGAACAGTTTGAACAGCATATTGCCCACAAAGAAATGCCAAAGCAATTTCGATATCGATATTTATTATATGTTAATAATTTAATATATTCTGTATTATTTTTACCATATTTCATAGTGCTACGAGTTTCATACGAGGTTCCATAATAATTTATTTACTCTGCATTTTAAGGACACGTGGCATTAATTAATACAAGTACTCATTTTATCATTTCAAATTATTCGAAATATTAGTTGGATATGAAATTGAATCTCCATACAATAACTGACTTGCAGTATATTAATTAGCCTTTTAATTGCCCATTTCGCAAACCATTTAAACGACGCCTGTTATAACACTTCGAATATAAGAGAGAGCACGAAACTATTGAACAGAAAAACAAAATTCTCTCTATACGAACTAGAAAATATAGAAATATATATACAAAAAGGACATTTAATGGAGATATTATCAACAAAAAAGTCAACACCAGCTCAGATACAATATTTGAGCCACTGAAAACATTAAAATAGAACTGGAAGAGAAAGATTTCATCAAATGAACAGACTTATCATTTCAACTGACAGACAAAAAAAACGAAGAATGTAGATTCATTTAAAATAATATACAAACAGATAAAAATAGAAATGCTTGCCGATAGATATATAAAATAAAAATAAGTATTACAATAGATAAAAACCAACATAAACTCAAAAGGAAAACTTTATTGTCACCATTGATAGAAGACACGTCCTAACGTCAATTTGCCTTTTCAGATGTGAATATCTACTCCAAGAGAAAGACAAACTTCTCTAGACGAAACGTATAACTACTTACTACCTGGCTTATAATACAACTGTATAATAGTGGAGCGTATACAGAAGTTCTCAATGTACGTAACGTTCGACCGCCGAAATGGGCACTATGTCATGTGTACTCAACGATCGAACGAGTAATGACGGTTTATTCAGAAAGATTTGACAACAGTATTATGTCAAATCTAGCGGAACTAAGCCAGAGTATTAGATTCCACTCAAGTGACCGTTTTAAACTATTTGAATACACTCCAACATACTTAGAAATAAATCGGACTTACTTGAGATTAGCACTACATAAAGTGAGAGCAAGAGCACTACATAAAGTTTGTTTAAGCTGATTATCACTTCAGTGAGGGGTTCAGTGATTAGAGTAAGTCCTATAAAATACATGGAATCTACTTATAATGCTTGTGTACTCAGCAATTCATGTGACAACTAAACTGTTCTATAGGGACTCGCTCTTCCTAATTTCGGTAAAATAGAGCAAGTATAAAATGTATGTATATATATATATATATATATATATATATATATAACATATATATATATATATATATAATTCTAATGTACGTGGGTATGTCACAGAACTCCTCCTAAATGGATGGACCGATTTGAACGAATTTTGTTGTACGCTTTCGGGTGACGCCCTGACTGGTTTAGCGTCACAAGTCAGCCCGGCAGATGGAGCAGGAGTGAGGGTCGTGAGGGTGGCCTGAAATTAAAAATAGCGATATTTCGTTTCCTATTGGTTTTTCGGCAAATATGCACAGGATAAAAGTTGTTTATTTTGTTATTAGAGTAACTTTAGTTATATTCACTTTTGTAATATAATAACGTGTAAACGAGATATACACTAAAAAAGTAAAGTGGGAGCCAATAATATTATTGGCCACCAATGATTGAACCAGACTTAACAAAACTGGGTATGTGAATTAGCATTAATTCTTCCAAAGTTTTGTAGGTTTGAACGAGAGTGGGGGTTATATGGGAGGCCTGAATAAAAAATTCGAGATATTTCATTTTCTATTTGTTTTTAGGCAAACGTGCACATAACAAAAGTTGTTATTTGTGTTATTAAAAGTAACTTTGGTTTTAAACATAATATTGTTAAATTTGATACCCTAATCGCTTGAAATATCATGCAGGACAACGCCTGTCGGGTCCGCTATTAAGAATATAAGATTCATCTAAGATTCCATTTCATCTATTGTTAAATGTTCTTATCAGCTGTCGTATTCAAGAATAAAAATATTTATTTGTCACTCAAGTTTTCTTGATTTGAGTCCTAGTATTTTCCATAGATATTTTTTTCTATCGTTTAAAGTATAATTGGGATATTTATCTTTTACTAGCATTGTTTTCTGCAGATTTCATCAGACATTTTTTTTTAATTTGTAAATAACAATTATTTACCAATATTTGTAAAAAGTATATACTTGTAACCATATTTTTTCATAACATTAGTATTAATGTATACAATTCAAAGTTTTGACTTTCAAACTCTGAATAGTCCTTCATTTGTACTTTTAGAGGATAATGTGAAGAATTGAGAATTTTTTTACACCTCCATTAAGAGGGCAGAAATTTTCAAGATGAGCTGTTTTATCATTTTTCAAGACCGGGAACGGGAGGATATATTTGAAACTTAAAATATTAACTCGTCGATCAGTATCTGTGTGTTGTACTGATTTTGTAGAATTACATGAGAATATTTAATCAGGATTGAGAATATTGTCAATATTTATCCAATCATAGCTTCATACTTCATGGAGACAGCCATAGAATGACAGGCCGTAAAATATATTGTCAGATTATGTTGATAAGTGAGGTATTTCTTAGTTAGTGCAACCCTTTATATATGACGACGATAATACATTTTTGATGTATAACAAAGATAGTTTTTCACATATAAAATTAAATGCGCAAGAGATACTTATCACAATAGCATAATAAAACCAGGCCCTGTTATGCTCGGCTATAATTCGGTCCTGTTAAGATCATAGTGTTGTTTTCGTGTCTTGTCTGTGGCAATCTTAACCAAGGTTCATTACTTTTTTAGTGTTCCCTTGTCTCCGTCTAGGATCCACAGTGTCGCCCAAGATTACATAATACATAAACATGGACTGATGTATGGATAGCATATACCAGTTCATGTTTATTTATGTATGGATGATGGGTTTACAATAAAATGGATTCATGGTATTTTACTTTTGGCGTACCATAGATTTAGCGATTTTTAATCTTTGTCATTACTGTTAAATTCTTTCAATCTTCTATCATTTACAACTCATGAATTTGTTGGTTCAGAACCATTGCCTCAATGATTCCAGGAGTGGCATTCATCGATTGAAGGTAGTTATTATGAAAATAACTAAATATAAATACAAGCTTACAAATTTTATTTTTAATTTGGCAGAAATAGAATCTTGTTAAATTGGCATTTTGATATATCCCTTCCAATCCACTCCCCATTTAAAATTAAAAAATAATATTCGGGTCCACTTGCAATAAATATGGTGGCTCTATTACTAAATTCAGAAAAAGAAATGGGCATTTCGCAAAAACTCTCAGAGCAGAAATCGTTGGATAAGATTAGTCCATGAGCAGCTGTAAAGTCCTCCATACATGAAGAAACTGTTCTACTATTCGATGGTGGACCATCAAGAAACTGTTGCTGTAACCAACAATTCACACATTTGTACTTAAATTTAAAGCTGTAAAATAATAATTAGCATAAAATAAAAATAATATAACTATGTGAAAATGTTGCGGGGTTCGTACCAGAAAAAAAAACATTACTGTTTCTTTTATCAAAAACACAACATAAAAAAATGACAGCATATGCTTGCTTTCACCAGCAGGACACTGAAGATGGTCTGTATGCTCTCAAAGTAACATGCCCAAGAAATAAAGTATTTTGAACTATTAGGTCCTTTTACTACGATCCTGATTCGTAACTTCACCTTCCTAGAGTTTGGAATTAAAATCCGTATAGTTCTACATAGCGATTAAAAATAGCATTTCATTATGCCTATCAACATTTACAACCCCACCTCATTGGCAGTGAGACTGAATTTGCGTAATAGATGTTTTATGTTTATTTTTCTTCGATACTTACTATACAAAATATGACAAACGGGACTGCCGACAGATATTAACTTTTAGGCTCATTGATAATAGACAATGGACCTTGAAAAAATATACATATATATATATATATATATATATATATATATATACATATATATATACTAGTGGACCCGATAGACGTTGTCCTCCATAATATTTCGATTAGGATATTAAATTTAATAATATTATGTTTAAAACAAATGCTACTTTTAATAACACAAATAACGACTTTTGTTTTGTTCACGTTTGCCAAAAAATAAATAGAAAATGAAATATCCCGAATTTCTTATTCAGGCCTCCCTTATAACCCCCACTCCCGTTTGAACCTAAACAAATTTAATATTACTTATCCTCATAAAAGAATTAATTCTAATTTACAAATAGAATTTTGTTAAGTTCGGCTCAATCGTTAGTGCCTAATAAAATTGTTGGTTTCCACTTTACTTTTTTAGTGTATATCTCGTTTATACTTTGTTATACGACAAAAGTGAATATAACAAAAGTTACTCTAAATAACAAAATAAACAACTTTTATCCTGTGCATATTTGCCGAAAAACCAATAGGAAACGAAATATCGCTATTTTTAATTTTAGGCTTCCCTCACAACCCCCACTCCTGCTCCATCTGCCGGGTTGATTTTTGAATGTAAACCTTCCAGGGTGTCACCCAAACGCATACGAAAAAAATTCATTCAAATCGGAAGAGCTAAAAACGGCTGGGAAGGAGGAGTTCAGTGAGATACACGCATACAATAGAATTATATATATATATATATATATATATATATATATATATATGTATAAAGATTATAAATCAATTATTGATTACTATTCATATCAATTCAAAGAGGTTACTTCCCTTGGTTAGTAGTATCCTTTTGTATACTACTACCCAAGTAACCGGGCCCACTCGAAAGAAGGGCTTAATGAGAAAAACGATTTCCGATACCCGGTGTTCAGTCTACAATTCTTTCAATCTCTACCTCTTTCAAATTCTCTCAGAATGACCCTAGCCTCCTAATCATTTTATCTTCCAGTCCTTCTCATGAAACCATGGAGTGTCCCTGTTGTCAAACAGTGGGAGCATCTGTAATCGTCGCACAAAATTAATTCAAATTCAAAATACACCAGCAGGATTTCAGCATTAGCCATGATAATTAAACGGTCAGAACATCCAATATTCTTACTTTGAGTCATGGGTACATCTCCCTTTTGGTTATTGACGTTTATTTGGTTGCAAAATCATCAAAAGGATGTTTCCCTTGTTAGAAAAGGGTACTAAAATTTTGATAATTAAACACGAACATATTAACGTTTTTAGAATAATTTGGACAATAACAAACCAGATTCTGGTTGAATTTCCTATAAAATCGTTAGACTATCGGTGACGGTCTTATTCGTGAGGTATATGTGTCGATTGTACTATCTTTTGGGAGATATAGTCGATTTTCCACCGTTCTCCTTTCTTCGAAAACTTTCAAACCAACATTTAACTCAACTGGCATCCATGCCTTAAAATGTAAATAAATCACAGAAATTGCTTTAATCTTCATTTCCTAGGCCACTAGCTGCTTCTCAGAGCTACATCAAAGAAAACCAGGTTACCGTGTGACAGACATGAGAAGTGAGAGTCACAAGGAGAATGCCCTTGATCCGGGCTTGATCTCTCTGAGAGAGCTCCAACGAAAAAAATGCAAACATATATTTGCAGACAAAAAAACTCTTATTTCAAGCCATTCGTCTTCATCCCTTGACTTCCATCACACTGAGATTGTCTTCATTTGTATGGCGTCTGAATACCGAGTCAGAAATGAATTCTATTTTATCTTAGGATAGTTATCGTTAACAATAAAAATCTTTGGAAGGGACGACAACTAAATATTTCAATATTTTCAATAGGTATTAGAGATATAAAAATTTGCCGTACCTTTTTTATCATAAAAAGGTATATAAATTATGTTATATGAGATATAAATTAAATGAAACCATACAATTTGTGTATTTAAATAGTTGTACAACGAACTCGTGTAGTGCTTACATCAGATTTTCAATATTATTAGTTTAATTCTATATTAATCCTATATTACTCTATAGAAACATGACCTCAGTTGATAATATACCTGATCATAACTTATGGGTAAGCAATTTCTGTAGCAAAAATGTTGAGTATTCTTACATGTTGAAAAATGTTGTATAGTATCAGATCATCTTGTGAGTAACGATTTTTTTATTTATTTCAGGTAAGTGTTATGCATCCAGGAGTTCAACTCAAGCATTGTAAGGTAAATTTGTATTCTTTAATGTGTACTCTTTTAAAACATCCGTAAGTCATAAAAAATAATATTAATCTAAGTTGTATTCTTTTATTTCATATCTATTGATTCCTGGGAGATGGAAAATCTTTTTTTTAAAAAAAAAAAATTAATCGTCTTAAGCAGTTTATGGCACTATACTCAAAAATATAACTAAAAATCACAAGTCACAGGAGACATAAGTTAGCTTATTTGAAAAGAGGTCTCCAAGTGTACTTCAATATAAGTAGAATTTACTAAAATCGCTGCCTGCTATCAAATATATCGTCATTAATTTACTTTTTTCATATGCATAAATACTTCAATTACATTCTTGAAACACACATTAGACGTACAATGTAGTACATATATGGAAATATTAAACCCTCCAAATTTACTAACACATCTTTTACTATGCATGATTCTCTATTAACGGATAAATTTGTATTGCACAGTCCTCAGCCATAAGTAAACCCCCAGTTTTATTCATCCCTTGAGGAAAATCAGCTATTGAGGTTGTACTCATGATGCGATTTTAGAAAAATTTCCTCAAATGCCCATCGATCCTACCTAGTACATAACGAAAATGAGATCCATTCAAAATTATACGTATATATGTCCTTGACTGTTACCGCTCTAGCAATTGCAATTTTGATTGATCCTGCCAAACGTGATACATAGGCGTTTCATACAAAAGGAAAGGTCTAGTTCGTAAATAGTCGAAATCGGACAAGTGGGAGGGGGGAATTTCGAAATATCTCTATTATTATAAATCGGATCGAAAAATTGTGTAGAATCAATATTATTGGAAATTAAATTTACTATAAATATTGTTGTATAGATTTATTCTCCATCTTGAATATTAACCGAGATATTTGGATTTTTTAGTTTTCAGTCTTCAGTAAACCCTCACTCCTGTTCATGTCACATTAACTCTGTTACATAATGAACCAATTTTATTTTAATATTAAATACCAAATATTGTTTTCAACAGATATTTATTAGATGAGGTACTTAGAACTACGTTGTGTGATGGCATTAGGCCATTTACGATCATAACTCGAAAATATTTAACTGTTGGAGAAGACCAAAAATAAAAATAAAAATCGGAACTACTTTTGTCATTATGAATTTTATATGTAATGTTATCTTATCAAGCTTGTTTCTCGTTATATATATATTCTCTAACATACTATGTTAACTGAGTCATTTGTATTTCTTAGTCTTTTAGTCTGTAATTCTCCTCCGATTCTACTTATAGGATATTCAATTAGGCTAAACCTCTTGTCTGCTTAAACTTCAAGCCCTGGTTACCTAGGCTTCATCATATGGAAGAAATAGGGAAAAGAATGTCTGATGACATTATACTCTGGGACACAGCAAGTGGGACAAAGCACCAGCCTTTCGGAATTTTTTCATTTCACCCGATCCTTACAATTTTCATTAAGGTAGAGTGTATATTCAACATTCTGAATACATTTTAATACTGTTTCAAAGAGTTTAAATATGAGTTTTATTATTAAAACAATATATAATAATATTATAGGAGCCGATTTCGACTGTTAGTGAGTTCCCTAGATTCGTTATTTATGTAAATTAAAATATGTTTATTTTTTTTTTAATGATAACGTAGGTTAATTTTTGAGTAAGAGGATTACTTATTGCGTGTTGTATGATTTGAATTTAGACCACTTTATAGTTTGAATTTGGCGCTGGTTTAGCGACATAGTAACCCGTGAAACACTCTCTCTACTGGCCGGTCTCCCAACTCGTCATTCCTATCAGCAAGATGTTAAAAAAGAGGTTTGGCCCGTTGTTTCGGAACACATGCGTTCTGACGCTTGTTATCTTGATATATCTCAGGCAACTTCTCTCGTGTTTTGTGAGAATCCGTTTTCCTTAACCAAACGAGCTGAAATTGCTTATTATTAAAGAGTACTTGTTTGGGCGACAACTCTTCTTCTGCTCAGTGGGAATGCAGGTACAGGCAGGAATAGTCTATTGTAGGAAAGTGGCGAGATTTCAAATTCCTATTTGAATCTGCCCACCCCTTGCCTCTCAGCCCCTTTCTTTCCTTTTTTTCCTTGGTGCAATTTGTTCAGAGGTAAGATAATTTTGTTATAATATTTTTTTTCGTTTAAATGACATTACTTAAACATTTCTTTTCTTATCCGAGCTCGCTAGAGCCTTATTTTTTTATACACTCTCTTATATATTATTTATCATTTTTACATTTATACCACAGGCAACTTCTTCTCTTGTACTTGTTTTACTGGATTTTATTTATTCGTTATAAGCCGTTTATCATTATTATTTTACACCCCAATGTTCTTTCTTATTACTTATAATTTCATTTAAGTAACACCTTCTGAATATTCAAAGCGTTGGGCAGAATAGGAAATTCACTGAGATGGAAGATTTGTGTGATTAATGGTGCCAAATATCTATATTTTATAAATTAAGTGTTCAGCCCTTTCGTTAGAACTAACGAGGCTGCTTTAAAAAGTTATCTTCACGGTATATCTAATTTATTTTTTTTAATCCATTTCTACAAAATCTACCATCAAACAATATATTTCCTTGCGTGGTATAAATATTTAAATTAATGGTCATTCAGAATTGTAGAATGCTAAAGCGGAAAATTATTACGAGGAGTCGCATGTTATCCTCCAGTTAAGCAAAAGCCTAAAGCAATATATCAAGGGATGACATTTCTTGTTTAGCAGGAAATCCTACGCTTTTATTGTTTAATATAAATAATTATATTCTGAAACCCATTTCATTTATCAAGTACCGCCTACACAATCCAAGTCGCTACAGTACTATTAAGGTTTTGTATCAGCATATTAAAATTAACTATTCCACGTTCATTCATCAAATGGCTATAGAAATACACTAATAGTTATTAGCTGATAAACTTAAAACTTTAACTATAATTAATTCAAAACGGATTTGAAGTGGCAAGGAATATAAAATGAAATATTGTCAAATAAAGGTTACTTTAAGGTTAACAAATGGGGAAAATTTGAGGCTTAACAATTAAGAGAAAAAAAATCACCTTTTAACGACAATTATAAGTAAGAACATCAGTTATGATTTGATTTGACAGTATCGATTGCAAACACTGCTAAAGTGAAGGAATTATCAGATTTTAAATGAAGAAAATAGAGTAGAAGATCTATTCAAGACAAAAATTTTCAAAATATTCTTAAAATGTCCAACTGTATTACTTTTACTCTACTTGATATTTAACAATTCCATGTAAAACTATAGGTGATGTTCGTTTTTATCAATCTCAAATGGTGGTGTGAAAATATAAAATTTGAAATATCATTTGTTTTATAGACTAGTGCAATAAATTTTCAGCCATATTGCAATTTTACCTGTATTGATTTATTTATTTTATTTTTTTTTAAATTGCTGCGTTAACTAAACACATACCCTACATGCGTCACGTAGTTGCATTTACCTCAAAACGTAAAAGTTCAATGAGAACAATATTTCATAATATAACAGCTTATTGTAAATTTGACATGAGTAGGAGTGGGGTATATTTATTAATATTAAACATATTTATTTTTTAATCAAAAAGTTCAAATTTATACTGAAATAATATCAAAATATTTCATGTCTAGCTTAATACGTCCATAGCGTTCTTAATAAAACAATAATAACCACAACCTGGGTGTTATCCTAGGAAATCTACTTAGTTTGTATGTGTGGGTGTGTGTGTGTGTGTGGGTGTGTGTGTGAGTGTGTGTGTGTGTGTGTGTTGGTGAGTGTGTGTGTGCGTGTGTGTGTGTGTGTGTCTTTGTGTGTGTGTGTTTATACAAATACATATCTCTTAATGCATACATACTAATGAGACAAATTATCATTATGTATGCAAATGTGGTACTTTGTGAGCACTTAATCTCTAGTAAATATCAAAAATTTCGTAGATCTTTGTAAATATTTCATTAAATAATATAAAACAAAATTTATGATTCTAGAAAATATTAAAACTTTTTTTTAAAGATATTTTATAGTATCGAGAGCAGCGTAACATTTCATAATAATATTAAAAAAAATAGTAAAAACAATTAAATGAATTACTTAAAAATATTTTGACATGTAACATATTATGTTCATAATAATTACCTTAAGGAAAACAGTAAAAATGTTTTACTGTTTAAAGGTATAATCACCTGCTTCATTAAAATTTTCCACCATTATTATCTTCCGTTGAAAGTAACGTTAGGAAAAGTGATCAAAGAGACTAATGAACTTTTACAAAACTTTTTTAACTTGTATATTTCATCACAAAAAAAATATTTCCAAAAAAGAAATGTATTTGAAGTTTTATATTTATAAACAACCATTTCTGGTTTTGTACACTGAGCGGTTTGACTAATTCCATTGTCGACAGGCCAGGCATGGCAATCGTATTCAATGCAAGAGCACCATTTTCAAGCCCATAAAAAGTAATACTGAATCGGTTTGTAAAAGAGTCCGTTTTAGCAGATTTCCCATAAGGAAAATCAGTTATTAATGTCGAACTCCTGACGCGATTATCGGAAAACTTCCTCAAAAATTCATCGATCGTACCCAGGAGATGACGAAAATGTGGTCAGTTCAAAACTGTATATATACATATGTAAAATGTATAGAGTCAATATTATTGTAAATTTAATGTTATATAAATGTTGTTGAAATTGAATATTAACCGAGATATTTCCATAGTTTAGATTTCGGTCATCAGTAAACTCCCACTCGTACTCATGTGACATTAAGAAAGACCGTCACGCAGAGGCAGCGTAAACTAAGCAGATTTCCCACGTGAAGTTTTACAAGAGAGAAATTTCACGAGAGCCGAGCAGTCAAGGAAACTGCCGAACTAGCTTTTGGCAGGAGAGTCACTACGTTAGCCGCCCAGATTTAATATAAATTCAAAGATCTCGGTTAATATTCAAGATGGAGAATACATGTATATAACAATATTTATTGTAAAGTTAATTTGCAATAAGATTCGTTTCATACAATTTTTCGATCCGACTTATAGTAACGGAGATATTTTAATTTTCAAAATTCTCCCCCTCTAACCCCCCCCCCCGGTCCGATTTCAGCCGTTAACGAACTTGCTCTTTCTTTTTACATAAAACGACTAAATATCGAGTTTCGTAACGATTAAACAAAAATTGCGACCGCTAGAGCGGTAACAGACAAATATATATATATATACAGTTTTGAACGGACCTCATTTTCGTCATCTACTAGGTAGGATCGATGGACATTTGAAGAAATATTTCGAAAATTCCGTCATGAGTACAACCTCAATAGCTGATTTCCCTTAAGGGAAATCTGCTAAAAAAGCTGGGGTATATTACGAAGCACTTATATTACTAAATACCAAATATTGCTCTCATTGGACATTTACGTTTTGAGATAAATGCAAATACGCGGAGCACGGGGGAAATCTGCTAGTTAACCCAGCCCCTGCGCGACTTTTATGTAGTGATGGCTTAAGGTTCATTTGGGGAGGTTTGCTATTAACATAGTGTAGTTTCATACGCCTTTCATGTTGTGTTTTCTTAATGGTATGTTTATTTTAACTTTTTATTTATTTAATTTTTATGATTTATTTTATATTTACCATTTTATTAACTATTTTAATATTTAATTGTAGTTAGTAATGAATATTTATTATATATTTCATACTTTTTTTTAATTTTTGTACCTTGAAGCAATACTACTGGTAGATCCTCGAAACAATTAATTTAATATTAAATTATGGATATTGAATATTTTTTTCTATTAAATTATTTTTCCAACCCTTCACAATTTCACAGCGAGAATTTTAATTTTATTTTTTTAACCCAAAAGGATAAAAGCAGCACGGTTTATTAAATTAAAATCACAAACTCCAGAGCTTGCAAAGAGAATGCCCGGCAAATCTCCTTTTTTACAGATTAATATAAATGCAAAAAATGAATCTACTGGCTAAATACAGCATTCAAATTTAAATACGTTCTGAAAAGGACTAATGAATACTGAATAGAGACTACATAATCAAGTTTGCTTATTAGAAATACATTATTTGATAATAGCTTCCACAGACGACGTTTGTAAATATTTTTAATAATAATTAATTGCATAAATCCAATTATCCTCAGGCAATTTAATCTTAAATATTTTTCTATGAATCAAGAATATAAACAAGGTTTTTTTTCTCCCTTTTTCCTTTCTTTCAATTTTATAAGCGATTATATTAAAGAACTTTGTTTATCTGATCCAAACTCTGATGTTGACAGAGTAGTTTAATAAACGTTAATACTGAGAATAAACTATTTCCCAATTTAAATTAATGTAATTCTTATATTCCATTTTTATATTAATTCTTGATAAGTAGATTAACAAACTTTATTGAAGGTGTAGAAATAAGGGAATTAGTAGAATAAGTAGGGGTAGAATAAATGGATAAAAATGTATTTTAAAAATGTTGGCTACCAAATTAAATAAAATTTAAAAAAAAAAACAGGCAGATTTAATGATTGGAGAATTTAACTATAATTGTCATTTGCATTTGTTGAAAATCAGAATCTTAATTGGCTTTAAGCATAATTGTTGGGGGTATAAGGCATTTAAGAAATCAGTTATCTATCTTTAACGAAAGCCAACGTTAATATAAAATTTATAATTGAAAAACTACTAATACGATGAAAAACGTAAGTGCTAAAATTTATGAAGAATAGGTAACATGAGTTTAAACTGGCATAGGTAATCAAGAAATTTATGAAGCTGACACTGGACTAAATACCAAACTTCTGCCAACCAATGATAATGTTTTAGCAGAGCTATAGCGGTCGAAATTGTTGCTTGATCGTTACCAAACTTGATATTTAAACGTTTATATAAAAATAAAGATTTTGTTCGTTAATAGCTGAAATCGGATCAGGGGTTAAAGGAGAGAGTTTTCTAAAATTCGATATATTGTCGTTACTATAAGTCGAATCGAAAAATTGTATAGGATCAATTTTATTGAAAATTAAATTTACTTTAAATAGTGTTATTATATACATGTATTCTCTATCTTGAATATTAACAGAGATATTTGCATTTTATGAAGTTAAGTGGATAACGGACGAGATACGATCGGCTAATTTTGGTTCTAGTCGTGAGTTTCCGCCAAAAGCTAGTAACTGCTCTGCTCTCGTGAAATTACTCTATTGTAAAACTGCACGTTGGAAATCTGCTTAGTTTACGCAGCATCTGAGTGACGGCCTTTTTAGTATTTAATGTTTGATATGAATTTCGAGAAGAAGGTTTTGCCAACAAATCTTCCAAACATATAAGGATAGCCATGATTCTCTAGACTAAACTATGTCAGCTATTAGTGTAGTGTTAGTGTGTATGGTGACCCTTCCCAAATCTTGCACTGAGGAAGACAATCGTGCGAAAATAAACGAGGGAGAAAAAACAAAGGCTTCACCTTTAACCGATACCCAACAATTGAAAAATCCCCCCAGAAAAAATGAAATTGATTGACCGGGACAAAAACAGGATAATTTATAAAAAACGTCAAATAAAAGTGAAAAGTATTAAGAAAAGCCGTGTTAGCTACAAGTAGAACCCTACAAAAGCTGGACAAGCTGTAAGAACAATCTGTCGACAAAGCATGTCATTAAAAATGCACCCCTTCCTTGGTCCACAGAGAGGCCTATGTTTAAACATTCCGTTATGGTAATTTCTGCAGGCTCCACTTCTTCCTAATATTTCCACATTTTAAACCCACCCCAAAAGTCGCTAATACCATGAATGCCATAAGAAAGTGTATCAAAATAATATGTAGCCCCTAGTAGTATTAAGTTCAACCAATGTTTTCCTCAAATCCCAAAACCGTACGAAATTCAACGAACCTAATCCAAATATCTATATATATATATATAAAATTGTAACCTCTGTCTGTACATTGATTTTTTTCACGAAATTTCACGATAACTTTTCGTTTCACATGTCATAGACACCATAACTACATTTTGTTTCTTTCGCGTCTGTTTGTTTATTTGCTTGTTTGTTACCGGATAGGGATATTTCGTTTCCTATTGCTTTTTCAGCAAATATGCACATAAAAAAAGTTGTTTATTATGTAATTTAGAGTAACTTTTGTTATATGCACTTTTGCAGTATACGGAAGTATAAATGAGTTATACGCTAATAACTATAGCGGGAGTCCACAATTTTATTTAGCACAAAAGACTCAACCGAATTAAACCAAACTCGGTATGTGAATTAGTACTAACGCCTTCATTATAATAAGCTATACTAACATTTCTAGGGACGGGCAGGAGTGGGGGTTATAAGGAAGGCCTGAAATTAATAATAGTGATATTTCGTTTCCTATTGCATTTTCGGCAAATATGCACATAACAAAAGTTGTTTATTTTGTTATTTAGAAAACTGTTTTTTATATACACTATCATCGTATACCGAAGAATAAAGGCGTTATACGCTAAAAATTATAGCGGGAGACAACAACTTTATTTGGCACAAAAGACTCAACCGAACTAAATAAAACACTCAGTATGTGTATTAGCACTAACGCCTTCCTTATAATAAGTCATACTAACATTTCTAGGGACGGGCAGGAGTAGGGGTTATAAGGGAGACCTGAAATTAATAATAATGATTTCCTATTGGGGTTTCGGCAAATATGAACATAACAAAAGTTGTTTATTTTGTTATTTAGAGAAATTTGCTCAACACTTCTTTTCAATATGAACTACCAGGTACCTCACCTGAAAAAATTAATTCAAATGTATTTCAATATTTTCTCCTTAATAATTCAAATCTATGCATAATGCACAGGAGACGGGAAATATGACAATATGCAGGACAGTGAAGTCTTACATAAAAAAATAATTTTATTATTAACAAATGCCAACAACGGGTATTAACCCTAAACACTGGAACGGGTAAATGTCAAAATATTGTGCAAAGTAAAGCCTTGCCAAAAATGTACCATCACCATTCAGCCTCAAATGAATTCCCGAGCAAAGCCGGGTATCTGAGCTGGTTAGAATATAAATCTATCTATTAGTTGTAGAAAATGTATCCTTTACTTCAGTGCCTACTGAGCATCACGACGTCAATGAGGATTAACTTAAATAAAAAAACACACTGTTTTTCCTGGAGAACAACCGATATGGTCACAAGTCCCCCCAAGATAATCTCTGTGACAATATTTTTTTAACTAAAGTTTCATAACAATGGCATTAAAAGTAGAAACAAATACCCAAAGTAAAAGGGATTTGGAGCAGAAATGGTAAATGTTAAATTAATATGCACTGAGTTTTCAGAGATTTATTTTTTTTAAACCCTCATTCGTGAATCGTACAAATTAATATGGAAACAAAACGTCCTATTTACGCTTGGTTGAGTGATCTGTTAATTATTTGTGTAATGTTAGAGAAAAATTTCAGGAAGAATAATGTAGTTTATATTACTTTAACAATAAGATTGATTTATCAATGCTTCAATCCGACTCATGATAAAGGAAATATTAAAATATTTGTAATTTATCCAATGTTTAAACCCTGAATCTATTTCGGTTGAAGTTGAAAGTTTACATTAATTACTAAAATATGGGATATGGTAGCTATGTAATAAAATATATGCCTCTATAGCAATCGATTACGGCAATATTTTGTTTTCATTATTTGAAGACGATGAAATACGATTTAATGTAAATATTTTCATAAAATCAGAGATTTCACTTACACACATTCATTCATACATCTAACGCAGTAAAGGTCAGATATATATGTGGTATTTGAGCTTGGAATGCCACATTTAGAGATACATCAGCTTGTTTTTAAAATGAGAGGTGTAAAACCATGGTATTATTTAAGCAGGAAATTTAAAAAAATACAATTAACCATTAATTTTTAGGTTAGATGAAAATGCAATTCGCGGTTTTTGATATTACCAATTCCCTAACAGCACTAACCATTGCCTGGTCCTGTACTTGATACTTTCTTTTTCAACGATCAAACAGACATCGTAGGCAGTAGAATGTTTATATATTAATTATATATGCATAACAGAATGAAACTCATTTGCTCCACAGATTAAGCAGATTTGGTGATCATTTGTAGAAAATATTCATTAATTGTCTCATGTGCACATACAAAAAATAAATTCAGACAAAAAAATAATATCGTGGGGTACGTGAAATTGTTATAAACAGTCAATCATTCTATTTATATGATTATAAATCCAATCAACAATACGTATATTGTCGATCAAAACTATGGTTTGACAAGATTTATTTTATTATTTATTAACGTCCACTTTTTGCAACTTAGGCTAATCGGGACGGGTTATCTACAGGTTACCACCCTTTTCTAGCCAGGGTGGGATTTTAGGACGTTATTTAATGAATTTCGTCACTAAATAATTTCCTGTGCCCAGGCAAGAATCGAACTCGCCACTCTAGGTTTACCATGTGAGATAAAGGTCAACGCTTTAACTCGCATGGCTAACCTGAGCCCCAAAAAAGGGCTGACAAGATTATTAATACTCGAGGTAGGCAATAGAAATCTTTATAATAATAAATAACCTTCATATTGTAAATATTGATATAGATATTCCAACATTTGATGGAGGTCCTGGACAAAGAAATATAGACTGTCCACAGTGTCTTTGGTACCATATGTTACTAATTGGTTAATATTGGATCACAAAAATGTCTCTGATCATAGAACTTTACTACATAAAATCAATATAGATACATATAATACTTCAATTAATAACCAAAAAGTAAACGTCAGCACAAGAAATTCTGACTGCGATAAATTCAAAAATATTTTGAAAAATGAGTAGTGTAAAATGTTCAGCACTGTTAATATTGACAGAAAAAATGTAGGTAAATGTATTTTAGAAATAAACGATTAATAAACGAATATAATTGTGCAAGTACCTTACAAAATTGTCAATGCGCTAAAGAAATCTTGTAATAAGTCATTTATAAAATTCCATAAAAGACATTCTCATATAAAAAAAAAAACAAAGCTATAAATTTGGCACCATGGTGGAATGAAGACCTATGAAATCTTAGGAAAGAAATCAATAGGCTTCGTAGATTATTCCAAAAACAAGATTTAAACGCTGATCAAAGATATGAACGAAAATTCATATATATATTGATAAAAAACGCGAATATATGAAAGAAATTAGATTTGCAATATTTGAAGAGACTTATACAGAATCGAACTTACGGACTCGAATACTTGTAAATGCCATTATTGCACTGATACCCTGATCTATGAATCACCCACCTGATTTATGAATGTAGACTGACTCAAGACGTACAAAAGGCAGATAAACACACATATTCCGACATGGCCTATCAGCCCCGATATTCTATTTTCAAAGCACTTAAATGTATTAAAAACTACAGCCAATGATAGTCTTTAGCTCAGAGAGGAAATGATAATATAATATTCATAGTATGTAACTTTTTTATATTATTTATCTTAATTGTTCATATTTAATGATTTTTTTAGTTTAATACTCAACATATTATTTGCATTTTTTTAATATGTATATATATTATTATACACATACAATGCAAATATGCAAGGGATGTGCAGAAAATAAAATTCCTCTACATTGGGACTATGAAAAGGAAATACGTCTAAATCCTGTCGACGTATTTATTCAGGTTATGCTACGCCCCACGATTTTGTTTATTTGTCTGATCAATGTCCTAGATTGATGAGGAGAGTGGTTTGATGATTGGTACGTAGGATTATGTTTTAGATTTTAGTACATGTTCTTCACCATTTTTATCTGTATATTTTTTTGCAATGAACCCGTTTAATTTAAAATTTTGTTTACTTATTTCATTTTCAAGTTTTTAGTTTAAATTTCTCATAAAAACGTCTTCAGGGGAAAACCCCTAATGACGTATAAAACCTACCAAACGCCAAACAGTCCTCTTGACTTGGGTGGGAGATGTATCCCGATTCCAAGTTCACTGAATACTTTTTTCTGAATAGATCCTTAGGTTTCAATTTTAATGTAAGTATAGACTGCTTATCCTCTATGGGCCCCCATGCAGTGAGTTCTACATGTAAAGCCCTTTCGTTTGTTACCCATATTGTGGGAGTTGTGAAGTAAAAATATGTAATCCGCCATTTTGTTGGCGGCCATATTATATTTCTTTTTTTTTCATAGTGTGCTCTATTCTACAAGTCAAGCCCTTTCATTTCAGACTCATTTTGAGGGAGTTGTGATGATAAAATGTATGCCTCCAATTTTGCAGCGATCTTGGATTTACAAAGATATCGAATATATTAAATTGTATTATTATCAGAACAAAAGATATGTACCAAATATCAGTTCAATCGGTAAACTGTAAAGAGGTAAAATTTCAGCTACTAAATTAATAAGCAAATAAATAAATGAAACAAATAAACAGGTGAATCTAAATAAAACCGATAACTTTACTCAATGAAAATCTGCTAAAGCTGATTTAAAAACCATGAATCTATACATATACTTCAGTGGTCGTAACCTTCCTCTAAGCGAGTTTATAGAGATACAGAAGACTGCGTTAATAGATTTAGTTTATTTTAAGGGAATCGGTTCCAGATTGTTTATTTTTCCAAGTAGTCTTTAGGCTATTTTAAATGTTTGCCAGGTTATTTGTATCACAGGTTGAGTGAGAGGAAGCAGACACATTGCATTCTGGAGAATCCAGTAAGTCTTCAGTAAGACAAATTGAGATTTACAAGGTGCTCCAGAATATATTATACGCTCAATCAATGCCCTCTGCTAATAGTTACAACATTAATTTATTGTTACAGGAATGGAAGGAAGTAATAGGAATGCGCTTCAGAAAGTAATGCTGATAAATATACTTGCAATATTTAAAATAGTAGTTCTTTCTTTTGTTGTATTTATTAAGTAGTGATGTGTTGCCTTAAGCAATTTCACCATTTATGCAAATGAAGTGGGCAATGTCAGTAGTTTAGAAGAATTTAGTTGCAGTTTTATTTTTAAACAGGAAAATCATTCTTATTAAACTACTTTGTTAATAGTGTTTGGGTGACAGTTTTTTACCCCGACATTCACACCACGAGCCAGCAAACTATTGATTACAACGTCATCATGGCAGATCGTAAGTCATACACCGAAAAACTATAAGAAATGCACTATTAACAAATCACCAACACCTGATGATAGTAGAATAAATTTTTGTGAAAATAAATATATATATTACGAAGACGTAGTTTTTATTTTTTTAATCCTGTGATTTAATTTCTTTCCCTGAAATATAGATGAAACAATATTATAAAATTTGGTTTATCAATAATGGCTAATGCATTATTTATAGCTATAGAAATTCATGACTATATCTAAAAAAGATGAAACCATCAGCAGAATATTTCAACATACCCTTGAGGGTCTATGAAGTAAGAATGTTTATTTTTCTAAGGAAAAGCAAATTTTTAAAAGAACGACTCACCAGTGTCAATATACTGAATTAAAAAATCAAATACACAGCTTCACTTCCCTATACTTAAATTAAATAAAGTAAATAATACGTTTAATTGTATATGAAATTTTAACATTCTAAAGCTAGATATCTTTGAGTTGCAATATTTTATTACAATGGCTTGTCTGTTCATATTAATTTATTATCAAATTCAGCAAAGGTAAAAAATAAATAAAAAATATGAACTGATGAAAAAATTCTAGTGGAGATTGGATGAGAGAACACCGTTACCCGCGTCGTTCATAACCCCAGAACCGTACATTACCTCCTATCTTCATAATAAATTAAAAGTACCTCCTTTTTTTTCACGTAGTTCAAAACATGAAATATTTTATTTTAAATACAATTTATTACCTGTTTGGTACAAATGAAAAATATTTTCACAAATGTGGCAGAATAGGTTAAAAATTGTGGTTCTATCTCAAATTCACTAATATTCACAAGAAAATGTATCGAAAATAGTTTTGGCTTAAAATAGTCATGATGTAATTATTAATAGCTTCAAAAATTCGTAAAAAAAAATAATCCATGTCTAAACAGAAGGAACGTAGGAGAGGGGATAAAATTCTGTCCTCCATTCCACAATATGCAGTTTAAAAAATTTACCATTTACTTTTTCATAGATCAAAATTTTGTGTGTGTGTGTGTGTGTGTGTGCGCGCGCGCGCGTGTGTATGCGTGCGTGCGTGCGACCGTGCGACTTTGTGTGTTTTATGACTGTAACCTTATATACTGTCCCTCATATCCTTAAGGAATTGCTGGTTTAGTATGAAGGAGACTTCCTCTACCCTCCTATTGATACCTTGAAATGAATACATCAAGAGAATTGGAGCAATCAATATTATCATATTTTTGATAACATTTATTAAACTTGTTTTTAAAAAAATTAAAAATTACAATATAGGTGCAAAGCATCTTCCTACCCTAGCCATGAACTCTTGTTTGGTATGGGCTTACTTGTATTGTCTTGTTTTTTATTTATATATCGCTCCTTTGTTTATTAAACTTAAATTTTCATTGAATCTGACAAATATACCCAAACATTAATAAGGTGTTCTTTACAAAGCCCAATGCAAAACGATTTTACTTTAGCTGATAGAATACTTATGTCAACTTCTTAGAGTTCATTATTAAATAACTTGAAGAACGAAACTTGGGATGACAAAATAAACCTATTTCTCTGTATTTTATTGATGTTATGGACAGAGTATTCCATAAATAAATAATAAAAGATTTATTTTTTGTCAGAAATTATATTTTAAGATACGTTTATTGGTCAAATTAAATAATAATAATAAAAAAAATTAAACTAGTAAATAGTGATTTAGAATAAAATAGAATTTCTATATTATAGAATTGAAGTTGTATATTCGATGCAGCTATGAAAATTTTGAGAACCAGCTACAGACCTGATACATTAGATCAAATTGAAATAACAAATTAATAATTATTTATTTATTATTAATTATCATTTACTTTTAAGTAAGTGTTTTGCACTGTCCTATGCCGGAGTATTGGTTTGTCTAGGACAGAATGCGTCTTGTATGAGTCTTGAGGAGAATTTAAGAAAATAGTCCGTTATCCGTTCTTGACAATCAGAAGAATTGGCTTCAAGTCCTAAAATATTTTCACTTATAAAAATAATTAAATTATTCTTCTTATTCTGGACCCAATATTATTTCTTCATAGTTTAATGGCTAGGGTCACCAATGAAAACACATTTCTTTCCACGCAAAATATATTAGTGCTTTACACGTTTCGTGACTTAACTACCACCTCTTCAAGAACATTCCTATTCCAAGAAGTATTACATTAATTTTTTTTTTTTTAAATCTTTTGTCACTCATTGCTACATACCGAATTAATACGTACTAAAATAATATATTTATTAAATTGAATTACTGATAGCTTAGGTCAGCTGATCAAATATTTACCAGTCCGACCTTGAACTCGGTGAAGAACATCAGAACTATAAGTAAGCTATCTATAATTAAATTCAAAAATATGTTATTTTAGTACACATTTATTAATGAGGTATGTAGCGATGAATGATCATAGGGATTTTTTTGAAAAAAAAAGAAAAAAGAAGTAATTTAATTACTCTTTGGAAAGGGATGTCCCCCGAAGAGGTTGTAGTAAAGCCACGAAACATGTATGACAATATGAATAAAGCTTGGGGGGAAAGAAGTGTGTTTTTGTGAGGGATCCTATCTATTAAACAATGCAGATAATTAAATTATTATTTTCATGGGGTTTTGGAAAGAAAGTGTGAAACCGGTTGAGCGCTAAATAATTGAACTGAAGCGCTCCGTTTATTGTACTTCTGCTCAAAACTGCGAAGAAATATTTGTTTCGAGATCCTATGTTTGAACTGTTAATTGTTTGTTTTAATTGAATACCACCATTAACGAATGTCCAACATGCTGTTAAATAATTTAAAAGCCAGAATTTATGGCGGTAAAGTAATTTTAAATCAATTATTAGGAATACTATTTTTTTAAATACATTTTTAGTTTCCTTTTTATATTTAAAATAAATATGCCATATAACATGGTATTGCATTGCTTTATGCCATATTTACACTTCGTTATAATTTCCTCAATGACTGACTTAGATTGTGGGAGGTTTATTAACTACTATTAAAACTAACTATTAAAATAATTAAGTGCACCTTTTCGGTTTTCCTCCAGTGTACTTTATCCTTTAAGGCCCATCGATGGAGGAACTAGCGAAGGAGGATTACAGACTTAAGGTAAATTAATCGTTGCCGGCATAGTAAAGCTATTGGCGGAGTGAAGTCTCCCACTTTATATCTCCGTCAGCACTCTGAAAGGCCACTTCAGCCGAGGGGCACGTGACTTGATCCCATAATGACCTCGCAGATCGAAATCTGCTTCGCTGTCATGAATCCTCACTCAAAGAAAACATATTCAATCAAGCCCTTTAGTCGTCAAGCCCTCTTCTAGGGAACGAAAATCAATAGTGCGCAATAACAGTTAATTATAATTATTATTATTACTATCACATAAACTTGAACATGAAACCTCGACTTTTTTGAAAATGGTCTATTTTAATTTTTAACTTCTACAATAGAGTCCAGCTAGTTGTAAAAATACATCATATCACTATCTCCTACAATTACAACAAGATTAAGTCAAAACAATAAATAAGGGTTACAAACTAATTGATTGTACACTTAGTTCATTAATTTATTTCCATGCCCTGTACATTGCATGAGTAATTGGTCATATGAATAACCTATAATTATGAAATTCAAAATAAAAAAAAATATAAAAACGATTTAAATGTAGAGAATCACTTTATTGTATAAATTTATATACAGTTTGTGGGGCTGCTCAATTGCATTGAGATGCTGAAGCACACAGCAACTGAAGTCAACCCCTAGGACAATATCACTACTAAGTAAAACAATACATATTGTATCTAGTCAGATAAATTAACTAAAATATTTTAACACGGTCAGCAACCTAAAGGGTATATGTTACTAGACATAAATTAAAAAGTCTATTACTAGAATAACATGATCAGATCTATAATAAGCTATAATAATAATATCTATAATATGCTATAATGGGTAATAATTAAAAGGCAATTATACTAAATTTTGGCACCCAATGAAAACCAGTGTTAGAAATTAAATATACTCCACCAAATGGACAATCCTAATAGCTGTTTTTTCCTCGTATATAGGCTCTAATTTTCTGTTATTCATGTTATTTTTGTTATAATTTATTCCACTCAAAAAGTATTCGGCTAATTTTTCTTGCTCTTTTTCATTAAATATTGTTGCACACTGTTGCCATACCTGTCGGTGGAGACCGTCGTCACTGGCTGATGGTCGAGTACAGCTGGCATTGTGCTTTCGATGCGATGGCACCATCTTCAAGCCCGTAAAAAGGTTGTAAAACCCTTTATTTGAATTGTTGCACATTTTAGCCTGATGACGCATTTTTCGCACAATGCCCGGACAGATTATTCGATTTGAATGAATACCTTCACTATTAATCTTATTGCTCAACTGAGGTCTTTAATCATCGTCATCTTTGCCCCACGTTATCTTTATCATCATAATATCGCCTCCGCTATTTTATTATCATCTCTCAACTAACCCCATTTTATCATCTCAACAACCACAACAGTTAATAATGTCATTCCAAACGAATATCTCTTATTTAAATCAGCTTTTCTTCCCCATATCTCTGCTAACAACGGATGCCAAACATTTTTAGGCTGGACCCCAACTTTTAAGTGCCTACTGTGTTGTCACACTGCAATCATCTTGTTCTTCAGCAAGTAAGTGGTGGTCAAGGCTACATAACTCTTTTTGTACACATTAACAGTGGAATGAGATGAATAGTTGTTTTATAAATTACAATGAGCTCCTCAATTAACCTGACTTTTTCCTCGGCTTTCATAACGAGGATCAATTTCAATTCTATCTCTACTATTAATAAACGTTTCATTACACTTAAAACTGATCTGATTGCCAAAAACACATAAGATCATTTCTGAATTAAGCAAATTCTAAATCATTTACCTTTCCTTTGGGCGTAGTTTGTATACTTTTCCTTGACTTACTTCAGAATAATATTATTATTCAAATAAAGAGTCAACAATATTATTATTATTTATAATCATCAACGTTTTGCTACTGTGGCTAATTGGGGTGGGTTATCTACAGGTGCACACTCTTTTCTAGCCAGGGTGGGACTACGGTTTTTATTTAGTGAGTTCGCCACTCTAGGTTTACCATGTGATATTAAAACCAACGCTTAAACTAACATAGTTGCTCTGAACACCATGAGGGTTCAGGAAAATAAATTTTCAATCGAATAATAAGAAGTAATCAAAATTTAATGTTATTTTAAAAGATTAAATTTATTTTGGAATTCCCCCCTCTTTAATGGTACTGATAACCTCTACATGTATACCAAAAACATTCAATTTTTAATTTGACAGTAAGTTTTTCTCATCTTAATTATTTTTTTTTTTTTTTGCAAGAAGGAAAAATGCTATAACCTATGTTTGAATTGTACGGTCTGGATCAGGAAGCCTTAACCATTGATGATTTGGAGCGATATTCTGTCTGTATTAATGGACATGGTAAATAAAGAGCCGTTGATTCGATTTGCAATGTGTAAATAATTTGTGACGATCTTTCTAAATAAAATCCTTAGTCTACCGTGGCTAAAAAAAGGTTGGTAACTTGATGATAGTCCAATTTGCCGAAATCGTATGACATTCATGTTAATATATAAATAAAGAAGGCCGTGGAGCAGGGGATGCTTTAGCTAAGCGGGTTCCCCAAGTGTTTAACGCATTTGCATTTATCTCAAGACGCAAAAGTTCAATGAGAACATATTTAGTATTTAGATTTCAAATAAATTTCTTTATAATATAACAGTTTATTTTTAATCTATCATGAGTAGGAGTGGGGGTTTATTAGAGGCCAAAAACTAAAAAATGCAAATATCTTGGTTAATTTTAAAGATAATGAAAAAACGCACATAACAACATTTATAGCGCATTACATTTGCAATAAGATCGGTTCTATACAATGTTTCGATCAGATAATAACATAGATATTCAGAATTTTCATAATTCCCCCTAAACCCCCTTCCCTAAGGGAAATCTGCTAAAAATGATATTGATGGGTTTCATCGTGGTAATAAATAGAAGTAATTTGACTAATTTTGCACGTTAATAAATAATAAACTTGGTAATGACAGAAACTGCTGCTCTAAACTGCGAGATGCCAAGGTAGAAGCTTAATTATGGAAGCAATTTTACCCCAACAAGACCGTCAAAAGGAATTGCAAATTGGTGAAGCATAGGGAAAGACAATTGTGTTTCAGCTAGTCTTAATAGATTTATCCCCCTAGACCAGTGCCTTATGGAAGCAGAGACCACAAAAAAGACTGGAGTCCTGGGTTTTGTGTCCAAGTCCTAAGGCTAACTCAATCAGTGTCGAGGCAGGTAACATATTAAGAAGGCAGCGGCTGTAATCAGGAAGGGAGGGCCTTGTTTTTTCCTCCCGTTGTCATGGCAACCATTGATCTACAGCTGGGTCAGTAAGCGCTTTTTTTTTTTTGACCTCCCGTGAGCCTTACCATGTGCTCTTATCTCTTTGACCACAGAAGGAGTCTAGTCTTAATTAAGTTTCTGAGCTCCACCACTTTTGCCGGGTATGTTTAATTTTATTTTCTTCAAGTAGTTTAGAGTAAACTCATATCCTCTGCCCTCTTGACATTCGCCTCTCTTACAAAATTACTTTACCTTCTCTCCAGCGTAACAAAATTGTCAATAGCACAGCACTAACGTGCAACGCGTCGGTGAATCCGTCTACACAGAGCAAAATATAGTAACTACCATTATGTTTTATGTACATTCTGCAATGGAAATGCAGATGCGAAAAATCAGCTTTTAGGCCGTAAGTTAATGGTTTAAGACGTGTCAGGAGATTACTTTAAACGAATGGACAAAATGCCAAATCTCAAGTGTAAGGCCAAAACGAAATTAATCTAATCACTCTCTTTAATAAAACAATGTCTTAATTGCTGTATTATGTAGTTTTCTTTAACCCTACGATATTAAGTTTTCATATCTTTTTGTTTTAGGTTTACTCCCTCCAATTACGGTGTTCACTGTAGGCTGCTATATCATTAAACATTTCACGTCGAGCTTCAGTTTCAAGTTTTGCTTACTCACTGTTTTAAAAAGGGAAACAAGTAGAATATAATGGGTATATGACGTCACCATATACCCAAATCTTAATCCTTACTGAAACCAATTAAAGTATTTCAGGCAAAAGAAAGGATCTTAAGGTCTCAACCAGCTGCCTTTATTAACTTATTTCCAATAGCAGACGCTTCACCCTCCTGGGCATTACCAATGGTACAAACATATAGGGTAAGTTATTTAACAGCTAATTATGGCATAACAGATATAGTGAGAGTTATAGAACCTACCCGTTAAGAGATTAGATACTGTTAACAAATTATCACTTGGTAATGCTGATTGAAATAAGGAGTTTTATATTCTCTTGTGGTGATTTATTGTTACATTGTCTGGGAGGAATAATTTTAAAGGTTAGTCAGTACTCTAAATATCTAAGAAAATTATGAATTGGTTTGAACACTGTGACATCATTACTTTCATTACTATTTGCTTAGTTTTAATCGACCAGACTAGATGTACTTAATTTCTAAACATGTCCTTTTCCTTATGTTGTTACCTATTTATTTGGTCGCGCAGTGGACGTATTTAGTATTACATGATGATTTCTCTCAGGAATGAAAGCCCACTAATAAGCACAGTTCTGCATAAGCTCTCATGAGTTTGAGTGTTAAACTCTTAGAGGTAAACTTCCAAGCTCAAACACGACTCATAGTGTCAAGTGTACATAGGTACTCACTCCTGTATATCAATAAATCTTGGTTCATTATCAACTTCCAACAATCAAACGTGAAATCACTGATAACATGTAATTCCAAACGATATCTTTCTGAGGTCGCCACTGGCCTGTCTCTCACTGCTGTCAGCTCTAGAACCAACTATGGGTATTTATCACCTCTTCTATTCTATCTAATAACTCCCAAATCTAATTATCCTTCATATATTGACATGTGATAAGAGCCCTACAAACACATAAGTATTTTCTTTTTGCATCCTCATAAAGTCACCGCCCTGCATGCATACAGTGTATCTTCAAACCACCCGAAACATTAATTTACCAAACACTTTAGTCTTTCAAAAACATTTAATCTGCTATGAAAAACTCTTCGCCTGTGTGTGAGAGCATTAAATTGATATTTGTATACTTACAAATATCAATGCCCTGTATCCTTGTGCATGGATTTCTTCAGCTTGTATGAGTGTTATGTGTGTGTGTGTGTGTGTGTGAGTGTGTGTATGTGTGTGTGTGCGTGCGTGTGTGTGTGTGTGTGTGTGTGTGTGTGTGTGTGTTCTTCATAATTTAATGGTAAGGAAAACCAATAAAAATGCATTTCACTCCGCGCAAACTTTATTCACACTGCCCTAATGTGTCGTGGCAGCTAAGTGGGTTTCAGGGACCATTCCTTTTCAAAAAATAATAACATTAATTTAAAAAAAAAAAAAAAAAAAAAACCAATGATAATTCTACACACTTCATTGGTTTATTGGTTGAATGATAATGCTACATGCTTCATTAATGAGTGTCATAATATATTTATTAAATTTAATTATGGATTGCTTACTTACAGTTCCGAAGTGCTCGTTCCCTCTTACATTCGTTGAAGCAATCCCTTCTCCAGAGGGTAGGTCGTTGTTACTAAGATTCCCGAGGCAGGTTAAGTCCTATATGAAGAACGGCTTGTGTCCAGAATAGAAGATATATATATATATATATATATATATATATATATATATGTGTGTGTGTGTGTGTGTGTGTGTGTGTGTGTATACTGCTCAAAAATGAATAGGGATATTGGTTATTTTTTCTTACCCTATTAATTTTAATTAAATCGATCTTAATTAAATTTCTTTTTTATGGGGGAAAAAAGACAATAATTTCTAATAAATATTAATGATATTTATAATAAAAAAATATATGCTAGGTCCCATACATAACACAAAACAGCCAATATCCCTATTCACTTTTGAGCAGTTTTTATATATAATATATACGTATGAAATATTTTTAATTTGTTTCCTTCTTATAGTAACCCTATGAGAAGGCCGTTTATTTTTCTTCATGTCCCATACAAGTTAGCATATCACGTGCATTTGTGGTGTATTACAATTAATTTATATTTTAATTATTTTAAGAGTATGAGTTATATAAAAAGAATTAACAATAAGAGTGTTAAATAAAAATATGTAGAGAGAAGATTATTAGTTGAAAAAGAGAGAGAAGTAAAATAATTATTGAATATCCATCATAAATATATAAAGTCTTGTATCAGCTATAATAAGTATTTAACCTATTAATTGTATTAAAAGCATGTTCTGTAAATATTTTAAAAGCATTATTATATTTTAAAAATAACTTGTCTTCGTCCATTGGAAATTTGGCATTTTTTTTGGTTCAATGTATTGTTTTAGTTTTTGTAGTACGTCGTATATATATGCGCATGTGTGTGTCTTTGAAAGTACACTTTCTTAAAGGACTTAAAGGATGGAATCAGGAGAAAAAAAGGCTTACATTTCAGCCGCACTTCAACTATCTCACTCGTCTAAATGTGTTTCTCTTCCAACCAATAATTTGTCTTATCTATCTCCACTACCCTCTCCACTAGTCTTTTTTTATATCTTTCATTTATCCTTTATCTTATATTTCTCTCGTTTACGAACTTCTTCCTTTATCTTTCATCTTTGGGTTCCTTTTCCCTTATGACCATCACTAGCACCCAGATCTATTCTGCCTTCTTTTATATTTGACCTATATCTACTTTTTCCTATCTCTTTCATCTCCATGCTATCTGGACCCCCCTCCCCTTCCCACTCTCTCATCTTAGGCATCTATTCTTTTTATTTCAGCCAGGTTTTCTTAATTCCCCTTTAATATTATTAGAATTTCCAGTCACCATTCTATCCGTGTTTTCTATCGTTTTTATCAACGCTACGTTATCAGATTTCCCTTCTTTTTCTATGACATCTGCCTTTTTTTTTGTTTTTTTTGTTCTTTACCTTGTAGATTTTTTACCTCAGCAATATTATCAACTTTTTTTCTTATCATTTCTTATATTTTTTCTATATCCACTCTTTTTACCTATTCCTCGCATGACGGAATTCTTTCTTGACCTATGTCAGTCAGACAAACAATAAGTACCTAAGACGTTTGCTATTTCAAGGAAGCCTCTAAAGGATAGATTTCCTACACTTTGGCATCAAGCAAATTTCTTTCATACGGCTTTCTAATTAGTAATATTCTCGAAGAAGTAGAATATCTCTATGCCCGTGTAACTTTCATTCGTCATACATATAGATGAAAACCCAGAGACCTGATCTAAGAAATACCTTCAAGGATCGTCTAAAACAACTACTCAGAGCGTCACACCAAAAAAATGTGAGGTTCAGAGTCTATGGTCCGGAGCAATAGGAACAATCGCGAAGAATGCCCTCTGAATTCACCCTGAATGGCACAAGTATCCTACTCTCAAGATCTATCTGCTACTTGGAAATTCATCTGGATCGCCACCTCACTTTCTCCACGCACACAATGCGTAAAGTTGACTCCGTGAGGGCCAAATTCTACTCGCTGAACCACCTCATTCTGTCCCCTACCCTCAGCCTCAGGCTAAAACTCATGATCCTCCGCGGCGTTATTCAACCCACCCTACTATACGGATCCCCACTATATAGATACCTCACCAATACCTCCCTCAACAGACTACAGACTTATCAAAACACTGTTGCCCGTCGCATAGTTAACCTCACCACACTCCGACGCCAAACTAACCCCAACATACACGAAGCCATGTCGCTGGAACCCATCGACAACACAATTGCAAAAAGACATAAAACTCTTTGACTCGCTACACCAAATGGACAACCCACTTTACAACACACCTCATACACCATAGCAAACGGTGAATTGGCAAAGGGTGGGCATAGACGAGCCCTTAGTCGATATCATCGCACTTGCCAACGTCGAAGGATGGCCTTGGTAGATACGTCCATAAAATTATAAATCACCTAATCTCACAAACACTCGCAGTAGCGCCCTAGGTATTAGAATAAGTTTAGTTTAGTTTAGTGATAGTCTAGTTTGTATGTAGCTTAATATTAGGTTATATGTAGGTTAGATTAGGTTAGGCTATAGTGGCGCACATCTCTGCCCCCTCTCTAATTGGGGTCTATGATCCGGAGCAATAGGAACAATCGCGAAGAAGACAGCAGAGTTTTTGGAGAAGGTTGGAATTGAAGATGAAGACTGGCTACCCCTAACTGAATCCATTATCTAGGATTTGGAGCTAGAAAATTTTAAATATCTCTATTAATTGTAAAATAAAATAATAACAAATAAATAGTTAAAGCTAAACAAACTCGTTTAAAATTATTATCAAAATATCTATGTTATTATTGATGATCGTTATATACTTATTTATTCAATTAATAGTAATAAATTTCTTGTATGATATTAAATATTTCCGTACAACTATTATATTTTTAACAGAAACCATTCGGATTTTTTTTAAATATATGTAATACGTTAAAAATTAAAAAAACTTTTTATTTATTAATTTATACTAAATAAACCATCGAGAAACAAAAACAAAAAAAAAAATAGTGCTCCCGGCGAGATTCGATCGAAGTTAATAAAGATAGCTGGTTTGAGAACTTAAGGTCCTTTCCTTCGCCTGAAAATATGTCTTGCCATTATTTTCCACTAAATTAGTACTTAACAGAAATGTATTTATCTTACTAAGTGCACTTTAAATATAGATAAAACGTATACACTAAAGGGGAAATTTAAGCTACTTATTTTCGTACTTACTCTCCGTATAATCGGAAAAAATAAAGTAAGTTAACCATTCAAATAAATAAGATTCAATTTTTTTAACATTCACCCTAATATATGCAGTTCTTTTTTACTTTGCATAGTAAGGACATCCATTTTTCTGTTAGAAAGCCTCTTAGACAGCAGTGAATACTGATCTGAAGCCAGTACTCCAATAGGAGGTGTTTGTCCTCACTGATTTGGGGTCGATATCCACTAAATGATGAGGACACGCCCATAGACTTCACCATCTCCAGAATCACATGGCCCCATAACCAACAGGCCAAGTTCTATTTTAAGGGAGGGATTTGGACTAATCGCATTATTATGTCGTCTCCGTTATATTTAACCGAATTAGTGGGCTTAATAGGGGGTGCAACAACCCTTGAAATGAGGAATATTTTTGGATGAGGGTTAAGGGGGGATACAAACTCCCTCAATTTCCATAATGGAGTCCTTAAACTTCCAAAGCTATTTATGAGCATGATGGGGGGAGGAGGGGGGATTTTATTCGCAAAGGAAATCCTAATATAATTTTGACTTTGATATCAATGTAATTTAGTTCTAAGTATCCAAACGTTAATGTTCAAATCTTTAATATTCAGGAAAAAAGTTTTTCTTTAAACGCCTCAATATTTGGTGGTTCATCTTAAGAATACAAATGAAGTATTTCCATTATAAATCATTACTAAAAAATCTAATATTATTTAATATCACACTTAAAATAATTGTCGGATAAACCTGGGACCAAGAGCGAAAAATATTAAATTGTTATTCATAAAACAAAAAGCTGGAGTATTCCATTACCATTTGTGGTAAGACTTGAGGTTTTAATGTTCTTGATAAAGCTACAGTTGTTGAGGAATTCATCAGTTCATCACGCCCTGGTTATAATTGTTCGTATCTTCAGCGTATCCAGCATCAATAAGTCATAGTCACCTAGAATGGGCATAAACGCTGTTGTCAATTCTCTGGAAGTAGGTTGTCATCACTGGCTGTGTCGTCGAGTGAACTCGGCACTTCGCCACTGGTATCTAGCAATACCTCATAGCCATATTGCATATAATGTCGCCTATCTTAAAGCAAACATTGTATGCAAATTAGCTTCCAATAGCTATGTAGCTCCCGGTGCATCTAATAAAATTCCACCACGCAGGGGCAGCGTAAACTAGGCAGATTTTCTACCTGCTGGTATAACACAGTTCTGAGGGGTGGGGGGAGGTTACTGAATCCAGTATACAAGAAAGTACGAAGAACTCTCTTAATACATGAGTTGCGAAATAATGCATAAAACAACAATTATAGAGCATCAATAGTTCAACAAGATTGGATTTATTATTATATTATATTTTACGATCCCCCAAATAATAACGGAGTCATTTTGAATATCCTTATCCCTCCCCCTATAAACTCCCACCATTCCAGGTCCATTTTCCGAAAATAGACATCATCACATAATATTTAGTATTTGCCTGAATATGTTACATGAAACCCATATATTGTATTTAACCTTCGAATGAAATGGTTCATGACATAACAGTTTATTGTAAACATGACATAAGTAGGAGTGGTGTTTTACTGATGCCCGAAAAGTAAAATACGAAGATATCTCGGTTTATATTCAATATTGAAAAAGTATGTATATAAAAACATTTTTTTTTATTTATTTATATATATTCATTTATAGAGCATTATATTTGCACAAAGATTTATTCTTTACAAAGTTCCGGTCCGACCCATAATAACGGAGATATTTTGAATTTTCGGAATCCCCCCCCCTCGATTTCAACCGTTAACGAACTTGACAAATATTGCGACCATTACAGCGTTACAGAAAAATATATATATGTAGTTTTGAACGAACCTCGCTTTTGTCTCTGCTTGGTAGGATCGATGGACATTTGAGGACAATTTTCGAAAATCGCGGCATGAATACAACCTGAATAGCTTATTTCCCCTAAGGGAAATCCGCTAAAATGCCACACTATAATATTTAACAGAGAACTTATGTGTCTTTAGATTTCCCAGTTTGAACTAGCTCGCTTAAAAGAATCCATTTTCATGTTCTAATAACGAAGTGGAAAAATCTGAAGGTCATTTAAACCTCCCCTTTCTCTACTATCGAAAGTATCTTTTCATAATGTTTGCTCACGTTCACTTTTACTTACATAGGAGAAGATGGAAAGTGTACGGGAAATTCAGGAGATAAAAGAGTCTGCGATCAAAGTGAGGTGACTTATAGAATGGCTATATTCTAGCCAGATGCTTTAAGCTTTGTGTCAGGGCCAACCTTTTTGAAGGAATGCAAGAGGGCCTAAAAGAGTAGTAAGCCTAAGATATTTTCTTTTTGGTTTCCAGTTATCCATGATTTCCATTTCAGTCGTTTCTCACCCCGTAACATCTCTCAGGAAAGTATTCAATGAGAGTCGTATCAGTAATAATGCCATTCCCAGTAAGTGACATACAAATGAAGCTATAAATAAAGAACAATTTTATTTCCAATGTGAAGATCCAGTATCTTAAAGTCGGATCGAAAAGTACTAAAACCATAAATACTAACTAGATGAATTATGGATTCTGGAAGGAATAAATTTTAAGCAGGTGTCATTCTCGATTATTTCCTTCCATTAGCTTAACATATTTTCTGAGGCCCCTCAGCAATTTTTTTTCAAATGATTATATATAGGGCATATCATACATTACCATATCTATTTCCAAAGGAGTTATGTAGAGTTAGAGGTGTTAATATAGGTTAATAACTATCCGTTTAATAAAAGTTCTTAAGTAAACTTTATCACATTTGAAATAATTTTTTTTAATGAAAATTATATGACAATGAATTCTACTCATAAGAAAATAATTACAAAGTAAACAAACAAAAAATTGAATTCGTATTTATATTTTGTGAGAAACAAAATCGTAATTTTGTGTTACTTAAAGTCCTAACTAAATATTTTTTTTTACAAATGACATCAATATTACAGAATAGTAAACATTCAAATCCAATTGAGGAGCAAGATTTATTCTTGCTAGAAATATTGTTTGCTTCTCGTTCTCATTCGTGCAAAAGATATCTGTTCAAAGTGAAAAGTGGACAAAGTTCTTTTCACTCTGTCCTAATGTGCGTCACTGAGCCTATTAACATGCCTCTAGAAAAGAACAGTAACAGTATCGAAACATTCACAACAATTTAAAAAAACTACCAATATGAAATAAAGTAATTACTAATAAACAAGACATTAACATGTTCTCAAAGTGTCCTAAAAATCTGAATACCAACCTGCATTACTTTATAAATATGATTTATATCACACAAAAAAAAAAAACTTTTTGACATTTTTCTTTGAACACCGATGATAATGTTTCGTTTCAGTACATTACCCTTAAGGGAAATCAGCTAAACTCCATATTTAAATATTCTATAACAATAAACGTCAAGTTCATTAATGGCTGAAATCGGACCAGTGGGAGAGGAGGTGAAGAGGGGGGGAATTTCGAAAATTCTAAATAGCTCCGTTCATATAAGTCGGACGGAAAAAATGTATAGAACCAATCTTATTGAACATTTAATGTTTTATCATTGTTGTTATATATGTTTTTTTCATTATCTTTTAATTGAATGCTCTATAAATGTTATTCTATGTATATTTTCGGCATTATGAGTATTAACAGGGGTATTTGGATTTTATAATTTTCGCTTTTCAGTAAACCCTCACTCCTAACTATTTTTTTTTACATATGATACCAATATTACAGAAGTATAATCGTCCAAATACAATTGCGGAGCACGATTTATTCTTGCTAGAAATATTGTTTGCTTCTCGTGTAAAAGAGTTCTGTTCAAAGTGAGCAGTGGACAAAGTTTACGGAGACCTTGGGAGGGCGGGAGACGGCTCGCCAATATGAAAGTATTGGAGAAGAAGCAATACGAAGCTCTTCAATTTCCCATCAAACAGTCAATTCCAATTCTATTTTTGACCTTTCAACTCATTAAATGGAATGGAATTTGTTCTCCTTTCACGGCGGCCAACTTGCTCCCAATCTCAGGGGAGCTTATTAAAACGGGTTACAAATTGGTTTGAGAAAAGATGTTGTTTAATAAGAAAGAAAAAAAAAATAACCAAAAAAAGTCTTGTTAAAAATAAGGAATTTTACCAGAGGTAGAATATCTAGTAAATTTCATTTATTCCTTAAGACGTTTAATTAAGTTTAATGATGAATTTTTATCAATCGTAATTTACTAGCTTATTTAATAAAGGATAGTCTATTTTTGTTAAGTATCTCCAGCAAGGGTTTGTTAATTTAACAAGCTAGTCCCCGTGTTGCGGATCATGAATAAATAAAGTGAGTTAATTCTAAAAAATAAATGTAAATAAGTGTGCTCCTGTCACTATTGACGATTAGATAATTTTATACAACGGAAGGATTGAACTAAATTACCCAGGTGGAACTGCCCTTCATATTAAGTCCTAGAACTAGTAACTCTATCTTATGTTTCATACCCGACAATGACCGAATTAGTGCGCAAAGAATTATGAGTCGTTGGCAATCATAAATGTCTGCCGATACTCCTCCGGATTGCAAAAAGGACGTACGAACTAAAATATGACTTCTACGAGTAATTAAAACGAATTTAAGATGGCATTCAATAGCATAGGTAGTTCTAGGGGATTTCAATGCTAATATTGTGAGCATCAGTACCGGGCACACATGTGAGTACATAGTCTTCATGCTTCAACCACCAATAAGGGAACTAGAAGCCTAAGTTTCGTTCTTGATAAAAACCTGGCAGTACAGTGTTCCTGCAAAAAGACAACCTGTATTATACTTGGCCTATTCCTGGTGGCTGATGGAAGAACCAGATTGACCATGTGCTGGTTGATAAAGGACACCAAAGCTCGGAACAAAACATTATAAGCTTCGGGGTAGTCGACTATAATTCCACACTTTCCTTTGCTAGAATGTAATTCATCCATGTTTTAAGAGCATGCTACAGAGGAGCAGTATGAATTACAAAGCTCAAAACAGCCTAACTCAATCACTGTATAAAATATAATTGGCCAACATGTCTGATGTACTTGAGTGCTTTGTCCGGCAATAGACGAGCACTTAGCTGCGGTCTACAATGCAATGAAAGAGGCAGTCCTTCGGGAGATTAGAAAACAGAAAAGTTGTCAGCAGAAGAATGCCGAAATGCTGAGGAAGAAAGCGGAAAGTTAAAGATCGTCAGCCATAGGAAAGTAGACAAGTAATCAAGAGATGGGTATGAGGATCAGATATCTCAGAGTAACTATTTAGTCTCGAAGAGATATTTGAGAAGCTGTGCGAGATGGAACAAGATGTGCACGCCCTGTTCATTCACATCAAAGCAGTTTATGATTCAGTCGATAGAAGCTGTATTTGGAAAATAATGATGAAACTGGGACACATGTCGGACTGACAAGGTTGTGTATCAATGGTTCAAGAGGAAATGCCAGACGTTTTTGACGTTATTCAAGATTGAGGCTAGGTAACTGCTTCTATGGTACTTAACCTTGGAGAAGGTAGTAAGTGGATTGTGATTAACTAATACGTGGAGGTTCCATGGCTAATATATAAGTACGAGTAGGCAAACGAACAAATATCAAGACAAGTTTCACGAGCCTTGAAACTAAGGATCAAACCTCCATTGTCAAAGTTGTACAGATATTTGGCGAGTACCCTGGAAACAATAGTCGAAAGTTTTGAGCGCAAGGAGCATGATAGGCCCAAAGAGGGATGGTGATTTAGGACTCTGGAGAAGGAAGACAAAATAAGAGATAAAGGCAGTTGATACGAACTCTAAGAGGTTGCAATTGGCGGTACATGTAGCAAGAAGTAACCCGGCTACCTATACAATGCAATGAAGTGGCGGTTAGATGAGATTGCTTGACAGAATGAAGGAGGACACTACGGAGTTGCAAGTAGCAGACTGGAAATCCATCGCCTATGATAAGAGGAGGGAGTTGAGGGGGCTGGTTATGGCGGCTAAAGACTTCCAAAGGCTGTAAAGCCAATCGGGTGTAAATATGAATGAATATATTGTTTTGACAACAAAGGCAATGGTGAAGTGTTATTTTAAAAGTAATGGAAATGCATCCAGACAACGATAATGGTAGTGGCATAAATATATTAATTTTTCATAATAAAATAATAAATAGTAAAAAAAAATGTTTTCAAAGTGCCCTAAAAATTTGAATACCAACCTGCATTACTTTATAAATATTATTCACCACACATAAAAATCTTTTTGACTTTTTTCATTGGACACCTATAGTCACTTTTCGTTTTAGTGGATTTCCTTTAAGGAACGATAACAAAGTCCATATTTAAACGTTTTATGTAATAAATAAAGATCGAGTTCGTTAATGGCTGCAATCGAATCAATGAGAGGATAGGTTTAGAGGAGGGATTTTGAAAATTTAAAATATCTCCGTTACTATAAGTAGGATCGAAAAATTGTATAGGACCAATATTATTGCATATTAAATGCTCTAAATATGTTATTCTTTATATATTTTCGGTATCATAAGTATTAACCGAGATATTTGGATTTTATAGTTTTCGTTTTTCAGTAAACTCCCACTCCTGTTACATCATAAACCACTTCATTCTAAGGTTAAAAACAAAATATGGTTTTCATTGAACTTCCACTTTGTGAGATACATTTAAATACGTTATGTGATGGCGTCATGAATTAAGATTTTTCGTTCTTTACTCGAAAATGTAGCTTATTTTTACCATACTCGATATTTAACAGCTTCATGCAACAATAAAGATCGATCGTTTTTGGCTGAAATCGGAAATGGAATGGTAGGGTTATAGTGAGGGGGGGAATCGAAAATTCTAAATAAATCCGTTGTTATGAGTGGGATCGTAAAGTGTTATAGAACGAATATTCTTAAACTATTGATGTTCTACAATTGTTGTTCAATGCATTTTTTCGAAACACAAGCAGGTTATTTGTACTTTCATGCTTTCTGCCTCCAGTAACTGCCCCCTCTTCTACACATCGATAATATAAATATATAATGTTTGGTGAGATGTTATCGCAAGTGTGCTATACCAACCTATGGGGAATTAGCTTAGTTTACACTGCACCTGAGTAACGGACTTTTATTAGGAGTAATCATTTAACTTGGTTTTAGTTCTGAGCGCCTCGATTATCAAAGGATGACAGAGCTTTTGGAATTTCCTATATATATTAACAGAATAGTTGCAATTACTAGTAATGCATAAAATACGATGTATACATATACATACTATAGTATGTGTAACAGAAAATGTAATTTAAAAGAACCACTCGGAGGTATCTCAACAGAAATTTTTTCTTCCAAATTCTTTCATTTGCCAGACTATATTTAATTTTTTATATTTAATTCATTTATATTTAACATGTTTTTTTGGATACAAAGTACACTTTTTTCTGGGCGAACTATGTTCCATCCCGAGTTAGTAAAGTAAACCCCTAGAAAAAGCTGAATGGGTAACTAGCCGGGAAGTATGCAAATTTTGTCGTCTATGTTGCGACTAAAGAGAAGGGATTTATTTTGCTATCCCTAAGTAGGTTGATAGATTCAGGGGAGTTCCCGAAGGATTAGGGGATCTTGAACAGTTCATTACAGAGGCAGATCCAGTGTCATCAACCTCTTCCCACAGCGGCGGTGCATCAATTCCTTTTTGTCTCAACCTCAGTCCGGCACATCCATCAGTCACGACCCATCTCAGTGGTTCGTCAAATACACTCAATCCTAATTAAATTCCTAAGAGGAAATCGCAGGATCGAATCCAAATAATGGAGGATAAAAAAAGTCCGTCACGCAGGGGCTGCTTAGTTATTAATATACAATGGATATTTCCATTGTCGGTTAACGTATGGCACATTGGGGCAACTCCAAAAATCATATTTTAATTGCAAAAGAGAGCAATAAGGTTTATATACAACAGAGAGTTGAGAGACTCCTGTCGCCCATTTTTAATGAGTCAAAAATAATGACTTTTCCCTCAATATATATGAACCAAACAATGCATTTGTAAAACAAAACGTGAACATGTCTCACAAAAAGTCCGTCCCGCAGGGGCCGCATAAACTAATGAGATTTTCCTCCTGTAGTTGTAACTAGTAACACAACACCACCGTGAATATTAAGTGAATACATACAAACAGAATTGACATACATAAAGTCTATATTTGAATTTTAGATATTTCTTCCTTTAGTACAATAACAATTTTAATTTATAGCTTATGTTTAATTTATAACACATTTAGTTATTTTTTTCTGCATAGTACTGGGAAATGCAAAATTCCAATAAAATCACTTTTCATTTTACATTGAATTTTTGTTAATATTACTTTGTAATGGACCAAATGTTAAACAGAACTAATTACTCTGCCCTGAATACTAACATGTGACAGTTTAATTTCAATCATAATGTGAAATTGAAATGTTCACTTTGTTAGAGAGTTAGCTTTTAATTTATTTCTATAATGAACCCTCAAATTGTACCTCGCCCTTTTTGTCTCAAACAAACTTTGTTTCGTTGGCTGTGTGCTGCACTAATCATGGTGTCATCAGAATAAATGTTTGCTGAAATATGCTATTTCCATGTAATTTATTACTGCATTGAATGTGTTTTTCAGACTTCTGAAATGGGAAAAAAAGTATAAAATGATTGGAAGTAGTTAACGTGAGTTAATGTAATGTTGTTTGTAATGTGAGTTAATAATTACTGTTATTTCAGCGTTTTTATGTTAATTGGTTCTCCCTTTCATACTAAAAATTATGACTTGACCAACTAACATTTAAGGTTTCAAAACATATTTTACCTTTCATTTCTTGGTTTTCTCTTATGCAAGTTTGTCCGTTGAGATTGAGTTTGAATTAATTTTGCTTTACGTCTTTGCTCATATGTCTGACACACGTGATTTTACAGAAAAATCAGGCATTGGGGCTGGTTTGATAAATCACTCCTTCAAGTTCGGAAAGTTGATAGTGTTTATCCATGACTATAAACATTCTAAAATTTTGACGACGTATATTGGGCATCTAATGTGTAAATTTAAAAATACCTCAGGGATTTTAGCCGGAAAATATTTTTCTTTTTTTATGACTTTTAGGGGAACCTTTAGAGAAGGTTAATATGATTTTTGTGTGTCCTTTATAGTGCCAACAAGGCACCATAAATTTTTGATACATACTCAAAATGAATTGTCAATCCTATGGGAATTAAGGTAAGTGTCACATATTTCCGATAAACACTTTACGTATAGTTTCTTTCTTCAATATACATAGGATACTATAAATAACTCACTCTGTATTCCAATCATTCAAAATTACATTTCATATTAAGTGTCTGGCTACTTTAAGACGCAAATATCCACTGTATTCCGGACTTGTGACTCAGTCAAAAGGAATCCTTGGTTCAAGTAAGTTCCCTGTGAAAAGCAGAGCACTGAAGATGCGACGAGTGCTCCGATAGTGCCCTGTAAATATTTGTCAATACAAATTTGTGAAAAAAAAACCTGCGATCAGCATCCTACACCATCTAGCACCTCAAAAATGGGTACTTTGATTTTGGTGGATCAACTCAACTAACAGACAACAATAGTAATATACAACCCAAATCTACGGGTATTGGCCGTGTGTTCATGTTAGACATACTTCTAGCATCCTCAGGGCAGTCCCTGAGATCTGAGCCGCAGAGCGAAATGTAAACTAGAAATATGAACATAAGACCAGTTCCCGAAGACTTTGATTGTAATATTGACAAGGACCGTGGAAGTTAATAGTTATATTGCTTTAAAAACTCTAACATTTTTAAGAAATTTAAAGTGATTTCGAGCGTTATTCTCTTCATACTTTAATCTTCTGCGTGGAGTAGTTCCACGGTTGTGCATCATTTGCCCTTTTCGTAGAAAGGGCAAAGCATTAAAACACGTTCTACTGTTAATATTGAAATGTATTAAGGCTATAAAATGCAATAAACTTGTAATCAAAAAGCTCAATCAGTCACTAGAATTTTTATACCACAAGTTGTTCAGACATTCCTTGAATGATCTGGTGCTGAATTAAAGGAATCAGCGTTGTTGGTAACTTATAGAGAAAATCGGAATTTTATCCAGCAAAAAAAAAACAGTGATATACGGCAGCATACAGTGTAAAATTTTAAGGCACTACATACCTTCTTCGTTAGAATTCATGGAGGAATGACTAAGGTACTAAGCGATTTTTGACCAAATTATAGGTCGCAAATAAAATTACAATGCAATTTTTTTAAACGACTGAAACGTTTACCGCAGTGCCTACAGATCAAGAGGAGTATATGTTTCTCCAATTCTGTGGCAATTTAAGGATTTCTATATACGGAGGCGCAGAAAAGGCAATTTTTTTTAATACTCCATTAACACGAATTTTTATTTGACATTCGACTTCTGACATCCCTTATATGACGCTCCCTTCTAACTGAAAAGCTTTCTAAGGTCAAACGTCAAAAATGACAGATATATTGAATGAATTTTCTTCTCCCCGCAATAAATGGAATCCGAATCGCTCTACTTTGAAAAGTACAAGCGTTCTTCTGAAAAGGATCGAATTCCTCACTATATACTCATATTTCTATTTTTAAAACCCCTAAGGTCCCTATCTCACAATAAGATATTTTATTTCGCATCCTTATATTTTATTATTAAAAAAATATACACTTTTTTATTCTGTACTAAATTGAGCCTCTAAAATTCTTGTTGTAATCGAAAACTTCTTAATCGATGACTCAATTTGGTATTAAAATAGGGATCAATAAAGAATGGTTTTTATTAACAATTATTTTCATTCCATCAGTTGCTTTTTTTTACCTTGCGATGGCAAAATGAAAGGAGAGTAGTAAAACAATGCATAACCTTGAGCGCCTCAAAATGCGAGTGTTGTATCCATAAGGAAATGGCTCAACATATACTCCTGATTTCTAGAGCGAAACCTGGTTCTTGTGAAATTATGACGACTGCTTTATTGAAGGAATAAAAGCCGTAGTATATTAGAAGTAGGTATGCATAAGATAGGTCGTACATTATTCCCCAAACGTCTTGGCCATAATTCTCAACTAAAATGATCCTACATTGAGATATCTTCCGGAGAATTCGTTTCAGCTATTAATGTCCCCTTCTTAGAAGCTATTGTAGGCAACTTGTTTCTCGTTTTATGTTATAATCATGGCTTTATGTACGCCTAAGTTTCTTAGCCTTATGTTTCTATTTCCTCAATTACTGATTCACCAACTCGAATTCCCACAAGACCATCTCATAATCCACTCTTTTAATCTCGTAGAGGCATCTTGAAGCTAATTTAGAATACACAGATAGAAAAAGAATTAAATCCACCTTACAGTGTACTTTCCATATTCAAAAGTAATCTGTGGTTCATAATGTAACAATAATATTGAAAATATAGTTAGTTGGAATCTCACTTTAAATTTTTCTTTTTCTATTCACAGACTTTCGTTAAACTGTAGGCATTAAGACACCTCTTTGTTAATAATAATAAATAAATAAAAGTTTTGAACAAGTAAAATAAAAACATAGCCTCCCCAACCCAAAGTCATTCTGTCACCTCAAAAACATAATTAAGAGGTCAAATGCAAATCTCAATGTAAAATATACTGCTTGTTGGGTTCCTTCACATCTTGACTTGCAAGGAAAAGGAAATAGCATTTTAGGAAGCTTGTAGTGCTCGAAAACCTAAAAACTTTATGTACAGTAGCATATATATCTCTCCTAAGGATAGAAAACTAGAAATTTAAAAAAAAAAAAAAAAAAAAAAAAAAAATCATATTTATAAGGTGGAAGTCTAACTGGTCCAAGAAAACCATAAATAAACTGTGACAAATTAAAGAGACTACCACGCCCTGAAATAGGTTATTCTTGCTTTATTCAAATCAAAATGAATATACCCATAGTTATCTATTGAAAGACCTCACCCCAACAGCCTGTGACTGAAAAATATTATCGTCCAAGAAAAGTGATAAACTTTAAACGAACTCCTTGGATACGATGAAGAAGACATAAAAACGCCTACGACTATCCTAAAGCAAACTCATTTGTTCCAGGAAGATCTACCTGCCACTTAAAAATGACTAACTAGTAAATGCGGTATAATGTAAAAATTAAATAAATAAGCGATATATATATAATTTTTTTTTATAGTTGTCCTTTGCGGCATAACTCCAGCGGTGTCTTTAGTGTGGTGGCCCACGATATTTCGCCAGTCTTCCAACCGGCTTCTTCTGGTGGTCATGTTTGGTGCGTGCTTGTGTGGAATGTCGAATTAAGGAGAGGGAATATGCCACAAACGACAACTATAATACCTTCCCAGCGATGGAGTTTAAAACAATGTATTTTTTTTTATGATCATCTTTACTCTGAGTCCCTTATAACCCATTATTTGTAAAGCTACTACTTTTGCAATCTTATTTGCATTAAATGCCTCTTTAAAAGTTGTATTTTTTTTTTCCATTTCTTCCAAAAAAGGAAGCTCTAGTGATTAAAAAATAGACATTTTTTCCAATGCTGCAAACAAAATATCAGAATAACTAAAAGACTTGTAGAACATTATATTACGTTTGATAGTTATGTTCAATTTAGTTTTCTTATTTTATGAAAATATCTGCTTTGCTTGATTTTGGGAGATAACTTACCCACCCGTGATTTTCTGCTTGGCATGATTATGTATTTTTGTTTGAATAATATAGGACTACCTTTCTCAAATATTTGTTAGAGTTTAAAGTGATGGCTTATGTTACAGAATAGTTATCAAGTTCTATATTAGTTTCCAGCATAAAGCCTGAGAAGAAAACAAACATCCACCAAGTAATCTGAGAACATAAATCGAACAACTTCTTGAATCTACTTTACAACTTCGTTATCGCTTTGTCCTATATTATAACATAGAAGTTCTATATTATCATTAGCAATCTCCAATGAAATGTACAAAGTTCTCATCATTATCTCGCAGTCAATATTCGTGCTCCTTGTTGGAGGAAAGTAATATTTTCAAGCCAAAAAAAGTCATTAAAGAGAATAATTAAAATTAAAGCGTTCTCTTGAATTATAGCTTTATATGAAATATTTTGTAACTTTCATTTGACTTTCGGCTTGAATGACTTTTAGGAGAGAATATGCTAACACAGTTTAGCAGCATATTTCAATTACTTTTATGAATCTATTTACGTTGCTAAAAAGTTATTTCAACTCAATTAGTAACAAAAATCAATCACCCAGGGGCTGCGTTAACTAAGCAGATTTCCCACGTACGTCAAGTATTTGTGTTAATCTCAAGTCGTAAACGTTCAATGAGAACAATAAAAGGAATTTAGTCTTCAAATAAAGTGCTTAATGATATAACAGCTTATTGTTAATATGACTTGAGGGTTTACTGAAGGCCGAAAACTCAATAATGCAAATATGTCGGTTAATAATCAGGATAGTGAAAAAAAATGTACATAACAATAATTATAGAACATTACATATTCAATAAGATTGGCTCTTTACAATATTTCGATCCAAAGCGTAAAAACAGAAATATTAAGAATTTTCGAAAGTCCCGCTCTGAACTCACACCCGATTTCAGTGGTTAATGATACTGCTATTTAATTTTACATAAAACGCTTAAATATCGAGTCTGGTAACGATCAAACTAAAATTGTGACAGCTTGAGTGTTGTTAACAGACAACTAAATATATATATATAGAATTAAACGAGCCTCATTTTCGTCACCTCCTGGGTAAGACTGATGGGCATTTGAGAAAATTTTCGAAAATCGCGTCTTGAGTACGACCTCAATAGCTGATTTCCATGAATGGAACTCTTCTAAAACAGACATAAGAGATTTGACTGAATCAAGATGTGTTAGAGGTAAACTTAGTTTTGAACTAGTTGGTGTTCCGATTATTCTCAAATGACCTGTAAACTTCAGTAGACAACCACAAATTAATTAATTCTATCTTATTTATTATTAATTTTCTTACTGAGGGAGCAAGTTACTTTTCAATAGCCACTACTTCTGGAACACGACCAAGACCCGTGCTAAATACAGTTTTTTTTTTTTTTCAACACATTGATTGTGGACGTCAATGGAGGTATAGGCTTTATTTTATCCATGTAATACTACATATCTATGATATTCAATTAGTTCGTTAGTCCAAAAACAACCAAGAACTTACTTCAATTATATAAAAGTACCATCGTAGGTAAAAAGTTTAGTTTCATTCATGATCAAATGTGCTTATATATTCAGAAACCCGTAAGAATTTGATGCGAAGATGAGAGTTTCTCCTACAACAGGTGCACTTGTGTCCATTCAGAATTCACCATTACATATGTGCAACTTAAATTGCATGGCACCAAAATAGCTGGACAGAACAAAGGATTAATCAAGACAGACATGCCTCTTGAATAACATCTTCCATAGAATTATGTAAATAAATATTTAATATAATAATATACTAAAAGAGGCTTGTGTAGTAACCACGTTAAATAAGCAGATTCCTAAAATGCAAGGGATAGAAAATGACGTCACCACACTTTATATTCTTCATTTCACAATTATTAAAAACGTAATAAAAACAAGTCTAGAGACTGAATATTACATAATTACTGACATAATAGCTTACAGTGGAAAATCGAATGAGTAGGGGGTGGGGATTTACTAAGGGTAGAAACCTAAAAATAACATAGCTTCGTTAATATTCTAGTTAGAGCGAAATCTATACAACAAGAATTGCAGGAATACGTTGATTAACAATATTCGTTATATAAAGTTAGTCGATTTTACCCGGACTCTTGGAGATCCAACTTTAGCATTAAGCGGTAGTGAGTTTTATTTTTAAATAAATTTATTAAACATACAATTGGTTTGCGATCAAATAAAATCGGCAATGGTAGAAATCTTGTAATATTATTTTATTGTATATTAACTATTTAAAAAAATCAGTTTCGTTCAAACTTATATATGTATTTTATCATGATCTAAGGATTATGCATTGTAATCATTCCAAAGGAGTTCTTTTGCAATACAATACTCTTCTAAATCAAAGAGATGTTTGATGCCTTCAAAGTATTCCTTTCTAGGCGTATAGGAGTCTCGTTGTAACGGCTGAAATCGGGCCAGGAGTGACGATTTAGCAAAAGGTTATAACCGTGAGTCAGATCGAAAAGAATATATATCACCAATCTTGTTAAAAGTGCAATACTTATATTGCAACTGTTCTATATGTTTTTCAATAATTTGAATACTAATTGAGATATCTCTATTTATTATTATCCCCTCTAACACCCCCCTCCTCCCACATTGAATGTTTAAATATCGAGTTTGGTATTGATCAGACAAAGATTGCGACTGGTAGAGCAACAAAGTTTAAAGTTTATTAGGAACTTCGGTGTGAACAATCTATTCATCAGTTTTAAGGTTAACTGAATGCTGACCTTATTAAAAAATTCTTCAAAGAAAATGCATGTTGGCACTGATATGACAAGGTAATATCAAATGTGTTACTTATTGAACCTCTGCCATCATTTCCCTTTTCGAATTGCTGCTATTCTCCTAATAAACCCCTAGCATCAGTCCCTGGGGTTATTTAGCCATCTGAGCCTGGGCCTTTATTTGTCCTCTCCAGACCAAATATAATGTAATCACTAAATTGCCCCGTTCTCACGTGTAATATGTAGAGAGCTAAATATTAATAGACTGTCTCTTTTGTTGCAGGAGCTTATAACTTTTCAGATGAACAATATAATTTATTCGGTTAGCATAACGCTTATAATTAAGTTTTGTAAACGTAGCCCCTAGCTATGGATGTATTTGGAATAATATTTATAATATATTTAGTGTTCATGCTCATTGTATATATGTTTGTTTTGGTTTGAGATATTTAAATTATTTTTTTAAAGGCTCCTGGCAACTATCTCCACCCTTGCCGATGTCTGACCATGGCGTTCAGGTAAGGACGTGGCTACCTACCTCTGATCGGTTTTATTTAATTCATCTCAGTTATATAAATGAGGTACCTTGTTCTCATCACCGAATTTCTTAAAGTGTTCATACTTTTCAGGTGATACTATCATGCGGTGCTGTTCTATCTCGTATTTAAAAACCCTTCTTATCAATTTCAGCCTTTCTGGGTCACGACTTGTGCAATCGTTTATCACGTGTAGGGTTGTCTCGTTTCTTTCACCACAATCGCATACAGCTCGTATCCTTTTTTTAAATATGCTCAGGTATGACCCGAAAACTCCGGAATTTAAATTATAATATTTAGTATTAATTGTATTATACAGTTAAATTTGAGTCCCATTGCAATACCTTGTATATATGGAAACAGTGCTGGAACCTACCCTCGGAACTTGTTTAAGGAACTTTCCCGATTTTTTCCACCCCGCATTATCAATGTTGCTGTTTTTTTTACTGAAAGCGGCACTCATTTGTATGTAATTGAGATTCAGTCTTCGCGTCCTGGTTCGTAATCCTAGCTAGTTCTATCCTTCCTAGCGATTTGACAGGTTGGTAGAATTCCAAAAGTCCCATCTATACCTCTTTCCTACCCTAATTTCTTTCCTCATCAACCTTAATCCGACGTATGTCAGCTTCTCCTCCAGGTGAGCCTATGGATGTTATCATATTTTGTTAGCTTTTCTATAATCTTAGTTTTTACTCCATTTTCGCCTCAGTTTTACCACTAGAGGACTGCTTGCTCATTTTTTCTCAACATCTCTTCTTTTCTTTATTTTTAATTAACATAAATTAACTCTAATCTTCATGTAACCCATGAAAGGCATAATTTGGTCGCTCATACACTACAATGTCAAATGCCCAAGTCATTCTTTTCCTCTTCTTGTCATCATTTAACCCCTGAAACTTATTAATATAAGCAATGTAAGTACACTGTAAGATTTGATAATAAATACTAAAACATGAAAATCTGAAATGAAAGTAAATTGGAGGAACTAATAGAAGATGGGATGAAATATTGAAAGACACTTGAAAATGGAGGAGGACGATAAAATTGGTTTCCCTTTTAGCCTTCTCCATTCCCGTGGCTCTTACATCGAGTTATCGGCAGCAATCCCTTTTATTAGCTTCTCTCCAATATATATATTACTCTTGTTTCCATTCAACGAGACATCGAGTGGCATTTGAGTCTGGAAAACCAAGGTATAAAGGACAAGAAAGACGAATAGTTGGCTGTGATCAGCTGATCTCGAGCACAAAAGTAAGGCAAGGCAATGCCAATTGAATTGAAGGAATTGGGGTAATACAGCTGCCTTAAGTGATATCAGGGTTGTTCTATCCACTTTCTAAGCTCTTCAACCTAAAGGGAGCAGCTTGATAAGAGAAAGCTGAATCTTGTTATCTGATGTCCTATTCAAGCCTATCTTTAAAATTAAGATCATTTTCTCAGACTAAAAGGGAGATCAGCTTACTCTAAAAGTGATAGACCATTTTGGAAAGGTAGATTAAATCATGCTGAATACAAGCTAAAGTTATAAATAAATATAACTTATTGCGATGAACAAGCATTGTGAAATTTTCCAAGCACAAGCTTGCATCTACAAAAGCGGACAAATTATTTAATGGAAACGCGCTCAGGGATTGACTAGCGATGTTATAGTGCTGCGAAAATTAAGTAATTTATAACTACGTATATTTAAACACGTATTTAAGAAGTACAAAGAAAATGAAGGCATCCCTGCAAAGGAGTTGGCACCAATTAGCGGGCCAGTTGGCGTCTGGAAACTTCTAGAACCCTCGCCAGGCATATAGTCCCCCAATCACCCAGCAGTGGCAATTTTTTTTATTTCTTTAATTGAACATCAGCGCGTTCTGTGCATTTCTTAGTTAAGCATTAGTGAAGTTCAGTTTTAGTTGAACATCAGTTCGGTGCAGAGTTCAGTGAACAGCTGTGATTCGATTGCTCATGAGTTATTGTGCTGTGTAATAAAAAGTTAACAGTGCACATTGTGATTAGTAGTGAAGATTAATCTACCAAGAATGTTAAAAAGACTAGAAATAAATAAATGAATAAATTTTGTAGTGATAAAAACGCTAATGTTTGTGTATTTAATATCGCAATCCAAAAGAACCCTAGTAATCAACGTTTATTGTTTTTTTTAATAAACGTAAAAATGTTATCGGAATCAGCAAAATAAAAAATATAGATCCCAAAAGAGTTAAATTAGAAAATACCGTTAAAAAAGGAGTGGGGCTGAAGTCATCTAGCCCGAACTCTAAATTACGCTCATAACTAAGCGTTAAAAATTTAAAGAAAAAGCAAAAAAAAAACTACAAACTCCACGACTAAAAGAGTATGTAATGGGCAATAAATTATTTTCTATTTAATTTACTACCAACTTAGCTTAAAAGAAAAGTTTTTAAATATAAATATATATATATATATATATATATATATATATATATATATATACAATATAATTCATTGACTAAAAAATCGTAAAGGGAAGTATGAAAGACCACTAAGGTACGTGTATATATTAGATTATTCATAGACCAAGCAGGTAAATTTAGCAACTTTTGGATTCTTGTTGATATTAATGTGAAAATTCTTGCGGACTATGATGTAAAGAATATTTTTGTAACATATAATATCTGATTCTACGAAATTTGATGTGTGAGGCTTTCTAAATAATAAAAAGTATACATACATACATTGGCGATTCGTTGTCTTCATCAACATTATTCAGAAAAGGGAAGTAACCATTAGCCTTACACTTTAGATTGGAATTTATGTGATCTCAGGTCGTGTTCAATGTTTCAATTGGGTTACCTAATTGTTCCTGAAGGAATATATGTTCTGAAAAGTCCGCAAAAGGTGCTTTCTAGTGTTGTATTACAATATGAAGATTTAAAAAACAATGTTTCTGCAATTAAGGGGAAAGGTGATTACATGGAATTTTACACTGTTAATTACAATTTTCAATTCTATACTGCGCTTGCGAATTTGCTTACTTATAAAAACGTTGAGGTAGTAACTGACATTATATTGCAAAAACCGAGCAAGCCTGAAAACAGCATACCTTGCCATTTAGAATTAACCGTTTCCACCTTGCTATTCCCTTCAGCACAGAGAAGGGAAATGCTCTCGGTCCCACCTATGCTCCATTAATGGATGAAAGTACATTTCGAATAAAATATTTTGCTGAAAAGCAACCATTTCATTCAGCCCTGATGATATTTTTCGTACTAACTACTCTCAAAAATGTCAATTTAGAATGATCGACGTCTCTCAGAAATGAGAAATCACTCGATTTGTGTCAAAACGTTACTGAAGAGTAACGCTTAAAAAATGACCTGAGGTGTGTCCTCGGCACCCATGGATCTAAAATGCATATTCGGAATTCTAACTAACAACTAAACACGATATCTGCTTACGAATTCCTTCCTTTTCAACTCAGCAGCAATTAAAAATCAGCTCGTGAAACGTCATTACCCTGGACTGACTCACCTCGCAAAGCCAAAGAAAAACAAACTTAAAGTCCTCCAGGCACTAAGCAACAATGTCTCGTTGTCTATTAGCATTATACTCTGCCAGAATCAACTTCTTCGCCGCAAAAAATCAATGTTTCTACCCTCCTATGTCTCCAGTATCCACAACTCTTCATTATTCACTGTTACCAATGAATCTCTTACCAAAGATCTAAAAAACATGGTGCATGTCATAGTCTGGACAACAATAAATAAGGGAAGATCTAAAACTTCTAATTAAATTTAACAACCGAGATTTGAATAAATTTGTTAATTCAATATTTTATATACCTTTTTTATTTAGCTTAAGATGTTTATGTCTGGCGTGAAATTATAAAGCTAACACTCGTAGTTTGATGATTCATATTCCTAACGTTGGAAGACATTGAGAAAAAAAAAGGAAAAAAAGTCCGTCATGCAAGGGCTATGTATTAATTATATAGATTTCCAACTTGTAGAAATGTCACCCTGCATTTTGTCATATATAAACAGATGGCAACAAGTGCACTTTATATTTTTCATTACTGTTTTTCTATAAACATTCCAAAAAAACTTGAAACAACATAGACATACAATTTGTTGTGATACAGTAGCATAAGATGAAAGTAGGGATGGTAGTTGAGGTAAGGCCTAAATCGTACAATTACAAAGTTCATATTCGAAATATAGAAAAATGTAGGTAACAATTGTTGGGCATTAGTTTATTAGTTTAATTGTGCAACATTTTTCGACTCATAGTAATTGACGCATAACCGATTTTGTATTAACACCAATACTTTAAAGCCCAGTTCATCCCATTAACGGACTTAATCTTAATTTCATAAAAACCAATAAAAGGGTATTTATATGAATAAAAAATAAATTGAAAATAAAAAAATCTGAATATCTCAATTATTATGAGTTGATTCGAAAAATGTTATATAACCGACATAGTTGCAAATTTAATTTTCAACCCATGGTGGTTAGACCCATTTTTTCCCATAACTCAAACATTGATATCGGTTTTTTTTTTTTTTTTTTTTTTCACCTTCAGTAAAGCTCACTTCTCTTCATATTACATTTCCAGGAAGCCAATATAGGACGAATCATCTAATTCCAAACTCCAATACATCGTATTGTTTTTTGAGTAACATAAAAAATCGGGAATATCTCAGTTATTATGACTTGAACCGATAAATAATATACATCAATCTTGATGTAAATTTCATATTCCACAATGGCTGTTCTACTTATATTTCTCATGAGATTCTGTTGTAGCAACTATATCAATAAACAACTCTTGTCCAGCTTATGCTTTCATACAGGCTTCTAATTTCAGGATAAATAAAAAAAAATGGAATCCTTAGTAAAAAATATAGAGGTAGAGGAGATCAATAGTTTGTCAAACCAACATATAGGAAGTCTGCTTAGCTAACGCAGCCCCTGCGTGATGTACTTCTTTGAGCTACAATATGGATGGATTTCGATAGAACTCGTATCATCATTTACTCGAGACGGTGTAGTGTATCTAGGATATTGATCAACATCATATTGCTCCCCTCGCAACTAAACAAACAAACATTTGCTCACCATAATGTTCGCTGATATTGGAATGGAAAAAGAAAAAGTCTGTCACGCAGGGGCTCCGTAAACTAAGCAGATTTCCCACGTGAAGTTTTACAATAGAGAAATCTCCATACTGGTGACACAACACTACAGTGAGTAAATACAAACGGTAATGAGAAATCTTTTAGTTAATTTTAATAAATTCCCAACGGAAACGGCTTCTGAATTGTAAGAATAATTTATATATTAATAACTCAAACTTAACTAGTCCAAGAACTAAAGAAGGGAGGGGGCTGATGAACAGAACGTATTTGCATAAATCTGACAAAGTAAAAGCTGAAACGACAGGTAAGGTTAGAAGAAGCTTCCACCAGAGCCGAACAGTTACGGAAACGGCCGAACTAATCCGAACAATACCCTACAACACGTCCCACACACTTAATAAAAATTCAAATACATATCTCGGTTAATATTCAAGATAGAGAATAAATGTATAGAACAATATTTATAGTACATTTAATGTGTAATAAGATTGGTTCTATACAATCTTTCGATCCGATGCATAATAACGGAGATATTTCGAATTTTCGATAATCTCGCCTCTAAACCCCCTCCCTCTATTCCGATTTCAGCCATTAACGAACATGATCTGCTAAAAATAGGTTCGTGACTGGTATATTCAAGTAGGTTGTCAATTGCCTTACCTTTTAGATGAAGTACCCATGCAACAGATATAAGTCAAGCACATTTATATTTAATGTCTCTCAAGGAACCAAATACAAACAAAACTTCGGCACCTAACATAGGACTAAGTACGTCCCCTTATAGGATATGAAGATTGCTTATAAAGATAGTGCCTTAATCATCTGTTAGTAAAATGTAGATTTCCTAAGGTTTAATATTATTACATTTCTGGACGTAAACTCTTTATCAAGAGATTTATTTATTTTGCGGCCTAATGGTGAGATTTGCCACGTGCTTGGTGGAAACCATTTTCCTCCAAGAAGATCCATCTTGACAGTGCCGTCATATTAATTCTCAAGGCTCTGGTGTCAGGGGCGTCCCCTAATTCTGCTCCTCAGCCTCCTTCATGAAATTCCCTCTCTAAATACATTTTAATTAATTACTATTCGTCAGCTCATGCGGAATCATCCTCTTCCTGTGTCGCCTTCCTGAAATTTCGTTACAATAGCTCAAATCGTCTTACTTATCACGCCTGTCTCACTCATCAGCAGTCTAAACGCTTAATAGGACTGTAATACTGTTATGACAACCATGTAAGCTCATTATTAACTTATTAGAGTATAAAATTTATGTACTTATACATAAAAGAACAGGTGTTTTTGTAAGGATATAGTTCGGCTAGCACTTAATGATGAACGTTTTAATATTTATCAATACAGTGATAAGTAACAATGTCCTAGCTTTATTCTCAGTAATTTAGTTTTATGTTTTATTATTATTATTTGTTTTTTAAATCTCGGGTTTACCTTGATTTTATTATAGCGAGGGTTACTACCAACCACTATGTGCAATTATGTTTTGTTATTTTTTAATCGGAATTTAAAAAGTTTCGGACAATTCTGGCAGTGTCTAACAAAACTACATTATGTGATAATCTTATAAATTGCTCAGGATAATTGAGATAGTTTGTTGTCTTAATTGTGGTCTTTGGAATTAAGCCATTTGTTGATATCACGACTGCAGTGACAGTGACAGAATCCATCTTGTAAAGAGCTTTTAGCAGATTTCCCTTAAGGGAAATCAGCTTTTGAGGTCGTACTCATGATGCGAGTTTCGAAAAATGTCTTCAAATGTCCATCGATCCTACCCAGGAGATGACGAAAATGAGGTCCGTTCAAAATTATATATATATATTTGTCTGTTAACGCTCTAGCGGCCGCAATTTTTGTTTGATCGTTACCAAACTCGGAATTTAATCGTTTTATGTAAAAAGGAAGATCAAGTTCGTTAATGGCTGAAATCGGACCAGTGGGAGGGGGGGGGGGGGGTTAGAGGGGGGATTTTTGAAAATTCAAAATATCTACGTTAATATTCGTCGGATCGAAAAATTGTATAGAATAACTAAGATAGAACAAATTAAATTTACTATAAATATTGTTCTATACATTTATTCTGTACCTTGATTATTAATCGAGATATTTGCATTTGTATTCTGCGTGTGGTCGCCAGGAGTTGGCTATGTTCGGACTTTCCGCCGAGAGCTCTAGCGGCCGATTCCATAACTATTCGTCCCTCGTGAATAGGTTTAGAGGTTAGGTTAACTGTTTTTTGGGGCGAGAAACTACTGGGTTATTACGCCCTAAATAATGTTTTAGGTTTAGAGGTTTCTTACTACTACAGTTGTTATAAGGCAGATTTCTCTATTGTAAAACTTCACGTAGGAAATCTGCTTAGTTTACGCAGCCCCTGCGTGACGGACTTTTATTTCTATAGATAAACCCTGGTATCTTCTTATTTTCTCGGGCTAAGACTTACGAATATTCTCATCATTTGGGACACCGATATCCATTATTTATTATTTTTTCCCATGTCAATTACAAGAATATCATACCTATTATGATGGACAGTATGATCCGTCATCATGCCAATACATTTTTTTTTGGGGTGGGGGAGATGTAACGATAATAAGGGACCTCACTGTAAAGCATGCCGAATTTAGTAGCTACCGCCTGGGGGAATATTTTTGCCACATATTATTATTATTAAGTCCACTCATTGCTGCTATAGCTAATTGGGACGGGTTATCGAAAATATTTCTAAACACATTTTAATATATATTGAAATGTTATTTCTTTAAAAATATGTCGGTTGCTTGTTTTTAATGGACAGACTGATTTATAAATATCTAAGTGATATTCTATTTTTGTTTTTTTTTAATTTTTATATTGAGTCATATAGAGCACTTAATATGAGGATATCCTTTGAAAGTCGGTCTGTGATAGACAAAATAAATACTAAAAGTGAAGGTTTTAACGAAATCACCTACCTCAAAATAAATCTAAATCGTCCAATACAATCAAATAGTATAAAAAACATATATTAATCCCAACCTGGATTTGCTCCTGAATACAAATAATACACAGATATTTTTAATCTCATGAACTACCATGGCTTACAGGAAAAGAACGTTGGGGTTATTAATATTAAGTTCTTCTTAATAATGATGTTCTTCTTAATGAAATATTTTGAATTTTACAAATTCCCCTCTCCCGCCAGTCTGATTTCAGTCAATAACGATTTTGGTATTTATTTTCAAGTTAAACGACTAAATATCAAGTTTGATAACGATCAAACAAAACTTGCAACTGATCGTTGATTGGCAAATATATATACATTGTATAATTTTGAAGGGACCTCATTTTCGTCATCTCCTGGGTGGGATCGATGGGCATTTGAACAATGTTTTTGAAAATCGCGACGTGAAAACGACCTCCCTTGAGGGAAATCTGCTAATTGTCTGAGTATGCAAATGGATGGATTCATATTCAAATCATTGGACTAATGTAAAGTAAAACTCAAACAATAAAATACCGTTTGATAACTGGAAATTATAATTATACTATGAATCAGAGATATAAATCAGTAGCCATAGAAGTGTAATAAGAGGTAAGCCAAGACCAAAACATTAATTACATGCCATCACATAGCAATCCATAATATATAACATTATGAAGTTAATTGTTAGCTATTAGTCTGCTGCTATGATTTAATTTGCTGTACGTGATTTTAAGTCATTTGTAGTTTGGTTGCTGAAATTGACTCCACTTTGTTGCTAACAACCGTTCATTGAGACTATCATTGTTTTCCATCGTAATTCGTCGCTCTTAGCCGGTTATTTATGAAACTTTCTTTTTCCGTGACAAGGAACATTTTGTAACAGTTCCTGTATTACTTTAATAACTGTTTCACTTTAGACGTATCACAAATATTTTGTATGCCGAATCGCAGCTCATTGTTCATTTCAGGACCTTTTTTCTGTCAACATTGTTTCTAAAGTTTATCTTCCTTCTGTTACAGATTTAAAATTCAAGTGTGAATATTCATGAAATTGGCAAGGCATTGTCGAATATCATTCTTTTATCCGAAATTATATTTCGCAATGGATCTTTTAAAAATGAGTAAACACTGACTGAAATAAAATAAACTACACACAGAAAACCACATGCATGATGCAATATCTTGTTGTTTAAAACCTCAAAATTTTAGATAAATTGCAATTTACTAACGGCATTGTAAAATCTACAATATTTTGTTCGTGAAACTTAAAGAAATGAAAAACGTATTCATATTTATTTTCCTGCAGCACCAACTTTAGCGGGAAGTCGGATAGACGAAAAATTAGAATCAAATTGATCAGAAAGCTTTATACGACTTTTTGTGGACGTATCTACTTTAATCGGAAAAACAGGCAATAGAAACCAACTGTCAATTCTTCTTTATTAGTAGCTACTGAATGTCATCCCAACTCCGCATGGGGTGTCCTCCCGGGCGGTCGCTCAGCGAGCCCAAAATCGTTACCCAGGAAAACACACCTCGAAATATTGAGGGCTGCGTTAACTAAGGAGATTTTCCACGAGCGTCACGTATTTGCATTTACCTGGTAAATAGGAAAATCTGCTAATCGAGCAAGATCCGAACTTGGCAACTCTAATAAGCTGAGAAGCGTTTACGCAGTGCAACAATGTCGACCCCTATTTGTATATACATTTCTATAAATTTGAAAAATTGTGTACGGAACGTGTGTTTTTTAGGAGCGTCCAAGTAAAAAGATATCTTGGACGTACAACTAGGTTTTATCATGTATCGAATGTGAATAATGTGTCTTTCTAAACGAAATACCTATAATAAACTCAAATAAGTTATTTATTGAATGCAAACGTCAAGCGACAATAGTTAGTTAGCAATAATATAAAAGCTCGTCAAGCGAGGCATACCATTACTAAGAAGATTTCCCACATGCCTATTTACATTTCTCTCAAAACTTGTTCAATGAGAACAATATTTGGCATTTAGACTTCAAAAACAGTGCTTCATAATATGACGTGCCTATTGTTAACTTGACATGAGTGGGAGTGGGGGGTTTACTGAGGGCCAAAAACTAAAAAAAATTCAAATATCTGGGATAATAATCAATTTTTCGATCCGACGCATAATAACGGAGATATTACTGGTTGGATATCAGCCATTAACGAACTTGATCTATTGTTTTGCATAAAACGTTTAAATATCGAGTTTGGTAACGATCAAAACAAAATTGCTACCAGTAGAGCGGACAAATATAAAACATATACGTAACAACACACACAAATACATACATATATATATATATATATATATATATATATATATATATTCTTCAAATTTTCATGACATTTTTTCAGGTAAATTTTATTGATACTGCTCTACATGTTTCGTAGTATATACCACATCTTCAGGGGCAATCCATTTCTGAAATGGACTTCGCTCGTTAGAGTGCGAATCGTTTCATGAGAACGACCGCAGTAGCTGATATCCTTTAAGAAAAATATGCTAAAAAGATAGAAAACTCAAGTATATGTATGCCTATTTCCTGCATAAAAAACTTAAATGTTCCCCTGTCGTAAAACACTATAGTCTTTATTTCATTAATATGTTTATCAACATTTTTTAGAAGGAATAAAATACTGACCGTGACCTATTTTACACGCTAAATCAATGGTTTGAGACCAGTAGCAGGAAAGAAAAAAAACTTTTGTAACACACACACATTTTGTGTGTGTGTGTGTTGTAAACATCCTTATTTCTCAGGAAAATTAGACAACCGTGCCTTTTATTCAGTGTGAGTGCGAGGTGACATTCCAAGCTTAACATCATTTCTCTGTTTGACCGTCTTCCAGAAAGTCCCAGCTGGAGTGAAAGGAGGCATCACAATTTTATTCTGTCCCCAACCCTCAACTAAGACTTTCTTCAAGGACTTATACTTCTCCCTTTAACTTTTAGGTTCTTCAACAGAATTTTGGCGTGTTATCTTCACTACTTCAACTTTACTTCACCTTGTCACCGCCAGCTGACATTAATTGTTTGAGGCGCTTTCAACCATTTTATTGAATACCAAACTTTTCTCTTTGAATTGAAAATGACTTAAGTCGTTATACCTTTCTGAAAATTTGTCTTGTCTCAAGGCAATCTGAATCTTCTCCTTTACGAATATCCCCTTAAGGATTATATAATTTCTGTAGTTCGAATAAATAAAACGAAAAATTTTAATGGTATGAGTGAAACAGCAAAGATGTTCTCCAATGGATGGTAGGCGAAGGACGAAATACAGATTAAAAAAATGAAGCCAAAATAATCAATCGTGCCGCATTTAGGATAGATTGTTTGGGGAAAAGATATCAATGAAATCACGTTGGAGAGACACTAAAGCCAGTAACTTTCAGCTAGTATCTTGTGTAGCAAGATGACGTCGAGGTGTCACCACAAAGGAAAATTCCTTAATAAATTCTCCTCATGGGAAATCTGATTTGATTGAGTAAAGATTTAAGATTATTTAAGATAATTTACACTCAAATCATTATTTCTGAAGAGGGTTTTACTTGATAAAACGTTGCGTACTCTATTATGAAGCAAATTGGATTTAATTCCGATATAACTCTGTAATAAATTAAATGACCGAGGAAGTCTACGAGTTTATTTAAATTAAAGTGTTTTTGTAATGGTGTGTTTTTTTATTAAACTTAATTAATTTAAATGACAGATAAATCCTCCAGAAAATTACAGGTATTCTATCACCTAAGAACGTGATATAGTAATGTCTATGCTTTATCAATCGCAGTCAAAGATAAATTAAATTATTTATTAACGTCCACGTTTAGCAGCTACAACTAATTGGGAGGTGTTATCTACGAGTTACCATCCTTTTCTATCCAGTGTGAGACTAAGCATTTTATTTAAATAGTTCGTTACTAAATAAATCCCTATTCCCAAGCGGGAGTCTAACTCGCTACTCAAGGTTTATCATGCGAGATTAAGGCCAACAATTTGGCTCACACGGCTAACCTGAGCCCCAGGAGGCAGAGATGTACAAACACAAACGTAATGAAATCTAAAACAATATTTAGAATTTCGTTATATCGATTGTGTTAAGGTGAAAAGAATAAAAGAATAGCTTTCGCAGCAAAGCTATTCCGAAAGGAAAATCATCAATATATTGGCCCTGTATATTCTTTTTATATTCAATAAAAGATTTAACTTGTTGACTGTGCCCTTTAAAGTGAGAGATTACGAATCAGGATCAATAAAAAGGCATTTTCCTCCACGGAAATCTATTATGGAAAGTACACTTTCAAAGAGCACGCCTCATCATCAGTAGAAGCAGAGAGTGCTGACCTACCTAGTGACTCTAACCAGGCACTGATGATGGAGATTTACTTTTGAAAGTGTACTTTGCATCTTAAATATCTAATGATGACAAGGCCTTTTTATTGATCTTGATCAATTGGCTCCTCTGTTGTCCATCATCTCAGGAAGAAAAAAGAAAATGAAAGTATTATCGTAGTTCTTTTTCAAAGTTTTTTGAGTTAACTTGTGAATGAATGAGAATGTTTTTATTTGAGCTGTGTGAGAGGGGCCCCTTTTTTTTGTTTTACATTCCACCCCCCCCCCCTAAGAAAGATTGCGAGGTAGAACCCTACCTTAGCACTTAGCTTTTTTTTTTTATAAGGGTGATAAAAAAAGTCTTAAACTCGACATCCTTTTGATGGTACCCTCTCGTAAAATGGAATCCTCGAATACCTAAAGACGTGAATTACTCCTTGAATTCCGACATTCACAATTCTAGGAATTTCTAGACGATTTGTAGAAAGGCAATTCGGTTTAACGAAGAAGAGCACTATTTCACCAACGACAAATGTAACGATTGAAATGAAATGTGTGTTATTTACATTAAATGTTATCATCACATAATAGGATACATCATATAGTTTTCTTTTCTATTATCTATTTTTCTAGCAATTTTCAAATATATTGCCATTTACTTTCATGGCAGGGATAAATTATATATACATATATATATATATATATATATATATATATATATATATATAATTTTGAACGGACCTCATTTTCGTCATCTCCTGGGTAGGATCGATGGACATTAAAGATAATATAGGTGGACCATACAGCTACCCTCAGAAAGAGGGGAGTTTATTTTGTTTGTTTGTTAGTATAAAATGTATCAATTTAAATAATTTATAGAATAAATAAGTTTCATTAACAATCTTAATACAACTCAAAATATGTACAATTTTGTTTACAACTAAAAAACTTCCATTTATTTCTTTGTTGACATGCAAATTTATTAAAGGATGGCAAGCTTTAAAAATAATGAGAAACTTGTCTCTACTTTAAGAGGCAATGTACTTGATCATGAATTATTATTCATTTATGACGAGCATTTAGTACTTTTATTTAATAATTGAACATTTTTGAAAGTATTCATCTTGTGTATAAAAACATCCGCCATACATGAAGTTCATTAGTTTAATTTTAAGCAAAGAGCATTTCTTAATAGATTTGAAAAATTAGGGGAGAGGGTTAAACATTTTTACTCCTGGAAATGATACGCATTTCTCGAACTATTTATGTTTTGGTTGGAGGGCTTCAAGCATATTTTTGTATGTTCCTTTATGATTATGTTTTATACTATTTTTGTAAAACAAGTTCATGTTTCACAAACAACATGGGACTCTCAACCTTCAAGTTCGGAAAAAGAAAAATGCTGAAAAGAAGTAAAAATAAACTTTTAAGACGATTTAAGTTTAAACTATTCTCTATTGCTCGTGTTTATTATATTAACACATTAGTTTGTAAGGTAGTTCAATAGTGGACCACCTCCCCCCACTTATTCCCAAGATTTTAACTTATTTCATCTCACTCAATGCGTTATCGTTAGACCTGGCAAGATCACGTTTTAGTTGCCCCTTTCTACCAACTAGGAGGAAAATTGTCTTCAAAGTTAAAGTTAAAAATCTGTTTATTGTGCCTACTGAGAAACAAAATGACTTTTCTTCAACAACATTAGTTCATACTGGCATTAAGGAACTCATTTCAACGTGTAATATACAGACAATCATTAAATAACCAAAACAACTAAGTAATATTATAATGTAGCAGGAGTTTTGGCTACAAACTTGATTTACTTAGTTGAATTAAAGGATAGTTGTGTGACGGACTTTTTCATTTTAATTTAAGCGAGCGGTTTATAAAAATTTGTAATAAACTGATAGCAATGATACTGCATTACCAACGTAGAATAAAACGCAACTATAAGTTGACTGTAAGAAATTTATAACTTGTTATAGATTCTTTCCCTAATTTAATATCATGAATCCTCTCAGATATGTAAATATGAAACATAATATTACGTAATGGAGTTGGTTAGCATCAGTGCTAAATAAGCGTTATTGTTGGTTAACTGTAACGCGAATACTAATAATATCAACAAAGTACATACAACACGGAATGAACCCTAAATAGGGGCCATTATAGGCCAACTTTCATTATATAAACATTTAGAATACACGTTTGTACTTTGGCAGAATTAGAGTGGTATTTTAATAAACATGACACCTCAAGTGCAGTTCATGCTAAACCTATTATAATTTAAAAGAGAGAGGCGTAATTCAATGTACTTCTATTTTTTCTAGCAGATATTCAAAAATCAATGGTTTTTGAAATTATCTAATTTAATTTTCACCGATATTTTATTGCATTTGTCGCTTTCTATATTAAAAGGAATATTCCCTACATATATATACATATTTTTTTTGTTTATTTATTTATAAAGGAGCACCCGCGTTCTTGGCTATTTGGCTCAAAGTTTCACAATGTAAAATGAAAACAAAATTATAGAAAAATAACAAAAACTGAAATAACAAATAAAAAATGGAATACAACAAATAATCATTAAATACTAGTAATAAAGACAATTAATAAGCATAAGACATAAACGAACATAAATAAACATTAGATAATTATTATTATTATTATTTATTAACGTCCACTTTTTGCAACTTAGGCTAATTGGGACGGGTTATCTGCAGGTTACCACCCTTTTCTAGCCAGGGTGGGATTTTAGGACGTTATTTAATGAATTTCGTCACTAAATAATTTCCTTTGCCCAGGCAAGAATCGAACTCGCCACTCTAGGTTCACCATGTGAGATAAAGGTCAACGCTTTAACTCGCAGGTCTAACCTGAGCCCCAAACATTAGATAAACAAACATAAATAAACATTAGATAAACAAACATAGATAAACATTAGACTAGTAATAAAGACAACAATTTAAAATAGTTTTAATAAAAAAAATTATGTTATTTCTATATACTAGTTCATTTATAATATTTTCCCCATTTTTTTTTATTTTATTCATTTAGTTTCGTACTCATAGCGATGGGTATTGCCATTATTAGGATGATATATTTACTCCTTCATGTGCTTACCTTTTTTGTACTTTTATATTATGAAAAATATTTCTTTAATATCTGATTCTTTCTCATATCCGTGCTTTGTCTAAAGAATATAAAATATTAACCCTTTTAAATCTTTTTAGGTATGCTGTTTTCATGCTTTTAAATCTTTTTAGGTATACATAATAAAATACGCCTAATTATGCACTATATCTGGAAACAGAAGTAAACCCATTGTTCCTATTTAATAACTACGTATTTCAAATACACTTGAAATATATAGTTAATGTCTTCAACTCAGATGATAGGTTAACAGAGAAACTGGCATAAAAATTTATATACAATAAAATATTCTGGAACTATAACGTAGCTGAAATTCGCTAATCAGTATATCTCCCCCAAAAGATGAATTTCTCAAAACCCTTATCAGTGAAGAGAACATAATTGAAAAGAGAATAATCATGCAATTACAATCAATAGAAATTGATAAATTTAAACAAAACCTTGCCGATGCAAATTCCATGACTTATACAAAGAGCTCTCTTTTCACAACCGACCATTAGAATTTACTAATGTAAATAAACCGCTCTATATCAAAGGTATAGCCAGAATCAGGACAGAAACTCTCAACTTGAAGCCTTGGATTAGAAATGACACCGCCAACTGCTCACAGTGTAACCTCCAGCAACCTGAAGACATCTATCACTTCACCTTTGTTTGTCCAATTCTCCAGAAGTTCCGTCTTGCAGCATTTGGTCGAAGTAATCTCAGTAGGGATCAAGTAATAGCCATTACTCTCATCCTGGGTGGAGGAGATTACATTAACTTCTTAAATATTTGAAAAGCTCTGGAAGATATCGCCGACTATTTTGGTTTGAGTTTAATTTATAACTCCAGCTGTTCTTTTAGCAGATTTCCCTTAAGGGATATCAGCTATTGAGGTCGTACTCATGACGCGAGTTTCGAAAAATTTCTTCAAATATCCATCGATCCTACCCAGGAGATCACGAAAATGATGATAAGATCAAAATTTTATAAATATATCTATATCTGTGTATATATATATATATTTGTCTGTTAGCGCTCTAGCGGTCGCAATTTTTGTTTGATCGTTATCAAACTCGGAATTTAATTGTTTTATGTAAAAAGGAAGATCAAGTTCGTTAATGGCTGAAATCGGACCAGTGAAAGGGAGGGTTTAGAGGGGGGATTTTCGGAAAATTCGAAATATCTCCATTATTATGCGTGGGATCGAAAAATTGTATAGAATGAATCTTATCGCAAATTAAATTTACTATAAATATTGTTCTATACATTTATTCTGTACCTTGAATATTAACCGAGATATTTGCATTTGTATTCTGCATTGGTCGGCAGGAGTGACCTATTGGGTATTTTCCGAAGAGAGCTCTGGCGGCCGTTTTCGTAACTATTCGTCCCTCGTGTATAAGTTTAGTGATCACTTACTACAGTTGTTACTGGGCAGATTTCTCTATTGTAAAACTTCACGTGGGAAATCTGCTTAGTTTACGCAGCCCCTGCGTGACGGAATTTTATTATTATATAACCTAAGAATTACTACCGTTAATATAATTCTTTATCACATCAATATTCTGTGATATCACCACAAAGTTTTAATATTTAAAATGTTTATATAGAAAAATTTGTCAACCATTCTGTAAGAATTTACTGTATTGTATCATAGGTCACTCGTGCTGTATATAACAGTTCCATCTGGAGAACCTAAATCACAGTGGTGTAAAACTAAACCTTGGTTGAGTCACAATTATTTAAATTCCGCTTATAATTCCGTTATAAAAGCCGTATTATAAAACGTTGAAATACGTGCAAAAAATGAGCTGTTTCACATACCGCTAATAAAGCAATTTTGTTAGATTCATCGATTCAGGCGACATGCAACCAAAGTTAAACGATAAAAATGTTTATTTCCTTCTTACAGACATGAAACTCCAATTTTAAAAATAAAACTCTATAATCAAACTTTATAAAGACATCGAAATATCACTTGAAATCAATTGCACACAACTGAATATGGACCCTTCTTGTCTGTAGTAAGGATGAGGTGGAAAGGCCAAGTTTTTCTACGTTATGTGTGTTACTCCTGAAGAAAATGAAATAAAAAATACGAGAATTGTATTAGCAAATGTCCATTAAGGGAAATCAGCTATTGAGGTTCCTACTCATGGCGCAATTTTCGTATTATTTCCTCAAATATCTATCAATCCTTGGATGTGACGAAAATGAGGCCCGTTCAAAATTGTTATATATATATATATATATATATATATATATATATATATATATACACTAGCTCAGATACCCGGCTTCGCTCGGGAATTCATTTGAGGCTGAATGGTGATGGCAAGGCTTTACTTTGACATTTACCCATCCCAGTGTTTAGGGTTAATACCCGTCGTTTCTGTGGATTTGTTAATAATAAAATAATTATTTAATGTAAGACTTCACTGTCCTCCATATTGTCATATTTCCCATTTCCTGTGCATTATGCATAGATTTGAATTATTAAGGACAAAATATTAACATACATTTGAATTAATTTTTTCCCGGTGAGGTACCTGGTAGTTCATATTGAAAAGAATTGATGAGCAAATTTCTCTAAATAACAAAATAAACAACTTTTGTTATGTGAATATTTGCCGGAACCCCAATAGGAAACGAAATATCACTATTTCTAATTTCAGGCGTCCCTTATAACCCCCACTCCTGCCCGTCCCTATAAATGTTAGTATGGCTTATTATAAGGAAGGCGTTAGTGCTAATACACATACCAAGTGTTTTATTTAGTTTCGTTGAGTTTTTTGTGCCAAATAAAATTGTTGACTTCCGCTATTGGTTTTAGCGTATATCTCGTTTATAATTCGGTGTACGAAAAAAGTGTGTATAACAAAAGTTACTCTAAATAATAAAATAAACAACTTTTGTTATGTGAATATTTGCCGAAAAACCAATGGAAACGAAATATCGCTATTTTTAATTTCTGGCTTCCCTTATAACCCCCACTCCTGCCCGTCCCTAGAAATGTTGGTATGGCTTGTTATAATGAAAGCTTTTGTGCTAGTACATATACCGAGTTTTATTTATTTCGGTTGGGTCTTTTGTCCCAAAAAAAATTGTTCACTTCCGCTATAGGTTTTAGCGTATATCTCGTTTATAATTCGGTATACGAAAAAAGTGTGTATAACAAAAGTTACTCTAAATAACAAAATAAACAACTTTTGTTATGTTCACATTTGGCGCAAAACCAATAGGAAACACAATATCGCTATTTTTAATTTCTGGCTTCCCTTATAACCCCCACTCCTGCCCGTCCCTAGAAATGTTGGTATGGCTTGTTATAATGAAAGCTTTTGTGCTAGTACATATACCGAGTTTTATTTATTTCGGTTGGGTCTTTTGTCCCAAAAAAAATTGTTGACTTCCGCTATTGGTTTTAGCGTATATCTCGTTTATAATTCGGTATACGAAAAAAGTGTGTATAACAAGTTACTCTAAATAACAAAATAAACAACTTTTATTATGTTCACATTTGGCGCAAAACCAATAGGAAACAAAATATCGCTATTTTTAATTTCTGGCTTCCCTTATAACCCCCACTCCTGTTCGTCTTAGAGGATATCAATATAGCCTAAAGTCTAAGTTGGGTTAGTAGTAATATACATACCAAGTTTCACAAAATTCGGTTCAGCCGTTTATGCGTGAAAAGGTAACAAACAAACAGACACCAAAGAAACAAAATGCAGTTATGGTGTCTATGACATGAGAAACGAAAAGTTATCGTGAAATTTCGCGAAAAAAATCAATGTACAGACAGAGGTTACAATTTTTTATATATATATATATATATATATATAGATTTGTCTGTTAATATTCCAGCTGTCGTATTTTTTGGTGGATCGTTACCAAACTGGATATTTAAACATTTTAAGCAAAAACAAAGATCAAGTTCGTTAACGGCTGAAATCGGACAGATCGAGGGGTGGGGGCTTAAGGGGGAATATCGAAAACTCGAAGTATCTCCGTTATTATACGTCCGATCGAAATGGTCTATAGAACAAATTTTATTGCAAATTAAATTTTCTATAAATATTGTTATATGAGTGTTTTCACTATCTTGATTATTGACCGAGATAATTGCAATGTTTAGTTTTCGGCCTTCAGTAAACCCCAATCCTACTCATTCCATGCTTATGAAACACTTTATTTGAAGCCTAAATACCAATTATTGTTCTCATAGAACTATAAATGCAAAAACGTGGTGCAAATGGAAAATGCCGACGGATTTTTTAAGGAGTTTTCATCAAATGTTCTTGTACTAATTGTTTTAAAACTCATTTGTGACATTTTGGGGTTAATATATTGATTTTCATGTTCAATAACTATTGTTAAAATATGTAAAACACTTTTCCTCTCGATTTATTACTTTAAAAAGTTGTCCCTGTGAGATCTGAAAGGAAGCGTGCTAGGCAAATTGGAAGCTAGTTCTCAGATGGCTGGAATGGCTTTGAAATGCGGTTCTATTGGTCGGAGGCATTCGATTCTGGAACTCCTTATCTGTAGAGATAACTGGACCTATTCCCGCTAAATCCAATCACCCCGCCAAAGCTTTGTCAGCACTAACCACATCTATCGGATTCTCTGAATAACTACCAGTCTCTCCTGTTTCCCATTCTCTTCCTCCACCTATATCTCCCAACAGGCGTGACAACCCGACCCCGACTTCTTACTGCCTTTTCAATTGAAGCGGGAACACTTTGGAAGCTTTACCTAAAGCTATGTTTAAAGGGTGTACATATGTCGACGATGTCGTGTTTGAGAAGTAAAATTCCCAATGTTCAATGTTTAACATCCATCGTGTCTTCTGCTATGCCGTAGCCCTGTGTGTTACTCCAGCTTCAAGCCATTTGTTTTAATACAGAATCTCATTCCATACTACATAAATGAACCAAAGGTATAACTACCACTAACGAGGCGTAAATGCGATCTTCCATAATAAATTTCTTGGACTTCCTCTTCATCTTCTTCCTTCTACCCTAAAAGAATAGTTTAGAGGATACTACTACAAGATACTACTACAATGAGACGTAACTACCCAGCTCATTTGTCAACTGAGAAAATTATGTATAATCTCAGGAACGAGTAACATCCCATGTATTTTTGTCCAAAAGAACCAAGGTGGCAGGGTAAGTTAAAAAAAAAAAAAAAAAAAAAAAAAAAAAAAAAAAAAAAAAAAAAAAAAAAAAAAAAAAAAAAAAAAAAAAAAAAAAAAAAAAAAAACATCGTATTAAAAAATTTACAGAGCTTCACAATTTTTCAAAAAGAATTTAGGCAAAAAACGGATGAAAGAAATTACATCACTTTTTTTCAATTGGCGATTGATAAGCACCAGATTTACAGAAGTTATCATCAGCTTCCTGGAGCTCCCCCATTCGGATTTCATATGAGAAATGCTCTAATTTTTTCTTGCTTCCTTAGAATTTATATTACATATGTATTCTGAATAAAAAATATTTTAACTGACTATCTTCTACTTTATTGTTACGCATAATTTCTCTGAGTCGATTCTAAATTCTGAAAGGAACTTTAACTGTCTTTATTTGACTTGATTATACACATTTCCGACATGATATGCAGTCATTTTCCTGATTTGTAAGGAGGTAAAAACCCTCTTAGATAGAATGATCCAAACTACATTGTTGAAAGATTCATTTAGATTTTGATCGGTGAGAGCACTTTTCTTAGTAAATTTCGGTTTGCAAAATCGCTGAAAATTGGTAAATGGAAATGATAACTGTGCTTATATATATATATATATATATATATATATATATATATATATATATATATATATATATATATATGTAAATACTAGCTCAGATACCCGGCTTCGCCCGGGAATTGATTTGAGGTGATTGTATTTTTTTGGCAAGGCTATCCTTTACACAATATTTTAACATTTACCCGTCCCAGTGTTTAGGGTTAATACCCGTCGTTTCTGTGGATATGTTAATAAAAAAAATTGTAAAGTCAGGCCTCCCTTATAACCCCCACTCTTGCCCGTTCCTAGAAATGTTAGTAGGGTTTATTATAAGGATGGCGTTAGTGCTAATACACATACCAAGTGTTTTATTTAGTTCAGTTGAGTCTTTTGTGCCAAATAAAATTGTTGACTCCCGGTATAATTTTTAGCGTATAACGCCTTTATACTTCGGTATACGACGATATTGTATATAACAAAAGTTTCTCTAAATAAGAAAATAAACAACTTTTGTTATGCACATATTTGCCGAATCCCCAATAGGAAACGAAATATCACTATTTTTAATTTCAGACCTCTCTTATAACCCCCACTCCTACCTGTCCCTAGAAATGTTAGTATGGCTTATCATGAGGAAGTCGTTAATACTAATTCACATACCGAGTTTGGTTTAGTTCGGTTGAGTCTTTTGTGCCAAGTAAAATTGTGGACTTCCGCTATAGTTTTTAGCGTATAACTCATTTATACTTCCGTATACGGCAAAAGTGCATATAACAACAGTTACTCTAAATTACAAAATAAACAACTTTTGTTATGAGCATATTTGCTGAAAAAGCAATAGGAAACGAAATATCGCTATTTTTAATTTCAGGCCTCCCTTATAACCCCCACTCCTGTTTGTTTCAGAGGATATTAATATAGTCTAAAGTCTAAGTTGGGTTAGTTGTAATATACATACCAAGTTTCATAAAATTCGGTTCAGCCGTTTATGCGTGAAAAGGTAACAAACAAACAAACAGACACCAAAGAAACAAAATGCAGTTATGGTGTCTATGACATGTGAAACGAAAAGTTATCGTGAAATTTCGCGAAAAAAATCAATGTACAGACAGAGGTTACAATTTTATATATATATATATATATATATACTTTTTTTTTCAAGTAGGAACTGATGCTATTAACACCTACACACGAGAAAAATTTATTTAGTGACAATATCACAACTGCAATATATATTTTTATATGAGTATATTTTTTTTGAACAATTTAAAAAAAATTGGGCAGTTTGAGAATATATAGTTACATATTTTAACTTTTGTAATGTGTATTTTCGTGCGCACGCTACTAAATTTTCTTTTCACTTATTTATTTACCACCTTTTTTTAAAATGTAAGCTGTGTTCGTATTTCTTGTTTCTTTAAGTTTTGTGTTTCGTTTACAGTATTGTTCTTTATATTATTTTGAGTGTGCCATTTTTTGTTATTTTGTTTACTTGTTTTTGATTTTTTCATCTTTAAGAAGTGCCAAGTCGCCACAGTTCCGGAGCTCTACGTAATAAATAATAATAAAAAGAAATTTTTGAATAAAATAAAATTTCAGGGATTTTAGTAAAAAAGGTATAACTTTTATTCCAAAAATGTATAACTTTACTGAATCATGTTTAGAGTTTATAGCTCTTGGCTATTATCAACTACATAACCAAGAAGAATACTAAACATCAATGAGCTCACATGAAAAATCACATTTTTGTCTGATGTGTATGATACTTTTTATAATAATATGGCATCCTAGGAGTATCATTTGATTAAATGGTTTCTTAAATAATACAACTGAATCAGGGCTAAATAATACAACTAACCATGTTAAAGATTAGTAAATAGGAACTACTATACTAAGGCCAACTGTATATATTCATTGTTAATAGATATATAATGAGTTGTACATCATATAAGGAAGTTGAAAGGAAAAATAAATAAAATAACGCATGAACATGTTTGTGCGCGTGAAAAAATAGTAGTGAAATAACTGTGTATGTGTATATATACACTCCATCAAAAAAAATACGAATGGCTAAATGGAAAGGCTACCTTCTCGAATCCAGATGGTCTCAGCAGCAAATGTAAACCGCCTTCTTGAAACGAGATTGAGGGTTGAATAGTAGCTTTGGCATTTCCATAAGAAGACCATAGAAGGGCCAAACCCTTGATGGTTATTGTAGGGAGGTTATCGAGTCCAATAAGGGCTATGTTATTGTTGTCTATAAGACTCCCAGGAAAGACTAGAACAAGACTGGGAGAAGAAAGTTTGGCCCATCACTGCTAAACCACGACCGGCGAAAGCCCTCAATGGCACTTGGAAAGAACACAATTGACTGTGTGGTTCGCAAAAAGAAAAATGTCCCAATTAACAGCAAAATTAGCCTAGCTACGCAGAATTTGGGAGCATTAGCAGAATTTGGGAGCATTAGCAGAATTTTAGATTTGTATTTGAAAAAAAAAAGTCCGTCACGCAGGGGCTGCGTAAACTAAGCAGATTTCCCACGTGAAGTTTTACAATAGAGAAATTTCACGAGAGCCAAGCCAGTCAAGGAAACGGCCGAACTAGCTTTTGGCGGGAAAGTAACTCTCGTCCGTAAGGCACCGAGATTAAATTAAAAACAATGCTGCTGTGAATATTAAGTAAACAAATAAAGGGCAAGTCAAATGGTAAGAACCTTCCTGATAGTCTGAGTTGTAAACAATCAGGTTAGCCAGCTTTTACCGGAAATAAAAGCAATTACGGAAATATATTTGAATATAAGTTATAAATTTTATTCATAACTATTTATTATATCTAGTAAGTAGTAATTAATAATAAACCAGAATAATTTTAATCACAACCATTCAAAATTTAGGAATCCGGGAAGAAAATAGAAAGAGGGGGGGGGAATACGATTCAGACGGTTATGAGATTTTCACATGATTAAGGAACAAGCAGGTTAGCCAGCGAAGGTTTACAATAGATAAATATACATGCAGGTAACACTTCCGTGAATATTAGTGAATAATTACAAACGGCAATGAGAAATCTTTCAGTGAATTTACAATATAAGTTAATAATCCCTACAAAGGAATACGGCCAGATTGTAAACAAACAGGTCTTGTAGCGCAGTATCGATAGATAGACCGGAAAAACAAACAATCAAAGAAATATATCTGAATATAAAATATTAATTTTATTAGAAACTATTTACTATAGTTAGTGGAGTAATTTGAAATGAATCAAAATTATTTCTATTTAAATCACTCCGATTTTTGTAGTCCAAGAAAAAAAGAAAGGGGGGTGGGGGTTAAAAGAACGTATTTTTTTGTACCTCGTAAAATAAAGCTTTGTTGAAAACAATATTTTGTATTTAAACTAATAATGAGGTGGTTCATTAGATATCAGCTTATTATTAACATGTCACTAGTAGGAGTAGGGGTTCACTGAAAGCGGAACTCACTACAAAAAATACATATATCTCGGTTAATACGCATTATACGGAAAATATTAATAGAACAATATTTATAGAAAATTTAATTTGCAATAAGATTGATTCTATACAATTTTCGGTCCGACGTATAGTAACGGAGATATTTCGAATTTTCGAAAATCCTCCCCTCTAAACCCCCCTCCCACTGGTCCGATTTCAGCCATTAACGAACTTGATCTTTCTTTTTACATAAAACGACTAAATATCGAGTTTGGTAACGATCAAAAAAAAATTGCGACCACTAGAGCGGTAACAGACAAATATATATATATATATATATATATATATATATATATATATATATATATATATATATACAGTTTTGAACGGACCTCATTTTCGTCATCTTCTGGGTAGGATCGATGAACATTTGAAGAAAAATGTCGAAAATTCCGTCATGAGTACAACCTCAATAGCTGATTTCCCTTGAGGGAAATCTGCTAAAAACGTGCGTGCGTGTGAGTGGACATACATCTTAGAAATAAAATAAAAATGCATATGCTACTAGTCGTAATCGCTATAGTGCTCGCTGGCCTACAAGAGTTAGATACGAAGTTCAACAATCCAAAAAATTAAAAAGTCCGTCACGCAGGAGCTGCGTAAACTAAGCAGATTTCCCACGTGAAGCTTTACAATAGAGAAATCCGCCTATAACAGCTGTAGTAGGAAGGGATCTCTAAACCTATTCATGAGGGACGAATAGTTCTGGCAACGGCCACCAGAGCTCTCGGCCGATTCCGGAAAAAGGTGGGGGTTCCGTCGACCACACACACAATACAAATGCAAATATCTCGGTTAATATTCAAGATACAGAATACATGTATAAAACAATATTTATAGTAAATTTAATTTACAATAAGATTGATTCTATACAATTTTTCGATCCGACGCATAATAACGGAGATATTTTGAATTTTCAAAAGTCCCCCCTCTAAACCCCCCTCCCACTGGTCCGATTTTAGCCATTAACGAACTTGATCTTTCTTTTTACGTAAAACGCTTAAATATGAAGTTTGGTAACGATCAAACAAAAATTGCGACCGCTAGAGCGTTAACAGACAAATATATATATATATATATATATATATATATATATATATATATATATATATATAGAGATAGATAGATAGATAGATAGCTAGATAGATAGATAGATAGAATTTTGAACGGACCTCAATTTCGTCATCTGGGTAGGATCGATGGACATTTAAGGAAATTTTTCAAAACTCGCGTCATGAGTACGACCTCAATAGCTGATTTCCCCTAAGGGAAATCTGCTAAAACTGTATATAAATGTATTAACACAAAAAAAAATGTAAATACCAAATACGTTAGTATAATTTAATTACTTATTCTAATATATACTAAAATAATCACTGATACAAAGTAACCACAACTCTAAATTTTACATTCCCTAAAGTGCATAATAACCACGATGTTGAATGCACAAACATCCTATCTCCTACAACCGAATCAACGTTAGGGGTCCTATAAGCATAAACAATAAATATTAAATTTTCTACATTTTGTAAAAAGGAAATCCTATTCTCATTATTGCTTTGGCATAGAAAAATACTTTTAAACTATTCACCATCACCATCTGAGCATAGAGCACAATAGATCTTATAGCATTTCCATCCATAATCTAAAATTTACTTTGCCATCTGTCTGTTAGTCTATAGTTTTTTCCCTGCCTATCTGGACATTGAAGTCACCTAATACCTAAATTAGGCATATTTTTTACTGATATATAAATACTCTCTGTCTCCAGCATTCTTAGAAGGGACATGACACTAATTAACCATATGTTGCGGAATTTCCCTTTTATTCGGATTCTACTGATGCTGCCGTTAGCACAATAATGCCTGTGATATACTTATTAAACATAAAACTTGGTGACTAAAGTATTCCGCCCAGTAGTAGATTTTACACATTCAGTTAAAGCAACTCCAGCCTCCTTGAGAGTCATATAACAGAGCTTCTACATAATTAATTAATTAGTACAACATAAGTGCATTCTCTAAAGTTCTGCTCGCTCTTGGTTTCAATGAGATCTGCACTTTGCATTTCCTATTATTGGGTTTTAGCAGATTTCCCTTAAGGGAAATCAGCTATTGAGGTTGTACTCATGACGGAATTTTCGAAATTTTTCTTCAAATGTCCATCGATCCTACCTAGTAGATGACGAAATTGAAGGCCGTTCAAAACTGTATATATATATATATATATATATATATATATATATATATATATATATATTTGTCTGTTACCGCTCTAGCGGTCGCAATTTTTGTTTGATCGGTACCAAACTCGATATTTAGTCGTTTTATGTAAAAAGAAAGATCAAGTTCGTTAATGGCTGAAATCGGACCAGTGGGGGGAGGGGTTTAGAGGGAAGGATTTTCGAAAATTCGAAATATCTCCGTTACTATACGTCGGATCGAAACATTGTACAGAATCAATCTTATTGCAAATTAAATTTACTATAAATATTGTTATATACATTTATTCTTTCTACTATAAATATTGTTATATGCATTTATTCTTGTATTGTTATATAAATTTATTTATCTTGAATATTAACCGAGATATTTGCATTTTTATGGTCTGTGGTCGGGTATTCCCGCCAGTACTCGGCTCAGGTGGAAGCTTCTTCTAACCTTACCTGTCGTTTCTAACCTTACCTTATCTTCGTTACTTTGTGAGATTTATGCAAATACGTTCTGTTCATCCGCCCCCCCCCTTCTTTAGTTCTTGGACTACTAAAATTTGAGTTATTAAAATATAATTTTTTCTTACAATTCAAACGCCGTTTCAGTTTGGAATTTATTTTAATTAACTGAAAGATTTCTCCTTACCATTTGTATTTAATCACGTGGTATTGTGTTACCAGTATGCAGATTTCTCTATTGTAAAACTTCACATGGGAAATCTGCTTAGTTCACGCAGCCCCTCGTGACGGACTTTTAGTTCTTTTCCATACTTTTTCTTTTTGACTCAACACTTGGTCATACGAGACGAGGGCACCAATCCACTTCAAGAAACTCATGGATAAAACATCAGCACCTCCTGTTTGGGGCCTTCAATATCCGGCTTTGCATTCTTTCGGTGAATTCTAAATCCCTTCCAAAGAAGAAGGACCTTTGTTTTAAACCCTTTAATAAAACCAGGAAATTAAGGTTTTAATAATTGGTACATGCAATATTTGGCAAAAATGGAGCTATGACGGACTTGAAACATGGGAAATGTGAACCAAATTCTGCGTATTTTGGATATTTTATGTCACTCAACCAGTTGCCACTTTGGATTCATTTTTAGAAAGTTATTCTTACCTTAAAAAGCTGAATATATCCCATAAAAGGGTTTAATATTCCAAACTATATTAGAACTACTAGGGTTAAATGTTGCAAAATAATATAATATTGTTTTATAACTTTTTTGAACATTATAACTTTAACATTCAAACCTTAAATAGTATTAATCTAGGAGATGTTAGTTACTAAGTTTTAGCTTGCTCAGACTCAGTGAATTCTTAAGTTTTTAAACATTTTATCTTTGTTTTTTTTTCCCTTCTCCTGAAAGTTATAATAAGTTTAAGTAGAATAATAGGTCATAGTTATGGAGAGCTACTTAAAGTAGGTTACAAATGCTATGGACAATAGAGAAATGAGGAAAAGGGGACTTGACAAATTAAGCAAACAAGTAGGGCAAGCCACTGGAGGACCATAGCTCAGTCGCTGGGGAGTTCTCTTCAAACAGACTAGCCGGTCTCGCTTTCTGTTTAACCATCGGCCAGTTCATTTCAATAAACATAACCGCAATTCCCAGCCAGCCTCCTAAATTATTTACACTCGGTGCCAAGGCTAATATTAGTACTTTCATCAATGGTGGTTTTGTCAACTATTGCCTATATATTAATTCACACCTCTTCCTGTTAAACGCTGCCTTCTTGCTTCCGATTCCTGAATTTTATATTTTAAAGTTTAGGCAGTTTAGTTGTTAATTATAACCCTCCTTGTTTATTGTTTGGACCAACACAAAATATTGCTTTTGTCAATATTTTCTTTCAACATTGGAATTTTTTACTTTTTTTTCGATAATTGAATAAGTTTTCGAATAAGTGTAAAAGCTCTCTTAAAATACGTTTTGTAATTTTATTTTTAAATAAAAACGGTAAATACCTCTCTATATGGTTGTACAAACTCGGCCTGTCTTCCTCTACGATGCGTTTATTGAGACAAAGTCCACCGCGATATCCTGTTTACATAAACACAACCTAATGAAAATTATTGAGTCAACATTACTTAAATTATAAAACAAACACAAAGACAACCTTAGCCTAAACAAGAAACAAAACCTATTTAAAATACAAGATAAAGACAGAATAAAAATATATATAAATATCACAGAAAAATAGTCATCACCTAAAAGCATATACTTAGCAGTCAACAAACAAAACAGATAAAATTTAAGACTGAACTATTAAAATTAACTTCTAAAGGTGCTAGAAAAATGTAATATCTTACAAACTGAAAATATAATTTTTTTGTTTTTTATTTTTAAAAAAAATCTCAAAAATAAATGTTCAATGAGGATAATATTTGGTATTTATTCTTCAAATAATGTGCTTCATGATATAACAGCTTATTGCTAAAATGACATGATTAGGAGTGGGGGTTCACTGAAGGCCCAAAACTGAAAAATGCGAATACATCTATTATAATCAACATAGCAACATTTGCAGAACATAATATTTTCAATAAGATTGGATATATACAATATTTCGATTTGACGCAAAATAACGGAGATATTAAGATTTTTCGAAATTCCTGATCTTTAGTTTCACATAAAACATTAAAATATCGAGTTTGGTAAAGATCAAATAAAAATTGCGACCACTAGAGCGATAACAATTAATATATTCAGATATATTTCATTATTTTTTTGTCTTTCCGGTCTATCTATCTATTCAGCCCTACTAGCTTGTCTGGCCTGTTTGTTAACAATTCAGGCACTTTCTGTTGTTGAGATTATTAACTTGTATTGTTAATTGACTGAATGATTTCTCATCACCATTTGTATTTATTCACTTAACATTCACGGTAGTATCACCTGTAAATATATTTATCAATTGTAAACCTTTGTAAGGGAAATCTGTTTAGTTTACGCAGCCCCTGCTTGGCGAACTTTTTGATATCGAAACGCAGTTGGATTCAGTCAATTGCTTGTCTTCAAGTAGGTGTCAAAATATATGTCCTCCCTCATTTGGAGTGGGAGAGGATGTAAAACAATATTATGGCAGAGCCTTAGTATTTGCCATTTAGGTATGATCAGTGAGTTTAGCACTCCACAAAGTTTGGCCTGCTCGTGGTTTTGAGGGATGTAGTCGCTCTTTCTCAGTTTTCCAATGTATATTCTGAAGCTACTACAGTCCCCCCTATTTTGCTTCATGTCGAGCAAAATCAATTTCGGAATAAGCAGGCTACACTAAGGATCCTTGGTGATCGGGCAAAGACGTCAATAAGACGAACGCAAAAATATCAATAGGCCTCTACCTATTTTTATAATACAATTGACAGTATTATTAAACTACAGCTCCTATTTGGCAAGATAGAGTTAAATGAGATTTAATTTGTCTTGCGAGTTTAGTTTACGAGCCGTGACCTAGACACGCGATAATCAGAAGCCCTACTGTATGTAAATTACTATAGATAGTGAACACATAAAGCTTGGCTATCTTAATACAGCCAACATAATATCACTGCAGCAACTATCTCAATTTAATTCCATTTGATACTTGGATATTTCAATAGAATAAATACAAAAAAAAATTATTTATGTTTTTGTTAATATATTTTCTCATTAATGGCCCAATTAGACTACATCCATATTTCTTATAAAATGTATTATTATTTTCGATGTATATTGTGTGTTGTAAAACCAATTAAACGTTTTAATTAAATTAGTGTTATGTGTTCACAGTCCCGACACCTAAAACTTTTATTAAGTGAAAACAATTTTATCTATGTATGCAATTAAAACCGTATTTTGACATAATAGCTAAAATTAGACTCGCTGGGGCTGCGTTAACTAAGCAGATTTCCCATGTAGGTATTTGCATTTATCTCAAAATGTTTAAGTTCAATGAGAGCAATATTTGGTATATAGGCTTCAGATAAAGTGCTTCTTAATATCACAGCTTTCTATTTATATGACATAGTAGGAGTGGGAGTTTACTGATGGCCGAAAACTAAAAAATGCAAAAATCTCCAATAATAATAAAGATAGCTCAAAAATGTAGATACAATTTATATTACATTGGTAATAAGATTAATATTATACAAATATTCGGTCCGACGCATAATATCGGAGATATTTTCGAAAATTCCTCCTCTAAACCCCCCTCTCCCACTATTCCGATTTCAGCCATTAACGAACATGATCTTTCATTTTACATAAAACGATTAAATATCATGATTGGTAACGATCAAACAAAAATTGTAACCGCTAGAGCGTTAATAGACAAATATATATATAATTTTCAACGGATCTCATTTTCGACATCTCCTTGGTAGGATCGACGGACATCTGAGGATGTGATTCTAAAATTGTGGCATGATTACGACTTCAACAGCTGATTTCCCTTGAGGGAAATCTGCTAATGAAATGTAACGTCAAATTAATGTTTTGCCTCAATGACTCGAAACCCACAAAAACAAAATAATTAAGATATGCGTTTAGTAAGTTTGTTCTGCACGTAATACTTAAATTTAACATGGTGGTAAAAACAGCTAATTTCCATTACCATCCCCAGAACACTTTGGCGTTGTGCTCTTTGCCTACAAGTGACTTTAGTTACACTAAGGTAGTTATTTTCAAATGTTTTCTGTTATTCAGCTTAATATTTTTTTTTTAAGTGAATGGAACTACTATAATTTAAAAGAATTTTTGTTGATGTTATTTATTATCGTCCACTTTTTGCAACTAGGATTTAGCGAAACGCGTTATCTATAAGTTGACACCCTTTTCCAGCCAGGATGGGACTAAGGATTCTATTTAATTAGTTCGCCTCAAAATAAATTCCGATTATCGAGCTCAGAATCAAATTAAGTACTCTAGCCTTACCTAGTGATATTAAGAGCTATGTGGTTAACCTGAGCCCACAAATTATTTTTACAAAGAATAATAGTAATTAATTGTTAGGGAGTGAATATTTTAATGAATGATTGTTATATTTATATCTCTTTGTAATTGTAAGATATAGCTTAGGTGTAAAAAACATATATTTTGTAAATTGACAAGATCGACTTTTGTTTTTGGCAGTCATGAGTTGAAGAATAAAAAGACAAATTCTAACTAAACATTCTAAACCTTTTTAGTATTGTAGATTTCCCTTAAGGGAAATCAGCTATTGAGGTCGTACTTAACACGCGGTTTTAGAAATTTTTCTTCAAATGATTTAGATGACAAAAATGAGGTCCGTTCAAAACTGCATATATATATATATATACTATATATATATATATATATATATATATATATATTTGCCTGTTACCGCTCTAGCGGTCGAAATTTTTGTTTGATTGTTACCAAACTCGATATTTAGTCGTTTTATGTAAAAAGAAATATCACCTTTGTTAACGACTGAAATCGGACCACTGGGAGGTGGGGTTTAGACTGGAGGGTTTTCGAAAATTGGAAATATATCCCTTACTGTGCGTCGGATCGAGCAAATGTACAGAATCAATCTTATTGCAAATTAAATTTACTATAAATATTGTTATATACATATATTCTTTATCTTGAATATTAACCGAGATATTTGCTTTTCTTTTTAAATCTGTGCGGCTAACAGACGAGTGACTTTCCCGCCAAAAGCTAGTTCGGCCGTTTCCTTAACTGCTCGGCTCTCGTGAAATTTCCCTATTGTAAAACTTCACATGGGTTTATCTGCTTAGTTTACGCAGCCCCTGCGTGATGGACTTTTTTGTGCTTAAGAACATGGTGTCAGGTGAATGCTAACAGTTTAAGGAAATGACAAGTAATATTCCTTGGGAGTGAATATTATAATGAAAGATCGTTATATTTATATCTCTTTGTAATTGTAAGATATAGGTTAGGTTTAAAAACATATTATAGGATATCATAGGATTCACAAGATTGGCTTTTGTTTTGACAGTCATGAGTTGAAGAATAAACAGGCACATTCTGATTAAACATTCTAAACCTTTTTTTGTGCAACATTAATGTTTTTGGGGTCCCTGAATTAAATTACTAGTATTATGAATTGCAGCATATATTGAATATTTTTGTTAAACACTGACGTACACCAGCTTCTCGGGTATTTGTCATGCAACCAAAAAAAAAGAAGAAACAACTAGAGAAACTAAACAAGCCTTGCTTGTACAGTATAAATGAAGGAACACTGAATACACGCGGAGTTATGCAAATCCATTAATACTTGTGACAAACAACTCAGTAATTCTGGCTTCTCATGGCGAGACGTGAGCCCCTAAGGCCATAAAGAATTATTCATGAGCAGAATTTTGCTTGCCATATTCAGCACCTACTCCCGCTTAACTTTTAAAGTCCCCATAATTCCTTTCCGACGGTGTTAGTGGCTCCGGGGGAGAGCTTAATTGAAAACTCTCTTAACTTCTTCCTAAGGAAGAACATTTCATTAAGTTTTGCTCGGCGGATGTAAACTCGCAATACACAGAAATATCGGCCCAAGAGAGAGGAATTGAAATAGCACTTAACAAGTTTCCTGAATGTGGCAAATTAAGAACAAATTGATTTTCAGTCTAGTTATAGCCACGTTAATTACATTTCCATCAAAAGAAAAATCATTACAAAATGTGTAAATTTAATCGTTTCTGTATTTATTTATCAGAAAAACGGTGACATAGGTGATGTGCATTGAGAAATTGACACAAGAAAATATATAGCATAAAGTTAATAAATAATAGAACTAAAAATACAAGAACATGAAATAAACAAGGAAAAAATAGCAAAATTTGAAGCGATTATAACCAAAACAGGCTTCATAACGAAAAAAAAAGTCCGTCATTCAGGGACGCTGGTTTAGTAAACTTGTGATCTTATTTTAACACATATTCTCTATTTCTATGTAAAAAAAAACTAATGAGTAGAAGGGGTGGGAGGGCGGTTACTGAGGGATGAAAGCAAGGAACTACGAATAGCTACACATGTGAGTTAAAGCGTTGACCTTAATCTCACATTGTAAACCTAGAGTGGCGAGTTCGATTCCCACCTGGGCAATAGGAATTTATTTAGTGACGGAATTCATTAAATAAATCCTTAGTCCCACTCTGCCTAGGAAAGGGTGGTAACCTATAGATTTTCCTTAGTTACAAAAAGTGAACGTTAATAAATAATTTTAATTAAGGAAATAATGTATAGAAAAACAGTTATAGAACATCAATAGTTAAACAACACAGGTTCTATCTACAATTTTATATCCGACTCATAATAACGGAGATATTTTGAATTTTCGAATCCCACCTCCACTAAAATCCCACTAATCCAGGAGTATGGTTTAGATTAAATAAACATTTACGAGTTAGAACAAAATCTTAAATGATGACATCACACAACGAATTTCCTTGTATCTTGTATAATAAAGATTACACGGAAAACATTTTTGGTATATAAAATAATTCGGGTTAACTTTACTAACTTTAAATCGGCACGGGTTATCATGGTTCTATGTACACGCAATTTATTTTACAATTGTTTTGGCATCATTTAAAAAAAAAATGAAAAAGAACTTTTATTTATTTGGGACATCTTAGCCACCAGACTTAGTGATCTCAAGTATACTTCTAAGGCTTCCCACTATAAGGCTTTGCTCCAATCAATTATATATAAAATTGTAACTTCTGTCTGTCGATTGATTTTTTTTCTCGAAATTTCATGATACATTTTCGTTTCACATGCCATAGACACTATTTCTGCAATTTGTAGTTTTGGTGTCTGTTTGATTGCTTACTATTGAACCGAATTTTATGGAACATGGTACGTATATTACTACAATCACAACTTAGACTATGGTATATACTAATATTCTCAGAGACGAACAGGAGTGGGGGTTATAGGGGAAGCCTGAAATGAAAAATGGGGATATTTCTTTTCCTATTGCTTTTCGGCAAAGAGGAATATTACAAAAGTTGTTTATTTTGTTATTTAAAGTGACTTTTTTTATATACACTTTTTTCGGATACCGAAGCATAAATGAGATGTACGCATTACTTTGGCGGGAGTCAACAATTTAATTTAATTAGGCACTAAAAACTGAACCGAACTGAACAAAATTTGGTATTCTTATTAGCCATAAATCCTGCATGATTATAAGCTGTACCAACATATTGCCAGGAACAAGCAGGAATGAGGGTTATAAGGCAGGCCTGAAATTTAAAAAAAAAAGTCCGTCACGCAGGGGCTGCGTAAACTAAGCAGATTTCCTATGTGAAGTTTAGCAATAGAGAAATCTGCATACTGGTAACACAACACCACCATAAGTAAATACAAACGGTAATGAGAAATCTTTCAGTTAATTTTAATAAACTCCCAACTGAAACGGCTTCTGAATTGTAAGAATAATTTATATTTTAATAACTCAAATTTTAATAGTCCAAGAACTAAAGAAGAGGGTGGGGGGCGGATGAACAGAACCTAAGAAGGTTAGGTAAGGTTAGAAAGGCCAGGTTAGGTTAGAAGCTTCCGCCAGAGCCGAAAACGGCCGAACTAACCCGAACAACACCCGACCACAGACTTCATAAAAATGCAAATATCTCTGTTAATATTCAAGATAGAGAATAAATGTATATAACAATATTTATAGTAAATTTAATTTGCAATAAGATTGCTTCTATACATATTTTCGATCCGATGCATAATAACGGAGATATTTCGAATTTTCGAAAATCCCCCTTCTAAACCCCCCCCCTCCCTCTGGTCCGATTTCAGCCATTAACGAACTTGATCTGTCTTTTTACATAAAACGGTTAAATATCGAGTTTCGTAACGATCAAACAAAAATTACGACTGCTAGAGCGTTAATAGACAAATATATATATATATATATATATATATATATATATATATATATATATATATATATATATATATATATAATTTTGAACGGACCTCATTTTCGTCATCTCCTGGGTAGGATCGATGGACATTTGAAGAAATTTTTCGAAACTCGCGTCATGAGTACGACCTCAATAGCTGATTTCCCTTGAGGGAAATCTGGTAATAGTGATATTTCGTTTCCTATTGGTTTTTTAATCAAATATGGGCATATCAAAAGTTTTTTTATCTAACGTAACAATTATTATTTCCCGAGCAAAACCGGGTACCTTAGGTAGTAGATTCTACCATTTACGTATTCCAGCTTTTGATGCCCGTCTGATCAATCTCACGTCTATTTGATCCAACGATTGAAATTAGTAAGCCTACGTATTTACGTACAAGGGGAAATTACCGTCTAGTCAGTTTAATACCAATAAACGTCTACAGCTGCGTGCTTCAGACGGTTATAATTCCCTGCCGCTCATTCTGACAGCTAAGAATACACACAAGCCAAGCACCAGATTGCTGTACATGTAATTTCCTGTAATGGCGGCAGCGATGAATTCTAATTCGACGGCCGCCGAATGAGAGGCAATATGGTGATGTGGTCCTGTGTATGCTGACTGTGGGGTCCGGACCCATGTTGACCCTTCACTATATTGACCCCACAGCTGTGTGTCTCCTGAATCCATACCCTTCGGCAAGAACCACTTCGCTCTACTGGTAACAACAGAGACGAGTCGCTACTCAGTATTGTTCCCAACAAACTTCTAAAACTAGTAGCCGACAGTAGCCAATTTATAGATGATGATTTTAGCAGATTTCCCTGCTATTGAGGTCGTACTTGCGACAGAATTTTCGAAATTTTTCTTCAAATGTCCACCAGTCATACCTAGTAGATGACGAAAATTAGATCCGTTCAAAACTGTATATATATTTATATATATATATATATATATATATATATATATATATATATATATAACAGACAATACCGCTCTAGCGGTCGCATTTTTTGTTTAATCGTTACCAAACTCGATATTTAGTAGTTTTATGTAAAAAGAAAGATCGAGTTCGTTAACGGCTAAAATTGGACCAGAGGGAGGGGGGTTTAGAGGGGAGGATTTTTCGAAAATTCGAAATTTCTCCGTGACCATATGTTGGATCGAAAAATTGTATACGAACTAATCTTATTGCAAATTAAATTTACTATAATTATTGTTATATACATTTATTCACTATCATGAATATTAACCGAGATATTTGCATTTTTCAGACTTCAGCAAACCGCCACTTCTACTCATGTTACATAAACAATATTCTGTTACGTAATAAATCACATTATTCGAAGCTTAAATACCAAAAATTGTATTCAAGAATCTTTGTGATACGAGATACATGCAAATATGTCCTGGTGACCCCCCCCCCCCGTCTTAAGGTTTTGGACTACTAAAATTTGATTGATTGAGATAACAATTATTCTGACTCATTATTAATTACAGTACTGGATATAGTAAATAGTTCTCAATAAAATTAATATGTTATATTCTGATATATTTCAGTAATTGTTTTTCTTTCCGGTGTGAGGCGGGCAGACCCGTGTGTTTACATTTCTAACGTTTCCTGTCGGGAGGTTATTGAAATTGGAAGAATCATTTCTTATTTCCGTTTATATTTATTCATGGTGGTGTTGTGTTACTAGTATGTAGATCTATCTATTACTAAACTTCACAAGGGAAATCTGCTTAGTTACGCAGCCCCTGCGTGACGGACTTTTAATTATTTAAGAAATAGTGGATTATTTGATGAAATGTAAAAGCTATTATTTGTCATTATGAAAGTTATATATAGTAAGCACTGTACGTGCAACATAAGGTTTGCCTCCTTCCAGTTTAACTATTAATAGTTTTTCTTTTAGTTTTTTTGGTTTACTTTTATTTTGTTTTTTTCTTCATGTTGTAAATATATTAACAATTTATATTTAGTTGTGTCCATTCTATATATTTTGTACATTTGTATAATTTAGCTTTGTAAATATTTTAATATTTATTTAATTTTGTAAAATTATATTCTAATATGTTAAAAGATGAATCGCCATTGTAGCGGCATCTCAAATAAATAATAATAATGTTCTAATACTGTAAAATAAAAACTTTCTTCATTTGCAGGAATACTTTCAAGATTCATGTTTAAAACATCTTTTATTAATTTCGTGTACAACAATAAACACAATATTTTAGGAGAACAGTATGTGCAGAAATTGATATGTTAAATGGCATGGGGTATTTGTTTCCAAAAGCATGAAATTAGTATAAATTTTCGTTTTTTTTTTAAAAGAAAATTGCTGGGCGGTGGAAGGTAAATATCACACAGAGAAAACACAAAAACAGGTCTTCCGTTTACAGCGACAGAACGCTTTCAGAGCATGAGTTCCATCATCAGTGCCCTGTCAACAGACAAACAATCTTACGAGTCCATCACGCAGGGGCTACAATAGATAAATCTACATACTGGTAACACTTAACACCACCGTGAATATTAGTTGAATAAATACAAACGGTAATGAACATCACTCAGTCAATTTTAATAAACTCCCAACCGAAAGAGGCTGAATTGTAAAAAAACAGGTCTGCTATCTACTCAGAGCTGAATAGAAAGATAGAAACATTCTTCACCGGAAAGAAAAACAATAAGTGAAATCTAAGTATAACATATTAATTTCATTGAAAAGTATTTGTTATATATAGTACTGTATTTTGTAAATGAATCAGAATAATTTTTGTCCCAATCACTCAAATTTTAGTAGTCCAAGAACAAAAGAACGGGAGGGGGGGGGGGCGGAACAACAGAACGTATTTGCATATATCACACAAAGTACAACTTCAATCAAAACAATATTTGGTATTTAACCATAGAATGAAATGTTTCAGGATATAGCAACTTCTAATTAATATGACATGAATAGGAGTGGAGGTTTTCTGAAGAACCTGACAACTGAACAATGCAAAAATCTCGGTTAATATTCAAGGTAGAGAGTAAATGTATATAACAATATTTATGTTACATTTAATTTTCAATAAGATTGATTCTTTACAATTTTTCATTCTGACTTAAGTAATGGAGATATTTCGAATTTTAAACTTTCCCTCCCCCTATGTCATTAACGAAATTGATCTTTCTCTTTACATAAAACGATTAATTAATCGAGTTTAGTAACGATCAATCAACAAGGGATATCTGCTAAAAAGGATTTTCAATTGAAATGAAAATTCATCTCTATTTGAGAAGATTGCATTTTTACAAAGAAAAGTAAATTTATCCTTTGGTAACTTATAAAGTTGGAAAGAAAAGCTCAAATAATGACAATTATCATTAATTGGAGTAATTTACGAATTTCCCACTCAAGATTTAATTATTACGGTTAGCTTCACACTTAAAACGAGGTTTGTTGCCCATAACTTCTGAATTGTGTGAGGTAATATCTGAAAGGTCTCATGACGGTAATGCGGCACTCTGTATGCTGGGAACAATTTCCTGACTCACCCTGACCTAACATGTTAGTCTAGAGTTACCCTCATCCAGTAAATCCTTGCTAACACCTCTTCTCTCCCGGGAATAAAACATCCTGTCCTCAGTCGTATAAACCGCTCAGGGCATTTGTAGCTTTCGAAGGACATTCTCAAATAGTTAATTAGAAACTATGTGAACCCTTTTTTATTACAAGATTATCTGGCAATGTAAACGATAAAAAGTCCTTCAAGCAGGGGCTGCGTTAAATAAGCAGACTTCCCACGTGCGCCACGTGTTTGCATTTATCTCAAAACATAAGAGTTCAATGAGAACCATATTTGGTATTTAAGCTTCAGATAAAGTGCTTCATAACATAATAGAATATTGTTAATATGAGAGAGTAGGAGTGGGGCTATACTGAAGACCGAAAACTAAAAAATCCAAATAACTCAGTTAATAATCAAGATAGTGAACAAATGTGCATAGCAACATATATAGAACATTAAATTTTCAATAAGGTTCTATACAATTTTTCGATTCAACCCATAATAAGGGAGATATTATGAATTTTCGAAATTCTCCCTCTCTAAACCCCCTATTTCCCTTGTCCGATTTCAGCCGTTAACGAACTTAATCTTGGTTTTTGTATAAAACGATTATACGGATATATCAAGTTTAGTAACGAAAACATTTCGAAAAATGCGTCTTGAGTACGACCTCAATAGCTGATTGCCCTTCACACAGAGTCTGCGTAAACTAAGCAGATGTCCGAAGTGAAGTTTTACATTACATAAATCTACATACTTCTAAAACATAAACTGTGAATATTATGTGAACAAATACGATGATAACCAGAAATCTTTCAGTCAATTTAAACTTTAATAATTTCCATAACGGAAAGCCTCTGAATTGTAAACAAACAGGTCAGCCAATCTCTTAGAGCTGAACAGATAGATAGAAATATTTTCGACGAGAAAGGAAACAGTCAGTAAAATATATCTGAATATAAAATATTAATTTTATTGAAAATGATTTACTAAATATAGTACAGCTATTTATAATGGATCAGATTTTTTATATCTCAATCATTCAACTTTTAGAGTCCATGAAGGAAGGTATCAAAAGAACGTATTTGCATGTATCAAAAAGTAAAAGAAGAATATTTGGTATTTAAGTTTAAAATAAAGTTTTTCATTATATAAAAGAGTATTTTTTATGTGCTATGAGTAGAAGTGGAGGTTTACTGAAGACTGAAAACAAAAAAAAATGCAAATATCTCGGTTAATATTCAATATAGAGAATAAATGTATATAACAATATGTATAGGAAATTTAATTTTTAATAGTATTAGTTCTATACAAGTTTTCGATCCGACGAGTTGTAACGGAGATATTTCGAATTTTCGAAAATCCATCCCTCTAAATCCCGCCACTCCTACTGGTCCGATTTAAGCCATTGACGAACTTGATCTTTTTTTACATAAAACGGTTAAATAACAAGTTTGGTAACGAAAAGACAAAAATTGAGACCATTAGAGCGGTAACAGACAAGAAATATATATATATATATGAACTGAACAACTCTTTCGTCATCTACTAGGTAGAATCGATGGGCATTTGAGGAAATGTTTCGGAAAACGCGTCGTGAGTACGACCACATAGCTGACTTCTCTTTAGGGGAAATCTGCTAAAACGGTTTACTTATGAGGTATTTGTTATTTTTTGTCATTTAAAAAGCTAAGCACTCAGTGAAATTTGTGAAGGGTATGAAGTTACACCTTAGCAAATACAATTTGTGCGTGTGGTCATTTTACGAAACTTCACAGGCCAATTAGTAGTAATTAATCTTTTAACACCACACTCTAGTAAACGAAGGAGGAAGGAAACTATTATGGTTACACAACAGGCTGTTCTATAAATTACTAAGAGCCTAACAAATATTTAAGTGAAAAACAGGGACTAATGCCAAGATATTAAAGGTAGAGGAGGAGCAAAATAAGGTACATTAGGCGTGAAACCATATATTTTATGAGGCGTAAAATTATTCCATTGTCCGATAAATTCAGCGTAGAGGCATAAATTTGTTCCGTCCCTGGGGACCAAGTAAGTATTACAAGCATATATTCACGATTAGATGTACTCATGAGAGAAATATCGCAAGTTTATCTCTGGGGGAAAAAAGTAATATCCCTTAAAAAAATATTGAAACTATAAATAAATTGTATATTATGGAGATAACACTTTTCTCTTTTAAAAAAAGGGAGAAGAAATTTCCCTTTAAAATCATGACACATGTAATCTTTTAGCAACTTAACAGCTCATGTTTAATAACCAAACCGATGCCCATGGTAGTAATTTTTAAAATACCCGCAGTGGCTGCGTGTCCTAATCAGATTCCCACTAACTATATCATCTCCCATTCTCGTCTCTAATAGAGATTTTGAGGTGTTCCTGAACCAAAAAAAAATGGCTCATAATTTCCCATATAAATCTGTAACTCATTTGAAATTCACAATTGTACCGTATAATGTGACCCCTGCCCAGCTATCAATTGGTCCATAGGTGTACATTATTAGTTATAATGTAACCAAATCTCCTGACAAGGTCTCAGGAAAAAAAACAGTTTTTTCGAACATCAACCACTCAAAATGTTTTCCTCACCCAGAATGAAACATCATTCAATGCAATAAAGGATTTGAATTTATACCAAATGACTATGCATAATATTATGCCAAGAAAAGCGGATGAAAAGTGTTAATCAATTATTAAATTATCACTCTAAAAAATGTTGCAGTTATAATGATAGTGGTAAACGTCATGAAGTATTGAGTTCCTCTATCTAATTTGTATGCAAGGGCCAGCGAAGGCCTAGCTTTAGCCATGCTAATAGTGTTAAGAAGGTGGAGCATGGAAATCTGCTGTTGAAAGTCAATTAAAACCGTACATCATCAGTTGTGAAGACTGCAACATTTTTTTTTGACGTCTGTAAACGTGAAAAGCTTATTATTTATTAAGAAGATTATTAGTTATTATTATTATTTATTAACGTCCACTTTTTGCAACTGAAGCTAATTAGGAGAATAACATTATGGACTTGCTGAGAGAATAACATTATCTAACAGGTTTATGGAACTCTCTAAGCAGAGAAGATTCGAAATTCAAAAAGTCCGTCACGCAAAAATTGTGACCACTAGAGTGTTAACAAACATATATATATATATATATATATATATATATATATATATATATATATATATATATATATATAATTTTGGACGGACATCATTTTTGTCATCTTCTGGGTAGTGTCGATGGACATTTGAGAAAATATTTCAAAAATAGCGTCATGAGTACGACCTCAATACCCGATTTCCTTTAAGTAAAATCTGATAAAAACACATGACGTAGTTACCGAAAATAATAGCTTAATTTGTAAATCGAAAGAATAGCAGCGAGGTTTTACTGGAAGTTGAAAACAATAAAAGTGCAATAACAGTAATTAAACTTTTGAACAACAATACTAAACTGCTTGAACAACTATTAAAAAAAATTGCTTGCTCCTTGACTATTTTAAAAATACATTTAGCTTTAAGAACGTGTATGTAAGTCTTGGAGTGGAGTAAATACAATGGCCGAGAAGGACTGCGTTGGCCATCTGGTGCTAGAGCAATAACACTATTCCCAGTACTGGCTGGGGCTTTAAGGGCTTAAGCCGACCAACCAACCGTCTTGCCAAACTAAGAGAATAAAGTACTTGCTCTAGTGGCAGTATAAAAGCAGTTCCCCAGAGCAATGATGAGCACCACTTCCAACAATAAAATGTTTTTTTTTTTTGTTTTTTTTTTTTAAACGAAACTGACTATAAAAGTACATTTGTTTGGCTCTGGCACATATAATCTGACATATGTTTACAAATAACATAAATTTGAAATTTTAATATCGTAGATTCCCTTATGAAATCTGATTTAATGTTCATAAAATGTCCAGATTCTTAAAAACTCCACTATCATCCGATTCAACCAAATGGTATCCGTTAACTCTAGTCAGTTAACGTTATAGCGGTCGCAACTATTACTTTATCGTTACCAAACCCAATATTTGGTAATTACATGTATAAGTTAAGGTCATGGCTATTAAGGCCTGAATTCTGGCTGAGGCAAGTGGTGATTTAGAGAAAATTTTGAAATAGGAATATCTCTGTTATAATGTTTCACATTGGAAATTTTAATATTACTAATCAATATCATATAATATATCTCACATCTAGCTATAACTGGTTACTCTGTATGAGGAGTTCCATTTCAAAAAGTACTATGTCCCTTTAGGCATATTTTTCGATTCTTTAAAACTATCTTCTGACCTGTACAGTCATTAGAATTTCCTTTTCATACTTACTCTTAATGTCCAAGAACAGATTAATCAGGTGAACATTTCTACAATCTAATCAATTATGATTTTTAGGTAGATTGTTGATGAAATGGACGTCAATGATTTGGAAACTAAGTCCTTATATATTCCAGTAAAAAGCCAAGATATGTAATATTTTTAATATTTGGAAAGCTATAGTCAAAAATGGAATGAAAATTAAATTGTTTGTCAACTGTTTGCAACTACGGCTGATCGGAACGTCTTATAAACTTTTTCTAGCTAGGACTAAGTATTTTATTCAATGAATTTGTCACTAAATAAATTCCTATTTCCAGGCGGGAATCGAACTCGCCACTCTAGCTTTACCATGTGAGATTTAGGCCACCGCTGGCTAAACTGAGTCGCTAAAACGGAAAAAGCAGAGAAGGAGGAAACAGTCCAAAATCATGCCAAATGGATCCATGAATAGGAGACTATCCTAAGCAAAATCTTTACTTTGTGAAATATAGTACTTCAGAATCAATACTTGAGTTTCAAGTGACAACTTTCCTACTTAGGAATGAAATTTATGCTTGACTCCTGATGGAGAATGTCCGAAAATACGTAAAATGTAAATAATTTTTTCACAAAAATGTTTTAGGAATATTATTTTTTCAGTATCTACGAAAGGACTACTAACTTTCCTTTTCCAAACTCTTCAATAAACTAAGAAATATCTCGAAGAAGATTGCATCGTTATTATTACACCAATTACACAAATTGAATCAATGAAGTAGAATCTGAGAAAGTTTTGTTAATTAACAAACAAACTTTAACTCAAAAAAGAAACGAACAATAACTTTAAGTGCAAAGTAAAACTTAACTGAGTTACAAGAGAAAAGTTAAAGGAGATATCTAATTTCAGTTATAAAGCCCCATCCACTCTCCTCTAATGTTGTAGGTTAGTTGAATATTTTAAAGCGCTAATGCAATTTAGAGCCAGCAAACTTTGAGGAATTGGGGCAAAGGATTTATAAATTCCTTGTCGTGACACAGATTATGACTAATAAAAATGGGGCGAATATGTTCAAGAAAAAAAGTATACTTACAGAAAAGTCTTACTGTAAAAATCACCCTCGGTGGAGTAATGCTATTTTCTTAAAATATCAAACGTATTTCCTTTTGAGAATTATAACTTCATAAAAGCTACCAATTTCAGTTGTAAAGAAATTATAACATCTAAAGAATTATCTTTAGCAAACCAGAAGAAAATTTTTAAAATGTAAAGACAAAAAATGAATATATAAGAATTTACGGCAGACATAGTCTAGAAAAATTGGGGTAAATGTCATTAATTAGTACATTCGATTTCAGATATTCTGTACTTAGAAGCACAAACTTCTGGCTACATGTTAATTCTAAGATTACGAAACTCTAAGTACCCTCAGAAGTATACCGGTACACGTTTGTTTTTTTTTTTTGCACTACCGAACTAAACTAAGGAAGAGTGTTAATGTCGGAGGGGTTTTACCTAAAAGCTGATTATTCTTCAGCCAATATGGTCTAAAACAAAATGTCACACTTTTCAAAAATGATTTTACTGTTTCTCAGCGAGATCTATTTTAAACCATTTTATAGAAATATTTTGAAATAATAGACAAGACTATTTTTACTAATTTAGAGCCTATTTACAATTAATGCTTATTAATGGTAAAAAAAAGAACAGTTCAGAAAAAATCTGCAGACGATTTTCAAGTTAATTTTTTGGTTTGAATTAAATTGTATTGTCCTTCGATGTTTGTTGAATTGCACCGCTCATAAAGGATGTAGCATTATTAAATTTATATGTCTTTAAAATTCACTGTAATTCAACCGAACATCCAGACCAAACAACACTTTCTGGGGGAAATGTGGTACTGCCTTCATATATGGAACTCAAGAATTTCTAAATTGTTGTAAAGGAAGATATTTCATGTTTTCTGTTTGTTCAAATCCAATCAAGTAAAATTGAAAAGAAAAAAAAAAAAAAAAAAAAAAAATTCCTAAAAGGTCACGAGTTTACTTAACTGCTTTCTACATTATCTAATTACATCTATAATTCTCTACGAGAACATGTTGATGAATTTGGTAAAAACAGAAAAAAAGAAGAAACTCATATCAACATAACTTCTTCGTATTCCTCATATTTATTTATTAAATTATTCACAAGAAGAAATATTTTTAACTGTGTGGAGTATTTGTGCTTAAAAACTAATAATCAAGTTTGCTAACCGATAAAATCAGATAGGGGAGAGGGGAGAGTGCCTCCGTTTTATAGGTTGGATCGAAAACATTTATAAAACCAGTCTTATTACAAATTTGATTTCCTTTCAATCTTATTATATACGTTTTTCTCTATATTGAATATATTATAGATATTTGCGGGTTTTTTTAGCTTTCAGCCTTCAGTAAACTCTCATTCCTACTCATTAACAATAAGCTCTTATATAATGAACCACTTTATTGGAAGCTTAAATACCACATATTGTTTTCATTGATCTTTTACTGTGTGGGGTACGTGCGAGTGAGTACGTTGTCTGATGACGAAGATTTTGCGATCTTGAATGGAAAATATTTATTTATTGTTATTATTATTTATTCATCTATACCGTACTCGGTGATGAAGAAATAGAAGGGGTTAGGGGAAAATTCTAAATACCTTCATTATTATGAGTCTGATCCTGAAATGTTGTAGAACCGTTCTTGTTATACTAGTTACTAGTGATGTTTCTCAATTGTCGTTCTATGCATTTTTCATATCTCTAATATTAAGCGAGTTACTCTTACATTCCTGTTTTTCGTCTTGGTTAAAACCCCCTTTCTACTCAGTGTTTTTATTTTTACATAGAAATAGAGAATATGCTGTGAGATGAAGTCACTAATATGTTATATCAGTACATGGGGAATTTGCTTAGTTTACGCAACCCCTGCGTGACGGACAATCGCGGAATTCAAAAACAAAATCACTATATAGATATTTTAACTTCGTATAGCTCTCAAAACTGCTTAATCCTCCGAATCCTTTATCATTCCTACTGTTTATCAGTAACTTTTTTGAAATCGAGTGTATGAAAGAATGAAAATCTTTCTGTTTTATCCAGCATTCAGTAGTTGTGAATTTGAACAGGAGATATCATTAAATTTTGAGGACTTGGAGGAGTTTATCAGTTGTATAAAAGGTTTCTGAGTAAGAGAGAGCTCGATATATAGAAAGAGGAAGACATTATTGAATGGAAGTAGTGTCTGAATAGAAGCGGTCCTTATTGCTGGAGGCTTTCTCTGAGAACCTTCTCAGGCTGTAACCAACCGTATTTCTTGGCCGGTCACAAATCGCCCTGGCTCAATACAAGTCACGACCTTTCACATCCTCCTCCCTTTCCGCCTCAAATATTATCCCAGAACCCTTCCATCTCGCTCTTCCCTTCAATAGAACTCCCTTCTATCCATTCTGAACCTTGTTTATCCCTCCTCTGCTATCGTCATTGATACTCACCAACCTCATGACGCTACAATCATTTTGTTCCGTTTTAGCAGTTTTCAGCTGATTTCCCCCAAGGAAAATCAGCTAATGAGGTCGAAGGGGTAGAAGGATGATTAAAAAAAATAAAATTATAAAATAAAAAGTCTCTTGTAATAAAAAAAATAAAAACAGCTCGTCACGTAATATACCTTGACAATAAATAAATAAAAATATAAAAAAAAATTGTCCACACACTCTCGAAAAAAGGCTTGAAAAAAAAGTCCACCACGTTGCACACCGATAACGGTTACCACATTGCCAGGTTGGGCTAATAGCTCATTGCCGGTGTGATAATAATTATTGCGATCAGTGTGACAGGTGTTAAATTATTATAATCTATTTTAATTGTCATCTGGCGGGCAACCCTGTCGCCGGTAGCCCGCCTTGGCTTGTAACCTTCCCTTAGCTTGACAGTTGTTGGGGAAGGTTAAGATGGAATGACTGAGTTACCGTTACAAGGTTTTACTCATGATGTGATTTTTGAAATATTTCTTCAAAGGTCCTACCCAGGAGACGATGAAAAGTCCGTTAAGCAGGGGCTGCGTAAACTAAGCAGGTTTCCCACGTGAAGTTTTACAATTGATAAATCTACATACTGGTAACACTTAACAGCACTGTGAATATTAAGTGAATAAATACATACGGTAATGAGAAATCTTTCAATCAATTTTAATAACCTTCCAACGGAAGTCGTCTGAATTTTAAACAAACAGGTCTGCCAACCACTCGGAGCTGAACTGATAGAAATATTATTCACCGGGAAAAAAAAATCACTTAAATATATCTAAATATAACATATTAATTTTATTGAAAACTATTTACTAAATCAAGTACTGTAATTTATAATGAATCAAAATAATTTTTATCTCAACCACTCTGATTTTAGTAGTCCAAGAACAAAAGAAGGCCAACAGAACGTACATGCATGAATCTGACAAAGTAGAAGCTCAGTGAAAACAGTATTTGGTATTTAATACTTAAAATGAAGTGGTTAGTGATATCGCAATTTTGGTTTGATCGTTGCCAAACTCCATATTTAAACGTTTCATGTAAAAATAAAGATCAAGTTTTTTTATGGATGAAAACGGTCCTGGGGGAGAGAGGGTTTAGAGGGGAAATCGACATATATCGGGTATTACACGTCGGATCGAAAACTTGTATAGAAGCAATCTTATTGCAAATTTAATGTTCTATAAATTTTGTTCTACATAAATGTCCTATATTGTGAATATTGGATCCGAGATAATTGCATTTTTTAGTTTTCGGCTTTCAGTAAACCCTCTCCTACTTATGCCACATTAACTATAAGCTGTTATAACATCAACCACTTCATTCCAAGGTTAAATACCAAATATGGTTTTCATTGAACTTTTACTTTTTACGAGATGTGTGCAAGTATTGTGTTAACGTCATTTTTCGTTCTTTACTCGAAATTATCTATTTTATCTTTACCACATTCGATATTTACTACTTTAGTCAGCACTAATGATCGTATTCTTTTATTGCCTGCAATCGGACGTTAAATAGTAGGGATTTAGGGGGGGGGGAAGGGATTTGAAAATATTTTTGTTGGTGTAAGTCGGATCATAAAATGATATAGAAACAATTGTTGCTCTTCAATTGTTGTTCTATGTATTTTTTCGTGACTCAAATATTAACTAAGTTATTCGTTCTTCCATGTATTCTGCCTTCAGTTAGTACCTTCCCCTTCTGCTTGTCAGTTTGGTGTTTTATACAAGCACTTGGAAAATCTGCTTTGTTTACGAAGCTCCTGCGTGGCGGCCTTTTTTTTTAAGAATGCTTTAGCGTTAGCAAGTCTTGTGCTTTCCGGAAACTATCCTTACAGAGGACGAGAGACAAAACAGAGCTTCCTCCCACGAAATTAATATTTCAAACAACAAGTACTCCATCATCAGTGATTCCCAAAGTTGGCTCGTCAAGGACCCCAACCTTGTATCCCCAGCGAATCCCTGGCCCAATCCTGATGGAGTGGAATTATAAGGAACTGAGCCCTGCTTTGTTACTCAACCTGAGTCTACCTTTCACCCTTCATTAACCCCTTTTAGTTTGATCGTTACCAAACTTGATATTTAATACTTTTAAGTAAAAAAAATCAAGTTCGTTAATGGCAGAATTCAAAACAATGCGAGGGGAGGGTTTAGAGGGGGATTTCAAAAATTCGAAATATCTCCGTTATTATACGTCGCATCAAAAATTGAATAGAACAAATCTTATTGAAAATATTATTGTTATAGGTACTGTTATATACATTTATTCACTACCTTTAATATTAACCGAGGTATGTGGATTTTGTAGTTTTCGGCTTTCAGTAAACCTCCTCTCCTATTCATGTCATATTAGCAATAAGCTGTTATATCATGAACCACTTTATTCCAAGCCTAAATACCAAATATTGTCTTCATTGAAGGTTTAGTGTGTGAAATAAGTCGTGTGATGACGTCAACAATTAAGATTTTGCGGCCATGAATCGAAAATATTTATTTTTTCAATACCATTTACCTTCCGCTCTAAATATCATATAAAGCAATGGCTGAAATTGGGGGTGGAATAAGGTGGGGGGGGGGGGTTAGTGGGGGAGTATAGAAAATTCAAAATCTCTGTTATTATGAGTCGGTAAATACACCAATTTACACTTGACTTTATTAGCTCAAACTCATTTTCAGTAATATTAACTATGACATGTCTTCTTACGGACATAGTTTATATTACCTAAAAAAGGAGTTCAGTAAATTAATCACATTCCTAAATCCTATTGTATACAATTAAAAATCTATTTTCAATAAACTAAAGAAAAATACTCGTGTAAACATCCATAAATAAAGAAATCACACTATCTTACACAAGGAATCACTTGACTAAGATTTTAATTGTGTTATTTAAATGAGTATTACATTAATTTCATGCAATTCTTAATTCAACTCATACTACTTTATTACATTTATGTTGATAATTTTGTGGGATTTAATTTAATAATAATTTAGCATATGAACTTAACTCTATAGAGCTACAACCCCATACAGTTTCAACGTCATCTGCTCAAAGTTATTCGTTTGAGGATTTGCTGTTTTTAGCAGATTTCCCTTAAAGGCTGTCAGCTAATGCGGTAGTACTCATGACGCGATTTTTGAAAAATTTCCTCAACTGTCCATCGATCCTACCCAGGAGATGACGAAAATGAGGTCCGTTCAAAATTATATATTTACATATATTTGTCTGTTAACGCTCTAACCATCGCAATTTTTGTTTGATCGTTACCAAACTCGAAATTTAATCGTTTTATGTAAAAAGAAAGATGAAGTTCGTTGGCTGAAATCGGACCAGTGGGAGGGGTGGTGTAGAGGGGGGGATTTTTGAAACTTCGAAATATCTCCGTTTCTATGCGTCGGATCGAAAAATTGCATAAAATCTCTCTATCTTGAATATTAACCGAGATATTTACATTTGTATTCTGTGCGTGGTCGGCAAAAATCGGCTATGTTCCGGACTTTCCGGCCATTTCCGTAATTGTTCGACCCTCGTGAATTGGTTTAGAGACTTGTTACTACAACTGTTATTATTAGGCAGATTTGTCTATTGTATAACTTCACGTGGGAAATCTGCTTACTTTACGCAGCCCCTGCGTGACGGACTTTTATATCATTTCTCTACTATTTGTAAGGAAGAACGTACTCTCAACAAGAGTTTCCACTATTTTTTAAATAAAAATATTTCCGTTATTTTAAGTTGGGTCGTCAAAATGTTATAGAAACATTCTTGTTAAATTATTTCAGCTCTACAAGTTTTGTTCTATGCATTTTTACGTAACTCAAGTACAAAGATAGTTATTCGTACTTTATGTTTTCAGCTTTCACTAACCTTACCCGTTTGTACCAGCACGTGGGAAATCTGTTTATTTTAGGCACCGTGCGTGACGGACTTATTGGGATTACTGACAACAAACAATTAACTCAAATGTTTCAAAGCAAATAGTTTTTACTAACTGTTTCTTGAGATTCAATTGCTTTATAAGTCTCGCGGCGAGGATAAATTCAGCTTGATGGTCTTAAGAATGGGCAAGTACATTTCCTTGAAACCTTCATTTGCATAACAAACTGCTGGGCAATCGTCTTTTAAAGCGGCATTCTTTCCTTTTGTTTTTATATTTCAGACAATTTTTTTTATTTCTCATTTCTTTTCTAGGATGTTCGAGATATTTTTACGCCTCGTTTCATCTTACATTCCTCGTGGATAAAACGCTTTCAAACAATCCCAACTCCTTGGCGTCTAAATATGGCCGAATATCCAACGACTGGAAGGAAAGAAAGGCATTTTAAACTGAGATTTACGGTTTACAGAGGAATCTGGTGGCTCTCTCTCTCTCTGAGACCTTTGTTTTAGAGAACATTTATTCCAGCTGTCTTAAGAGTTTTCTACTCCCTTTTCTAAATCCAGGGAATAAGATCAGAAGGCAAGAATTAAATTAAAATCTATCGATCTTATATTTTTAGTGTAATTCAAATATTATACACTCTATGAATTGAAGCGTTTGTTCTTTCTCACGGCAGCACTGTAGCTCAAAAACTTTAAAATCTCATATTATAGAAGAATCTGGAAAATGCCATAGTGATTTTTTAGCCAATATTTACCATTATACCATTCAAATGTGCGATGTATTTTCATACAGTTCTGTGCGTGTGTTCTTTGACAATATTATTATTCTTATTTATAAAAGTCTACTTTTTGCAATTAAGGCTAATTGGGGTGGGTTATCTGCAGGTTACCACCCTTCTCTAGTCAGGGTGAGACTAAGGATTTTATTTAATGAGTTTGCCAATAAAAAAATTTCTATTGCCCAGGTGAGAATCTAACTCGCCACTTTACTTCGAATGTAAGATTAAAGCCAACACATTAACTCACAAGGTTAACCTGAGCCTCGGTAAACATTTTAATTTACAATTATACCATCAAAATGTGCGATATACTTCCATTCATTTCTATGCATGTGTTCTTTGACAATATCATTCATGTTATTTACTAACATCCACTTTTTGCTACTATGACTAATTGGGACTGGTTATCTACAAGTTGCCATCCTTTTCTAGCCAAGGTGGGGCTAATGATTTTATTCAATGTGTTGGACACTAAATAAATTCCTATTACCCAGGCGGGAATCAAACTCGGCACTCTAGGTCTGCCACGTGCGATTAAGTTCAGCGCTTTAACTCACTTGGCCAGCCTGAGCCAATAAAAATGGAAAGAGCAAAGGAGGAGGAATTTTTCGAAAGATCTGTAAAATTGTCATGACTAATGGATAAATATTATCTTGTTATTTACAGATAAATATTGGAAGAATTTAATCGAAGGATGCACCCACCAATGACTCACCTGAACCCCTCTTTACAACAAGAATTTACTTCAGTTGTGTTTTAAAACTGTATAGTTTTACCTGATTTCTTTGTTCTATAGACCGAAATACACCCGCAGTAAATACGTGATAAGTTAAGTATCATTATTTTTTATTGGTCGGTAGTAGAACCGGTCTCATCCAAGACATTACTGCTCGACACCGAGTAAGTGCAAATAAGTTTTCTTCATAATATAATTTATTTTTTAAATCCCCCCTCCAAAAAAAATAAACTTATAATTGATTATAATATCTTTCATTCTATTGCATCTCTCATCCATTTTCGGACAAGTTGAAGCTCCCTTTGCAGAACTTATTGTACCCACTGACTTGAATATTAGTAGTCGAATTTGGCTATGGTCCCGGCCAGTGTTTTCATTTAATAAGAAATATGTGAGTGTGTATGACACGAACAAAAATGTGACACTCTAGGAATGAAGAGCCTAAAGAGATTGGTCTTTTTGCCGTTTGAGTAAAATTCAATAAACACTTATTGTAACTCTTTAAGTCATTCTATAGTCTAGCTGACTCTAGTATCTTTATCAAACCTGAAAGACAAAGTTTCATTATTCATTTTCAACTATTTTGACATAAACGAATATTTCATTCATTGCGACCCATATCTTAATTCCCTGGTTGCTACTTAACTCATTTAAAAAAAATCACAAGTTAATGAAAGCCAAATATGCCAACCTCTGGCCACAAAGAAGAGAATACAAAAGATTCATTAGATTTTTTTTTCCGAATTTCAGTTGTGAGAATTAGAAGAGATGCCAGGAATGACGGATTACTTAATGGAAAAAATTGGTTAGTTCCACTTTCTCGTGGTTAGACAGCAGAAATAACTTAGCGCATTTTTGGACAAGAAAAGAGAGAATAAAAATTAGAAGAAATGAACAGAAACTAGAGAGGCCAGTCTATTTCATTATTCATTTTCAACGGATTATCCGTATTAGAATCCGTCTATAATGTGTATTTATTTTTCTATTTTCTGTGTAAAAATTATAAGTTACTATTGTTGTATTAAACTTAGAAGATAAGTTTTTCTTTTGGGGAATTAACTAGAGCTGGCAACTTGATCATTGAACATTTGTATTAGATGTCTTAAAGTGAAATCAGCTGTTGATATTGTAATCATGTCGCAATTATCAAAACATTTCGTCATATCTCCATCCTATGAAATTACAAAAATCAGGTCCCATCAAATATAACGTATACATAAGTATTTAAGTCTGTGTTACCATTTTATTTAACCAGCAACACAAGTGTTGTTTGTATATTGTTGTTTATAGCTTCAAACAAACCAAAACAATCCGAGTAATAGACGTAAATTGCTAAAATATTAAAGAGAATTTCGTATTTAAAAATAAAAAAAAGTAGGACAAGCCAGACCATTAATTAGGCTAGGCCATTATCTTAAGGAGAAAGGGGTTAGGAACCCATCTCAAACAGCAACATTCATTAAAGCTAAAATGTCTGACTTAGTTAAAACAAAATAAAGAAGCAGAGGAAAAATTTAGAAGAAAATAAGGAAAAAGTTAAAAGATCCATTTGAATTTGTGAAAGACTTCTTGAGACACTTAATTTTCTGTTAAAAAAAAAAAAGGAGATATTTTCTTCTTACAGGCATTTCAAAAGGGATTTCAATTTTAAATATTGTCTCTTTAATTTAGTTCAATAAGGGTAATTCATTCCTTTCTCAATTCTATATTTTTCAGGATATTTTATCATGATGACAAAAAGTTAAATCACATTTACATGAAATAAAATACAACCAAGTAGGAACATCGAATGCTAGTGCTACTTACTAAAGCCTTGTAATTTGAATAAGTACTAGTAAATTCCTTTAATGATCAGCTGTTATTGTCATGATTCAACTTATTCGGTATGACTCATATAAATGTGAGTGTGTGTGTAAGGAATGGTATATTTCATAGGCGTATTTTAATGAAAAATTATATTAAAACGAAGCCTAGGACTTTCAAAGCGATATTCGATAATATTGTACTTCCAATAGAGAAAAATTGCTAACAACGTAATTTCCTTCGGAATAGCTTAATAAATACAGAGCTTTCATGATTTCAGGAAAAGATATTCAGTATTTTTCAGTTATATCATTATATACACTTATATTTACATATCTCTAGAATGAAAATAAAACAACGAAAAAACGAGGCTCAGTTCAGCTATTTGATTTAAAGCGTAGATATTAATGCCACATGGTAAACCTAGAGTGGAGATTTCGATTCCCGCCTGGGCAATGGGAATTTATTTAGTGACGGAATTCATTAATAAAATCCTTAGTCCCACCCTGGCTAGAAAAGGTGGTAACCTGAAGATATCCCGTCCCAATTGGCCATAGTAGCAAAAAGTGGACGTTAATAAATAATAATAATAAACAAAAAAACGTTTGAAAATGCCATAATTACTTTAGCTTTTTACGAAATTAATGAAATACGAAATAATTGTTTCTATTTAAATAATGTTTATGCCGATGTTTTTTTTTGCATTATTAAATAGTCAATACGATCCTTGTATAAAAATTCTCCTCGCTCTTTACCTTTACAACAATAAGTAAATTTACACTAAATGGAAAGTTTCTTGACAATGAGGCACTCCGTACCTTCCCAAAGAGCTTATATTTTCTATTTGTTGATCATTCCTTTTTTTTAGCTTCCTATTTTATTGGGTAGTCAATTATAATGTAGCAATTTTTGTTATTAGTTCTACTTTTCGACCCTTAAGTTATTGTTTAATTTGTGTTTTTGTATATTATTTTTTATTGTTTTAGACAATTATTGCATTTTTTATCGTTGTTAATGTTTGTGTGTGTAGTTATTGTTGGTTCTTTGGTATTTTTGTTGCTTTGTTAATGTGTTTTTTTTATTGATGTTGGTCACACCAACATGTTTGTTATTGTTTTTATTATTTGAGCACTATCGTCTCGTAGCGAATGCTCGAAATAAATAAATAGAATACCAGTCTAATCTAGTATTTCATATTCCATTTGAATGCAGCTCTATATAAACATGTTATCTTCCAGTTTCAATTCATTCTTTCCAATTCTTATGAGTATTGACATTGGACAGCTTCCTTTTCGTAGAAGCATAATTACAAAAAAGTATGTGACATGCTTCAGGTAAAGGCGGGGCACAATATATCTTGGAGCAATTCATCAAAGGGGTTTGTCGACCTTTCCGGCTTTCCTGCCTTGCAGCCCAAATAAGGTCAGATATTTCATCCGCTGGGCCATGCCATAAATTACATTTGAACTTTCTGCTTTTGGAAATCAGTTCCCCTTGGAACGGCTCGTTCGTTTCGGGCTACGTCTGGAGATTTATTGTCGAGACTCGTTCGGATTTCAAGCAATATCAATCGTATTGAAGGAGTCATTCGTGATGAGTGATTTTCAAGTCAGAGGGGTTCTCTGTCTGAAAAGCCCCAATATGTCCTGGGTTAAAGAGAAAAATAGATCGCCTCTTTCGTTTTAGCAGATTTCCCTTAAGAAAAATCAGCTGTTGAAGTTGCTCGCAGTTTTCGCCCACTTCATTTAATTAAGACTATAACAATACAATTGGCAAAATACAGTAGCATCTCGGTTAATTCCAAGAGTGATAATTTACGACCGGGATATCTATAACTACCTCCTATAACCTCCTTAGTTCGAAAGTCAAAGACCATTAACACCAAGCATCAAAAATTGAATACTAAATCACAAATGCAGATTAAACTATGTAGATGTAGACTAAATACTATGCAGATTTCCCACGTGCTGGTATAACACTTATGATCTCATCTGACCACATATTTTATTTTTCTATGTAAAACCGATGTGTAAAAGGGTCGAGGGGGAGGGTTACAGAAGGCTGAAATCAACCAAATAGTTAATGATTGAGTTACGAAAAAATTTGTAGAACATCAATGGCTAACAAGATTTGTTCAATAACATTTTGCGAACCGAATCATAATAACGGAGATATTTTGAATTTTCGAATAGCCTTCCTCTAAACCCTCCACAATTCCAGGTCAGATTTCATCCATTAACGAAATATGAATATTAGCGAGGACTGAAACAGCTAAATATCGAGTATGGTATAGAAGAAATAAAGCTTTTAGATTCACGACGGCAAAATCTTAATTGATAACGCCATTATTCTACATAATTGCTTGTATATCAATAAGTTGGTTATCACATTAGTTTAACTGAAAACTAAAAAATGCAAATTTGATATTAATGATAGAGAATAAATGTTAATAACAATATTTACAGTAGATTCTATTTCCAATAACATTGGTTTTATATACTGTTCAAATTTCAGAGATGGGAGACAGACTGGTCAAAAAAACATGGCAATAAACTGCGACAGATCAAAGAAATTACTGAGCGTTGGAATACTGCAAGTAGAAAAATCCGAATGGAGGTGGTCTTGCTCGTGTCCGAATTGGACACAAAAAAAATTAACACAGTTATTTATTGAGAGGCTTATTCCCACTAACCTCCGATTGTTGTAATGGCCATCTTACTGTCTCACATCTTCTCCTTAATTGTAAACATTACTATCTTCGAATAAGAACCTCAAACCGAACTTAAGAGAACTCCTTGGAGACGATGAACAAGACATAAAAAGTCCGTCATGCAAGGGCTGCTTAAACTAAGCAGATTTTCCACGTGAAGTTATACAATAGAGAAATCTCCATACGAGACCCGAACAGCTACGGAAATGACCGAACTAGCTTTTGGCGGGAAACTCATCCGTCCATTATCGGCCCAATCAAATAAAAATGCAAATATTTCGGTTAATATTCAAGAAAGAGAATATATGTATCAAACAATATTTATAGTAAATTCAATTTGCAATTAGTTCTATACATTTTTTTCGAATTTTCAAAAATTCCCCCCTCTAAACGCCCCCTTCCTGGTCCGATTTCAGCCATTAACGAACTTGATCTGTCTTTTTGCATAAAACGTTTAAATATCAAGTTTTGTAACGATCGAACAAAAATTGCGACCGCTAGAGCGTTAACTGACAAATATATATATATATATATATATATATATATAATTTTGAGCGGACCTCATTTTCGTCATCTCATGGGTAGGATCGATGGACATTTGAAGAAAAATTTCGAAAATTCCGTCATGAGTACAACCTCAATAACTGATTTCCCTTAAGGGAAATCTGCTAAAAACCTTTTCGCATTCATAACTAATACATGTTTGTTCCAAGAAATCTAGATGCATCTACCGCTAATGACAACAGTAGATGCAGTATATTGTAATAAAATAAATAATTAAATATACACTTTTACGATCCAACATATATTTCGAATTCCCCCCTCTACACCACCCCCCTCCCACTGGTTCGATTTCATTCACTGAAAGTCAATGAACTTTACCTTTAGTTGGTTACGGCCAAATAAGAATTGAGACCTCTAGAGTGATAACAGACAAATATATATAAACTTTGAACGGACCTCATTTTCGTCATCTACTGGGTAAGATTGATGGACATTTGAGGATATTTTTCGAATATCGCGTCATGAGCACGTCCTTAATAGCTAATTGTCCTGGAGAAATCTCCTAAAAATCCATGATACCGCCCTTATAACCAGTAAAGTAATAAAAATATAAATATTTTGTAATACTCTTAACCGGCTGAAAATAATTAGTTCTCTGATGTAATTCAGTAAAGTGGAGAGAATGGTTTCTATAGTCGAGTGAATAGCTTTCATAAATAGGAGGAAACAATATCATTTGCTGGGTGTCTGGAAAATTCTCTCCAGTAGAGCTGGTTTAAAGAATGAAGGGAATTCATATCTTGCTGGAGAACATATTAACCACAGATGCTGTACAGCTTTCAATAATACTTCTTCCAATACCGTAATTTACAACATTCCCGCTACATTACATATTAACTGTTACAACTTTATTCGCTTTTATAGCGTTAGCCTCTTTAGAAAATTAGCTTTTTATCAAGAAAAGTTGATAAAGTTGTGTTACATTTACCCCGTATAATTTATTAATTTCTCATTGATCCAGCAACTTTTAGATAAAATCATGCTCCCATAGTTATCCCAGACATACTTCTTAGCAGATTTTGCTTAGAGAAAATCAGCTATTGAGATTTTACTTATGATGGGATTTTTGAAAAATTTCTTCTAAATCCATTGATCCTACGCAGTAGATGAAGAAAATGAGGTCCGGTCAAAATTATATATACATTTAAAACAGGCTTATATAAGCGCCTGAAGATGAATAAATAGAGAAACTAAAGTACTAAAATAATATCATTCATAGTAGCATAAAGTGGACGTAAAGTACTTGTATTTCTCTTATCTAGTAAAGTAATTCATTAGCCACACAATTAGTTATATGCTCTATTTGAATTAAATTTTATTCAATAAACATTAATATTAGGAATTTCTAGATGAAGTTAGTATATCTTTAATTATCAGAAGTTCGTTTCCAAGTTATTTATTGTTTTCGGCAAAATAAATAAAACTCATAAAGATAGTACACGTAGATATGTTTAATAACAAATATTTGTATATAATAATGATCTTTCTATTCCTCCGAACAAAACAAACTTCTGACAAAATGAACGGAAGAAAATATATTTGATTAACTTTTATACCTCTCGCATGTTTGAAGAATGTCCCACAAATATTTAAGTAGCCTATATCCTCCGTGTTCAAATATCTGCCCATCAAGATAAATAATCAAAATGTATTATCAACGAGAAAAAATATTTCTTCAGGAATATCCTTTAATTTGATGCGTTGTAAATTTAGTAAATGTTGTCGTTTATTCCTCCGTTGCAACCATTTCTAACACTTTCTACCAAAACATTTTTTTTAAATGTTTCATTCTACTCCCATTTAAAAAGAAAGTCCCTCATGCAGCATCTTTCGGTTAACAAATTCGACGGAATTAATAGCTTGTACATTAATGGGGCCCATTTTTGACTCGTATCGGGTAAACGCCTATACACATGTACGAACGAGTGCATCTCGCATAACTCAAGAAGTCCGTCACGCAGAGGCTGCGTTAACTAAGCATATTTCCCACGTGAGCCACGTATTTGCATTTATATCAAAACTTAAAAGTTCAATGAGAATAATACCTGGTATTTAAGCTTCAAATAAAGTGCTTCATAACATAATAGAATATTGTTAATATAAGATGAGTAGAAGGGGGGCTTTACTGAAGACCGAAAACTAAAAACTGCAAATATTTCAGTTAATAATCAAGGTAGTGAAAAAATGTAAATAACAACATTTTTAGAACATTATATTTGCAATAAGATTGGCCCTATACTAGTTTTCAATCCGACGCATAATAACGGAGAAATTAAGAATTTTCGAAATTCTCCCCCTCTAAACCCCCCCCCTCCCCCTAGTCCGATTTCAGCCGTTAACGAACTTGATCTGTCTTTCTGAATAAAACGATTATATTTTAAGTTTGGATACGATAAGACAAAAATTGCGACAGCTAGAGCGGTAACAGACATATATATATATATATATATATATATATATATATATATATATATATATATATATATATATATATATACAGTTTTGAACAGACTCATTTTCGTCATGTCCTGGGTAGGATCGATGGACATTTGAAGAAAATTTCGAAAATCGCGTCATGAGTGCGACCTCAATAGCTGATTTCCCTTAAGGGAAATCTGCTATAAATGGCTAGTATTAGAATGTTAGCATATGTTTAGATTCAAATCGAATTAGGGAGCGGTAGGAGCAGAAAGGCCCAAAAATAAAAAATTAGATAAATTTTTATCTATGTAATGTAAAAATTACATTTTCTATAAATTTTGTCATATATATTTTTCACTATCTTCATTATTAACTGATTTATTTTTTCCCCAGATGATTGGAAACGAAAGTTTCAAAAGCTCATATTTCAAAGGTGGAAGTTACACTGGTCGAAGAAACATGACAATAAACTGCGACAAATCAAATAAATTACTGAGCGTTGGAATACTGAATGTAGAAAAATCCGAAAAGAGGAAGATGTTCTTGCCCCTATCCGAATTGGACTCATAAAATCAACACATAGTTATTTATTGAAAGGCTTATTCCCACCAACCTGCGATTGTTGTAATGTCCATCTTACTGTCTCACATCTTCTCCTTAATTGTAAAAAATACGATCTTCCAAGAAGAGCTTTGAACCTCAAACCGAACTTAAGAGAACTCCTTAGAGACGATGAAGAAGACATAAAAAGGCTTTTTGCATTTTTAACTGAAACTTGTTTGTTCCAAGAAATATAGATGCATCTACCGCTAATGACAATAAAAAAAGTAGGTGCTGCATATTGTAATAAATAAGTAAATAACCAAAATATTTGCAGTTTTTAGTTTTTGGCCCCTTGTAAACTCCACTCCTACTCATTTCATATTGGCAATAAGCTGTTATATCATGAAGCACTTTATTTGAAGCTTAAACGCAAAATATTGTTCTCATTGAATTTTTACTTTATGAGGTAAATGCGAATGCATGAAGCATTTGGGAAATCTGCTTAATTGACACAGCCCCTGATGTGGAATTATCTGCGTTACTGTGTTTTAAAAAGCACAAATAATGTCGTGTCCAGCTTAAATTACACGGCGATTAACTATGGTACGTATTGAGAATGAACATGGGAAACCAGAACTTCGAGCCGTCCAATGGATGCTTTAAGAAAAATATGGCAGTGTCTAGTGAATAAATTTTAATAATGAAACAATGATCATTCTTATTTACGGGGTTTTAAAGCTTTCTTATATACATTCTTGTCCCATTTTAGATGCCGATAAGGGTAGCAGCTACTACCGTAGCGTTGGCTAAGCTGCCTATTTTATTTTATGACACCTAAGGGACCGGCGACCACAATAAACATTCTTGTACATATATTGCAAAGAGGCGCTTTTGAGCCCGACCATTATGGAAAGTGGGGAGAGAGAAAAACCTAACTTTTACTGGGTTTATGTGGACTGGATGGATCAACTTCAAAGAGCTTTGATCCAGATAAAGTCAAGTGTCACGAGCAAGGGCCTTTTATATTCATCAAGATCTACTCCACAAAAAGTTGCTCGGCTTTATTGTTCGCTATCTCGGGAAGGGAGCGATTTTGAACCACCTTCCGAATTTCAAAAAAAAGTCCGCCACGCAGGGTTGAAGTTTTACAATAGATAAATCTACATACTGGTAACACTTAACACCAGCGGGATATTAAGTAAATAAATAATAAAAAAATGAGAAATCGTTTAGTCAATTTTAATAACTTCCTAATGGAAAACGTCTGAATTGTAAAAAAACACATCTCAGAACTGTACAGATTGATAGAAATATTCTTCACCGGAAGAAAAAGCAATTACTGAAATATATCTGAATATAACATATTAATTTTACAGAAAACTATTTACTATATCTAGTCCTTTCATTTATAATGAATCAGAATAATTTTTGCCTCAATCACTCAAATTTTAGAAGCCCCAGATCTTAAGACCGCGGGGTAGGGGACCTCAATAGAACATATTTGCATGTATGTCGTATAATAATGGTCTCTTAAAAACCATATTTGTTATTTAAGCTTTGAACAAAGTGGTTTATTATATAACAGAGAATTTTTCATGTGAAATGGGTAGGAGTACTGAAGACTGAAAAATGCAAAATGCAAAAATCTCGGTTAGTATTCATGATACAGCACATACGTATATATAAATATTTGTAGACAATATATAGAAAGCATTGTTTTCTTATAAGACTATATTATGCGTGGTTAAACTTAGAGTGGGGAGTTCAATTGTTGCCTGGCCAATAGGAAATTATTTTTGCGACGGAATTCATTAAATAAAATCCTTAGGCTCACCCTGGCTAGAATAGGGTGGTAGCCTGTAGATAATCCGTCCCAATTAGCCATAGCAGCAAAATGTAGACGTTAATAAATAATAATAACAAACAACAAAACTTTTGAAAATACCGTAATTACGGTAGTATTTATTTACGTATGAGTAGGATCGAAAAATGTTAGGAACCCAATAAATAATTCGTGTTTCATACGTTATTTGTGTATATTGTGTTTTTAACAAGCTTAAGGCATTCTCTAATCATGGATGGTAACCTGTAGATAACCCGCCCCAATTAGCCTTAGTTGCAAAAGTGGACGTTAATAAATAATAATAATTATTATGTGTGGTTCAGAATTTAATTTTGAAATTATAAATTACACAGTTATTATGGGCATTTTACTCTTAAAAGCCTATTATAAAATCTTTTATTATATTTACACAAAAAAAATTGTTTTTAAAAATTATAATAAAAATTGAATCCACCTAATAAATAAATATATCTATGGCAGATAAATGGGATCTAGAGACTATTTGGAATTCTTATAAGCCCCAAGACATTCAATAACGCCAGTTGGTTCGTGCACCGTCACGTCCTGGCTTCTGCTCGAGACGTGCCATCGCGCTTCCAACACTCCTCCTGTATATTAGCCCCCTCCACTCCGTCTCCATTTCCTTTTATCATATTCATAAGGGAAATATTGTGGTTTTCATTTTTTCATAGTAGATTTTTTGATGTTTATTTATTATCAAGAGGCCACCCATTTAAAGACGATTATTAAATCAGATTATTTTTTTTAAAAAATCACTTTATTATTTATATTAACTCTTTTACAATTTATAAATCTCAAAATTCATTATTTATAAATAAGATATTTGCTGGTTGAAAACCGCTAATAGCTATTAGCTCCCATGGGCAGGAATCCTGATGTCCAAGGGAATGAAAACTATTTTTGTCTTTATTTGCATGAAAGGAATATTACTCATCATGTCTTTATTAGTGAATGGTCTGATGTAGAAGGCAACGGGAAACCTCTGATTGCCTTTGTTACACTCTCCGGAGGAGGAGAGCACTTTTACTGTCCACTGAATTTCAAATCTACAGGAGAGGTACTGATTGGGAGTCTCACGAAGCTATCGGCGAATACAATATATGTCAGGTCCTTGTACATATCGAATACAGACATTGATCCACACAGAATATAGTTTACTTGTTTGTTGCAAGGCAACGTAAGAATTTTTTAATGGGTTACACAAGGTTCAAAAATGATTGAAATTACTCGTACGTATCATAGAAGAAGCTACTTGTCAAGTTGTGTTCCTCAATATTTCGAACTGTAACTCATGTGGTTTTGTTATTATTCTTATTATTTTATAACGCAACTTCAAACATGGCAAGTTGGCATTATAATTTCCAAAATACTGACTTATAGGTACACAATAAAAGTAAAAGCATAAAAAAAATACACATATGTTCCAAGCACACAAATACAAAAAAATGGCCATACAAGCATAATGTATTCAAGTGTTAATGGTCTTTTCTCAAGGATAACATAAATATTTAAATATCATAAATTCATAAGCCTAAACTCTATGGAAATACCAAAAAGCGCCTTTTAAGTAATATTAATAAAATGATTCATAAATAATCTAAAACACTTATACTTATCCTACATGACTATTAGGCAATGATTTTCAATAAAGTGAATAAAGGATAACCCCCAGTGGCTCCATGTGACATCACATTAATAAAATATTCAGTGAGTATTTCTACTCATTGTTCTGATAAATAAACACAATTCAATTTCGCAGAATATTGTTTATAATTTAATTGCAGGAATAAAAAGTAAGACACCCCTTTTCTCGTGTCTATGCCTAGTCGCTTTACAAAAAGACAGCTTATTCCCCATTTTACAGGGACCTGTTACGTTGTTCACAAAATAAGTAGATAGATAGATATGTATTGGTGTATTGATTGCCCAATACAGAGAATTAGAAAGTTTGTGAGGAGTAGTTGGAAACTAAACAGTAAATATTACATCAGTTGATCTATTTTTATTTAGGTACACAAAACATGTTAACTGGGAAGAAAGCACTTCTTAATGACAGCACTGGGGCAAGTATAACTTCTGCAAATTGCGCAAGCGCCAAAAACATCATCTGGCGTGAACATATCGTGATCGACCACGTGTAATTAATTAAAAGTGGGTGAACAATTTTATAAGTAGCCGGAAAACTTTTAAGTAACGAGAACCGCTCGAGGCATTTGGTAGAATTATCCGTTAAGACCCACGGCTTACAGTTGAAGAACTTGTTCAAAAGTGTGACGATTGGGAATTTAGTCTGGAGAGGTGATTTTCTTTCTATTTTTCCAAATAATCCTCACCAACTTTTACACAGCTGCCCGATATTCTTACGAGTCCTCTTATCCCCTCTTCCGCTTTTCTTTCCATAATATGGAAGCCAGTTTTAGACCTTTAGCAGATTTCATTTATGGAAAATCTACTATAGATGTAGTACTCATTAAGCGATTTTCTGACAAATGTCTATGAATGCACATCAATCAAACCAAGAAAATAAATGAGGCGTCTTCAAATTCATACATATATACTTTGGGGTGGACACACACATGCTCTCCCACACATATATGTAAAAATTATTTGTAAATTGACTGTCTATGTCCTATAATTGTTTCTTCAGCCATTACAGCTAAGAAAAAAATCATTTTTAATACTTTGTCAATGTGACATTAATTTTAATTCCTCGAATCGTTTCCTTCTCAAGGGATTATTTAACTATTGTGGTTTTCCAAATGTAAAATCTTTTATACATAGATGCATTACAATTTTACACCATAAAGTTTCCCATTTTAAAAGAACATTTTAGGAAGTCGATATTCTTTATATCAATTGAAACAATTAACTATATTTTTTAATAACATTAATACGTTTCAACTATTTTTTAGTATATATATATTAATTTGAAGATCTAAGTTAACCTTTGAAATTGAAAACAGGTCTTAATAACTTGTGGCACTAACTTGCCATCATCTGGTACGAAAAAGGAACATGTTTAAGGCCATGTGAAGTATCCAATAATTACATTTGAAATGATTTAACCTAAATACATTTCATTTCAAAATGTAATTTTTGCACACAAAAATGTAGTTTTTGGAGCAATTGCATTTCAAATCTAATTATTGGATTCATCGCATGCTTCTTTTTGGTTTTATTTGTTAGCACCTGAGGAAGGCATTTTATTGCCGAAAGCTTTGTGCTTTAATAAAGAAATTGTTGGGAACGCTACCAGTTATTAAGACCAGTTTCCCAGATGTGAAATACCCTGAGGGGAGGGCTAATAAAGGGTTGAATATACCAAATAAGAAAATATCGGTTTTATTTTTATTATTCACAGATTTGTGTAGGATGCTTTTTTTTAGTATAAAATAACCTATAATATTCTATAACTATTTTAGTTATCCAAGTTTTATAATTATTTTAAACTATTTAAGTTCCAAAACAATGTTCTATATCTTTTTTTTGTCAGGAAGTCACTTGCTGTTTTTCCCAATGAGCATGAAAGTAGCTCTGAATATGGAGGCAATAGTCTTTGAAAGCGATTAGCTCTGAAATAAAAAACTTATGACGTATTGGACGGTTTCTTCTCTCCAAGTACATAATATTCTTCACTACCATCAACACTACTGTAAAATTTACAACTTCTTTATTCGAACTTACTTACAACAGTTCCTATAGAAGTAATAAGCTACGTATATTGCTTTAGAAATATAAAATACCCCGTTTTCCCCATATAAACATATAAATTTGAAATATTAGGATTAACATAGACATTACCATATCTAATGCCAAAAGAAAATGCACATTAGAAAACTCTAATGTGGTAAATGCCAAGAGAAATGTACGGAGTTTGCTGCGAAGGGGATATTTAACTTATTGGATTTATTGAAAAACGATTCTATTTGATAACTGCTGAATAATACTTTAGTAGGCACTTCTTTAATAATTTCATTTAATTATTCCTGAATAATCCTTTTTATATAAGTCTGTTTATATTTAATTTGTACTTGTTAATCTCTATCATTTATTTACACTGGTCAATCTATTATTAATAACTAAAAGCTTTTTTTTTTGTTCACAGGTGTGAGCGGATGAGGCGGTCTTCACGAAAAACAACTGCGAAAATTGAAACTTTTGTAAATAATTTTGTAAACTATACTGTATAAATGTAAACTAAGAAACAAAATAAGCTTTCGTTTGTTAAAATATTTCCATTCAATAACAATATGACATATTTTTGAATAATTATTTAAGCTGATTAATTTATCACTCATGCTGTGTAGATTATAAAAGTGTTAGTGTAAATATTTAACTTTAAGCTTTTATAGATACATAAATAAATGTTATATAGCCTAATAAATTATAACCAATATAAGCTACAGTCGCCACGCACATAAAAGTAGAAATAATACATTTATGATTTACTATCATTTTTGTAAATTGACCTATGTAGGTGTATATCTAAAATTGGTTATTATTTAGTTCCATATGTAAATAGTAATTTTTATGAATGTGTATCAGTGAAATAGTATCCCTATTAGATATTTTAGTAAATGGAAACCCCCATGCCCAGTAGGACCTATACACATATTTTATTACAATGAAACGACCATGTTTATAAAAGCATATACTGTTCCCATAAACTCGAAAGAAAATAATTCTTTTTTTAATAGAAGTCTGTATGCATTGAGCAATTTTAATAATAAATAGGAACATCTTATGTAATAAAATAATTTGAAGAGTCTGTAAATAGTTTAAAGTTAATAATTTGTTAGCAAACTATATCAGCTTAGTGGGCGTCTTATAGGTTAGGATAATAGTTCATAGATAAGTAACATGTATCAAGTTTATTGTTGTGTATGTAATGCATAATGAGGTAAATATGTAAACTTTAGTAAAATACACCCCTGAAAAACTGTTGATCAGTGTGTAGAATTTATATTTAAATTAAGTGAGAACTGTATATAAAATCGAACTAATTATTTGTCTTTAATCATTGCGCTTTATGATAAGTGTTGAAAAAGAAAAACTGTTGCGTATGTTGTGCATAAATGATACGTGAAGGGTAAATGAAGGTTGATACAGGGTTCAACATACCATTACATAGATAAAACTGCAATATTTTCATGAATTTATAAAACTTCTCTTTATTAATATCGATATTATATTAGTTTTGGGTAATATTAAGTGTCAAAAATATATATATAATAAATGTTAAATAGAAATTTAGAAACATTGTATATTAAAGAGCACAAAAAAATTGTAAATATTGTACAATTATTGTTGATTTGTTGTAATATTTAGATGAGTGGTCTTCCTCAGGCCTCAAAACACATTTGAAATGTTTCATTAAAAAGAATTGTAAACCCTTAACATGCTCAAAATATGTATTTGTGTGTTGTGATATAAGTGTTTATGTGTTTGGGACCTTGATATATGCCAATGGTGAGCTGAATTCTGAGCCCTCAGCCACACATTGGCTTCAAGGATCTTACATTAATTGCTGTTAACAAATAGATATTAAATAAATTTATTAAAATTATTTCTTTTTGATTCCCATTTCTGTATTATAGATTCCAAATACTATATCAGAATATTTACTTAATAATCCATTGGAAGGAGGTTTATGAAACAAGGGGATCTTGTATAATTGACATGCAGAGTTCAAAAACCATTTGAGGCAGATAGAAAGAAAAACAACACAATTATGACCGTATATAAATGCACTGCTGCCCTTCCATTCCACTGTATCTATTTTGAAAAATTTTGTTTGCTCGCATTATTTTCCCAAGAAGGTTCAGTTTAGCTGAATCTAGATTTTTGGGACAAAACCAAACTTCAATAGAACCTGCTCAGAGACAGGGGGAATTTTCTTTTCAAGTAACATAATTTATACAGAGGCATGATCATGGTGGCATTGACGTATTTGTGACGTCGTTCCATTTCAGATCTCTGTTTTATTTATCTTTGGCTCATCCTTCCACTCCGAGTGAGATCCATCATTCATTTTCCAGGTCATGTTTAGACGACGTCAACTTCCTAGAAACTTTAAAGTAGGCCATGACAATTTCCCCAAAGGCTTTATATGGCTTATGTTTTTCTTAGGAACTCTGAAAAGGCTAGGTTTTGCCTGAATTAGGGCGTAAAATCGCTAAATGCAAAATAAATAACGTGGCCAGAAAAACAGGAATTCAATTAATCTGTAAGGAACAGCTTGGAGTCAAGTAAATACATCTACACTTGGATCATATGCAATAATGATGCTTGAGACTTCCTTGCTCTGACTCCATTGCAATAAGTGAAATTACAGTTTAACTTTAGCAGTGCCAAAGGCAACTAGAGCTCCTTAATAATATTTACCTGGTTTTACCAGCGAGTTCTTCTGTTGGCAGAGTGCCTATTATACATTAACACGTGGTTATTAGCCAATAACACTCCGTCGACTTCCAGAAGTCAAATGTACAACAAGAAAGTATTTTGGAGTTATATCCGATATCCCAGGAGTTGAGCCGTAATTTCTTTTACATGAACGTCATATAGTAGAATATATTCCAGTTTGATATTCTTCCTGGCGAGTTTCCAAAATGTTTGATTTTAAGCGGTTGATGATAGCCGTCTCTAGTCGATCTTTATATTTCAAATAGTCACAAAACAAATGTAACATATGTATGTTGGCTACACTGGCCCCAGGTAAACTGGCTATGTTGGCTAAACTGGACCCAGACGTACAAGCAGTGATAAGTGCACCTTGCATTTCGTACCAACAATCCTGTCTACAGGTTTTAAATAAAAAGAACTTTTCTTCTACAAGTACTTATTGTTCCTCTACCGTCCAGCATCTCAGGGAATAACTCTATTGATGTTCACGCTATCAAAAAGAAGTACAAGATTATTTAATATTCTACCTAAAGGGTTAGTTGTTCCATCGCTAATGAAATGACAGGAGACTCACAGAAACGAACTTCCTATAGAATGGAGTAGACATCGTAGCGAAGTAAAAATCTTCAACATATATCACCAGACCAATTCAAACCTAGCCATACTAATCGGAGCTTAGGTAAGAAAATAATTGCACTTCAATACGGGTGGCCCAGATCACGACGTGTTCCATGAAAATTCCAGAATTCAGCAAAAAAAAAATACCCTTAATTTTTTATATTTTCCAATTAAATGTTAAATAGACACTAATCAATTTCCCAGAAACGACATTGGACCTAGACAGAGTTCTGAATTTCGACTAAAACAGGTAAGCTCTTTTTCATAATAAAATAGCGTAGAGTGTACGATAAGTTAAAAAAATAATAATAAAAGTAACTAAGGTTAAAAACATTTTTCTAATAAGCTAATGCCAATTTAAAATCTACCAACAAAATTTGTAAGTCGTTTGTTCTTTCGAGAAAAAAAAAATTAAAGAAAAATAAAAGAACCATGAAAGTCATTCAAGTTAATTTAGAAGGGCAAAAACTTGTAAACGAAAACAGCTGAGGGCAACGCAAATTTAATGAATGTAAATACCATCAGATAAGAAAACTCACCCAAACCAACCCTATTCCCCTAGCATCGTCTGTAGAATATATTAAAATAGGAAATCGACTAAATATTATAACTTGGGGACTTAAAATCATTCAAGAACGGTAAATTGGAAGAAAGAGTTATGGACAATCTTTAAACGAAGTTCAATAATTTAGTTAACTAATCCCTAGGACAGTTATCATTACGGGGATGTTGATATCTTCGGAATTTGTAAGTTTACTGAAACTGCGGAATACCGTATTTTTATCATTTATAATATAGTTGGTGCATGCCTGCGTTTCCCCAGCAACATCAAATTGATTCAGAAAAAAAAAGTTACTGAGGAACGGACTCTAGATAAACAATTACTCGGAAATGCTTATATAATTGCAATACGGCAGTATTTACTGGGCCGGGTGATAAAAAATGCAGTTATAAATTGCAGTGGAAGCCATTAATTAAAAACGTGAGTGGGTCGTTAGCAGACAGAAGATCGCTGCCAAAGGGACAGTGCCAGTGGTAAGCAGTCATAAAGGATTAAATGCATAAAATCTGAAGGGTTGATTTGCCACTCTATTATAGCGGAACCCCCTAGCAATATGCAAATTACTATAGGTTTAGGTGCACCCACTTATAAAGAGAAAGAGAGGGGGGAGAGAGAGATAGAGAGAGTTAGATAGATAGATACTTTTATTGTCATAGGACCAATGGTCCTCTCTTACAGACAATAGACATGCATGTTTACTATAAACTGGTTACTACTGCTATAAATTAAACTAAACTACTTATAAATTAAATTAAAACTTATCCAAAAAACATAAAGATACTATATATATATATATATATATATATATATATATATAAACTAAGCTACAAACATAAAACTATGTAACTTATGTATGCCACAAGAGATCTCAATGGACCGTATGTCGTACGGAAAACCCTGTACATATCCATAAAGTTGCACCATTCTGCCTCCAAGTCCTAGTCCAAAATATTAGAAAATTTCCCTTGAGAGAAATCAGCTATTGAGGTTGTACACATGACGCGATTTTTGAAAAATTTCCTCAAAATGTCATCGTTTCTACCTATGAGATGACGAAAATGAGGTCCGTTCAAAATGTTATATATATATATATATATATATATATATATATATATATATATATATATATGCCTGTTAACACTCTAGTGGTCGCAATTTTTGTTTAATCGTCACTAAACTCGATATTTTAACGTTTTAGGTAAAAATAAAGGTCAAGTTCTGCCTGAAATCGGAGGGGGAAGGGTGAGTGGGGGTTCAGAGATTGAGAACTTCTAATATTAAAAATATCTCCGCCGTTGTTATGCGCCGGATCAAAACGTTGTATAGAATCAATCTTATTGCATATGTAAGTACTATAAATGTTATTATGTATATGTTTTCTTTATATTGAACATTAACTGAGATATTTCCATATTTTAGTTTTCGGACACCACTCCCACTGATGTCATATTAACAATAAGCTGTTATATCATGAATCACTTCATCTAAAGCTTAAATACTAAATTTTGTTTTCATGAGACCTTTATTATGTGAAGTAAACGGAAATTCGTTTAGGATTTTTCGTTCTGAACTTTTTTTTTCAGCTATACCGTACTCCATACTTAACCAGTCAAAGCTATTAAACATAATTATTATTGGCGGAAATCGGACCTGGAATAGTAGAGGTTTAGAGGGTGGCGAATTCGAAAATTCCAAATATTTCCGTTATTATGAGCAGGATCGTAAGATGTTATAGAACCAATCTTGTTTAACTGATGTTCTACAGTTGTACGTTTGTGATTGATATATTCCTATAACGTGCGCTGAACGTTGATGTTGTTACTTTACTTAAGGGGTGGTACAAGTAAGTAATTTTTATTCCTTAAATGTAAGTCCGGGTGTTGTACTTTCCACACATTCTCAATGGAGTACATTACATCACTAACTCACTCAGCTAAATGGCATTCGCCTATTTTCTGATAGCTCCAACAATCTTCTAATACAGTTCCGGTGTGTGTGTGTGTGTGTGTGTGTGTGTGTGTGTGTATATATATACACACACTGAGTGACCAATGTTCCCGTGCCATCTCCCTTAAAATCTTCAATTGTAATAATAAAAGGCTGAGACTTGGTGTGTCATTATCTTTTTCTGTAATCGTAGAATAATGGTAACATTACTAAACTGAAATGAGTGAAGAAAGTGAAACATTTTGCAATATAGTGAAGAAAGTGAATTGCCTTCTTAATTAGTAACAATTAAAAATAATTTGATAATAATTAAAAATAATTTTGGTAATAATTAAAAATAATTTGAATAATTATTTAAAAAATAATTTGAAGTTGGAAATTAAATGCTTTTAAATGTTTCTTAGCATTGTAAGAATTTATTTTAACAAAATAAATTGAAATGTGAATGAATTATTGGTGGAAATAATCAATATATTTTAAAATTTAAATATAATAATAATTACCTTCCTTGTTTATAACCTGCACTACTTCACAATCATCACTAGTTGTTTTATAACTATGCTTATAACCTTTCACAACCATGCTTATAACCTACCAACAACATACTATAATCTTCACAACATCCTAATTTTGTTCATATTCTGGTTAGATCATGTATTACACGATTACAGAAAAAATTTAATACTACATTCGTGACGAAAGTAGAATTTACAACTCTCGTGAAATTACCACACTCGCTTCGCTCGTGTGGGTAAACGTGTCACTCGAGTTGTAAAATGATCTACTTTCGTCACTTGTATAATAAATAACTATTTTCTGTCCGGTGTCTGAAAAATACATTTCAAGTCGAATAACTAGGCCCTGCGTGTCGGACTATTTAAAATGCTTATTAGAAAATTATTTGCATGTGTGTGTGCGTGTAATCGTGTGTGCGCGCGCGCGTGTGTGTGTCCAAACCTATAATTATGAAGAGGGGTTGGAGATTCCTTTATGTAAAGTGGTGAACCACCCAGCTGTATTTTAACTGCTTACCCCTTTATGACTACTTATCATAATCCTCCCCTGCTAGGCCTCCCACCTCCCTCCCACAGTCATTAGTCTGCGATCCATCCTCAGAGTTCTATCTTGACATTTTTATTAGCAGATTTCGCTTAAGGGAAATCAGCTATTGAAGTTGTACTCATGACGGAATTTTCGAAATTTTTCTTCAAATGTCCATCGATCCTACTTAGTAGATGACGAAAATGAGGTCCGTTCAAAACTGTATATATATATATATATATCTGTTACCACTCTAGCGGTCGCAATTTTTGTTTGAACGGTGCCAAATTCGACATTTAATCGTTTTATGTAACATGAAAGACCAAGTTCGTTAACGGCTGAAATCGGACCAGAGGGAGAGGGGGTTTAGAGGGGGGGATTTTCGAAAATTCAAAATATCTCCGTTATTATGCATCGGATCGAAACATTGTATAGAACCAATCTTATTTCAAATTAAATTTACTATCAATATTGTTATATACATTTATTCTCTATCTTGAATATTAACGGAGATATTTGCATTTTATGAAGTCTGTGGTCGGGTATAGTTCGGATTATGTCGACCATCTTCGTCATTTCTCGGCTCAGGCGGAAGCTTCTTCTAACCTGGTGTTTCTAACCTTAACTTACCTTCCTTACTTTGGAGATTTATGCAAATACGTTCTGTTCATCCGCCCCCCCCCTTCTTTAGATCTTGGACTACTAAAATTTGAGTTATTAAAATATAAATTATTCTTACAATTCAGAAGCTGTTTCAGTTGGGTATTTATTTTAATTAACTGAAAGATTTCTCATTATCTAATCACGGTGGTATTGTGTTACCAGTATGCAGATTTCTCTATTGTAAAACTTCACGAGGGAAATCTGTTTAGTTTACGCAGCCCCTGCGTGACGGACTTTTGATAGTTTTTAATTCTGATAATGACAGTCGCATAATCCATATAAAAAATATGTTTTAAATCTTTGAAATTGAAAAGCCATTTCTTTTCTCTTTGTTATATGAATGTTTATTAAGATTTTCATAGTTTTAACTTTGTAAATTTTAAATCCGTGATGAAGGTAATAAAATATTTTAAATGTAGAAACGCTGTTAGATTTCCATTATTGGGAGAGTGATTTAGAAAATTATATCATAATAAAAAAGTCCGACACGCAGGGGCTGCGTAAACTAAGCAGATTTCCCACGTGAAGCTCTGATTTAGCGGACTGTATTTATCAGAAAAGGTTGATTTCTTTTATACTGTTGAATAACAAGGGTGTGATACGAGATATCAAATTTAAAGTAAAGTGACATAGACATCAAGAAGAATTTAAGGAATTTACACACCTCTTCGTAATGTTCCTCAACGACGATGAATGGCCAGGGAAATGGAATGGTGGCCAGCCACTTCCGTTATTTGATCATTGTTCTCTCGATTCGGCAACTATTGATCTTCACCAACCCATCGATTATGACAACTTTTCGATATGTCTTTGTCATAGTATATAATTGATAATACTGACAATAATGCATTAAATAAATCACGAATTATAAATAGAAATGCTAAAAGATTCCACGATTGGAAAAATGCTAAATAAAAATAAGATACTGTGATTATCCAGTTGTGGACTATTGTTTTAAGCTGAACAGTAATGCTTTTTGTTTGTTGTGGATTGAGCAGCTCGGATGACAGAGATAAATGTCTTTTGAACCGCTTATCGTTAAATGAACATTTGTTTGGGATTTCCGGTTTCTCTTTGAGTCATATAGACGATATCCTTCACCCCCTACTCCAAATTCCATGAACATACTGTTCATATTTCAAATATTATTTTAAACCCTACATACATGTAAGTAACCGAGAAAAGTTAGAGCTATCAGTTGACCGCCTTCTCGGTAGTTTCTCCCAAACCCTGACTAAAAAAAAGTCCGTCACGCAGGGGCTGCGTAAACTAAGCAGATTTCCCACGTGAAGTTTTACAATAGAGAAATCTGCCTAATAAAAACTTTAGTAGTAAGTAACTTCTATACCTATTCACGAGGGACGAATAGTTACAGAAACGGCCGCCAGAGCTCTCGGCGGAAAATCAAAACAGCTCCTGCCGACCACACGCAGAATACAAATGCAAATATCTCGGTTAATATTCAAGATACAGAATAAATGTATATAATAATATTTATTGCAAATTTAATTTGCAATAAGATTGATCCTGTACAATTTTTCAATCCCATGTATAGTAACGGAGAGATTTTGAATTTTCGAAAATCCTTCCCTCTAAACCCCCCCCCTCCCACTGATCCGATTTCAGCCATTAACGAACTTGATCTTTCTTTTTACATAAAACGACTAAATATCGAGTTTGATAACGATCAAACAAAAGTTGCGACCGCTAGAGCGATAACAGACAAATATATATATATATATATATATATATATATATATAGATAGATAGATAGATAGATAGATAGATAGATAGATAGATAGATAGATAGATAGATAGATAGATAGATAGATAGATACAGTTTTGAACGGACCTCATTTTCGTCATCTACTAGGTAGGATCGATGGACATTTGAAGAAAAAAGTCAAAAATTCCGTCATGAGTACAACCTCAATAGCTGATTTCCCTTAAGGGAAATCTGCTAAAAATCGACCTGCCATCTAACCTGCCAGGTAATGAAAGGACACCCATGAAATTTAGCTCAACAGGTTCTTGGAAGGAATTTAATACACCTTCAGATAGATACTGATTACCAGAATAGGCCTAACTACTGACATCGAAGTAAAAAAAGAAGTCCGTCACGCAGGAGCTGCGTAAACTAAGCAGATTTCCCACGTGAAGGTTTACAATAGAGAAATATACATACAGGTAACACAGCCTTGAATGCTCAGTAAATCTACAATACAAGGCTGAATTGTAAACAAACAGGTAAGCCAACCTCGTAGCGCTGCATAGATAGACCGGAAAGACAAACAATTAATGAAATATATTTGAATATAACATATTAATTTTATTGAAAACAATTTACTAAAGCTAGTGGTGTAATTTGTAATGAATCAGAATCAGTTTTATCTCAATCACTCAAATTTTAGTGAACCAAAAAAAAAAATTCCGTCACTCAGGGGCTGCGTAAACTAAGCAGATTTCCCACGTGAAGTTTTACAATAGAGAAATTTCAGAATAGAGATTCAAACAGTTACGGGAACAGCCCGAACTAGCTCTTGACGGAAACTCACGACTAGACCCGAAGTTAGCCGATCTCATCTCAGAAGCTGAAAACTGAAAAATGCAAATATCTCAGTTAATATTCAAGATAGAGCATAAATGTATATGACAATATTTATAGTCACTTTAATTTGTAATAAGATTGATTTAGTAAAATTTTTCGATCCGACACATAGTAACGGAGACATTTCGAATTTTAGAAAATCCTCCCCTATAAACCCCCCCCCTCCCCGTGGTCCGATTTCAGCCGTTAACGACCTTGATCTTTCTTTTTACATAAAACGACGAAATATCGAGTTTGGTAACGATCAAACGAAAATTGCGACCGCTAGAGCGTTAACAGACAAATATATATATATATATATATAAAAAAATATATATATATATATATATATAGATATATATATACAGTTTTGAACGGACCTTATTTTCGTCATCTACTAGGTAGGATCGATGGACATTTGAAGAAAAAAGTCGAAAATTCCGTCATGAGAGCAACCTCAATAGCTGATTTCCCTTAAGGGAAATCTGCTAAAAATCGACTTAAGCTTCAAGCAATTAATGTTGTTGTCAGTATAACTGACTTGCAAGCCTCACGTTGGTGATGATAAAGTCTTTCTCTATTCTGCAAGGTCTATAGTATTAAAATATATCTTTAGTCTTCCTTCTGTGAGGATTATACCCAATTTGAATATTTTCCGCCAATGTTTGAGACCCTCAAAAACATAAATTCAGTTTAATTACCGAATTAGTTTCCTTAATCATCCCTCTCATCAACATATTCCTAACCTAAACGTTTTTCAGATGATTGAGGTTAGCATCGAAAGCTGTGGTATAACGTTTCTTGGTGATCACAAGTATGATTATTGTCTATAAAATATTAACGGAGCAATTTTAATTTTTTTGATATTCCATATTCATTAAACCTCCAGGGCCACTCCACTCATGCTATCATGAAACTATTATAACACTAATATTTCATTTATAGTTCAAATCGCATCTGGTGGTCATCATTCTGCTTCAGAACTGTTTTCCAAGAGAACTCATTACAATTAATACCTCTAAAATTTCAATGAAAGTAGTACTATCTTAGCTACTAGATTAGCGCACACACATTTCTTCTATAATTCGAGTAGTTTTGAGCATAATATAATTATATATATATATATATATATATATATATATATATATATATATATATATATATAGTATATATAGGCCCATTGAAACAGAAATAAATTCAGATATGCAAGGTATATTAAGTATTAGTGGAAATCCTGATAATTAGCATACTAACCACTAATTGATTATGGGATACTCATTCATTGGTGAAAGGGATGGAAACTCTTTTGGCCAAGTTGGTACGAAATAAAATGGAGTTATTACAAAATGATTAGAAAAAATGTTGGGTCTACTCCTGTGTGGTGTAAATGAAATATTGCAAAGCCCCTGAATATAATTGGGTACTTAGTGACAAAAGCTACTTTGATACGAATAACTCTTTATTAGTAATACTTAATTAATTTCATTTTTTAGTTCATTTAATATTAATTAATATTTGAGAGGCGATTTTCGATTGTCAATTAATGGCAGCCCCGATTTAAATTTTACGATTTCATTAAATATGTCAGAATTTCCTAAAACTAGCTGTGAGTTATTAGATGACAGATTCATGAAGATTAAATAAAATAGTTTAGTTGACTTATGATTATTTTTACTGTCACGACTGTGTTTATACCTGTCACAACTTAAGGAACATTTTTAAGAAGAACTCCTAATTTTCATTTTCCCTTCACCATTGTCTTTCTAAAAAGATACTTTTCACACTGGTGGATATGTTTTTATTTTTTTTCAATATTGGTAAAATATATAAAATTATTTCCTAGGAAGATGGTGTAATTTGAAAATTCAACTAAAACGGGGAAATGTACATTAGATCATGATGAGCCCTCACCGTCCACATGACTCCATGACATGATGAAATAGATTATTAATAGTTCCAACCCCATAAATTCCACCCCATTAAACCGAAAACAGATGTCTTGAAGACTTCTTTTTTTCTTCCCCTTCCTCGCCTATCATTAATCTGACTAACGTCCGCTTCAACAGGAGGTATTATGTCACTTACCTTTTATATTAAATTTAATTATGGTAGACTGGTGACGGCTGAAGTCAATCCATTAATTGTTCGCCTTGGCTTACACTGTCCAAACAGGGCTGTACAATCTCAAAGTTCTTTCCCACACCTCATCCGTCACTGTCTCCTATAGCTGGTTTCATCTCTGCTAAGCCACCGCCGACTTCTACAAACTTACAGCCATCCAGACAACTTGAGCATCATCAATTTTTGAGTGGTTTCAGTAGTTTTAATCAGTTTCAACTAATAGTTTCCTTGTTAGCACCATCTACCGTATTTAAAGTTTAAATGCAGTCAGTAAAGCAAGTTTCTTACAAGATTTATGGAACTAAAGTTTAAGTGGAGTTAGTGTAACAATATGATGAGTATTTCGAAACTGAATTTATTTATATTATAATACCAGTGTTCATTCATCATACACGTTTCTTAGGGCTTATATTCTGGCAATTAAAACTAATTTATTTTAATTAAATTGAGGTCCAAATTAATTAATTAATTAATCATGGAATTTTAACAATCATACCTCAAATCATGAGATCTGTGGTTCATTTACGTCCGTAATATCTTCGACAGACAAGAAAGTGTGAATGTCTGAAATTCTCTTCTTTTAATCCTTTGAATGATAATTTTGCAGTACAAGTTTTTTTTTTTTTTACGTTGCCCTAAAGTAGGTCCAGGGATGTAACCTGTATTACGAGTTAATGTTATTGTAGGAGAAACGAAAATTTACTACTATATTTTTCTTGTCTCGTCCATATTAGAAAAAAAAAAGAGACTTTGTCAATTTTTCGGTAGCATTTTTTTATCTCTAGGAAAAGGCGAAATACGAATATAAAAGCAAACAATATAAATTGAAAAACTTCCCAAACAAATGCACCGTATTTTCGGATTACTTAATACTGACGAAACTTTCAGGTACAGCAGTGTTGGAAGGGAAGAATATTTTTACTTGGAGAGAGAAAAAGACGTCCAATTCTTCACAAATTTTTATTTCAGCGCAAAGCGCTTTCGAAGACTATTGGCTCCATCTTCAGAGCTACACATGAAAAACATTAATTAACATAACATCAATAAAATCTCTATACATTACAACAGGGTCATTAAATATATTAATAATCAGTGATGGAGTCATTGATAATAATACGGTGCCTATTTATCAGTGAAAGAGTCATTGGTAATATAGTAACGAATATCAGTAATAGACTCATAAGTAATTTTATGGTGCCGATATATCATTGACAGAGTCATTGGTAATATTACTATGCCGATATATCAGTAATAGATTCATTGGTAATATTGTTACGTTTTATTACCAAAACCAGTAATAAACGTTTTTAATAAGAGTTCTTTTGGATTGCAAAATTAAATACTCGCAAGTTTCACAGTTTTTATCACTGCACAATTTATTTCACAATGCACAATACACTTGGTAATTATTCTTAATTAATACTCACAGTATACACTGTTGCGTCACTGTTCTTCAGATTACACAGTCCAATAATTCACTCACGGTCACTGAAATTCACAACAAGACGGCACTGCACTGTCTTAAACACAGCACTAAACTGTTACTTACAGTCACGGCACAACACTGTTCTTCTTATAAAAACACTTTACCGCACTGCACTAAGTCGCACTGTAGCACTGATGTGAACATCAAGACAGGTGAGAATGAAACTGACTCGCTCGCGGCTGGCCGGTTCTTTATATAGGTCGTCGGCATACATCAAAGGGGAATTGTCTGGACCCTACGACGCGGGTCTAGTAGGACCTCGATCCTCTGTCGGCTTCTTTGACTTACGTCGCACTTCCCAAATACGTGACTCTCACTCTGAAGGATTATTCATGTATTTAATTTTCGCAACAATATTATGGTGTCCATACATCAGTAATAGATCACAAATAATATACATAACATCAGTTCCCGTCAGTTCTTGAATGGGTAACTGCGAAAAAATGCCTTGTATCGCGAATTAAGTGGAGTAACAGGAAACCTCGAGTATTAGTAAATTGAACTAGAGCTCAGTACCTAGGAAGAAAGACATTGATTTTTGTGTACCTCACTGGTAATCTCACCTCTACCTCCTTGGATATGTATGTATTGAGGAACCTCGGTCAACAAACAACCAACGAAGTCAATTTAAATTAAATATGCTGTGGGAGACTAAAAAAGTATTTATTTGATAACTATGATTTATCAAACCGAGGGAAATAACAATAACTTCATTTTTGTTTAGCTAAACTTCTTTATTATTTATTTATTTATACAGGAGCACTCACATCTTGGCGATTTGGCTCAAAGTTTCACAATGTAAAATGAAAACAAAATTATAGAAAAATAACAAAAACTGAAACAACAAATAAAAATTAAATACTGGTAATAAAGGCAATTAATAAACATAAGACATAAATAAACATTAGATAAACAAACATAAATAAACATTAGACTAGTAATAAAGACAATAATTTAAAATGGTTTTAATAAAAAAAAATTATGTTATTATTATGATGTTTATAACCACTATTGCGGAAAATAGCTAATGGTAATGCAGTAGATAACAAAAATTTAGTTGTCTTATTTTCTTGTCACCTTCATATCAGAAATAAAAAAAGAGAGCTTTGCCAAATGTTCGGTAACTAGTTTCCTGAAATAGAAGTATGCTTGCAAACAATATAAATTGAAAATCTTCCCAAACAAATACGTCGAACTTTCTAATTACTTAGTATTAATGAAGCCTGCTAAGGAAACTATAAGGCAGTTTGTCAATAAATAGTAATTAATTATAAAAAAATCTAAATGAACAATTAAGGTAAATAAATTTAAGATCACTATATAAAGGAAGTGACAATAAGGTTGAAAGCCTAGTAAGCACACGTCTTTCTCAAAATCGGGTATTATTTATATTCGGATAATGATAGTGTGAATCGAATACGAGAATATGCCATCACGAGGGAAAGTCGTTTACTAAAAGTAGCCCCTAAGTCTTGGGCTTTTTAATTTCTCGACAGACAGGAAATAAGTTTAATTAGAATTATATCTAATGAATTAAAGAGCAAATCGTCCTTGGGTGCCCATGATAAATATTCAATATATTAAAATCCATGGATCTATATTTATCTATGGGTTCTCAAGATAAAGTTATTTCTGAGTGAACTTGGGCAGAGACAGCACCTGCTAAGGGTTGTGAAGCTAGGTGGAGAAATTACTGAAGCAGTTATTAATTATTCAATTCAGCACAGAGAAGTTTTAATACATCAATTATATTCAGGCTGCATTTTGCCAAACTCCGTGCTTGCTTTACTAAGACTAAATCCATCAAAATGAACGGTTTCGTAAAAGGTATGTAACGGCAGAAGAAGAACATAACTGAATCATTATTTGACCAAAAACAAAATATTTTACCAAGAAATAATTTAATTAATGAACGATAGGAATGGCAATGTTCAAAACAAAAATCTTGGAAGTCAACTATATACAATTTTTTCATTTCTGAATCTGCAGATCAAGTTCTTCAATGTGGATTGCAAATGAACCTTTTGGAGTGCTATGAAAGCCATAATTGTAGCCAGTGTTTATTGGTTTCATCTGTGCCAATCCGGGAACGACAAACGTATAATTGTAATAAAAAAAAAACAATAAATAGTATAATAGAAGTAAGTAAACATAATAGTAAGTATAAAGGAAGTTGAGTAAGACGCATAATCAATTTGAATATTCTTTGCTATAAACTCAGACTATTGAGGTCGTTGTGAACACAGTTTTGGGCTTCTCACAATTTATTTTTAAAAAAGCTAGGCGCTTTCAGGAATTTACATTCCCATCATCAGAACTACAAACAATAACACCCAATAAATAAGGAGTTTGGTCTAAAAAGTGTGTTTTTTTTTTAAATATACATAACTGGTCATGCATAAAAAATCACAATCAATAAAACTACCAAAGCTACAACAATCAATTGAGAGGGTTGGACGTTACCTATAGAAATACTACTGGGCTGAACCCTGCCGATGCACTAAGGCCGAAGGGATCGGTCCAAGCCGCTGGGGAGGGAGCAGGTACAAGTCTGGGCATGAGAGATGCATTAGTGTCCGTCTGCACATTTACATTCATTTTATTATTGGCGTTTAAGAGTTTTATTTTTATACTCTCCACCATGTCCGTCAAATAGCCCCTGACATCACTGGGGAAAATTTTTAATCATAAATATGTTATTGTTGAACCATTTTATTGTTCTAGCTTTGGTAGTTTTATTGATTGCGATTTTTTATGCATGACCAGTTATATACATACATTTTAAAACACTTTTAACACCAATCTCCTTGTTTATTGCGCTTTATTGTTCATGGATGCGCTAAGCATTTTTTTTAAATAAATTGTGAGGAGCCACATAGCTGTGTATTGAATAACCTGATTCATCGTCCTCACCACCAGCAGAAAATTAAAAAATGTCAGACGATTGGATTAAGGTAGAATGAATTATTTAGACTATTGTCGAATATTGCTACTTGAGTACAAAATTCAACAAGCTTCAGTTGGTGTTTAATATGTATAGCCGACGATCAGCCAGAAATAAGGGCCTCTACCTTCAGCTTTGACAATAGTATTATACATATATTCTACCGGAACCAAATACTCTATATTTCAAATTATAAAGAAATAATTTTCTTAAAGAAAACCAGCCTGAGAAATCCATGAAACTTTTGGTATTAATAAAAAAAAAAAAAAAAGAAAAAATAAAAAATAAAAAAAAAACGCTTCTTAACAATTAAGCAAAGAGGGGCTCAGGTTAGCCATGTGAGTTAAAGCGATAGCCTTAATCTCAAATGGCAAACCTAGAGTGGCAAGTTCGATTGTTGCCTGGACAATAGGAATATATTTAGTTACAAACTCATTAAATAAAATCCTTAGTCCCACCCCGGCTAGAAAAGGGTGGTAACCTGTAGATAACCCATCCCAATTAGCCTAAGTAAAACAAAGTGGACGATAATAAATAATAACAACAGCAAATAGCATTTTTTTTTCTTGCAGGAATTCCGAGTTAAACGAAATGTTTTCTCTCAATGTTTTTATGGTTTAACGTAACAGTGTGGTTATATATATATATATATATATATATATATATATATATATATATATATATATATATTAAAAATCTCCTATAAAGATTGAAATGTGAAATAGAGGAGGATACTTAAATGCCATCTATCGCCGTCTGTTTTAAAATTTGAATCTCAACCATTTTAAAATACTAAACCAACTACTGAAAGTGTACATAAAAAGTGTTTCTGTACTCAGTGGCCATCGAAAAAAAAAATACCCCTCTCTCACTAACATTAATGCAACATCACACCTCAACATTTGGGATGTGTACATGAATGATTTAATGTACCTCATGATTCCTGTATAATTATAGGCGATAAGGTACTATTAAATATTGGGCTGGCAAATAAGGCCTTTCGTTTTTGTGTTTATAAGTGAATTAATCTCTAAGGTGGATTAATATCCTATTTGTAAAATAACAACAACTATATCTGTTAACTCTTGTTGAAAATAGTTTAGTATTGTGTTTGCTATTGCACTGTGAATATATTGCTATTACATCTTTCATTATCGTCATATTTTTATGTATTATTTTAAAAATGGTAAGCCTGCCGCAGAAGCTCATAGAAAAATTTGCACTGTTTATGGGGATGATTTCTTAACCAAGCGTACTAGTCAAAATTGGTTTGCCAAATTTTATTCAGGAAATTTTGATACTCATTATGCTCAACGTTCTGGTCATCACGCGTTTATGTTTGTGATTCACTAAGGAGACTGCAAAAAAAAAGTCCGTCACGCAGGGGCTGCGTAAACTAAGCAGATTTCCCACGTGAAGTTTTACAATAGATAAATCTGACTAATAACAACTGTAGTAGTAAGAAACCTAAAACATTATTTAGGGCGTAATAACCCAGTAGTTTCTAACCCCAAAAAACAGTTAACCTAACCTCTAAACCTATTCACGAGGGACGAATAGTTATGGAAACGGCCGCCAGAGCTCTCGGCGGAAAGTCCGAACATAGCCTACTGATGACCACACGCAGAATACAAATGCAAATATCTCGGTTAATATTCAAGATACAGAATAAATGTATAGAACAATATTTATAGTAAATTTAATTTGCAATAAGATTTAATCTATACAATTTTTCGATCCGACGCATAATAACGGAGATATTTTGAATTTTCAAAAATCCCCCCTCTAAACCCCCCTCCCACTGGTCCGATTTCAGCCATTAACGAACTTGATCTTCCTTTTTACATAAAACGATTAAATACCGAGTTTGGTAACGATCAAACAAAAATTGTGACAGCTAGAGCGTTGACAGACAAATATACATATCTATATATATATATATATATAGATATATATATATATATATATTTATATATATACAGTAGACTCCCGATTATCCGAAACCCGATTCTCTCGCTTAACCGAATCATTTTGAGCTGCTAGGGAGGGGGGGAAAAAATTACTTTGTCCTAGCTTCGCGGAAAGAGGCGTGAGAAGAGGGTGTGGGAGCGCGAGGGAGGGTCGACAGTCCCACGGATGTGACGATCTGTTTCTCCGAACCTCTTGGGTTCGGGTCCAGTGAGTATTGAAGAGTTCCTTCTATACTCGGTGGTCTGGTTTTAGTAAACAAACCTAGCTTCCTGTTGAAAACAGTTAAAGGCAGCATTTAGCATTACATTGACTGACGATAACATCGCAGACATTGTCTCCAAAGAAGAAGAAGATTATGATCCCGTCAAAATTGGAACAGAAGCTCGCATTACACACACCCAAGCGACAGATGCTCTGGAGACGGTGCTTCGATACATCGAACAACAACCTACCTCCTGCCGTTCTGATGTACTTACCCTTCAGAAATGGCGTGACTACGCATCGACAAAAAAAATTTCAGAAGCTCGGCAAAGAAAAATCACCGACTTTTTTAAACGATGAAGTTTTTTTTTTCTTTCATTTTTCTTTTTAAGTCTATAGTTTTATAAATACATATGTACGTAGTTATTTTAATTGTTAAATAAAATAATCTTTTTTTCAAGTACATAAACGTGTTTTTTATTCTAATTGATCCATTTTCACGCAGAAATTTCGGACTCCCGTTTAACCGAAATTTTCGCTTATCCGAAACCCCTCGGTCCCGAAGGTTTCGGTTAATCGGGAGTCCACTGTAAGTATATATATATATATATATATATATATATATATATATATATATATATATATATATATATAATTTTGTACGGACCTCATTTTCGTCATCTCCTGGGTAGGATCGATGGACATTTGAAGAAATTTTTCGAAACTCGCATCATAAGCACGACCTCAATAGCTGATTCCCTTTAAGGAAAATCTGCTAAAACGACTCATTCTTGAAAAGGTTGGTACCAGGAGATGAAAAGTTGATATTTTACGAAAATGTAGTCCGTAGAAAATATTATGTATCTAGAAGTGAGGCTCCTAGAAGAATATCAAACCCCGTTTTTCATCCAAAGAAGATAATGCTTTCAGTATGGTGGAATTTCAAGGGTATTATTTGCAATGAGCTATTGCCATCAGGACAAAAAATTGATTCAACTCTGCACTTCTCACAATTAACAAAATTGGCTTCTCTCTGATTCATAAAAAAAAAAAAAAAAAAAAAAAGGTTAAACATTCCTAAAACAAAAGCTGTTTATTTAATTAAAAAAACCCAAAACAAATAAGTCTAATTTTAATATAGAAATATGACAACAGTAGAATTGAAGCCCCTTTTCGAATTGCACAGCTAAATAAAATCTTAAAGGCATTTTATTTTACCAAATAATTTCTAATATTATTTTATAATCTAATTCTACGATGGGAAAAAAAAAGGAGGAAAATTATTTTAAACTAATTATCAAAAACAATACACTTTCTTTTTACTATGACTGTAGATTTCCACACAAAAAAAATAAAGAAAAAAGTAAAACGCTACGTAGTATTTATAACTATGATTTTTGGAAATTAATTAATATAAAATGTTATTGTGAGTGGTTTACTTAATGTTGCTTTAGCTATTCTATAAAGGAATGAAAAAACCCTTAAGATTTGACATTCAAATTACTAAGAAGCAGTGAGTATGGTTTGGAGTAGGATTAGTATAAGAAGATAATCTTAGTTTGGCCCGAAGCGGTGTGGCTTAGCTTCTGCGTGCCCGGAATGATAAGTCAGCCAGAGAGGGATTTGGAAATAGTTTCTGAGAACCTCCATCAACACCGAGGAAGTGGATATGGCTGTAGCACCTAAAGTGTAGGTGCTAAGTAATGTCTTCAGTATTCAAGTCGATAAACGAAAAAAATACACTCTTCACTGCAAACCTACGCCCTCGGCGATTTTATTAACGCTGCTTTCAATATATATCTTATACAAGGAAATCCGCTAAAGCTTGTAACCTTTATAATTTTATACTTATAAAAATAAGCTTAGGAATTTGTATTTTTTTTAAATATCGCCTGCAGTTGGCAGATGACAGCGGTTGTAGCTAAGGTCAAAAAAAAACCAAATCATATTGTTACGTTTATAACAAAATTAGTAATAAACGTTGTTTATTAGACTTCTTTTGGATTGCCAAATTAAACACACATAAGCTTCAGAGGTTTTTATCACTGCACAATTTATTTAACAATGCACTACACACTTGGTTAATTATTCTTAACTATTGCTGACAGTATGAGCTGATAGCTTCACTGTTCTTCTTATTACGCAGTTTAATAACACACTCACGATCACTGAAGTTCACAAAAACACGGCACTATACTGTTCTTTACTGAGTCACGGCACAACACTGTTCTTCACATAAAACACTGTACCGCACTGCAACTAAGACGCACTGCAGTGAGCACACTGTTGATCACTTGAAGAGAGCTGAGAACAAAGTAAACTCTCGGGATGAGCTGGACCGCTTTTATAGACGAGCGGTGACATCAAAGGAAACGTCCAGAGTGGACTAGATCCTTAGTCTAGACATTTCCGACAACGTTCCTTCCATCGGTCGGCTCCTTTCTTCTACTTCGTACTTCTTAAAATATGTAATTAACTCTGTTTTAGCAGATTTCCCTTAAGGGAATAGGATAGGTTTAGAGGTTAGGTTAACTGTTTTTTGAGGCTAGAAACTACTGGGTTATTATGCCCTAAATAATGTTTTAGGTTTAGAGGTTTCTTACTACTACAGTTGTTATTAGGCAGTTTTCTCTATTGTATAACTTCACGTGGGAAATCTGCTTAGTTTACGCAGCCCCTGGGTGATGGACTTTTATTTTACATGAACGTAGTTTTCACAACAATATATGTCATTGCCTATGGATGAAATCAACAATTTTTATACGACAGAATTCCGAACTTTTTTTTATGATAATTATGTAAGTACAAATTTCCTATATTCGTATAATTAAGTGAGAAAATGTCTATTTCATTTTTGAACTCTTTACAGGTAAAAATCGACATTTCAAATAATTGCATATAAAAAAATCCAGTTATCCAAAAATATATAAACGTTAAATTTATATTATATATATTTATACACAGTATAAATATACAGATGCTGAACTTTTAAAGGAAACCATGAGAAATATAGTAAGCCTATTTCAAATTGTAGGCTTTTATATTACAAGGTAAACCAAGAGTGGCGAGTTCGATTCCTGCCTGGACAATAGGCATTTATTTGGTGACGAACACATTACACAAAATTCTTAGTTCCACCCTGGCTAGAATAGGACGGTAGCTGTAGATAACCTGTCCCAATTAGCCATAGTAGCAAAAAGCGGACGTTAATAAATAATAATAAATCTACAATTTAATTTTTTTTTGGACCTAAGGTTAGCAACGTGAGTTAAAGCGGTGACTTTAATCTCACATGGGAAACCTAGGGTGGCGAGTTCGATTCCCATCTGGGCATTAGGAATCTATTTAGTGGCGAACTCATTAAATAAAATTTTTAGTCCCTCCCTAGCTAGAATAGAAAGTGGTAACCTCTAAATAATAATAATACCACAATTAATTTCATTTTAATTTGACTGGGAAAATCGTTGTGATAGTACTAAGATATAATACTTACCTCTTTGGTTTCCTGAGGGATTCGTAAAAGAGAGAAAATGTTTAAGTGACTCGTTCAGATTTAGAAGAGGTTTCAAAGCGAAGAAAAATGACTTTCCATTTGCTAGGTTGAACCTGACTTTCCCTGGGAACAAGTTGTTTGCGAGGAGCGAGAGGCTCCATAGAAAAACCTTGAAAAATCCTCCAGGGGAGAAGGAAATTATTCAGGAACATACAGAGAATGGAAAGACGAATGAGGCGTAAAAATAAGTATTCATTTCTCCGAAATATCACATCCACTTTGTGACATGGATGTGGAGAGGCGAGAGGCGGTGGGGCGGCTCTAAGAGGGTTTGTACGCTGTGAAATATTACTTCCCTCCATTAATATTGCTCTCAAGCAAAGCAGTACCTTTATTGGGGTCGTTTCGGACTATCTATCACTGTATTTACCTAATATTGCAGCTACATAATTCAGCATTGAATGTGAAACAAGTTAGTACTTCTACACATATCAGCATCGCTTTTATGTATGATACGTCGATTTTTTTTTACACTTTAACGCGGGTTCGATTGCACGGACATTTGTGTTGGAGCTCTCAATTTAGCTAATGTATATCCATTAGTCAACTTTTATAGAATAGCTAACGATAACTCTCTAAAAAATTTGATTGATAGCGCCATAGCAACGTATTTGTATGAATCTCATATAACAACAACCAGCAACCGTTGAAAACAATATTTGGTGTTTAAGCTTGGAATAAAACAAATCATGTTATACTGGATTATTTTTAACGTGCGATGACCAAGGGAGGGAGTCATGGTGTCACAAAACTGAAAAATGCAAATAAGTCGGTTAATGGTACAACAGGTATGGGCAACCTTAGACATCTTAGAAACTTTAGTGTGCAAATAAGTTCGCGGGCCGCTTTTAAAAGTAGTGCATTTGAAAGTAGTGTTCATAGTTTTCATGAAACTATAACGACAATGTAATTATAACAACATTTATTAAAATAACAAAATGAAATGAATAAAATAGGTACAACATTATAATTATATCGTAAAATTATTGGAATTATTACAAACAACGGAAAGTTAAATAGCGTCACCGAAATAAATGGCCTTTCTTTTGAGAAACTAATCCATCGATGTTTGGATTAATTCCACTGATACTAAGAATTTTCAAAATTATCGTCAGTCAGCCTTGTACAATGTTTTGATTTATTAACTTTCATCAATGAAAAGAACTTTTCGCATTTATAATTACAGCCAAACGCACCAATCTCTCCTCATCTTCCTCATTTGGAGTAACTCATTTGCTAAATGCATATACACATATAATGAGAAAATCTAAAACTTCTAGAGAAATCGACTAATATTAGGAATTACAACTTCACAAAGCGAATTCGCATCATTACTTTGATTACATGTTATTCCAATAAAAATAGTTTTTGCAATAAATAATTGTTCAAAGGGCAAATTCTTCATTTTACTTTAGAAGTGGCAATGCCACAATCATTCCAATGCTCCTTATTACTATATTCCAACAAAAGGATATCACCCTCTACCAACAAATCCATTAATTTACTGCGACTACTGATCATTTATCTGTATATCTGTTTAGCAGCTTAAAAAAGCTTTCTATAGGCTGTTTATTTATTTTAATAATATTTAGTTCCTATGTTAAGATTTTCCATAAAGGATATGAGCAATTGAGGTTGTAATCATAAAGCGATTTTCAAAAAGTATGCTTTCACACTATCCTTGTTTCTAGGTAGGCGTTAGTGATAATGATGCTCGGTCATATTATATGCATATAATATTTACTATATATAATATATATATATACATATATATTCATCGTAGGTTAGTGTCAAGTTGTACAAATAAAAACATTCTTTCCTGTCAGATTTTATTCAAATTTCCCTGCATGTTTCGTGGCATACATGCCACCCCTTCAGGGCCTTTCCGGTTTTGACGTACTCGTTCCCTCTTTATATTCGTAATGGCCTCCCCAGTTCGGGAGAATAGGGAAAGGCCCTTGAAGAGGTGGTATGTAAGACACGAAACACGCAGGGCAATTTTGAATAATATCTGGGGAAAATGATTTTTTTTTTTTATTGGTAACCCTTAACACTGAACTATAAAGAATATTTGAGAATATTGGGTCCAGAACAAGGGGAACATATATATATATATATATATATATATATATATATATATATATATATATATATATCTTTCGCGGCCTCAATAAAGTTAGTTAATTAACAAGCTGGATATTAAAGAGTCTCACATAAAACTAACGAGAACGTTTTCGTAGTTTCGTAGTTAAAATACGGCTAAAATTCGATCAGAAAATATGTGGGGGTTTAGAGAAGGGTTAAAATTTAAAAAGTCCGTCACGCAGGGGCAGCGTAAACTAAGCAGATTCCTACGTAAAGTTTTACAATAAAGAAATTTTACGAGAGCCGAGCCAGTGAAGGAAACGGCCGAACTAGCTTTTGGCGGGAAAGTAACTCTCGTCCGTTAGGCGCCCCGATTTAATAAAAATGCAAATATCTCGGTTAATATTCAAGATAGAGAAAAAATGTATATGACAATATTTATAGTAACTTTAATTTGCAATAAGATTGGCTCTGTACAATTTTTCGATCCGACTTATAGTAACGGAGATATTTCGAATTTTCGAAAATCCTCCCCTCTAAACCCCCCCCTCCCACTGATCCGATTTCAACCGTTAACGAACTTGATCTTTCTTTTTACATAAAACGACTAAATATCGAGTTTGGTAACGATTAAACAAAAATTCGACAGCTAGAGCGGTAACAGACAAATATATATATATATATATATATATATATATATATATATATATATATATATATATACAGTTTTGAACGGACCTCATTTTCGTCATCTACTAGGTAGGATCGATGGACATTTGAAGAAAAATTTCGAAAATTCCTCAATATCTACAACCTCAATAGCAGATTTCCCTTCAGGGAAATCTGCTAAAAACTCGCAATGTCCGAGTCGGATCAAATAACCACTCTTGTGGCGAATGTAATTGTTGTTCTACACATTTTCCCTCTAAATCCAATATTAACAGCGTTATTATACTCTAAACCTCCAATTCCAATCCAATTAACAATACTCCCACATTACCAATGACCTAATATATTATGTAACGTCTTATTTAAAGCTCAAATACCGGGTATTGTTTTCGTCCGACCTTTAGTACATGATAGACAAGGATAAAGTTTCGATGTGATGTCATAGCTTCTGTCCTTTTAAGGAAGTCAGACAGCTGTAGTTGAGACTTATTATTTGTTAGGACATATGGTAGAATTAAGTAAGAAACTGAAAACGTTTTGTTTCTTTTTAAAACTCTTTAAGGAACCTCTTCCAATGGAAACTCAATTACTAATGTACAATGGTAATTTCCATAGTCGGTTGACCAATGGCTTATTGCGTTGGAGTACCTCAACAAATCATATTTAAATATTTAAAATGTAGAAGAGAGCAATAAAGTTTATGGGTTCGACCGAAAACACTCCTACGGAGCCAAAAATAATGTCTATTCCTTCAATATGTTTGTATCAAAAATTACTGCAAGTAAAACAAAACATGAATATGTTTTACAGAAATAGTCTCTCACATAATTATAAAACGAGATGCAAGAATGTGACTAAAACCCCAACCTCAAACATAAATATTTCACAAACATGTTTAATGAACTAAAGGTAGCTTATTATCAATTCCATTGTTCTCTGTCAATAGTGGAATTTATTATAGAATTCACAAAGTTCATAAAAATTGAAGAGATTTGTGTGTGGCGACCAAAATGGGAGTTGTATCATAAAATTAAAAAATATCTGTGTCGCAGGGGCTGTTAACTAAGCAGATTTCCACATGCGCCACATTTTTGCATTTATATCAAAAAGTAAGAGCTCAATAAAAACAATATTTGTCATTGAAGTGCTTAATGACATAACAGCTAATTGTTAATATGACATGTGCAGAAGTGGGGGTTTAGTCATGGCCGAAAACCAAAAAATCCTTATATCTCGGTTATTAACCATGATAAAGAAAATATGCATAGAACAGTATTTATAGTACATTTAATTTCCAATAAGATTGATTTTATAAACTTTTTCAATCCGGAGTATAATAACGGAGATATTTGGAATGTTCAAAATTTCCCTAACTATATCCCCCTCCCCCAGGTCCAATTTCAGCAGTTAACTAACTTGATCTTTATTTTTATATAAAGCGTTTAAATATCTAGTAAATTATACTAAAAACGATTAAGTATATATATATATATATATATATAAAATTTGAGACCCCGTCTGAATAGAGGCCATCTCTAGAACTCTGAAGATGGGACGGTTCGCCCTGAAAGTATTCTGCAGTTAATAAAGAATTGGTAAGAGTGGAGGCGTGTGACCACCTGCCTTATCTTATCCTTCCGTTCATATAAAAATAAATAAAAATTCATTTTCGCTGTTGATAATTTGAACTTGAAATCCTAAATAAGGAATTCGTACAAACTCAAGAAGAGGTTTTTTACAACAGTGATGACATTACAGTGCAGCTAACCAAATTCTTTCTGGTCGACCTTATTCTTTGGAAGGACGAAATTTAGACAGATCTATGAAGAAAGTATGTTAAAGAATGAAATGATTCAAAAGATAGAAAAGCTTGTCTGCGCCAGATAAAATGTTCCTGCATAATGAGATTAAAGGCTGTGGCAGACAGACGCCTCCTGAAGTTATAAGAAAACAAGATTGAAACAACTTCAATTATCACTAGAAAAACTTTTGTAAAAGAAAGAGATACTGTCTGATATTCTGGATTTCATCATAGTATTGAGTCTGTTTGTCGAATATTATTTGGAATTTAGGACAAATATATATATATATATATATATATATATATATATATATATATATATAACATTATTGTTTCCTAAGAAAGATGTTAGCTGTACCTAGCTTTTTTTAAAAAAATTAGCATTAAAAGAAGAAAGAATTGCATTTGTTCGTTATTTTTACGTATACAATGGTACGCTTATATTTTCTCTGAGTGTATTTCAATAAATGTACTATAATCAGTTCATACATTTGCATTGTATAAATAGTGGACGCATGAATATTCAACAAATTATTAAATCAGAGTTGTGATTTACTGCACCAAAGGAATAAGTAAATTATTTACCAAATATATATCATATTTGTATATGCATTCATTAGCCATTTAAAATAGTCACTATATTGGTGTGTATAATGTATAGCAGTCAATTCAAAATTTGGTAGTTCCTTAAAAAATGGGAGCATTCCTTTTTCATTTGATGTTGAAGTCAAAGCTGAACCTAATTAAGATTTTGAAGACGTTCAGGATTTACTTTTAAAATAAGAATAATGATTTTTTCCGGTATAGAGCAGTTTATTTGAATATAACCAGTTGCCAAGAAATGGCTGTTTGGTAAGGGTTGGTCTTAATAGATCTCCAGGAATACCTAGAGTCGTATGTTCGATTTCCAAGTGGGCTTTTTATTAATGCATTTAGGTGAGTCGCAATTTTAGCGACGCTGTTTAGAAGTAAAATTATCGTAATAAAAATACAATATTTGGTGACGCCACCTTATTATAAAAGTCCGTCACGCAGGGGCTGCGTAAACTAAGCAGATTTCCCACGTGAAGTTTTACAATAGAGAAATCTGCCGAATAACAACTGTAGTAGTAAGAAACCTCAAAACCTAAAACATTATTTAGGGCGTAATAACCCAGTAGTTTCTAGCCCCAAAAAACAATTAACCTAACCTCTAAACCTATTCACGAGGGACGAATAGTTATGGAAACGGCCACCAGAGCTCTCGGCGGAAAGTCCGAACATAGCCTACAGGTGACCACACGCAGATTACAAATGCAAATATCTCGGTTAATATTTAAGATAGAAAATAAATGCATATAACAATATTTATAGTAAATTTAATTTCCAATAAGATTGGTTCTATACAATCTTTCGATCCGATGCATAATAACGGAGATATTTCGAATTTTTGAAAATCCCCCCTCTAAACCACCCCTCCCACTGGTCCGATTTTAGCCGTTAACGAACTTGATCTTCCTTTTTACATAAAACGATTAAATACCGAGTTTGGTGACGATTAAACAAAAATTGCGACCGCTAGAGTGTTAACAGACAAATATATATATATATATATATATATATATATATATATATATATATATATATATATATATAGATAGATAGAGAGATATAGATATATATATATAGTTTTGAACGGACCTCATTTTCGTCATCTCCTGGGTAGGATCGATGGACATTTGAAGAAATTTTTCGAAAATCGCGTCATGAGTACGACCTCAATAGCTGATTTCCCCTAAGGGAAATCTGCTAAAACAATATCTACAGTCATAAAAGTATATATAGTAAGAATAAAAGCAGTTACGATTTCTCAAGTGGATATTAATACATGTAGAAAACCAGTTATTTTAATCTACAGTCAAATTTTATTGAAAATATGTGTACCCTCGAGATGTTCCATGATTGTTCCAATGTATGGGCTACAGTCGTGTACTAGATGCAGAAATTATATAATTCATAATTGATTACGCCATCACATAACGTACTTGGGAGTATTTGACAATGTAAAAGTTCAATGAATACTATATTTGGTATTTAACCTTGGAATGAAGTGATTCATTATATGTATAACAGCTTATTGTTAGTATGACAAGAGTAGCAGTGGGGGTTTACTAATTGCCTGATAATATGGTCATATCTCGATTAATATTCAATATATAAAAAAAAAACAAGTAAATAAAAACATTTATAGAACATTACATTTACAATAAGGTTCCCCCTATATAATATTTCGACCAGGCACATAATAACGGAGATATTTGGAATTTTCGAAATCCCCCACCCTCCTGCTGGTCCGATTTCCGCCCTTAATGAACTTAATCTTTAATTTTACATAAAACGTTCGAATATTGAGTTTGGTAACGATTAAGCAAAAACTGTGCCCGCTAGAGCGTTAACAAATATATATACACACATATATATATATATATATATATATATATATATATATATATATATATATATTGTGTTGATGTTTTCGACCAGGTTATATTTATATAAGGTGTTGTTGTTTTAGCTGATTTCCCTTAAGGGAAATCAGCTATTGAGGTCGTACTCATGACGCGATTTTCGAAAAATTTCTTCAAATGTTCATCGATCAAGTTCGTTAATGGCTGATATCGGACTAGTGGGAGGGGGGGTTTAGAGGGGTTTTTTTTTGAAAATTCAAAATATCTCCGTTATTATGCGTCGGATCGAAAAATTGTATAGAATGAATCTTATTGCAAATTAAATTTACTATAGATATTGCTCTATGCATTTATTCTGTATCTTGAATATTAACCGAGATATTTGCATTTGTATTCTGCGTGTGGTCGGCAACAGTCGGCTATGTTCGGACTTTCCGCCGAGAGCTCTGGCGGCCGTTTCCGTAACTATTCCTTTTTTTTTTTTTGTATATCTACAGTATATTGTCTTATGTTAGTTGAACTATATTATAATTATTATTCTAGCTATAACAACAATGTGCAATATTATAAAGTAGCAACTGTATTTCTACAGCCCTGAAGAAGAGAAAACCAAATTCTCGAAATATCGGCATAAACTAAGAAGTTTCTTTCACCAACTTTGACCAAACCTCCAAAAAAAAAACAACAACACTATATATATATATATATATATATATATATATATATATATATAGTATATAATATATATATATAGTATTCGTCATCTCCTGGGTAGGATCGATGGACATTTGAAGAAAATTGCGACATGAGTAAAACATCTATAACTAATTTCTTATCTGCTAAATCCTTAGTTTTACTCTGGCTAGAAAAGAGTGGTAATCTGTATATAACTCGCCACAGTTAGTCGCAGCAGCCTATAATGGACGTTCGAAAAGTACTTTTCAGAAACTTTATTTATTTTTTATTTGCTACAATAAAAGTAATTGTACATGCCTCTCAGCTTCGATGGTTGACATATTTTTAAATTTAAAAGTATTAAATTAAATACAAAAAAAAAAATCATGTCAATTCGATGGATAAACTTTCAAAAGGTCAGAGAGCCAGAATGTCATATTTTAATCACCGGAATGCTGGCCAAATAAAAGGATGGACGTGGGAAGAAATCCCATCAACAGTAAAACACGTTTGATCTTCGCCGATTGCTCTTTCAGGTTCATTTGTGTTATTGATATCCCGCATTCAATATGACACTTTACTTTGATTCTAAGCACTTAGACGAGCTGGCTCCTTCTGAAAGGAAATAGCTTTTCCTTTGACATTAGCCGAATATAATAGTATTAATGCAAACCGCTTCAACCACATCCACGGCCGGCATCTGCTAAATCAGTATAAAACGCCCAGAATTGGTCGCTTGCCTATCTCAAAATTTAAGAGTTGAAAATTAAATAATCTCTTATTCTTCTTAATTTTTTTTTTTATCCACTTCTCAAATGTGAACATTTCCTCTTTTTTGTTTCTTCCGTGTTACTCGTACTTGCTAACATTCAGTTTTCAAATTACTCAATTGTTTTAGGTTCCTCAAATAACCTGTTTTGTGCTAAATTAAATTCTCACTATAAAATCAAGATCCTGCGTTTTCTCATGTAACCCTTGTAGCAGAAGAAATCAACAAATTGTAACTTTCACAAGAGAATTTGAAAATGAACTCACCATCAAAACACAACTTCCTACTCTTTTTAGGGTAATACACATTGTAATTTTATATGTGGAATATAAGTGGAAATTGAACCCCCCGGAATCTGAATGATGATTGCTCCACAAATTAAATTTCTGGGTTTTTTTTTTTTGACGAATCCTTAAAATGATGTTGGAGATATCTCAAATTTTGAAAACTCCCAAAATTCAGTTTTATTCTTTATAGTGGAGCATAAATATATCTCCGCTTTCTCCTCCCTCGTGTGTGTTTGTGCTACAGCGGTGACATATATATATATATATATATATATATATATATATATATAGTTTTGAACGGACCTCATTTTCGTCATCTCTTGGTTAGGGTCGATGGGCATTTGAAGATATTTTTCGAAAATTACGTCTTGAGTACAACCTCAATAGCAGATTTTCCTTTAAGTTAATAAGAGATAGGAGGCACAAAAGCAAAGATTAGACTCTTTCACCTTTATCTATTTAGTTGCCATATTTTATTATTTTTTTTCTTTTGCTTTACACTCGCGCGCATAAACACGCTAGCCAAAAGATTTAGTAGTCCAGCGACTTGCATTGCCAGACTAATTGTAGCTGAAACTGTGCAGGTGGGAAAATGTATACCTTTTAAAATGAATTACTACGTAATTAGTTTTAAATAAATTATTTCTAAGAATATTGTTTGTAGTAATGCTTTTATTTATTTTTTTAAATTTTAGGATCCATTCCTTTCCCCGTAGACTTGTTTCAATGATTATTTTGTTGACTACAACTTTTTTCTCGCAGCAATTTTCAATAAAATGTGTCATTTCTGAAATAAATATTTGTGCATTTTACGGCTTAGGGATGCATCAAATCAAAAAAATTCACCGATATAAACTCGTTTTACAATTTATTTTCTACAAGAATCCGCCATAAAAAGTAGGCCATTCCGTTGTAAATTCCAAGGTATGGTCTCTAGAGAAGTACTGGAGAAGATTAGGAGGTTGAATACGAACTCAATGGATTCTTCAGGTGTCCCAATTATGACAGACCAAGTCTCAGCCTTGCATTAAAATAACTGGAGATTTTAAAGGTGGTGGAACGGGAAGTTGGGACACCCTGTGTATATAATTTTGAACACGCCACATTTTGACACGTTATATTCTCTCAAGTAATAGAACCAATCTTGTTGAACTATTGACGATCGTAAGCGAGTTATTCGTACTTTCTTGTTTTCTCCCGTCAATAACCCCCGCCCCTCTCTCTTCTACTCATACAATTGTTACATATAAATAGAGAACATATGGTGAGAAGAGATCACAAGTGGTCTATTCTAGCACATGGCAAATCTGCTTAGTTTAGTTAGTGACGGAATTTTTCTTAATTTACGGTATCGAAGGGGCCAACATTTTGCATTCGCAGGTGGGAAAAAAAAACATTTATCTCTTTCCCCGAGAGAGGCCTAAGCACCTAAAAACTCTACATGGCGAGGGGAGTTAGGCCGAATGGAGCGAGACCACTAACCCCCCCCCCTGTGAAAATCTAGAGGGAGTTGAGAGTTAATTGGCTTCTTGTCCCATCCCACTCCTACCTCTAAGCTACAATTAATTAGAAAACTTAAGGTAGGGACTCTTGGAAGGTAAGAAGCCAAGGAAAGCTTAACCTCAGACTTGCTCCGGGTCAGATCATTATGCCAGCAGGCTCTAAGGATTCAGCTAAAAGAACTTCATCTGGGAGGTCTTTATTACAACTCCCAGAAAGTTCAATTGTAATGAGATTAGCAAAGCAGGCTTCAAAGTTGTGGCACTCTCTCAATTTAAGTAGGATATTAAACACTTCACAAGAATTTATTGTGTCGTTAAATCTTAAGATATTAAAGAAGCTTTGTAATGATTTAATAGAATTTCATTTGGTCTCAAACTCTCGTAGTGAAGGAGAGAAAATTTTCATTTTAGTTGAAACAGTGAATGTAGGGCCTAAATTGTGAGTAGACATTTTTAGTTTCTACACATACTGTCATAGAATTATGTATACGACAATATATGTATAAATGGTTATTACAGCATTTCATACTGGGGATCAACATGGTTTTATTTAAATCATGAGCTCCGCAACTAGGCGATGTCGCTCAGTATCAATTATTTTCAATTCTCTACATTAAAATTTTAAAATAAAGAAATTTTTTTTTTCAAAATTATTGAAACATAGTATTAAATATAACTAAAAAGAATTAAGCGTTAAAATAAAACAATGTGAAACTATAAATTTTGCGGCTAACTGATTCTATTTTGCAGACAACGAAAAGGTTTGGCTGTTAACGCTGTATCGACCAAAATTTTATACTTTAACGTTTATTGTACAATTAAAGTTTTTCAATAACTGAAATTGAACCAGACGAAGTGAGATACTATAGAAGAGGAAAAATATAAAATATCTGAAGTTGTATTACAAGTATAAGTGGTTAGTACAACTTCGTCTCGTCTATTGTCAGGTCTGTTGGATGGCCACTCGCTTATAGAAGGCATTATTTCTCAGAGATTTATGCTGTTTTATGACAAAATTTTTGGCCATGCATTTAATATTGTCTGTAGAATTTCTAAATGTAAATCTGATAGGGTAAGTAAGTTAAAGTCAGAAGATTGTCTCTGTGTTGCATGTTTGGCGAGTTTGTCCAAGTCATTTGTACGTCCAATGTTTTCATGTCCAGGAACCCACATCATTGTCACTTTTGTCTTTAGTTTTGGAATCTGTTCTAGAATCTGAAAATAAGTATGTATCGACAATAGTTCTAGAAAACATCACAAGTATGTGCCGACAATAATAACATTATTAAAATAGCTTTAGACCTTTAGTGCAGGTAATGTAATAAGAAAGAAGTGAACAAAACAATTTAATAAGTTTATCAACAATTTACAATGTTTTAGGGAAGTTTCGCTCGAGGCACTCACTTGTTCTATCGCGATTCTTCTGACCTCGATGAACAGGTAATGTACGCAGTGTTGCCACTAGCCCGCACTCACTCCCGAATCACTTGTAAATTTTAAAAAAAGGGGGCCCCAGATGACAGCTAGAGGCAACCGCGAGTTTACATAACTGCTAACTGTTACAGACCATTCATACATTTCCTAGTGGTACGAATCCTAAATGTAAGAAAAATAAAAGTGTTTGGCCAGGGATCTGGCAGGCTAACGATTGAAGAGGAACATAAGAAAACGAAGACTACAGGAAGCATTGTGAGCCAAGTTGGCCCAGTCCAGTCAGGTTCGTCAAACAACCCTTAATCAACGAAAAACTAATGAAACATAAGCCCCCAATGTATTGGACTCGCATGTCTCTACAATAACGCACGAACACACAATATACAGTAGTATACACGCTCACGGGCACGCAAAAGTTGACTCCTCAAGAGTGTTATCATTTGTAATATTACGGTAGCAGGGTCTACAGAGTTAACAATTCTGTTTCAAATTTAATGAACTGATATTCGTTAAGAAATTTAGGATTTATTTATTTACGGACATTATATAAAAGGTAATTTACTCTTTCGAAAGTCAGAAATAACTAAAGCAAAATAAATAAAAGACAACAACAACTAACAAAATAAAAAAAAAATATAAGAGAAAATTTAACATAAGAGAAAAAATTTTACAAGTGAACATATATTAAAAAAATTCAAAATTGGTGATGAGCATAAAATGGTGAATGATCAATAGGAAATGAATGGCTGAAAATGGTACTTTTGCTAATGATTATCGAAATTTCCTCCTTCAGGGGAGCTTATATATATATATATATATATATATATATATATATATATATATATATATACATATATATATACATACATATATATACACATACATTGACATGCACACACACATATATACAAATATATGTATATGAAGTTTTGAACGGACCTCATTTTCCTCATCTCCTGGGTAGGATCAATGTGCATTTAAGGAAAGTTTTCGAAATTCGTTCCATGAGTACGACCTTAATAGCTGATTTTCATAAAGGGAAATCTGCTAAATGTTGGAGATCGTTACCTTTTCCGATGACTTCACAGTGTTCACTTTTCAGTGTTAACAGACAAATATATATATATATATATATATATATATATATATATATATATATTTTGAATGGACCCCATTTTCGTCATCTCCTGGGTAGGATCGATGGACAATTGAAGAAATGTTTTCGAAAAACGCGTTACGAGTACGACCTCAATAGCTGATTTCCCTTAAGGGAAATCTGCTAATATATATAATTTTGAACGGACCTCATTTTCGTCATCTCCTGGGTAGGATCAATAGACATTTGAAGAATATTTTCAAAAATCTCGTCATGTGTACAACCTCAATAGCTGATTTCCCTTAAGGGAAATCTTCTAAAAGGAATCATCCAAATGGTTAACCTCTAGGCAAGACTTTCAACAGAGAAAATAGCATGTACACATTGAGAAATCTAAATCAAACAATATCTAATTCTTGTCACTGCATCCTAACAGTGCAGCTGTGCCATTAATCGAAATTCAAACAAATAGGGAAGGAATATAAACTAGGAAGATCTCTAAAAGAAATTCTTGCTGACAATGAAGTCTGTTTCCTGGTTGCTGAAGTTCTTAGAAATCAAGCCTTGTTAAAAAATGTAGATCAAAGCTTGCTAATAACCTACTTGGGTTGAAGAAGACAAATAAATAAATACATTTTATTTAAACACATTTTTGTTTCATAAAACATAAGTTTGAGTTTCATTATCTTATAATTAAAATAACAATTGCTTTTATGTATATAGTCTTTTATCAAGTCTTCTTGATATTACGAAGTTCATTACAGCTTAAAGTTAGTTGAATAAATAAACATGATTCGATATGACGGAAGCACAGTAACCACTTTAAGTCCTCCTTTAAAATAGAGATCAATTATTTAGGATAATGCCTTTATTAATTAATCATTCAAACTGCCTCCAATAGCACTTGTTGTTTCACTAATTATTTCTCTCCGCATAGAATATATAACAGAGTTCTAAGTAGAAGATCTTGCTAACAAATACGTCTGCTAATATGTTTATTCAGAGTTTCATCGCCAATGTAAATAAATAAATATAAATTTGTACAAATAAAATATCCTGGATATATTTCAACTTCAGTCCTCAGAACTTGAACCCTGCAATAAAATATGAATAACTAATTTAATTTATTAGAATAAACTAATAGCAAAGATGTATTATAGAAAAGACAGGAATACAGCATTTATGATCAAACGTATAAGGAAGAGTTCAAAACTTTTAATTTCTTCCTAGGCATTAGATAATGAAACAAGAACTATCCTGCTTTTTAATAAGTGTTATTAAAATATTAGGAGTTTTATTAAACTACTACTGAATTAATATTGCCAACTCCATCAAACTCATAAAATTAGTTAAAAGGAATATTCGACACTGATGAGCGTCGAAACTTCTCTTTGACTAGGCAAAACATTTTATAATTTCATAAAATATTCTGAGTGTATTTAATTTACTGTTAGAAACAACTAAGTTAGGAATGTAAGATATAGACTTATATATATTGCTGATTTATCAGCAATACCAGCCTCAAAAGATACCAAAATTCCAGAGTGCTACAAAAAAATAACCAAATCATAATTAAAAACACAATTACTTACTGAATCAATTAATAAATGGCAACAGAAATGATATATGACTATGAAAGGACAACATCTAAAACTATTTATTCCAGACATTAAAGGGTATTTAGAACAAAAATTAACATCAAAAGACTATTACTTGGAACAATTATTAACAGGACATGGAACAACAAATGCTTATTTTAATCGTTTTGGCCAAACAGATCAACCAAACTGTTACTGTAACTATACTACTGAAAAGACTTACAGAAACTTGCTCTATGACTGCAGACTATTAATGGACCAAAGAGGAGACTTTAAACCCGAATTAAAATGCTGACAAGATAATTGGCCTGTTCAGGAAAAACTTTTATTTTATAAACACAATAAACAATTTAAAAAATTTGCTGAAGAAATGTATTACTACCTGAACTATTTAAAACTGGAATACAGTTAAGGATTAAATTAATTACTTATTCAACATTGAAACCTAAATTTGTTTTTCCTTTCTTTTTTTTCTTTCTGTCGCCAATAATTTTATTTTATTCATTGTTAAAAAAATGTTATATATCAAGCACACGTTATGTACAAATTGATGTACGGGGCATTTGTAATAAACTCCCTTCCTGGAGGATTACTTCAGGAAGGAAATAATATATATATATATATATATATATATATATATATATATATATATATATCTATATATATATAAAATTGTAACCTCTGTCTGTACATTGATTTTTTTCGCGAAATTTCACGATAACTTTTCGTTTCACATGTCATAGACACCATAACTGCATTTTGTTTCTTTGGTGTCTGTTTGTTTGTTTGTTTGTTTGTTTATTTGTTTGTTTGTTTGTTTGTTACCTTTTCACGCATAAACGGCTGAACCGAATTTTATGAAACTTGGTATGTATATTTCTACTAACCCAACTTAGACTTTAGGCTATATTAATATCCTCTGGGACGAATAGGAGTGGGGGTTATAAGGGAAGCCAGAAATTAAAAATAGCTATATTTCGTTTCCTATTGGTTTTTCGGCAAATATGATCATAACAAAAGTTGTTTATTTTGTTGTTTAGAGTAACTTTTGTTATATACACTTTTTTCGTATACCGAATTATAAACGAGATATACGCTGATACCTATAGCGGAGGTGAACCATTTTATTTGGGACAAAAGACCCAACCGAAATAAATAAAACTCGGTATATGTATTAGCACTAACGCTTTTATTATAACAAGCCACACCAACATGCCTATGTACGGGCAGGAGTGGGGGTTATAAGGAAAGCCTGAAATTAAAAATAGCGATATTTCGTTTCGTATTGGTTTTTCCGCAAATATAAACATAACAAAAGTTGTTTATTTTGTTATTTGGAGTAACTTTTGTTATATACACTTTTGTCGTATATCTAAGTATAAATGAGTTATACGTTAAAACTTTAGCGGGCACTAACGGCTGAACCGAACTTAACAAAACTCGGTATGTCAATTAGCATTAATTCTTCCATGATTATAAGTTATATTAAAATTTTTAGGTTCGAACGGGAGGGGAGTTATAAGGGAGGCCTGAAATAAAAATTCACCATATGCATTTTGTTACTTTCGTGTATGTTTGTTTGTTTGTTTGTTACCTTTTCACGCATAAACGGCTGAACCAAATTTTATGAAACTTGGTATGGATATTACTACTAACCCAACTTAGACGTTAGGCTATATTAATATCCTCTGAGACGAACAGGAGTGGGGGTTATAAGGGAGGCCTGAAATTAAAAATAGCTATATTTCGTTTCCTATTGGGGTTTCGGCAAATATGAACATAACAAAAGTTGTTTATTTTGATATTTAGAATAACTTTTGTTATATACACTTTTGTCGTAAGCCGAAGTATAAATGAGTTATAAGCTAAAAACTACAGCGGGAGTCATTAATTTTATTGGGCTCAAAAGACTCAGCCGAACTAAATATAACTCGCTAATTATCATAAGCCATACCAACATTTCTATGGACGAGCAGGAGTGGGGTTTGTAAGGGAGGCCTGAAATTAACAGTAGTGATATTTTGTTTCCTATTGGTTTTTCGACAAACATGGACATGACAAAAGTTGTTTATTTTGTTATTTTCAGTAACTTTTGTTATATTCACTTTTGTCGTATAGAAAAGTATAAACGAGATATACACTAAAATCTAAAGCGGGAGCCAACAACTTTGTTGGGCACTAACGATTGAACCAAACTTAGCAAAACTCGGTGTGTGAATATGCATTAATTCTTCCATGATTATAAGCTATATTAAAAAATTTAGGTTCAAAGGGGAGTGGGGATTATAAGAGAGGCTGCAATGAAAAACTCGCTTTTTTATTTTCTATTTGTTTTTCCGCAAACGTGCACATAACAAAAGTTGTTTACTTTGTTATTTAGAGTAACTTTTGCGTGCATTCATTTTTGTCGTAAAATGAAGTAAACACGGGATATACGCTAAACGGGAGTCAATAATTATATTAGTACTTATTTAAGGGGTTTTAATAAATGAATATTATGACAAATGATGTTATGTTTTCGTCTTATATGATAGTTCAAAGTATGATTCGGATTAGTGAGGTTATAAATCTTCGTCATCCCCTCCTCATTTATTTATTTTTCCTAGAAAATAACTTTGTTATTTATTTCCAATAGAAATATAAACTATAAGAGCATTTCCATTATTTAATTTCTATAATGTACCTTGAAGTTATTGAAACAAATATCTAATATAATAACAATTAAACGTTAATTATGACAAAAAAACAATATGCGTTTAAACTCGATATGATATTTTCAGGGTACCACTATTATTTAATTCCATCCGGTAGATAAATTATAAAATAATGTTTTGCATCAATAATATAAGTAGAAGAATGTTGAGAAGTCTCATGCGGGAGCGGAAGATGACGGGACCAGTTAATCGAATTAACTTATTTCCCGTCTGGCATTCCTGGAAGCGATTTCCAGTGAGATTCACTATTACAAATATAATCTTACGTGCAAAACTTTGCCTATACTATGTGAGCTCGGATTGGCTTTTGAAAGGAAATATGTTCATTATAGATGATATTTAATTGTAATAAATACTACCCATGATTATGGTTTGAACAGTGAAGTCTTACATAAAAAATTAATTAAAATAATTAAAAATGCCAACAACGGGTATAAACCCTTAAAACTGGGATGGGTAAATGTCAAAATAGTTTGCAAAGTAAAGCCTTGCCAAAAAAATACCATCACCATTCAGCCTCAAATGAATTTCCGGGCGAAGCCGGGTATCTGAGCTAGTATATATATATATATATATATATATATATATATATATATATATATATATAATCTAAAAACTACAAATAATAAAAAACGTTTAAACAACAATATAGAAAACTTACATAGCAGTCAAAGTTCACTTTTGTCTAAGGCAGGAAGTTTTCCATGTATCCGCACTCGATATACACATGTGAAAATTTTATTTCCATGATTGGATTTGAAAATAACTTCCACTAAACTGAAAGGCCGGAAGGTTGTATGCTGAAAATAAAAATTATTTATTGAAAGCAAGACTTAAGGTTATGCCTATATATTTTTAACTACTTTTGAAGACTGAAAAGACAATTTAGACAATGAATTTTCAAATCTTCTATGTATAGTCGAGCTTGTCACAACAAAATGTATTAACACATTGGACTGTGGGTAGCTACAACAAACTATTAGGAAGTGGGAAACCATATACACTGACTGAGTTTTGGCATAGAACCAACGCATAATAATATTTAAATGATTTCATAAATGCAGTAGTTACATGCTTATAATTAATTTGCAGACTTGTTGCTGACATCGAATCAATTCTAATTTTGTGTAACTTCCAAATATTATAAATGTACGTATATATGTAAGGTCCGGGACAAAAAGATAGCCCACCCTATATTTTTTCTCTTAATCAATAGGGGTTAAGGATTAAAGGATTAAGGATTCATTAAGAATTAAGGTTTCATTAAGGATAAAGGATCCATTAAGGATTAAGGAGGTAGGAAAAACAGCTTGTGAGAATTAATATTATTACTTGATTTGGGGTAAGACAAAAAGATAGCACACCTATTGTTTCTTTACAAAGAAAACCAAATCCCTCTGAGTAGACAAGGCTAATCCAGTTCTGTTTATTCTTTTAAGTTGTTAACATTATTTTAGTGAGATGGGACGAGCAAAATCATTATCACCAGGTGAAAAAAATATCATTCAGCGAATGAAAAATCGAGGGTTTTGTATTTCCGATATTTCAAAAAATACTGGTAGGAGTAGAAAAGTGATTTTAAATTTTTTGAAGTCTCCAGAAAGCTATGGGACGAAGAAATCTCCTGGAAGGCCGCCGGCTTTAACAACACGGCAAAAACGAGCAATTTTAAGGGTTGCATCCAACTCATCATTAACGGCCCGTCAAATTGCGGCTAGAGCTGGTGTAGTGACGAATTTGAAAAACGACCAGAGGATCATTCGTGCAGCTCCTCACATCAAAAGAAAGAAAATGAAAGGTATGCCACCTCTAAGCATGGCGCATAAAGAAAGGAGTAAGGAGTTTGCCCGTGAACATGTCCAATGGAAAGACGAGTGGAAAGAAATCTTGTTCACCGACGAAAAAAAATTCAACCTCGACGGTCCTGATGGCTGGGCTCACTATTACCATGATCTACGGAAAGAAGAAAAAATGTTTTCCAAGAGGCAAATGGGAGGAGGCAGCGTCATGATATGGGGAGGCATTGGCTATGATCACAAAACTGATATCATGTTTATTTCTGGTAGAATGAACAGTCAGCAATATGTTAATTTGTTAGAAAACCAACTAAAAAAATATTTTGAACTTGTTCCTAAAGAGAACGTAATTTTTCAACAAGATAATGCTCCAGCTCATACGGCGAAAGTTGCAAAAGAATTTTTTAGAAAAGGAAGGATCAGAATTATAGATTGGCCGGCTCGTTCCCCGGACTTATATCATCGAAAATGTATGGGGACATCTTGCTAGAAGTGTTTACAGTGGGAGCCGACAATTTGAGTGCGTTGAAGAATTAAAAAAAACAATTCAGGAGGAGTGGACCAAACTACCTCAAGAGTTGATTTGTCGCCATTTTAACTCACTTTCAAATCGTATGATTGCTGAATTAGAAAAAGGTGGTGCGTATACAGGATATTGAATTTTCATTTGTATTCTTTTAATGTATTTTTAATAAAGGATTTTATTATTATTGTTCACTGTGCTATCTTTTTGTCTTACCCCAAATCAAGTATTATTTATTAATTCTTACAAATTATTTTTTTCGACTCCTATTAGATTGATCATCGGTTCAAATTTGAGCAGAATACACTACATATTAATAAATACAAATTATATCAATAGTTAAAAATGATTAAGAGAAAAAATATAGGGTGGGCTATCTTTTTGTCCCGGACCTTATGTATATGTCTGGGCCTGTATGTGTGCGTACTAGCATGTATGTGTTTATATATTTAAACAAACACACACACTGACATGTGCTTAAATATTTTTCCAAGTAGTAAAATACAGTCTACAGTAAGAAACCAGTAAATGATATTCAATTTATTAATGTGGAGGATGTTTTCCAATGAACGTACATCTTCTGCAAGTGTTATTGCCTATAATTACTAAGCATTCCAACAACAATTGCTTTAACCCAACCAATATGAAGCCTTGGCAGATTTTGCAAACATTTTTGCTGCTCTTGGCAGATATTTTCATTATTTTTATTTTTATGCAATTTTACATCACCATTGTTTAAAATTCTCAGTTGACTAAATATTTTCTTTACGTTCATCTCCAGTAATAATACAATAATGATATAATATTGGGGTGAAGAATTGATATTGTAGCAGATACTTCTACAGGAGTTATATGTGTTGTTTGCCAGTAGGTAATGTATGATTTGTTACTGAGTCTACAATTAAATTTTTATTCGTAAGGAATGTTTTATCACTTAACATGTCACTGAAGTATTCTTGTACATTATTTCGACTAGCTATTGATTTAATTTGTCTCCCGAATATAACTCCTATCTTGATTGCTGAAAATTAATGTCATTGGTCTCTATACTAAAGTATTTCCATGACATTCCATTATCAGGATATAAAAGCACTTTTATACAGAAATTATTAATTATAGCAGGTGTACTATAATTCGGATTTCACATGTTTCCAATCTTACAATATAATTACGAGTGCATTTTGGCTGAAATTATAATGATTTAAAAAATGTAAGTTGATCAGGTCCCAGTTTATCCAAGTACTTGAAACTCCACACTTCGGGGAATTGAAATAACATCTTCAATGGTAAATAAAATTCTTAGTAGCACAGTGGATAAGGAAGAGTAGTTAAAGCCATTATGATAATCCACACTGATGGTGTAGTAGATACCACTTTAATGTCCTCAGTAGACTGAGGACATTAAAGGTGATTTGTTTTATTTCTTTTTTTTTTTTTTTAACTGCATGCCTAGCTTATATCTACTGCTAATTGAAGGCAAAATTGACAGCTGTGAGATGAAGGTCTTTTCTGTTCTGCATCCTGCCCAACTACTAGTTAAGAATCAAAATTCCAAAAAATGAATCTTGATATAAATTTAATTTGTATCTCATTATGCCTTACTCATTTATAATGTCTCAAATAAAGCTAGCTATTCAGCTCTGTCATTCAATTCTGCTCTCTAATAACCCCATTCCCCCTACCCTATCGGTCTGACCATCAATTAACTCATTTTTTAGTCATAAGCACAAATAAGTTCTGTTTCAATATTGCAAAAACAAAATTTTAAGAAAGTTGACATGTAAACCTCAATAACATATTTATTTTAATAAGTTTGCTAATACAAGATTTGTAACAGAATTCAATATAAATGGAATAAAAATGGACAAAAAATATCAGAAGTAAGATAAAAAATGAATATATGTTATTCTTGTTAGATTGTATCCATACAGGTGATGATGTGAAGGCAGAAAGTCATTGACAACATAAATAAGTACCTAATTAGTTTTAATTAATTAAAGGCTGAAAATAGAAAAAAATGTGCAGCTTCAAGCTCCTTGGTCAGCTGATTAGGCATGAAGATAATACCTTGGAGATTAGCATGAGGTACTTGGTTGCGAAGAGAGCCTTTTTCAGGCACATGAAGTTGTACAGATCAAAACCTGCCACTGGGTTAAAAAAAGAAACTATGGGAAACACAGTTTTACCAACTTTAATCTACAGGTGTGAAACATGGCCACTAAACCAATCCACTGGAATTTGTAGTGAGAGGAATGGACGCTGCATTCTACAGGTCACAAAGAAAGAAAAGTCCAGGAAGTGGCTAAGACAATAACTAAATTCCCGGTTGCTGAACAAAGGAAAGAATTAAAGAGACTTGGAGAAGCACACTCTGTCTGGCAAGGATTAAACTCGAAATAAATTTGGACAACTTCACACATAAAAAATCAAAATGGCCTCAAAAGACCTCAGCTGAAATCGTTAAGCTGAATGGTAGCTGAAGTATGGAAATGAAAAATATATTATATCTTTAAGTACTGTATTAATGATATTTGTACAAATAAATGTTTCCTTTTATTTCCATTTTATTTAAAGACTTGTCTGGTGAGGGGGGAGAGGATTCATCCTTTTGTAGCCAGGGTGGGACTAGGAATTTGAGCCCAACACCAAGTAAATTTTCATGTGGAAATTGAATATACAGTTGAATATTATTCAAGTTGTTTGACATCAATTCCTTAACATACATTGTTAAGCTACCCATTATAAGATTAAACTTATAAGTAATTAGGGGTTACAGGATTCATAAATTATTTATGAGTCACCTACCAGTACTTTGAATGTCTGTACAGTAGGTCCAGAGCTTGAATAGGTAAATGAACCAAAATAATGAGGACTGTCCTCATCTAAACAAGTGAGTCCCTGTAAATAAAAATATAAAAATGATTTCATTATGCAAGTTTCATTTACTTTATTCAAATAAACAATCTCAAAATATGTTTTCCAAGTAATAAAATATATTCAATTTTTATATTTACACACAGGCCTAATCTGAGAACACATCTTTTACTTTTTTGTCAAGTGAATTAGCTAATACATTAGCTAATGGGCTCAGCGCCATCAAAAGTTTTCTTCTCATTTAAAATGGGTCTTCCAAACCTAGAGAGTCAGGGCCGGAGTCGGACTCTTGAAAGGGCACTGTCTTTGACTTAATAAAGGGTTTACCGACCTGTGGGCCAGTAAACAACAGTAAAAATAAAAGCAATTGAACAAATACAACTGTGCTTTTATTGATCAACTAATTTTGATGTATACATCAACTAATGTGTGAAATGCCCTTTGGAAATTACAAGCCTGCAACCTGCAGTCCAGTCTAGGCCTGTCAGGAGTCGGATTGAAACTTCAACTGCTTTGTAATAAAACTGAGTATTTCAAATAAAACATAATTTTGATTTGGATAGAACATAACTATCACATTTATCCCAGTAAGAGAACAATATTATTATGTATACCTTACTAACAATTTTTTTATTAACAAGGCTTTGATATCTTTGAAAATTAATGGTAGAGCAATAATTTTCAGTGAAAAGGGGATAATAAATGGAAAATTATATATGAAATGTTTTTAAAAAATCATGGCAAATGAAGAAGGAGCGCTTCACCGGCAGCATGGCATATTTATAATTATTGAATTATTGAGTGAAAGATTTGACTACAGGGATTTACTGATCATGTGATAAATACATATGTTTCAAAAGAAATCAAAAATTTACAAAATACATCCTTTTTGAGGAAGTGAAATGGTCAAAGCAAGCTATCACAAAGAACACTGTAGATGCTGTAACATTCAAGGACACTGGGTCTCTGTCTTTCATCTTCATATTTTTGTAAGAATGCATAGCATTCATTATGATTCAACATCTGTTCCCCACCTGTTAACCTGAGATATATTTTCGTTTATAAATAAATACCAGTTTATCTGCATAAGGAGTTAACATTTATTCATATGTTTTTATTTATTTTTACAATATCATTACTATATATACATATATACGGTGCTGGTAAAGGTATAGGTACACCTACCACTACCCTCGGTAAGCTAAAGTAAAAATATGTCCTGGTTTGATCCCTGCCAAGGGAGAACACAAGTTCACTACCAGAGCGGGCTAGTGTCGCACTGCTTATGGTCAACAAGAGTTTAACTAGTTTATACTTCTGATCCTGAGGGAGATGACTAATGGTTATGACTCTCTTGGATCCTGTCAACAAGCAGGCTGACACAGGGTGAGCTGACCACTGATCCCCAGATACATTGGGGCCCATCAATCTATGGAGACAACTCATTCCAGGCCTTGGTTAACAGGGGTTGTACAAAAACTCTGATAATGAATTTCTCGAGTCTCACTCGGGGGGGGGGGGGGGCAGCTTAAGAACTCAAAGGTCTTTATTTTTGACTATATATATATATATATATATATATATATATATATATATATGTGTGTGTGTGTTTATATATACTCACAAAAAATAAAAATTCTTTTTGTGCAGAAGAAATATCGCCAGAAGGTGAAAGGTCTCTCGAAATATGTTCCAGAGATATACTAGTCACAATTATTTCGGTCATTAATTTTATAACAGCACGTCCTTGGCTGCCTTCAAAAGCCCAACAGTCTCCAGGTAGTGTGCTGGGCTAAAAATGAAATAATGAAAATAAAATATGACAGGGATAAAAATAGAAAACATCAAATGTAGTTTATGAAATTTATTTTATGTAGTTTATATAGTTTAGTAATAATATGTTATAGTTTAGTATTAATTCATGAATAAAAACATAAGTTAAAGTTCTCAATGTGGCAACTCATTACCCACAAATTTAAATACTTACTAATTGCATAACAGTTTCGATCATCAGCTGTGAGTGATTTCAATCTAGATGGAAAGCTGATTGAGGCCCCAAATTTGAGTATTTCACAAATTATTTTAACACTAGTTGTTATGGTTCCAATGTTGTGTTGCTTTTGTTATGGTAAACAAATCACTATTTATCTATTTGTTTGGCATACCTTAGGTCTTATGATCAATTAGTCTCAACTAGTACTCTCCAGCATTAGGGATCATTTCATGTCAGTTGAATGCCTTACCATTTTAGAATTTCCTAAACTTTTGTATAATGGTATTAGGAACTGAGATAAAGAAAAATATCAATTAATTTTTAATCACGGTCATTACTAACAGACCTTCATATGACATGTTGGCCTTTCATATGACATCTAATACACCATAGCTTATAATAAACAGATTTTTTCAAAACTCAAAAAAAAATTTTGGTTTTGGCTATTTTGAAAAGTGTGTCATCAAAAATTTTCAAAAAGTTCCTAAGTTCATGTCACACTTATATTCAGTATATGTCAAAGTTTGAAAATGGGACAAAAATGGGTTCATATGAAAAAAAATATTTTTAATCTCTCTGTCTCTGAATAATAACTCTGAAATAATAATAATAATCCCTGAGGGGAAGCAAAAATTGTCACCATACATTATAGGGGAAACAAATCGAAATATGAAAATTATAAAAATAAACTGCTTCTTGCCACGATATGTGAATAAGATCCAGTCAGTGGAGAGGGGTAAGAGGATACTGGGATTTCACAGAGGAAGATCTCTTGAGAACACACCTTCTTTATTAGACAAATAGAGAACTATGATACTGACCAAGAAGAATAGCAGTTCTATTGATTCAGAAGAGTTCACGCTACTAGTAGTAACTTGCTACACAACCAACAAGAGAAGTTTTGGAAAACTTTAGTTCGCAAGGAAATAATAAAGCCAGAATGATCACAGGGACCCAATTCTCTCCACTCAAGTAGAAGTCCAAATATAACAAAATAATCATCAAAGCAACATTTATGAACGGCAGTGAAATGTGGACAATCAACGACAAAAATTGGAAGGCACTCCTGGTCTGGTAAAGAAGAGAATCAAAAATGTATTTGGAACTGGAAGAGAGTATTACAGGTGACTGATCTGAACCTATACTGAACTGATAATGTTATGATGAGCCTGATATTATCTGGGCTATTAGGACAAATTGAGACAGATTAAATGAACTACGTAGACCAACAGACTACTGAGGAAAATGTTGTATGGTACATCAGGCAGAAGGGAGAGGAGGGGCAGGCCCAATCACAGGTGGCTGGGTGAAATGAGGGAAGACACATGGAGGGCTGGAATTGGCTGATCCTGGCAGCTGACAGCAAGGAAATGACAATATGCTGACCACCTTCATACCAAAACTTATAGGCCCTTCATCAGTTTATTATTTTTGCCATATGTTAATGCCATAATAGAAGTCTTTAGTACATAATAATAGTTGAAGGTAAGGAGCAAAAACTCCTTACAAACAAGAATATGAGAAAATGTTTTACACACCTGAAGGATGGCTCTGGGATCTGAAGCAAAGGACATCAGGGGAATGCCAAATAGTGTCAAAGATGCTCCTCCATCAGTGTATGTTACTGTCTCTCGAGTAGAAATTATGCAGCCCCCTAAAAAAAAAAAAATAAAAAAAAAAAATGCATTGTCATTTCTCTAGCACATCAAAAAGTAAAAATCTTATGTTGATACCACAAGGCTGACTTGTACTCCAATTAAATTAAATATAGAAAATGTTTTGCTGCACTTCATTTAAAATTTCTTTGTTTGAATTCATATCCTTAGTTCTCATATGTAAGATCAAAGGAAATATTATTAAACATAATTAATAAATCTTTTAACAATAAGTGTGGTAATTAATATACCTACTGGCAAATAAATATAAATTAATTAACCATTAAAACTTGTTAAATTAGGATGCTGTAAAGAGAAAAATTCAAACCCTTTCAGTTATCATGGAATTTTTAAAATTCATAAAACGTACATATGGGAAAGAACATATTATACTATTTTATTGCTCTTCTTTTGAAAATTACGGGGGAGGGTAAGAACAGATAATTATTGCTGAAATCTGAATATTTTGCAATTAGTTTCTACAAGCAATACAATAACACATGTATCATGTGCATGAATGTCTCACTTTGCTAGAATTTATAATCGGGTTTCACCAACAAGACAATTTTTATGAGACCCTCAAATGGCTAAAATAAATTAAACTACATAATTAAAATTAGTAATTTATATATTCATTTGATCTGTTTGTAACTATATATTCTAATGAACGTCCCTGGTTGAAGGCTCCAAAGGGCTCACCAAAAACATTGGGCTCTGGTAATCACATTTGAGATAGCCTTCATGTTTGTAGTGATTTCTTGGCACAGGTCTAATTATAATAATTAATCCACAGGATGTAAAATAGGTAGAGAGGGAACTGAAGGGATATGCTCTGAAAATGGTGTGTGAGTGGTATAGCCTCATTGTTGGCAACATGTCAATAGCAAGAAAAAGCCCAAGACAGTAAAAGAACAATCAGGATTAAAGAGTTTATGGCACTTTTAATTTGTCCTTAAAAACTCCAGAAATGTCCAAATAGAGCTCTCAGAGTACTAAAGTACATTATATTCTAAACTTTAGAGGGAAGAAAAGAAAAGAAAAAGAAACAATCATAAATACAGCTTTTTGTAAGATGAAAAATAGTACCTTCAAAACTTTAAATATATTATAAGGTTTAAAAAAGAGAGAGGATTTGTAATAGATATTGTTCATTCTTGAAGTTCCAAGAGTGAGGGGTGGTGACAACCCAATATGCACACAAAAAAAGAATACATTAGACTGTAAAAATAAATTTAACTTCGAAACAATTATCACGACATATTACAAGAATATTTTAAGAGTGTTGTAAACAGATACAGTGTCGTGCTCCAAGCATTCAGATATCACAACAAAACTTACATGATTGACCTTATCAAGCAACAAATGACATTTATACTTAGTAAGTAGATCAAATGCTTATTGTATCGTGTAAAATACAACATAAAGGCTACCAGTTTGAAAAAATTGTTTTATTAGATAAAGGCTACCAATTCTGTAAAACGACCCAGTTTAAAAATAATTTTTACAAATGAACCCATTATCATCCCATTTTCAAACTATGATATATATTAAAAAATAAGTGCAACATCTGACTGTAAAATGTGAGAAACCCCTGTATTTTGTTTACTGTAATTTATTTAAAACAATTGTGTTATCATATAAAATGTTATTCATTTATTGGTTGTTGTTTTTTTCACTCAATGGACTAACAAGACTTTGAAATATTTTTTAATTGGCAATAATTTAAAAGAACTCTGGTTCCTGCCAAAACCACTTGGCCCAATGATTCATATGCATAAGAATATCCTTACCTAAGTTCTCTAAAGCATAATCTGTAATTCCAGTTTTATCAGAGTCATAAACATCCAGCTCCTTCTTTATTAAATTTTTTAGTGCTTCTATAAACGGTCCACCTGAATGTATAGAAACAATTCATTACTCATTCCTTTCATAATACAGCTGCAAGAATAAAACAATTTCAAACTCAAAGCCATTTAGTACAATAAACTATTATGGGGGTTTTATTGTTATTTTATGGGCAATCCTGTTAATTGATTTATAAAACCAATGACAGATTGCAGATACCAATAAACCAGTGACAGATTGCACCAGAAACATTTGCCCCACCCCTTCTCTTCTCCCAACCATTAATTCATGAGAAACGCTTGTTTGCCATTAAGTGTATTTAATGCTTTATTTAATTAAAACGTCAAAATTATTTGAACAAACATTTTTAGTAATGTAATCAGGTTTGTTAATATAATTTAATGTATTATAGGATTGAGATCCTAAATGAGTTGGCACCGCAGAGCCTATGGAGGTGTAGAGTGGGTGTCACTTCCTTTGTTCTATCTGTTCTACCTCATATTGATCTAGGTTTATATTTTACTCGATGCTTATACTTTTAGCAATGTAGTGTTATTCTCAGGAATGGGAATTTGTTTAATAATTAGAAATAAATAATTTAAAACCCAGTTATTTCTGGTATTTATTAACTCTGCTCCATTAATATATGACGTACTTTACTGAACACACTATGTATCAATATGAATATACAGTTTACAATCGAGACTTACAAAAGAGTATTTTTAAAAGCGGTTACGACGTAGCTAACACAGCTGTCACCATTGGGCTTTGTACCGCATCAAGAGAAAGGAACTTTTATTCATACATGGTTTGGAAGACAGAATACTTTCTATGATTATGAATTATATGGCCGATTACATTATAAAAAAAACTACATACACAGGAGTCAGGGAACAATATTGAGGACAGTCAAGCCTCACAGAACAAATAATTTTATTATTAACAAATCCACAGCAACGACGAGTATAAATCCTGGGACAGGGAATATCAAAATATTGTGCAAAGTAAAACCTTGGCAAAAATACCATCTTCATACAGCCTCAAATGAATTCCCGGGCGAAGCTAACTGGTAACTTAGCTAGTTGATTTATAAAACCAATGATCTCCACGTTTAGAGTTAGTTCAGAAATAATAGTCCAAAAGGCATAATTTCTCATTTAAAAAGGAAAGCTAATATTAATAGCAAAGTAAAAAATCAAACACTGCAATGGAGTATATGAATATTAATTAAACATTGAAATAAATATGAAAGTAAACAAGTATTAATTGGAAGAAATTAGGTATCAGGAAAAAAGCTTAAACTCACAAAGTTTGTCGATAGCATTTTGCAATGAAAGTGACTTTAATATATGAATCTCATGAAAAGGTAAAATATCATCAATATCCTAGTGTGGACTATAGGAAAGTAATGAACTATTTTCACATTTGTATCCATTGTTTACAATTTATTTTTAATATAAAAAGCTTCTTTTTCTATTTTGACAAAATACAGTTTTAAAAGTGTTTACTCACTAGCCATATAAATGGGGAGGAGGCTTTTAATTATACATGTCACTCTTATTAAAGTCTGATGTCTCAGAAAGCACAGCACTCCTTAAATATTTGTATTTATATTGTTTTGTTTATTACAAAATAATAAAATTGAACACACAAACTTTAAAGTTTTTATCACTACAATTTATTAGATGATCACTACTCACTTTTACACACTTGGTAAACTATTCTTCACTACTGATCACAATATGCACTGTGACTTCACGTTCTTATTACACAGCACAATAACATACGATCACACGAATCACTGATGTACGCTAAGCACAGCACTGCACTGCACTGATGTTCACTAAACACTGCACTGCAGTGACGTTCATTACTAACTGCACTGAACGCACTGATATTTAATGAAGAAAACTGAAAACTAAACTGACTGCAACTACTGGGCGAGCGGGGGACTTTAAAAGCTAAGCAACAGCTTCGAGGTGCCAATTAGCTCTTTGATTGTAAGCACTGGACAACTAGACAGTTCTAGATCCCCTCCCTGGTGTCAATCATTTGCAGGGATGCCTTTATTTTCTTTGCACTTCTTAAATATGTGACTAAATATACATAATTTTCATAACAATATTTAAAAGACAATGGCATACTTAAGCATGGGAATTCACAAATTTTTATTATTATTAACTTGTCTTCAACATAAGAGAGGTTTGTAGTATTAATAATATGACCTTCCAATTTTTTCCTCTTCAAAAATTTTCAAAGATTTTATTAGACTGGCACTATATGCACACATATTTTGTATGGAAGAGATACAGACCTCCCCTTTAATAATGAAACATAAATATGAGATACAGACCAGGACAAATTAAAAAAAAAAATTTAGCTAAAAACATTTCCCAATCTGATTTTGTCTTTTTACAGAAATTTATTGAGTTTAAGTTAAACACCAGTATATATTAAAAATACTTTATTATTATGAGTATGTCATGATTAGACAAGAACTATGTATCACTACTACAGGAACTAATAATTCTAAATGGCAGAATAACAACTTGAGCTCCTATATTTTAAGTTTTTGGTACCATCACTAAAGGTTTCTATATGAATTCAGAAATTTTAAATGGCATGGTATTTTTCATCAATTAAAAAAATATTGATAATTTTTGTCCTCCATCTGGTTAATAAACTGGATCTATTTTTAATCGGCTTTACTGATTCCTTGGCTTTCTAAAATCCTTCATTATAGAAATTTATGAATTCATTATAATACATTAAACTAATATAATTTACATATAATACATGGCGTATAAATATATATATATATATATATATATATATATATATATATATAAAACACCAGTTATAAATAACTTACAATAATATACCTTTTTCAGCAGAGCCAAAAACTGTACTTATTTGTTGTACTTGATGTTCTAAAAGTTCCTAAAATCAGAATATTCATTAAATATAAATGAGCATACCACAGAAGACATAAACTTGAAAATATGAATTTAATTTTTAGCAGAGGTTGAGAATGTTCTCATGGCACGATTTTTGGAACTTTTCCTCAAAACAATTCCAGTGATCCTACCTAAGAGATGCTAAAATGAGGTCTATTCAAAGTTAAATACATGCATATATATATATACATATATAGTTAGTATATTAAATTCTGCATGCATCTAAACATTATTGCGCTTGATTATTATTTATTAGTAGTAAATTCAATATTCAAATTTCTGTTTATGTGGAGACCTAAATAAGGGAGAGTGACTTTTTGGGGACAATAATGTCATACATCATTGGGATGCTCCCATATTTCTGATTATCTTGGAAATTCTCCTCAACCTATACCATTGGAGGTAAGTTTTGGTAGGGGAAGTATCTCAATGCCTCCCTAGGCTCAGTTTAGCCAACCTACCACTCATTATGGATCTCATTCTGTTTACATTAAATAATCTTAAGTTTGATTACATTATCTTCACAATAGTAAAAACATTTTTTGAATAATTTTCATGTTTCAATTAAATAAAGTATTTAATACATTTAAAGGGAAACTGACAATTTTCCTTAATTAATGTTTGGGAGAAGAGGGGGGGGGGGAGAGTATACTTTACTCTTGGTGCTGCCTGTTACTGGCATTAAAAAAATAATACAGAATTGAATTTTTTAGGATAAAATATTAACATAGTGGCCAATAAAATTGTTGACTCCCGCTTTAGTTTTAGTTTATACTTTGTTATACAATAAAAAAAATTGAATTATATAGTAATAAAAGTAAAAATAGTTTTCAGCGTTTAAGACATATTAATAGATAAATAATAAAAAAACATTTCTATTAGGCAATTTGTAATAAGAAAAAATCTCTCGCACACGCGTGCATGCATGGGCGCCAATTCAATAATATAATATAAAAATGGATTATTTTTTAAGTAATGAGGATTGAATAGGTAACGAGAAGTATTGTTAATGATTGGTTAATTTGTTTCAAAAGATGGCCATCGAGAAAGTAATATTATAAATATCATTAGTTACTTGTACTGCATTGCAAATGTTTGTTAAAGAAATATATTTATAAATTTTCTTAAATGACATCTCAATGTTTAAATTATATCAAAAATATGAAAGATTTCTTCATTACATTACACTAATAGTAAGCCCCTCCCAATATGTATAAAAATAGGAACAGGGGAATTTGTCAATTATGCTGACCAGAATACAATGGTATGCCCCTCACCCCTCTATTAATGACATGTATGTAATGACTTGCCCATCATAACACACTATACACTGAAAATAACAATAATATTGTTGCAAAAATTGTACATGAAAAAGTACACTGAGTTAATCACGTTTAAGGAGTTGATGAAAGGAACCGACCGATGGAAGGACTAGGACCATTGGCGCCAAAGAATGTTTGGGCCACCTGTATGCGATCTAGGACAGTTGGACCTTTCTCTTTGATCTTAGCTACTGACGGTTGGTTTAATCTCAGCTCTCTTCAAATGAATAACAGTGCTGTCAGTGCAGCTTTAGTGAACAGTGCATTTTAGTTTCAATGCGGTAAAGTGTTTTATGTGAAAAACAGTGTAGTGCCATGTTTATATATATAGTCTTGTGTAAGTTTCTATGTACCTAGTTCTTTATTCTGAACACAAACTGCCAGACTCTTCTGATATAGCATGAGGAAAGGATAACAAAAACTGTCGTTGAAAAATAGAGTCCTGCACTTCTCTCCATGTCAAAAATATTTTTGCACCGCTCTCAACCCATGTGATGTCTGACAGTTTGTTTCTTGAATAATTGTATCCTTTTTATTTATTTATAAATATTATAGATCTATTCTTACAAATTTCTTTCCCATTGCTGGACCTCTCAAAGATGTTGAACCTTCTAAATCAAAATATATGGCTGATGCAAAAGCTGAAATAAAATAAAATTTGTTACATAATTAAATGAGAGATTAAACATCATTAGATGAGTTTGTAGTGAATAAACTTGCACAGAAAATAACCATGGGCTTACATAACACAAAGATTAAAAATATACTGTAACTACTTCTAAAACGATTAAGAAGTAAAGTTAGATCTTTACCCAAGAGATATTGAGAGGATACCCTCGGATATAATAAAAATAAGATATTTTTCATCAAATACTGAACCTCACTTAAAGGTTAAGCCTTTAACCTTACCTAGAGGTTGTGAGACCTTAAAAATGCAATTTTTAAGAAATAAATAACAATGTGCAAATCTGTAAAAATATCATCATGAGACCTAATGAACCAATAACTAAAATGTAATGAAAAACACAACTACTTCCAAGCTAAGTAAAATATAATCCAAGATTCTTGAGAAAACCCCTGAAATTTAGTGGAACGTCAGTTGGAAGAACAGTATAGTTTTCAAACCAAACATCTTAGCATTTTATTTTCTGTGTGCTGCAAGTTGTAAGAAAAGTCAATTAGAAGCACAAAATTTAAGACAGGCATCTATTTTGAAGACCTCATTAAGGCTTTCATTAGAGTGAAACAAACTGAAATAAACACCTGAACTGAATTAAAAAGAAATAGGCATATGTCTGAGAAACATGACATAGCTTCCTCACATGTAACAGTACATATATCTCAATAATTTTATATGAATTCAGACATAACCTAGAGTTGTAGGTTAACTCCCGTTTATTTATTATTATTTGTTAACATCCCCTTTTTGCTACTATTGCTAACTGGAACGAGTTATCTGCAAGTTACCACCCGTTTCTATCCAGGGTGGGGCGAAGGATTTTATTTAGTGACTTCATTACTAAATAAATTCATATTTGCCCATGCGGGATTCAAACTTGCTACTCTAGGTTTGTCATGTGAGATTAAGGACAACACTTTAATATTTATGACTGCCCTTGATGTTCTGCTGATCAATAAATAAAGAAATGAATACAGTCTCTCCGAAGTATAATGAGGCCAGATTGATATCACATTCTTGCTCTTGGCTATGGCCTTATGACTTTTAGTAAGAATGGAAAGAACTTCAGTATTCTTCAGGAAGTTGGTAAGGTTGGGGAGAAAAAGCTTGGAACAGGTTACAGCCTACAAATAAGAAAACATAACATGTTCCTCAAATAAAAAAAGGCCGTCACGCAGGGGCTGCGTAAACTAAGCAGATGAAGTTATACAATAGAGACATCCCCATTCGAGTGTCGAACAGTTACGGAAACGGCCAAACTAGCTTTCGGCGGGAAGGAATAAAAGCGACCATAGCTCGTCCATTAGACTTAATAAAAATGCAAATATATGGGTTAATATTCAAGATAGAGAATAAATGTATATAGCAATATTTATAGTAAATTTAATTTGCAATAAGAATGGTTCTATACAATTTTTCGATCTGACGTATAGTAACGGAGATAATTTGGAATTTTCGAAATTCCCCCCCCCTTTAACCCCCCCCCTCCCACTCGTCCGATTTCAGCCGTTAACGAACTTGATCTTTCTTTTTACATAAAATGATTAAATACCGAGTTTTGTGACGATTAAACAAAAATTGCGACTGACTGCTAGTGTTAGCAGACAAATATATATATATATATATATATATATATATATATATATATATATATATAGTTTGGAACGGACCTCATTTTCGTCATTTCCTAGGTAGGAACGATGGACATTTGAAGAAAAATTTCGAAAATCGCGTCATGAGTACGACCTTAATAGCTGATTTCCCTTAAGGGGAATCTGCTAAAAGTTAATAACTACTATGCCTAACCACTCTACAATGGTCAAAAATAGACTTCTGACACTATTTTAAACCATTTGGTTTGGTCCACTAGTAACATCCCTCAAATGCTCCCAACATTCATAAATCTCCCCTTACGATATCTGTCTTTCTTTCTTACCCCCGGATCAAACAAAACATTTTTCTGGTTCTCCCCTTCTAATATCACAAATGAAACCACGCTCACTGAAAAAAAATCTGCTAAAATCATATGTTTCCGATTCCTCAACATGTTCTCTGACGGCTCCAAATATCTCTCTTAGGGTTCTTCACCACATTAGAGCAGCTCTCTGGATTTCCTTGATGTGAGTCTACATTTCATTGTCGTACATAACCGTTGGTCTGATGTCCGATTTGTATATTTACAAGTTTGCTTTCCTGACTAGACCGGAGGTCATTAAAGAACATAGAATGACCTGTACCATACAACCATTTTATCTTTTACATCCCTTTCCACACTATTTCACTAAGTAACTACCCCTTTTGAGTAACTCAATGTGCAATTGGTAAACATGGACTCTTTGATTTGATTAATCATCTGTCATAGAGGGTACTAAAAAAATCCTCCTGGGAATGATGATTAAATATCAAAAAATATACGAACTATATATTTACTCACCCATTAATGCTGTAACTAAAATAGTACCCAAACCATATAAGACGCTCTTAATCACTCCTGGGTTACTGCAGAAAAAGCATCTTGGTAAATCATTATGAATATTTCCTTGAAATACTTCTGCTCTCATTACGAACACCACAGAAGCATCCTGAAAATAAAAATCACCATGAAAAGTCACAAATATCATTGAACTATTAGGAACAACAAATGTACACTTAATTTTTGGATTATTTAGCTCACCATAATATATGGATTTCCTATATATCTACAATCGTTGGACCTTATTTGGGGATCCATTGTCACTGATAAAGACACTTATGATTTTTAACTCTCTTATTATGGGGCCACAACGCGGAGAGAAACTACTAGTAAACACAAGTGAATCCAATAAAATGTCTTAATTAATATTTGAAATTCTATTACATTTTTTACTATTGTTCTCTTTAAAAAATAATTCAAAGTAAACTGAAATTGCTTAAAGTGAAAAATAAATCCATCACAAGGGGCAGCATAAACAAAGCAGATTTCCAACATGGGAAAATACTACACAGACGTCAAATTATATTCTCTATTTCTCCCTCAGTAAGAGTATATTGTTGTCATAAAAATACAAAGATAAGTATCATTCATTTAATATTCTAGTAAGAGAAAAACATACAGAACAATAAAGGTAGTAAATTATTTTGGTCCATTAAAGATTAGTCATTTAACATTTTCGATATAACAAATAGTAACTGAGATGTTTCAATTGTACGCACTAATAAAAACCACTTTCCCACAGCTTCTGATCCAAACATTAACTACTTTTCTTGGTATTCTGACTACAATAAACCCCTAATTCTACTCGTGCTCCCAAGTTTAGATTTAATATTACTTTAAATCTTATAGACATTTTATTAGCAGATTTCCCCTAAGGGAAATCAGCTATTGAGGTCGTAGTCATGTCGCGAATTTCTAAATTGTTCTTCAAATGTCCAACGATTCTACCCAGGAGATGACGAAAATGAGGTCCGTTCAAAACTGTGTGTGTGTGTGTGTATATATATATATATATATATATATATATATATATATATATATATATATATATATATATATGTCTGTTACCGCTCTAGCGATCGCAATTATTGTTTAATCGTTACCAAACTCGATATTTGGTCGTTTTATGCAAAAAGAAAGATTAAGTTTGTTAACGGCTGCAATCGGGCAAGGGGGGAGGGGGGGGGGGTTACAGGGAAGGATTTTCGAAAATTCGAAATATCTCCGTTAATGTGCGTCGGATCAAAAAATTATATAGAGCCATTCTTTTTGCGAGTTAAATGTACTATAATTATTGTTATATACATTTATTCAGTATCTAGAATATTAACCGAGATATTTGCATTTTCCGTTTTCAACCTTCAGGAAACCGCCATTTCTACTCATGCTACATAAACAATACTCTCCTACATAATAAATCACATTATTCAAAGTTTAAATACCAAAAATTGTATTGAAGAGACAAATATGTCCTGGTGACCCCCCCCCCCCGTCTTAAGGTTTTGGACTACTAAAATTTGATTGAGATAATAATTATTCTGACTCATTATTAATTACAGTACAAGATATAGTAAATAGTTCTCAATAAAATTAATATGTTATATTCTGATATATTTCAGTAATTGTTTTTCTTTCAGGTGTGAGAGGGCAGACCCGTTTGTTTACATTTCTAACCTAACGCTTCCTGTCGGCAGGTTATTGAAATTCGATGAAACATGCCTTATTTCTGTTTATATTTATTCACGGTAGTGTTGTATAACCAGTTTGTAGATTTCTCTATTACTAAACTTCACGGGGGAAATCTGCTTAGATTACGCAGCCCCTGCGCGACTGGACTTTTACTCAATTCTTATTTATACTAGACTAGGATGTTGTGTTTAAAAGCAGTTGTGTACATTAGAATGAGCCGATGCCCTCCATTGTTATTATTCTTGCAAGTGGGGTAGGTAATTATTTTACTAAGTCCCCCATAAAAAACCTTTACCTTCACTTACACATACTCATGACTTGATTTTCGGAAAATCTCTTCAAATGTTATTAATCCAAACTAATGACGAAATTGGAGTGGGTCCAAATTTTACATATGTACTAGCTGTTCTGCCCGTTTTAACTGATTAAATGTTTAATAGTATTGATATAAAATTAAATTAAGTTATGTACTAGATAATCCAGTAATTTTCATGGCTTAATTCTTAGGAATGTTCTGAACCATTCACTTGATATACCCGTGAAGAAGACAGTGGCGATTGAAGAAATATTACTAAATTTAAGAACTCCTATTACTCGTCAATGAAGTATAAAGTCCTTCACGCAGGAGCTGCGTAAACTAAGCAGATTTCCCACCTGAAGTTTACAATAGATATATATACATACTGATAACACATAACACCGCCGTGAATATTAAATGAATAAATACAAACGGTAATGAGAAATCTTTCAGTCGAATTTAATAAACTCCCAACGGAAAACGTTTAAACTGTAGACTAACAGGTCTGCCAACCGCTCAGAGCTGAACAGATAGAAATATTCTTCACCGGAAAGAAAAACAATTACTACAATATATCTGAATATAACATATTAATTTTATTGAAAACTAGGTACTATATCAAGTACTGTAAATTATAATTAATCAGAATAATTTTTATCTCAATCACACAAATTTTAGTAGTCCAAGAACTAAAGAAAAGAAAAGGGGGGGGGGGGTTAAAGGACTCATTTGTATATATCTCACAAAATAGAAGGAAACAATATATGGTATTTAGGCTTCAAATAAAGTACTTCATAATATAACAGCTTATCGTTAATATGAAATGAGTAGGAGTGGGGAATTACTGAAAACCGAAAACTAAAAAAATGCAAATATCTTGATTAATAATAAAGATATTAAAGAAACGTATATAACAACGTTTACAGAACAGTACATTCGCAATAAGATTGATTCTATACAATTTTTCGATCTAACGTACAGTAACAGAGATATCTATAATTTCCGAAAATCCCTCCTTTACCCCCCTCCCACTGTTCCGATTCAGCCATTAACGAGCTTGATCTTTCTTTTTACATAAAACGATTAAATATCGATTTTGGTAACAAAAAAAAAATTATGAGCGTCGACAGACAGACCCACGCGCGCAAACACACACATATAAAATTGTAAATATGATAGTTCTAAGTTTGATTCGGATTTATGAGGTCATAAATCTCCGTCGCCCCCTCCTCATTTATTTATTTTCCTTAGAAAATAACTTTCTTACTTACATCCAATTGAAATGTAAACTTTAAGTTCATTTCCATTATTTTATTTGTATAATGTATTATGTAAACAAACTCATGCTGAATTTGCACAAGGATTGTTAGAAGAAGTTGAAGGTAATCAAACTCTTTGGTTCTGGTAATATATTATCTTATTTCCTATATCTTGATGTTCTTGAAATAAATATGTATTATCATAACAATTAAACGTAAAGGTAATGTCATAATGACAAAAGACAGTATGCGTTTATACTCGATATGATTGTTTAAAGTATTATTTAGGTTGCAAGGACGGCTACGATCTATGGTACGAGTATAAATGAAATTATATTTAGGGTCCCACTATTATTTAATTCCATCAGGTAGATAAATTATTAAAATAATATTTTGAATCAATAATTTAAGGAAAACAATGTCGATAACCCTCACGCGGGAGGGGAAGTTGACGGGAGGCTAAAACAGTTAATTGAGTTTACTTATTTCCTGTGAAATGCTGGCATTACTAGAAGTGGTTTCCACTGAGATTCACTGTTACGAATATAATCTCATGTACAAAACTATGCTTAAACTATATGTGCTCGGATTGGTTTTTGACAGAAAATATATTCATTATAGATGATACTTAATTGTAATAAATGCTATCCATGATCATAGTTCGAATTATTCAAAAACAGTGAGTCAAAAAGTGGAGAGGGATAGACTAGGAACACATTTTCATTTATCCTTCAAAACTAAAATTTCTATTCTATGAGTCACCAAAAGTTACCCTTTAGGATTGGCTATTTCGGAAAAACAATACGTCGTGGAGGGAAGTGCAATTGTACACATTGAAGTCTTGCAATAAAAATATCATCATTTGTCAGTCAACAATAATTTCCCGGGCATCGCCGGGTACCTTAGCTAGTATACATTTTGAACGGGCCAAATTTACGTCATCTTCTGGGTAGGATTGATGGACATTTGAAGAAATGACATGTGTACGACCTAAATAGCTGACTTCCCTTATGAGAAATCTGCTAAAAGTCTGTCACGCAGGGGCTGCTTAAACTAATTAGATTTCGCACCTGCTGGTATAACAGACTTGTGATCTCATCTCACAACATATACATATATTTCTAAGTAAAACTGATGAGCATAAGAGGGTGATGGGGGTTTACTGGAGGCTCTTAAACCAAAACGTAGGAATAACTCCCTGGATATTTGAGTTAAGTAAAAATGCACATAACGATAATTGTAGACCATCAGTAGTTTAACAAGATTGGTTCACTAACATTTTATGACCCAACTCATAATAACGGAGATATTTTCAATTTTGGAATTCCGCCCTCTAAACCCTCCCCCCCCCCTGTTCTAGGTCGGATCGTACAGCCAATAAAAATATTTTCTTTAATGTTGACTGAAACGGTTAAATATCGAGTGAGGCATGGATCAAATAAACATTTTCGAGCTAAGAACATAAAATCTTAATTGATGACATCATTACACTACGAATTTGCAGATACTTCAATGTTCAATGAAAAAAATAGTTGGTACTTAAGTTTTAGTGGTTAATGATATAACAACTTATTGTTAATATAATATGAGTAAGAGAGGAGGGTTACCGAAGGCTGAAAACTAAAAAAAATCAAAATATCTCAGTTATTATTCATGGTAGAGAAAATACATAACAACATTTATAGGTAATTAAATTTTCAATAATACAATTTTTTGATCCGGCGAATTTTTGATATTCCACCTTCCAGTCCGATTTCACCCGTTAACTAGCTTGATCTTTAGTTTTACGTAAGAAGCTAATATATCGAGTTTAGTAACAATATTACAAAAATTTCGACCGCTACAACGTTAACAGACAAACTTACATACATATACATACATACATATATATATATATATATATATATATATATATATATATATATATATAGTTTTATAATCTCCTCATCTCCTAGGTAGAATCGACGAACATTTGAGGAAAATGTTTCAAAAATCGCGTCATGAGTGCAACCTCAATAGCCGATTTCCCTTAAATAGCAGATAGCCTGGAAATCTGCTAAAAAAAGGGTTACCGTCGAAATGTAAAGATTAAATTAATAGAAGTACTAAATTATCCTTTCATTTCAATAACATTATGAAAGATATTTTTCCTCTACAGCATTATTACAGTTTTAAACGTGAAAAATGGAATTTCTACTGGGAGAATATAGGTCAATTTAAGCTCGTTCAAGTGGCCAAATAAATATCGATTTCTATCATAATATAAATATGATTGAGTCACCTTTGCATCAAGAGAAAAATGAGGTAAAGTTCTATTGTGAATTCTGTTGTAAACTGGAAGTAATTAGGCTGTATTAGCCAACGCTCAAATTAGCATGGTATCCCATGAAGTATAATTATTAGATTAATGTAAACGATGACTAATCCCTTCATGTCTATCACAGAATTTCTTGTTCCAGCCGTAATATATGAAACTTTAGCCTTGCCACATGTCTTTGACGAGTTGAAATAGAAATGGTTATCCGTGGAAATATGGATTGTATTCACATAACTCCGTCACGCAGGCACGACGTAAACTAAGCTGATTTCCCACGTGAAGTTTTACAATTTCACGAGAGTCGATCAGTTAAGGAAACGGCCGAACTAGCTTATTGCGGGAAAGTCACCCGTCCGTTAGCCGCCCAGATTTAATAAAAATGCATATATCTCGGTTAATATTCAAGATAGAGAATAAATGTATATATCAATATTTATAGTAAATTTAATTTGCAATAAGATTGATTCTGTACAATCATATTCTGACGTATAGTAACGGAGATATTTCGAATTTTCGAAAACCTCCCCTCTAAACCCCCCCCCCCTCCCACTGGTCAGATTTCAGCCGTTAACGAACTTGATCTTTCCTTTTACATAAAACGACTAAATATCGAGTTTGGTAACGATCAAACAAAAATTTCGACCGCTAGAGCGGTAACAGATAAATATATATATATATATATATATATAGTTTTGAACGGACCTCATTTTCGTCATCTCCTGGGTAGGATCGATGGACATTTGAAGAAAAATTTCGAAAATCGCGTCATGAGTACAACCTCAATAGCTGATTTCCCTTAAGGGAAATCTGTAAATATATATATATATATATATATATATATATATATATATAGATATAGATATATAGATAGATAGATAGATAGATAGATAGATGTACAGTTTTGAACGGACCTCATTTTCGGAACAATTTCGAAAATTCCGTCATGAGTACAACCTCAATACCTGATTTCCCTCGGGGGAAATCTGCTAAAATCACACCGGCATATATCATCTATGACAAATGTTGCCTATAACATAAACAGTAAAAGTCCGTCACGCAGGAGCTGCGTAAACTAAGCAGATTCCCCTAATGAAGTTTTGCTATTGATAAACCTACATACGGGTAACACTTAGCACCACCGTGAATATTACGTGAACAAATACAAACAGCAATGAAAAATATTTCTACCAACCTGTCACACCTGAACAGATACATCTGAATATAAAATATTAATTTTATTGAAATCTATTTACTATATCTAGTACTGCACTTTATAATGAATCAAAATAGTTATAATCTCAATCGCTCAAATTTTAGTAGTCCAAGAACTTACAACGGGGGGAGGGGGGCTCAACAGAACATATTTGCATGTATCTCGTATAACAAAGGTATCTAGAAAACAACATTGGATATTTAAGCTTCAAATAAAGTGTTTTATTATATAACAGAGTATTATTTATGCGGCATGAGGAGAAGTGGTGGTAATATCTTGGTTAATATTCAAGAATAGAATAAATGTATATGTAGTTTGTTCACGGCTTAAATCGGAACAGGTGAGGGGTGGTTTAGAGGAAGAGAATTTTGAAAATTCTAAATATCTCAGTTACTGTTCGTCGGATCGAAAAGTTGTATAGAACCAATCTTATTGCAAATTGAATGAACTATAAATATAGTTTACATGTTGTTGTAAACATTTATTCTATATCTTGAATATTAACCAGGATATTTGCATTTTTCAGCTTCCACCAAACCCACACCCCTACTTATGTCACCACTTTATTCGAAGCTTAAAAGTTTAAAACGGGGCTCAGGTTAGTCATATGAGTTAAAGCACTGCCTTTAATCTCACATGGTAAACCTAGAGTAGCGAGTTCGATCCCCGCCTGGACAAAGGAATTTATTTAGTGACGGAATTCATTAAATAAAATCCTGAGTGCCACCCTGGCTAGAAAAGGGTGGTAACCTGTAGATAACCAGTAATTAGCCTTAGGTACAAAGTGGACGTTAATAAGTAATTTAAATTAAAATACTAAATATTGTTTTCAAAGACATATATTATAAGAATGCAAATCCTTGATGTTAATCCCCCCCCCCTCTACCGTCTTAAGTTCTTGGGTTACTAAAATTTGAGTGATTGACCTAAAATTTATTCTAATTAATTATAAATTACAGTACTAGATATAAACAGTTTTCAATGAAATTAATATGTTATATTCAGATATATTTCAATAATTGTTTTTCTTTCAGGTGATGAATATTTCTATTCATCTACCTATCGTCTGTTGTTCCATTGTACAACAGACGATAGTAAATTTAGAGAGCTGGTAATCTCACACTGGGATGAAGTTTTCCTCCGGGAAATCTAAGAGTATAATCTATCTATATATATATAAAATTGTAACCTCTGTCTGTACATTGATTTTTTTCGCGAAATTTCACGATAACTTTTCGTTTCACATGTCATAGACACCATATCTGCATTTTGTTTCTTTCGTGTATGTTTGTTTGTTTGTTTGTTACCTTTTCACACATAAACGGCTGAACCGAATTTTATGAAACTTGGTATGTATATTACTACTAGCCCAACTTAGACATTAGGCTATATTAATATTCTCTAAGACAAACAGGAGTGGGGGTTATAAGGAAGGCCTGAAATTAAAAATAGCGATATTTCGTTTCCTATTGCTTTTTCAGCAAAACAGCCCATAACAAAAGTTGTTTATTTTGTAATTTAGAGTAACGTTTGTTATATGCACTTTTGTCGTATACGGAAGTATAAATGAGTTATACGCTAAAAACTATAGAGGGAGTCCACAATTTTATTTGGCACAAAAGACTCAACCGAACTAAACCAAACTCGGTATGTGAATTAGTACTAACGCCTTCCTTATAACAAACCATGCTAACATTTCTAGGGACGGGCAGGAGTGGGGGTTATAAGGGAGGGCTGAAATTAAAAATAGCGATATTTTATTTCCTATTGGGGTTTCGGCACATTTGCACATAACAAAAGTAGTTTATTTTGTTATTTAGAGTCACTTTTGTAATACACAATTTTGTCGTATACCGAATTATAAACGAGATATACGCTAAAACCTCTAGCGGAAGTGAACAATTTTATTTGGCACAAAGGACTCAGCCGAACTAAATAAAACTCGGTATGTGTATTAGCACTAACGCCTTCCTTATAATAAGCTATACTAACATTTCTAGGGACGGGCAGGAGTGGGGGTTGTAAGGGAGGCCTGAAATTAAAAATAGCGGTATTTCGTTTTCTATTGTTTTTTCTGCATATATGCCCATAACACAAGTTGTTTATTTTGTTATTTAAAATAACTTCTGTTATATTCATTTCTGTCGAATAACAAAGTATAAACGAGATATACACGAAAAACTAGAGCGGGGGCCAACAATTTTGTTGGGCACTAACTATTGAACCGAACTTAAAAAAAACTCGGAATGTGAATTAGCAATAATTCTTCCATGATTATAAGATATATTAAAATTTTTAGGTCCAAACGGGAGTGGGGGTTATGAGGGAGGCCTGAAATGAAAAATTGTGATATTCCGATTCCAATTGGGTTTTCAACGATTTTCTATAAAAATACAATCATTAGGCAGTCAACGATGATTTCCCGGTTATTGCCGGGTATATTAGCTAGATCGTATATACAAAATACATACATTATAGATGACATTTAATTATAATAAATGCTATACATGATTATGATTTGAATTATTCACGGTGTGTCAAACAGTGGAGAGGGAATGATTAGAGACTTATGTATTTTCATTTATTCTTCAAACCTAAAATTTGTTTTCCATAAGTAGCCCAAGGGACCCTTACGGGAAAATGTGCGCCTAGACGGGAAGAGCAGTTCTACACATAGAAGCATTGCCAATAACAAAATAAAATCTTTCCGTCTCAAATTATTTCCCGAGCGAAGCCGGGTACCTTGGCTAGTCTTTACTAAAAGAAGGAGTTCCCCAGCTCCTAATTTTACCATCTATAATGCCCCTATTATAAATGTGGATAGTATTAAAATTTTAGGTCTAACATTTGATAAAAAATTAATATGGATACCCCACATTAAAGTTCTTCTCACAAGATGCAAGAAATCCTTGAATATTTTAAGAATTGTAAGCAATACTATTGGGGTGCGGACAGATGATCTATGCTAAAACTCTATCGTGCCTAAACCAGGTCTCTACTGGACTATGGCTGCATAGCATATTCATCGGCCTGTCCAAGAGTTCTAAAAATGTTAGATACTGTCCACAACACAGGTCTTCGCCTAGCTACAGGGGCATTTCGGTCTAGTCCGGTAAACAGCATTTATGTGGAGGATGGCGAACCACCCTCAGATCTCAGAAGGAAGGAATTATCTATAAAATATGTCCTACGATCTAAATTCTTAAATTCACCGTGCTCAACGTCAGTCCTAGATAATACACATTATAATAAATATTTGGTTTACCGAACTAGACCGAAATCACTTTCCGTAAGATATACATTTTACACTGCACAAATACCAATAGCAAACACGGACATATACACTTACCAGTTACTACCATATCCCCCTTGGCGTATTCAAAATTTTACAATAAACACATCTTTAGGCAAGTTCAAATAATCCAACCCACCCTCACAACACATGTACAGTGCTTATTTTAGGTCAGTATTGGGTGACAAGGTTAATAGTGTCTTTGCTTATACTGATGGCTGTAAGACAGCAAGTTGCACAGGTTCTGCTGCGATAGTTGGCTCCAATAATTACCAGCTAAAATTAACGCCTGTATCTAGCTCTTATACAGCCGAGCTTCAGACCATTCTATGAGCCTTGTCACGAGTCCAATGCTGCCAAAATGAAATAGTACTATGCATAGATTCATTAAGCTCACTACATACACCCAATAGCATTTACTCGACAAATCCTTTGGGTATCAATATTTTTAAACAATTTCACCGACTAAACTCTAGTAACACACACATTAGTCTTTTATGGTTACACGGACATACAAACATCAAGGAAAGTACAGATATCGACAGATTAGCCAAGTGTACTGTAGACAAACCAGACATTGACATAAACTGTACAGACCACCAAGACGTACTAGCCGAATGCATTAAGGCACTACAACAGCAGTGGCAGCAATCTTGGGATAACACAAACGACAATAAACTAAAAAAGGTTAAGGAATAAAACAGACTACGCATTGGCCATTCCTTGCTGACCCACGGACACTTAATGACAAACAAGGACACACCGACTTGTAGACATTGCAACGAAACTTTAACTGTACATCACATATTGACTGACTGTCGACGAAGAGACAATTTAGACATTCCACATGACTTACAGGAACTTTTGACCGATAACAGTAATTACCTAGACTCAATCATTAAACATCTTAAAGACATCAACATATATAACACACTATAATCTACACACCACTCTTCACTTATTTCCTATATTATTATTCCTACATGCGTTCCATTATTCACGGCGGTGTTAAGTGTTTGTTACCAGTATGTAGATTTATCTATTTTAAAGCTTCAAGTAGGAAATCTGCTTAGTTTACGCAGCCCCTGCGTGAGATTATTTTTCGGACATGATTATCTACCTACCTCCATTCATAAGCTACCATATCACGGAATATACTATTTTATGGTTAATACCACGTACTATTTACATTTTATTTCAGAACGTTTCTGCCAACAAGTTTTAGTTAATTGTGTTCACGTCATTACTATTAATTTTCGGCATAGGTTACATCTTCAATTAATTTTTTAGTTGACATGATGTCTAATTTATTCAAATATAAATGACAGTTATTGACAAATATTACGCCTTCTAAGTGAATGCAGTATATGATATTTCATAGGAAGTTGTACATGCCAAACTTAAGCATGCCTCACCAGATTGAATTAGATTCCAGCAACAAAACCTCATCCTGTATTCCAAAAATCGTCAATAGGGAAGTGAGGGTATAAGAGTAGCTTCCGACACTTCCAAAGCGAATTTCCAATTCGTTGGAAACAGTTGATTGAATTATTTTTAGTTACTTCCTCCAAAGCTGCTCTCATCGAATCTAATCTAAGAGACGAACTCATTATTTATTTAGTGGCGAACTCATTAAATAAAAGTCCGTCACGCAGGGGCTGCGTAAACTAAGCAGATTTCCCACGTGAAGTTTTACAATAGAGAAATCTGCCTAATAACAACTGTAATTGAAAGAAACCTCTAAACCTAAAACATTATTTAGGGCGTAATAACCCAGTAGTTTCTAGCCCCGAAACACAGTTAACCTAACCTCTAAACCTATTCACGAGGGACGGATAGTTATGGAAAAGGCCGCCAGAGCTCTCGGCGGAAAGTCCGAACATAGCCTACTGGTACCACACGCAGAATACAAATGCAAATATCTCGGTTAATATTCAAGATACAGAATAAATGTATAGAACAATATTTATAGTAAATTTAATTTGCAATAAAATTGATTCTGTACAATTTTTCGATCCGACGAATAGTAACGGAGATATTTCGAATTTTCGGAAATCCTCCCCTCTAAACCCCACCTCCCCGTGGTCCGATTTCAGCCGTTAACAACCTTGACCTTTCTTTTTACATAAAACGACTAAATATCGAGTTTGGTAACGATCAAACAAAAATTGCGACCGCTAGAGCGGTAACAGACAAATATATAGATAGATAGATAGATAGATAGATATATACAGTTTTGAACGGACCTCATTTTCGTCATCTACTAGGTAGGATCGATGGACATTTGAAGAAAAATTTCGAAAATTCCGTCATGAGTACAACCTCAATAGCTGATTTCCCTTAAGGGAAATCTGCTAAAACCCTTAGTCCCACCCTTGCTAGCCTGTAGATAACATATATATATATATATATATATATATATATATATATATAGATATATAAATATATTATTAAATATATATATATATATATAATTTTGAACGGACCTCATTTTCGTCATCTCCTGGGTAGGATCGATGGACATTTGAAGAAATTTTTCGAAACTCGCGTCATGAGTACGACCTCAATAGATGATTTCCCTTAAGGGGAATCTGCTAATAATAATCTAGGGAATAACAGAAATCACTACTTCACACTTGCAGCTGAAAACCACTCGACCCGTCTTAACCTTCTTCAGTCAATGTTCTTTCAACCTCAGAAGAAACTAGACAGTTAATTATATTTTTTCAAGAATACCTAGGATTCAATAAAACCTGCTACATAAAAGTCCGTCACGCAGGGGCTGCGTAAACTAAGCAGATTTCCCTCGTGAAGTTTAGTAATAGATAAATCTACATACTGCTAACACAACAGCACCGTGAATAAATACAAACGAAAATAAGAAATGTTTCATCCAATTTCAATAATCTGCCGACAGGAAGCGTTAGAAATGTAAACAAACGGGTCTGCCCGCTTCACACCAGAAAAAAACAATTACTGAAATATATCAGAATATAACATATTAATTTTATTCAGAACTATTTACTATATCTAGTACTGTAATTAATAATGAGTCAGAATAATTATCTCAATGAAAGTTTAGTAGTCAAAAAACTTAAGACGGTGGGGGGGGGGGGTCACCCGGGCCTATTTGATTTTACCTCGTATAATAAAGGTCTCTTCAATACAATTTTTGATATTTAAACTTTGAATAATGTGATTTATTATGTAGGAGAGTATTGTTTATGTAACATGAGTAGAAATGGCGGTTTCCTGAAGGCTGAAAACTGAAAAATGCAAATGTCTCGGTTAATATTAAAGATACTGAATAAATGTATATAACAAATTTTCAATAAGATTGGTTCTATACAATTTTTCGATCCGACGTATAGTAACGGAGATAGTTAGAATTTTCGAAATCCCTCTCCCACTGGTGCGATTTCAACCGTTAACCAACTTGATCTTTCTTTTTACATAAACCGATTAAATACCGAGTTTGGTGACGATTAAACAATAATTGCGACCGCTAGAGCGGTAACAGACAAGTATATATATAGTTTTGAACGGACCTCATTTTCGTCATCTAGGTAGGATCGATGGACATTTGAAGAAAAATTTCGAAAATCGCGTCATGAGTACGACCTCAATAGCTGATTTCCCGTAAGGGGGATCTGCTAAAAATGACGCATGCTTCGTCCTCAATTGTTGATTCCCCTTGGGGGAAACGAATGAATGTGTTCGTGCACGCATGCGTGTGTAATACGTGTGATGACGTCATCATGTACGGTTTTACGTTGCTGGCTTGAAAATGTTTATTTCATCAAGACCATACTCGATATTAAACCGTTTTATTCAACATTATAGATCCGGTATGGGACAACCTTTGACATGTTGAGGGCCAAACTTAGATGTGCAAATAGCGTAGATTAAATATTAAGCGACTTATTCGACTTAGTTGTCAGCCTTCAATAAAGCCAAACTTCTGTTTATGGGAATTTCATTTAGACATATAAAACTTATTACGAGAAAAGATACGTAGTACTTTGTTATACCAGCACGTGGGAAATCTGCTCCTGCGTGACGGAATTTTTAATTTGAGTAACTAAGTCACTAAACATCTCGTTTAAGTTTCAATTCCTGTTCATATTGCCTTCTCACTACAGACAAAATAAAGAATAGATTTCGAGATGAGATCGCCAGCGTAATATCGATGGGAAATCTGCTTAGTTTAATCGTTAGTGATCTGCAGTCCTGTACAAGTTAAGACAAGATGCCTTAACCTGTAAACAAGTCCCAGCTTGACCAATCAGGTGGTTAACACTCTTAAAAGCTTATCGATGTAGGTTATAATAACTCTGGATTAGCTTATGTCGACACTCTAGCAGAGTATTACAGGCGTCCTATTGTATTTTTTTTAATAGTGAATATTGACTGGGATAAAATGATTTTCCATATATTCCAATTTGAAGAAAAAGTACTTTATACACCTACCTTACTTTACTCCACCAAACTGTTATCAGGAATTATCAATATCACACTTAAAACGAATAAAAATGCTTAATGATAAAGGTATCGTGGAGGAATTAGAACTAATCATATGGACTTACATGTGAATTTCTATCCAATTCAAGAAATTTACACAATCATGATTTGTCTACAGAAGTGAAATTAATGGATCTTGACTCATTGAGCAGCAATAACAATCGTTTAGGTATATTAGCAGATTTCCCTTAAGAGAATTCAGCTATCGAGGTTGTACTCATGACGCGATTTTTGAAACTTTTGTTCAAATGTCCATCGATCCTACCTAATCAACGACGAACACCAGTTTCATTCAAAATTATATAAACACACACATAATTACCCACGCGCGCGCGTAGCTTTGTATGTGTAAATAAATTTAATCAGGTTTCATATTTGTCATCTTTGAGGTAGGACCGAATGGCATTTGAAATTATTTTTCGAAAATCGGCTAATGAATATAATCCCAATAGCTGATTTCCCTGCCGGGAAATGTTTATCAAATACATTTTTGCCCTTTAAAATAGTCTAGCTTTTAAATATAGTCTTATAATGGTCTAGCTTTTATGTATAGTCTTAAAAGAGTCTAGTTGTTATATGTAATTTGTGTAAAACAAAAGGGATTTATTTCACAAGTACAAAGTGATTTTGAATGTGAACTTTTATATCCTGAGGCAAAATAATATTTCTTAATAATAATATGATTTACACGTTTCAAAAATAATTAAAACTCATGATCAATTGCTGATCTAACTTTTTTGCTGTATTTATTGATTGACTCCTGTCCCCCACACCCTCCAATGGGCAGCCGTCCCATACTAGAGAATAAGATCTCACAATACAACCACATCATTTAGAGACGCGTAAATCAACTAATAAATTTTCTATTGATAAAGAAATGAAGTAATAGAAGCGTAAAAGGAATAGACCAGTCATTAAAATGTTAGGAAATTTCGTGCTTGACTGCTACGATGCTTTTTATATGTCTTACATATGAATAAATAAAGTTTCTAATTAACACCTTCAAGTAATTATAGAAGTCAGCTTTTTACAGATTTAATCAACCGTTAATTCACAGAACAGAACTTTACAGAATATAAACGTTTTACAAAAACAATATAAAATTAATACAAACTTGAGAATAGGGGAGGGGGAGCTTACATTATGATGGCTTATTCGCTATAAAAACAAGTAGGGATTATTAAAAGCAATATTTTTTTGTGTTTATGTTTAGATTGTGTTTTTATTTTACTACAACCGTTTTTACAGGCTAACATTTTAGCATTTATATTTCAGGGCGTTGGCATCCTAACTGGCGACACTGAAAACCTAGTGAACCCCCACAACATTAATCAAAACTATACTGTGTTTTCGAATATACCTCGGGTTTGATTGATTATTTGTTGAAGTGCGTCTGCTCTAGTCTTAGAGAGTGAATGACAGCGTGAGGAAAACGAATTCCTTTTGTGCGTCTAAGACGAAGACATTTTTTTTCGGGAAACGTATTACAACTGGTAGATATCAATGAAGTCATATGTCTAACCTAGTCCTTGTATAGTGCTTCGAGCCGCTGCTTAAATAAATCAATGACTCTTTGGAAAAACATATCTGCTAAAGAATGATGAATGGAATGGACACACTCCCTCAACAAAATGGGTCCATTCATACAACTTCCCCATCTTCTTCAAATAATTCACGTAATTCTTCATCGCAAGATGGTTCGAATCAGGTAAAGTTTGCTAATAACCTGATTGTAAACTATCTCCCTCAGTCTATGACTCAAGAAGAGATTGTTTCTCTTTTTTCAACTATTGGATCAGTGGAAAGCTGTAAACTAATTAGAGATAAAGTAACTGGACAAAGTTTAGGTTATGGATTTGTAAATTATCATAAAACAGAAGATGCTGAAAAGGCAATCAGTACTTTAGATGGCCTTCGTTTACAAAACAAAACCATTAAAGTATCTTTTGCTCGGCCAAGCAGTGATGCTATTAAAGGTGCTAATCTGTATATTAGTGGGCTGCCGAAAAGTATGACCCAAGATGATTTGGAGAAGCTGTTCAGTCCATTTGGTAGGATAATAACATCAAGAATTCTCACTGAAAATAATGCAGCCCGGTCTTTTGGCGGTGGTGATTATGTTCCTAGTTTGTGTAAGGGCGTTGGATTTGTGAGGTTTGACCAACGTGCTGAAGCCGAAAAGGCGATACTAGAATTAAATGGTAAAGTGCCAAAAGGGTGTACTGAACCAATCACAGTGAAGTTTGCTAATAACCCGAGTACCAACAATAAAATAATACCTCCTCCTTTAGCGATCCCCCCTCAGGCACTCCGTCGTTTTGGTGGACCACTTCATCCTCCAACTGGCCGGCTCGGCTCAGGGAAAACAATGCTGGCCATTAATAAAGGTTTACAGAGGTACTCTCCTCTGGCTGGTGACCCTACTAGTGCAGTGCTCCCAGTGACAGGAACTGGTTGGTCTATATTTGTGTATAATCTAGCCCCTGAAACTGAAGAAAATGTCCTTTGGCAGTTGTTTGGGCCTTTTGGTGCAGTGCAAAGTGTGAAAGTCATTAAAGACTTACAAACAAACAAATGTAAAGGGTTTGGTTTTGTTAATATGACAAATTATGATGAAGCTGTAGTTGCAATTCAGTCACTAAATGGGTATAGTCTTAGTAATCGTGTTCTGCAAGTTTCGTTCAAAACGAATAAAAGTAATACTTAATGAAGCACTTTAGCTTTTCTTTACTTTTTTAATTTTCATTGTGTGACTTAATGTCTTGTCAACATGTTTTAAGACATCATAACCCCAATTAATTGTTTTTGTTGTTTTTTTTCCCCCTAAATTTCTTAAAGGAAAGAAATCATGGTAGTCCTGAGGTTATGCTGTCCTAAAACTTTTTTTTTTGTTTGTGTATATGTATATGTCAAACGATAGTGCAAATGCCCTTTGTTCTCTGTATTTAGTAATTAATAAATATTGGTATCAATTATTGATAATGCTTTCAATTATTTAGTATTCAATACTTGTGGTTCTTGAATTAATGATTCTTTTTAATAAGTAGATGTCTTAAATATATGGTCTCATGTCAATATTAACCATAATGGAATCATGTTAACAATATTTGTGTTTTGTGTAAGTACTTGAGTGTAACACATACCACTTTTATCCTTTTTTAATGTATTTAGAGCATTCAGAGTTCATATAAGTATAGACTTTTATATTTGAAAAGGCATTCATAATATGCCAAATTCATTCCTGTGCATTATATTATACCGCTAAAGTATCGTTTTCTTTATCTAGGAATTTTTTTTGTTTTGTTTTTTTATCAGTTTGTTTTTCATTATTATTTGTGCAAGAAGGAGTTCTAAACTCTCTTTATTTGAGTAAAACAAAAACCAGTGTATTAAAATATTTATTTTGCATCCACATTATAGTAGTGCATAGATGATTTATTTGATGTTTTTCTTTCTTGTTTTTAGTAATTACTGTGTCAAAGAAGGAAACTTTTATTTCCTTATATAGTATGAAGTATATTTGAAATAATGTCTTATTTATTAAAATCGTATATGATTAGAATTAATTATGCTCTGTTGGCATCTAATCTTATGTTTAGACATAAAAAAAACGTTTCTCAGTGAAATTTAAATATAATTGATAGTTATTATAGAAGATGTGCTTTAATTTATTTATATTTATATCCTGCTTACTTTGGTTTTAAAGGTAAGGTTTAATTAAACAGAATAAATTATATTCATTGTGGTTTGTTGTTATTTTGTTGTCCAGTATAGTAGGCTAGAAATGTTTCACCGCGTGACAGAAATTTTTTTCATTTTATTTAATACACTGCCATTTAATGTTTTTTGGCTGTTTAGAAATTTATATGATTTTTGTGTTTTGGATTAATGTGTATTTAATACAGTCAGGAATTCAAAAAATTCTAAATTTTATCATTCCTTTATTCCTTAGTTATAATTTCCTTATCATATTATTTTTAAATTATGTGTCCTTTGGAGATGATATTTTATGATTTACTTAGTAAACTCTTTAAAAAATACTTTTATACCTGAACTTTATGTAGTGAAGAGAGATTGTTGAAGCTGAATTTTGGTTTAATTTTTGGGGAAACGACAATATTTGACATATCATTAAATTATAAATAAATGTTATTACATAACTTGTGCTTAGATTGATTCCATTCTAGTTTAATTTATTGTCAGAATTACAAGTCATTCAATATTAAATTATTCATTCAATATTAAATTATTCTTATAATTCATTCAATATTAAATTATTCTTAGTTGTATCTTAATTTAAAATTGTATGAGTGTACTGATATTATTCATTATTGTAGTCAGTGAATTTTTGGTGATAACAGTTCTCTTGACACTATGAGGGTAGTGTAAGTAAATTAGTTAAGGAGATTTTATAAAAAAAATGATAATAATAATAAACCAAAGATTCTTCTTCACTTATGTCCAGGGCAACCCTCTAAAAAAAATCAAGGACTGCCCTTGGAAATTTGAGAAGGATTATCACCTTAGCTGTAGTCTCATTTATCACTCATATTAAATTTACTATTAGGTTTAATGTATTATAGATAAATGTATTTATTTTAGGTATTATTAATTTATCAGGCTGATGTTGAAACAAATATGTCTCCCCTAAGAAATTTTCATAACACTGAAAATTAGTAAAAAAAAATAAATTAAAATCTTTACTTAATAGCTTTGGTGGATGGTCATTTCAGGCTAGAGGGAATAGGTCGGCACATCCCTGCCTTATTGTGGTGGTATTATAGACCAATGCTTTGCTTCTTTTTTGTTACTACTGTAGCTACTCTATTGCCTCACATTCTGACTAGCTACTCGGGAACAGATAGAAATCCAACCTTGAAGCCCAAGTACTCCTCAAATAAATAAAATTTAGTGTGCAATCGCGAGCCTCAATCTCAAAAGGCGTATGGGAGTATCCACTACCCAACCTTTCCAAATTGGAGTAGCTACTGTAAATATTATCTCTAAAAATACAAGGGACATATTGAAGTAAAATATTTATTGAAAAAAAGTTATTACTTATTAAAGTCCACTTTTTGCTACAATCGCTAATTGGTACAGATTATCTACAGGTTACCATCTTTTCTTAGCCAGGGTGTGACTAAGGATTTTATTTTAAAAGTTTATTACTAAATAAATGCCTATTGCCCAGGCAGGAATCAAACTCGCCACTTTAAAAAAGGAAAAAAGTATATTTTACTCTTTTGGCTGGTTATTACAATAGATATTTCTTGTTTGAGAAAAGTTTTAAATTATTAATTTAAAAACTGTTCTGCTGAAACAGGCAAGGACCATTTTTGAACGACTTTGGTGAACATCTTCCCTGTGTTATATATGTGCAAAGCTTCATTCTATTCTAGTACCTCCAAAAGGACTCACAATGCTGTGACAGGATCAGAAGTAAAGGTCAGTGAACAGATTCCATATATGTAACTATGAGATTAAAACACCTTTCCTAGAAATACTTCTAGCGTAATTAATAAAACTCCTAAAGTTTTTCTGATGTTCTATTTAAATTTGGCTGAAAAACATTTATTTTCGTGATTCAAGTCAATTTAAGACTAATGGTACCATCAAAAACATAATTCTTATCACTTTTGAATCATGTTTTACTCATTCTCTTAAAAACGGTTGGATGGATTTTAAGGAAATTTTATATTTGTGTATCAGTTATCCTAAGGTACAATTTAAGAATCCAATTTCCCAACCAGTAGGAGGGGGGGGGGTGCTAACTTTGAAAAGAACATGTATTCATTAATATCTAGGTTACTGTTTTGACTTACAGAAATAATGTAAATAACAATAATGCATTTAGAATATAATAAAAAAAAAAATCATTTATTAACATCCACTTTTTTCAACTAAGGCTAATTGGGACGGGTTATATACAGGTTACCACCCTTTTCTAGCCCGAGTGGGACTAAGGATTTTATTTAATGAATTCCGTCACTAAATAAATTCCTTTGTCCAAGTGGGAATCGAACTTGCCACTCTAGGTTTACCAAAAGTGTAGAATATAATATACACTACTAGAAAGTGGGTTTGAAATATGAAATTCAGTCTCTTGTTTGACAATATAATTGAGATATTTTGTTGATTTTTTTTTAAGTACACAATTTTGCGACTCCTCACAATATATTATTAACCCTTTCCACTCCAATGTCGAGTGTCACTCGACACTGATTTTGTTCCACTAGCTTCACTGTCGAGTGATACTCGACATGGTGTAATACCTCTTTTTGGGGAAAATTTTAAAACAGGAGGGATTTAGGGAAAACACTAAAAGTAAAAAAACGTAATTTTAGCGTGGAGCTGGTGGAATAAAAACAAAAACAGCCTTGGAGTGGAAAGGGTTAAAGCTTAGCACTTTGGCTTCTTCAGAGCATAGAACCTTTCAAGAAAGATGCTACCACTCTGCTAACTTACTCAAGTACATTGAGAGTTGTACCCAGTAGCATCTCTCTAGTAAGGTTCTATGCTATGAAGAGGCCAATATAAATTGCTGAAAGCGCTTTAAAAAATATTGTGAGGAGCCACAAAATTGTACTCTTAATAACTTCATTTGCCACTCTTATTACCAGCAGAAATAAGAATGAATATTTTTTTTTTGTGTTTGTACGAAGGGTATACATACTCTCAACAGCAGATATTTCATACTTTAATAACATTAATTAGTGTGGGAGTTTTCTTTTATATTATCTCTGTTAATATTGTTTTAATAAAATTAAAAATTAGATTATGTTTAGAATATACTTTTCACTACTACCCTCTGAAGCCGTATTTTTCAACATTTTCTTTATGCTATTTCATACATGAGGAGCATTAAAATATATCTTCAAAATAGAATGGATATTTCTGGTATAAAGGGATTATTTAGCGCATAAGTTAATACATTCTTTATAGTCTTGGCAGAAAACCATTTATGCTAACATAAGGTAACACAGTTAGTTCTTAATATCTATGGCTCAACAGTCCACGAAAGGCCAGGAACTTTCAATTTGTTTTTGTTGGGATGAGATACAGTCAGACCATGGTGTTCCTGTCAAGGTCTTTGGTATATTCAATGAAAGTTCACTATTTCTTTATGCAATTACAATACCTCAATTGCTTTTCCAGTCAATGGAACCTGTTAATAATTAATTTAGCCATAAAAGAATTTGTCTATAACAAAGAAACCTTTTATTCACTTCGCTATCGCTGAGATAAAATAATGAAAATTGGCATGCATCTCCACATTGTTGTGTGAACTCTGGTTTTAATAGTTTTTTGGGAATCATTTTATATGTGATCATAAAGCCTGACATGTCATATAATTTATTCTTTGGTATTTCATTTACTACCAAGCAGCTTGGTTGTTTTTTCAGCAAAGGAATTTTTAATGAATTTATGATCTTGGTTGGATTACTTCATAACTGATAATAATCCAGGGTTCTTAGTGATATCAATCTTTCTCTCCTGCTTTGCCTACTGGCTATTAGAATGGATTTATTATTTTTGGGTATGGAAAGTCAATATTTTGAAAGGAAAGCTCAGTGGCATATTTTCTTCTTCTGTTTGTTTATATACATAAATATTTGAATAATGATTCACTCCTTTTTGAATTCTTATTACAAATAACCATGCATTAATATACACTTTATACTTCCCCAATTTTTTTTCCATCTATAAATCCTGATATATTTTAACTTGGAGAGAATAGGTGTTTTATTACATTTATTTTTTCTGATTGTTCGGCTATTAAATATTACATTGATCAAATTAATGGATATTTCCTTAAGGTTGATGTAGGTAATTTATTTGGAAGTTGAATTAAATCTATTTTAAGTAATGTTGAATCATGTATTAAAATAGATTAACTAACTATAAATAGTTTCTTCTAACTACTACTACCTCAAAGGGAGTGAGGGAAATCACTTAAAGAGATGACAGGAAATGAGTCTCTTTCATTGAACAGTTCAGTTTTTCAAACTAAGTTTCTTTCAGTGACTCAAAAGGCTCTATGGCTAGCCAGTTTAAATTTTTTGTAGCTACTTAGGCTGAACAACTAAAATTTCTACTGGAAGTGGCATAATTTTCTTCATCCCAGCCTCTATACAATATAATTAAACCTCAATAATGGATATAAGTGCTCTTATATAAACACGTACATGTAAAAATGTTTCGAGTACTAAAATACTATAAAAATATTTTTATCCCCATATTTTCATTTTGCTGTTTCGGTTAAGAAATTTCATTTTTCATTCACTTCTCTTCCCCAGGTTTCTCTCCTAAAAACTTGACTAGATCACTTTACTATTTTTCAGTTTATTTTATTTCAATTTTGCCATCCCCTTTCCTAAATGGGTAGTTTTTCTTTTGACAATTTTCCAATCAGACTAATCACCCACCATTTTGGAATTCAAGATGTTCACATTTTCTAGAGTTCACAACATTATTTTTCTAATGATATATTTCAGTATAGGGGTCACTGAAGAATTAGTTTCCAGGTCCCCCACCATGCTTAAACCCTTTCCCAAAGGGGTTTGGGGAGGGGTTGATGAATTATCCAGGACCCCAGAATTTATTTTAATAATATAATACTGGCATGATTTTTACAATTTTTATTTTGTGTAAAATTTTATTTGTATCGCTTTCTCCCTATTTCAAATTTAAGCCTTTCATTTTGTTATACACCTGATGAAGTTAATGAAATATCACAATGAATGTTTTGCTACCATCTTTACTGTTTTTAATTAGGTTATTTCCAACAAAATTATCAATATTGAAATATATATATATATATATATATATATATATATATATATATATATATATATATACATATACATATATTATACACACACATATATTTGAAATAATAGATAACACAAATTACATTATTCTTTGCAATTCTCCAATGGGTTGGTCCTGTTATATCATACACAAAACTTTTATTTCCTTTAGCCCCTCAATTATAGTTATTCTCAAACCATTACAGCTAAATTTTAAGTTTTAGTATATAAATCATAGAAGTGATTTATACTATTGCTCTTAGGAATGACGTTAAAATTAGTTTACTTATTAAGTTTAGCCAAACAGATAACATCCACTCGCCATAAGTGTTACATAACAAGCCAGATATTAAATATAAAAAACATATAAATTAATAGATAAATCGATACTGATGTGGGTTGTTCCATAAGGGGAAAATAAAATGTTTTAAAATTGATTTTTTTTTTTCGACACAATGGGTTTAATATAGTTTTTTATAGGCTGAATGTTCTTCTCAAAACTGGTTTTCTGCTCTAGCGGCTTTCTCATCATGTTCATTGTGCTAATTTTTGGTAGCTCTAAGGCTACCTTTGCCAGCCTATACATCAGCATTACTTTCATTCCGGATGGGTCGTAGCCCGACGTCTAAATGATCATGCCCCCGGTTCCTGCGAGTATTTATAGGACAGCCCATCCACTCCTTTTTCATTTCTTTCCTTATTAACACTCCAGTAGTCGCGCCCAGCTTTGCTACAAAAGTAGTCGCGCTGTATCTGTCAGATCGCATTTTAATCAAGTAATAGTATAAACTTAAACCACAACATTTAAAAGGAACTTAAAGTAAAATACTGTTACTTACGAATAAATTTATTTTATGACAAAAAACATTAATGAAAATAACAGAAATGATAGGAAACAAGTATAATATACATATATACAAAATCAGTTTTCTATATTGACAAAGAGGTTTTTTTCTTTGTAGATTCATTACTTTTCATTCTTCTGAGTTTATATTTCCGAATTACCTTGTCTTTCTTCAATTTTTTCTTCTTCAACTGTATCCAGGTCTTCATCTCCTATTTCATATTCTACAGCAGGAGGAATGTGATGTACACCACCACTTTCTTCATCCACGTCTACCTCAAATAATACTCTATGTATTTTCTTCACATCTTCATCATTTGTAACATCATAAAAAATGCTTGGGGAAGACATTTTTGTTCTGGATCAAATAAAATTAAAAATTTAAAATCACAAGTACAAATTAATAAATTTTGTATTAATTTAAAACAAAAGTGGTCGCGCTGTATCTCACATATCTTCTCCCTCCAGTTTAACAAAATAAATTTACTATCATTATTATTGCTATAAAATGTTTTGATTTACTTAGTTAATTTATTATTTAATTAACTTAGTTAATGTTTTAATGTATTGTTTTAGATCAATTTACAATGAAGGAAAATAATTATAAAATAAACCCAAATACTTACAGGAGAGGTTGCGCTGTATCTAGGAGATCGATCGTAATCTGAGGACTCTATTTTAAATGCTTGAAGGTCTGAACTAATCTGGCTAGGCTCAGCACCCCCTTCTAGAAAGACAGGAAGCAAGGCACCAGTCCCTTCGCAAAGGGTGTCGGGCAATAGAATATGAAATCTATCAGCGATCTCACAGATCAGGCACGACTACTGGAGTGTTAATTGCTGTGCTGTATCATTATTTGTCATCTACAAACAAAAGTCTGTCACGCAGGGGCTGCATAAACTAAGCAGATTTCCCTCGTGATGTTTAACAATAGATAAATCTTCATACTGGTAACTTATAGCACCGTCAACATCAAGTGAATAAATGAAAACGACAATAAGAAACCTCCAGACGGAAGCACCTGAAAAGTAAACAAACAGGTGCGCCAACTTCTCACAGGAAAGAGAAACAATTACTGATATATATCAGAATATAACATCTTACATCTTAATTTAAAACTATTTACTATATCCTAGTACTGTAAGTTATAATGGATCAGAATAATTTTTATCTCAATCAATCAAATTTTAGTAGTCCAAGAACTTAAGGGGGGGGGGGTTCACCATAACATATTTGCATTTATCTCGCATAATAAAGGTCTCTTGAAAACAGATTATGGTACTTAAGCTTCGAATAATGTGGTTTATTACATAACAGAGTATTGTTTATACAACATGAGTAGAAGTGGGGTTTGCTGAAGGCTGAAAACTGAAAAAGCAAATATCTCAGTTAATATTCAAGATAGAGAATAATTATAGTACATTTAATTTGCAATGAGATTGGTTCTATATAATTTTTTGATCCGACACATAGTAACGGAGATATTGTATTTTGAATTATTGAAAATCTTTCACTAGTCCTATTTCAGCCATTTTACATAAAACGTTTAAATATCGACTTTGGTAACGATCAAACAAAAATTGCGACCGCAAGAGTGTTAACAGACATATATATATATATATATATATATATATATATATATATATATATATATCATTTTGAACGGACCTCATTTTCATCATCTCCTGGGTAGGATCGATGGACATTTGAAGAAATTTTTCAAAAATTGCGTCATGAGTACGTCCTCAATAGCTGATTTCCCTTAAGGGCTAAAAAATCACTTTAATGACAAATTTTATATCTGATATAAATTTTCATAATTCTATAGAATTATCATTTTTCTTTAAAAAAAAATTATTATTATTATTATATTTGATAATATCATAGCTAATTCATATTTTCTAATTATTTATAATTTCAAGAATGTAATGAATTAAATATTAGTTAGAGGCTCAAATTCCCATTGGTCATTAAGTATTTCTTTAGTGATGAATTCATTAAATAAACTGAGCGAAGAATTTGTTAAATAATCTCATTAGTCCCTCCCTGGCTAGAATAGAATGACAACCTGTAAATAACCCATGCTGATTATCCATAGCAGTATAAAGTAGTCATTAATTATAGATCCATTTTGTAAAATGGTGGTCCCATTGATTTTAAGTCTTGTACTTGCAACGACTGTGGGGAAATTTAATTTCTTAGCCTATATACATGCTGTCTTTGCACACTGTTTATATCAGTAATGCTGCAACCTGACTGCTGAATTTTCCAATTTGTTCAACTTCATTTTTACCATCTGTCAGTCAACTGTACCAGCCTGTTTGTTTAATTGCCTATTTATTTTTTTTCCTTCACTTGGGAAATGATGACCTTCATAGTTTATTTTCCTTAAACAGCAATTACAAATAATAATATTTATTTAGGTGTGTCGCAATATGATCCACACTGTTTCTTGCCGTTTATATGTTATGTGGTGGCTTTAACAAATCAAGTATTCGGTAAAGCCACCACATAAAACATACATTAAAATATCTGCTGTCATAGTAAAAGAAAAGCAAGGTTATGTTTTCTCCAGTGGATAGTAGTAGGAGGAGAAAGCCAGCTATTTAAATATACAGTTCAATTTTTTAGTGTACAGTTAAATTTGGTTGAAAATATGTCTCTTTGAGGTGATTCATGATTGTGTCAATGTATGGACTGCTGTCTTTAGTAGTTCTGAAAGGTTAGTTGATAAGTTCTTGTCAGTTGATATTGGAATTTCCTGATATCCAATGGATAGTTATTACTTTATTCATTTCAGTTTTTAAGTTAGTTAGTAAATCCTGGAGCCGCCTCGTGAGTGGGTGAGTTGACTAAAGATCAAGTATTTACTGTAGAACTGTAAAAATAAAGATAATTGCTGAAATTGAACCAGTGGAAGGGGAGATTTCGAAAATTCCAAATATTTGTGCTATTATATGTTGGATCAAGAAATTGTATAGAACCATTCTTATTGCAAATTGAATGATCTATAAATGTTATTCTATGTCTTTGTCGATCCATAGTCCTCCCTGCCTATAGTACTGGGCACTGAAGTGGCCTAATACCAATTTGTCATCGTACTTTAGAATTTCACCATGCCTTGCCCAGATAGTGATAGAAGGATTCTTCCTCTGGATCCTTGCAAATAGCTTGCACTCTGATAAACTATATATTGCAGAATTTTCACATTAGTGTAATTCTTATGAACTTGCTATTTATATAGTGTTATACCATTAGGCTTGTTGTGCCTATTTATTAGAACACAATCGATCAGGTATACTTTATCAGTTTTTCTTCATGAGATTTCGTCATAGGGGATTAACATTATATTGCATCAGAGCAATCTCAATTGGACTCATCTTTCTTTTTAGCAGATTTCCCTTAAGGGAAATCAGCTATTGAGGTTGTACTCATGACGGAATTTTCGACATTTTTCTTCAAATGTCCATCGATCCTACCTAGTAGATGACGAAAATGAGGTCCGTTCAAAACTGTATATATATATCTATATATATATATATATATATATATATATATATATATCTATATATTTGTCTGTTACCGCTCTAGCGGTCGCAATTTTTGTTTGATCCTTACCAAACTTCATATTTAAGCGTTTTATGTAAAAAGAAAGATCAAGTTCGTTAACGGCTGAAATCGGACCAGTGGGAGGGGGGGTTTAGAGGGGAGGATTTTCGAAAATTCGAAATATCTCCGTTACTATACGTCGGATCAAAAGATTGTATAGAACCAATCTTATTGTAAATTAAATTTACTATAAATATTGTTCTATACATTAATTCTCTATCTTGAATATTAACCGAGATATTTGCATTTGTATTCTGCGTGTGGTCACCAATAGGCTATGTTCGGAGTTTCCGACGAGAGCTCTGGCGGCCATTTCCATAACTATCGTCCCTCGTGAATAGGTTTAGAGGTTAGGTTAACTGTTTTTTGGGCTAGAAACTACTGGGTTATTACGCCCTAAATAATGTTTTTTAGGTTTCGAGGTTTCTTACTACTACAGTTGTTATTAGACAGATTTCTCTATTGTAAAACTTCACGTGGGAAATCTGCTTAGTTTACGCAGCCCCTGCGTGACGGACTTTTTTCTAACATGGAGTTCCAATATTGAGTTTTATTTTTTTCCCCGCATTTCTTGGGAATGAGTTTTAGAATTTACTCAAGGTATGCCTGACCTGTCTTAGAAGGTAACTGACAATCAGGGCTACAACCAGGGATGTCCTACTGATGTTGGTGTTTATAGTATTGGTGGAACCACAACCACTGGCTGCCGAGAAGAGAAGAGATGAGCAGGGAGACTGTGCATTCTGCATTTATAAAAAAAAATTATCTTCCCCATAAGCAATTGGGTGATTCTACTGAGCTCTGTACAAGAATGATTCTCAAAAATATACTCCCTGGTGACCCATTCAGATCCAATAGTTCCCCAACCAATACCAGATCTTCCCAAGACAAAAAAAAAGTCCGCCATACAGGGGCTGCGAAAACTAAGCAGATTTCCCAATTGAAATTTAACAATAGATAAATCTACATACTGGTTACACAACACCACCGTGAATATTAAGTGCATAAATACAAACGATAATAAGAAACCTCCTAACGGAAAGCATCTGAAATGTAAACAAACAGTTTTGCCAACTTCTTACCGGAAAGAAAAAAATTACTGTAATATATCTGAATGTAACACATTAATTTGATTGAAAACTATTTACTATATCTAGAACTGCAATTTATAATGAATCAGAATAATTATCATCTAAATCAATCAAATTTAAGTAGTCCAAAAACTTAAGAAGGGGGGGGGGTCACCAGAACATACTTGCATGTGTCTCGTATAATAAATATCTCTTGAAAACAATATTTGGTATTTAAGCTTCAAATGATGTGATTTATTACATAACCGAGAATTCTTTATGCAACATGAGTAGAAGTGGGGGTTTGCTGAAGGCTGAAAACTGAAAAATGCAAATATCTCTGTTAATATTCAAGATATGAAATAAATGTATATAACAATATTTATAGTACATTTAATTTGCTATAAGATGGATCAATACATTTTTTCCATCTGACGTATAGTAGCAGAGATATTTCGAATTTTCAAAATTCTCTCGCTCTAAACCCCATGCTCCCCCTGGTCCGATTTCAGCTGTTAACGAACTTGATCTTTCTTTTTACATAAAACGACTAAACATCGAGTTTGGTAGCGATTTAACAATAACTGCAACCGCTAGAGTGGTAACAGACAAATATATATATATATATATATATATATATATATATATATATATATATATTCAGTTTTGAATGGACCTCATTTTCGTCATCTCCTAGGTAGGATTGATAGACATTTGAAGAATTAATTACATTACAAAAGAGCCATACATAAATAAAACATATCAAATTACAGTGCATGAAACATAAACTCTTAAGGGAGATTCCATTAATCATTATTTATTTACACAATTATGCATTTAAAATTTTAAAAAAAGTCCGTCAAGCAGGGGCTGTGTAAACTAAGCAGATTTCCCATGTGAAGTTTTACTGTAGAGAAATCTGCATACTGGTAACACAACACCACCATGACAATAATACAAACGGTAATGAGAAATCTTTCAGTTAATTAAAATAAATTCCCCACTGAAAGGGCTTCTGTATTGTAAGAATAATTTATATTTTAATAACTCAAATTTTAGTAGTCCAAGAACTAAAGAAGGGGGAGGGGCGGATGAACAGAACATATTTGCATAAATCTCACAAAGTAAAGAAGGTAAGGTAAGGTTAGAAGGAGCTTCCACCTGACCCAACCGGTTACGAAAATGGCAGACCTAATCCGAACTATACCCGACCACATGTCTCACAGACTTCATAAAAATGCAAATATCTCTGTTAATATTCGAGATAGAGAAAATATGTATATAACAATATTTATAGTAAATTTAATTTGAAATAAGATTGGTTCTATATAATTTTTCGATCCGACGCATAATAACGGAGATATTTTGAATTTTTAAAAATCCCTCCTCTAAACCCCCCTCCCACTAGTCCGATTTCAACTATTAACGAACTTGATCTTCCTTTTTACATAAAACGATCAAATTCCAAGTTTGGTAACGATCAAACAAAAATTGCAACCGCTAGAGCGTTAACAGACAAATATATATATAATTTTGAACGGACCTCATTTTCGTCATCTCCTGGGTAGGATCGATGGTCATTTGAAGAAATGTTTCGAAACTCGCGTCATGAGTTTAACCTCAATAGCTGATTTCCCTTAAGGGAAATCTGCTAATATAATAACAGAATATAATTTTACCTTTTAATCTAAAGACAGGGGGCTCAAGTTAGCCACATGAGTTGTGCCAAGGCGTTAGTCTTAATCTCACTTGATAAACCTAGATTCGTGAGTTTGATTTTCACCTGGGCAATAGAAATTTATTTAGTGACGAAGTCATTAAATAAAATCCTAAGTCCGGCCCTAGATAGAAAAGTAGCGCAGAGTGGGCATTAATAAATAACTTTTGTTTTTTGTAATATAAAAAAGAATATTTCCTTAAATATAAAATTTCAGTATGTGTAAACATTAATTATACTAAAAATATCTCTATTAACAATCATTTCCCATTATTTTTTATTTATTTACTTTTTTTTTTACTCGAAGAATAAAAGTACAAGAATTAAATTGTAGACTAAATAACTTCTCATATGTTAAAGAGAAGTCTGAGCTTGTGTAGTTTAAGGCATAATTTTAATATTTATATATTAATATTGTCTCTTATTTTAATAATTAGTAAATTCATTTTTACTCAATAATAAATCTAGTTGTATAAAATAATTAATATACAAACTTGACATTTTAGCAGATTTCCCTTAAGGGAAATCAGCTATTGAGGTCGTACTCATGACGGAATTTTCGAAAAATTTCTTCAAATGTCCATCGATCCTACCCAGGAGATGACGAAAATGAGGTCCGTTCAAAACTATATATATATATATATATATATATATATATATATATATATATATATATATATATATATATATATTTGTCTGTTAACACTCTAGCAGTCGCAATTTTTGTTTAATCGTCACCAAACTTCATATTTAATCGTTTTATGTAAAAAGGAAGAACAAGTTCGTTAACGGCTGAAATCGGACCAGTGGGAGGGGGGGGTTTAGAGGGGGGGATTTTCAAAAATTCGAAATATCTCCGTTATTATGCATCGGATCGAAAAGTTGTATAGAACCTATCTTATTGAAAATTACATTTCCTATAAATATTGTCATATGCATTTATTCTCTATCTTGAATATTAACCGAGATATTTGCATTTGTAATCTGCATGTTCGGACTTTCCGCCGAGAGCTCTGGTGGCCATTTCCATAACTAAACGTGAATAGGTTTAGAGGTTATGTTAACTGTTTTTTGGGGCTAGAAACTTCTGGGTTATTACGCCCTAAATAATGTTTTAGGTTTAGAGGTTTCTTACTACTACAGTTGTTATTAGGCAGATTTCTCTATTGGAAAACTTCACGTGGGAAATCTGCTTAGTTTACGCAGCCCCTGCGTGACGGACTTTTATAATTAACAAAATACATCTAAGAATATCACTAAGATTATAAAGTATTATGATGAAGCCCTTGAATTGTACTATTTAACTATTACCCGCCTATTTTCGAACATGATCTATAATAGCCTCTTTTCTTCATATATAGATAAGTAATTAGCTCTTTTAGAACCATATTTAGCAACTTGTAATGTTTTACCTAGAACGAAATTGGGGGCTCAGATTAGCCATGCGAGTTAAAGCGTTGACCTTAATCTCACATGGTAAACCTAGGAGTGGCGAGTTCGATTCCCACCTGTATGTATGTATATATGTCTGTTGCCGCTCTAGCGGTCGCAAATTTGGTTTCTTCATTACCAAACTCCATTTTAATACGTTTTATGTGATAATAAAGATCAAGTTCGTTAATTGCTGAAATCAGACTGGGGGGGGGGTTAGAGGGGGAATTTCGAAAATTCAAAATATCTCTGTTATTATACGTCGGTTCCAAAAACTTGTATCAAACCATTCTTATTGCAAATTGAATGGTCTATAAATGTTTTTCTGTAGCATGCATATTAACCGAGATGTTTGGGTTTTATAGTTTTTGGCATTCAGTAAACCCCACTCCTACTTGTGCCATATTGACAATTAATTGTTATAACATGAACCACTTCACTCCAAGGTTAAATAACAAATATATTTCATTGAACTTTAGCTTTCTGAGATATATGTAACTCATTGTGATGATATCATCAATTAAGAATTTTGGTTCTTTAATTGAAAATGTTGATTTGATTTATACCATACACAATATTTAATCATTTCATTCAACAATAATGATCATATTTGTTATTGGCTGAAATCGGACATGGAATATTGGGGGTTTAGAGGGACAGGTATTATAAAATTCAAAATATCTCTATTATTATGAGTCGGTTGAGAAATGATATAGAACCAAACTAGTTAAACTACTGGTGTTCTACAATTGTTGTTCTATGCGTTTTTTTTGTAACGCAAGTATTAAGTGAAGTTATAGCACTTTCTTGTTTTCGGCCATCTGTAACTGCTTTTTACTCATCAGTTTTTTACATATAAATGCAGAATATGTACTAAGTTGAGTTCAGTAGTGTGTCATACCAGCACTTGGGAAATCTACTTAGTTTATGAAGCCCCTGCATGACAGACTTTTTTGAATACACATATAATCAAAAATTAAATAGTCTCAGTAGAAATAAATCAATTAAATATAAGGACTCGTATTTTCTGTTAAATACAAAAATAATAATTATATATATATATATATATATATATACTAGCTAAGATACACTTCACTCGGGAAATCATTAGAGATTGAGGGATGATGGCATTTTTTTGGCTAAGGCTTCAATGTGTACAACTACACTTCCCATTGTTTTCCTGTAATGGCCAGGTAGGAGACTTTAAAGCAGAATAGAAATCTTAGTTTTGAAAAATAAATGAAAAAAGATTAGGTCCTAGTCAATCCCTCTCCATTATTTGACATACCGTGAATAATTTAAATCATATCCATGGATAGCATTTATTATAATTAAATTATCTGTAATGTACATATTTTTGATCAGAAACCAATCCGAGATTGTGAGCTTTGTTATATACATAATAGTAAATTTGGGTAGTACACAATTCCATTATTTCACAGGGTTAATGAGTTAATACAATTAACTATGTTAGCCTCCCAACAACTTCTGTGCCCCTGCTTCATCATCAACATTGCTTACTTAAATTATTTATTTAAAATGTTAAAAAAAAACATATTTTCTAGTAATTTATATACCTGGTGTAAATAAATAGCGGTGATACTCTAAATGTAATTTCTATATCTAAAAATTAATTTTCTAAAATCGATGTGAGGGAAAAAGATTGTAGCCCTCCCTGCAAACTCAAATCATATTGAGTTTAAACGCATATTGTCTTTTGCTATAATGACATTACCAAGTAATGTTTAATAGTTATGGATAGTAGATAGTCATTTCAATAACGTCAACATATCAGTGGAAATAAGATAATATATACCAAAATTAAAGAGTTTGATACCGTACCACTTCCACTAACACACGTTTAGCAAGTTCATCATGATTTTGTTTAAATAATACATTATACAAATTAAATAATCAAAATGCTCTTATTGTTCAAATTTATATTGGAAATAAATAACAAAGTTATTTTCTAATTAAAATAAATAACAATTGAGAAAGGGAGGGGGCGGAGATTTATTACCTTTCTAATCCAAATCATAGTTAGAACTATCATATAAGTCTAAAAACATAACATGATTTGTTTTAATAAGTCTGTATTACAAACACTTTAATGAATATTAATAAAATTGTTGTCTCCCACTATGATTTTTAACGTATGTCTTGTTTAGTCTTGGCTACAAGACAAAAGTGTATATAACAAAAGTTACCCATATAGAACAAAATAAACAAAGTTTCTTATGTGTATCATTGTCGAAAGACGAATAGGAAATGAAATATTTCTGTTTTTTATTTCAGACTTCCCTTCTTATAACCCCCACTTCTGCTCGTTCCTAGGAATGTTGGTACAGCTTATAATCATGGAGAAGTTATTACTAATTCACATAACGAATTTTGTTTAGTTTGGTTAAGTCTTTTGTGCCCAATAAAATTTTCGACTCGCACTATAGTTTTTAGAGTATATTTCATTTATACTTCGGTATACGACAAAAGTTGCTTTAAAAAACACAGTAAACAACTTTTGTCTTGTGCATCTTTGTTGAAAAACTTCAAAATTAAGGCTACCTTTATAAACCCCATTCTTGTTCGTTCCTAAAAATATTTATATAGCTTCTAATCAAACAAGCAATAGCAAAATTATTGCAAATTTAATTGCCTATAAATGTTGTTATAAACATTTTCTCTATCATGAATATTAGCCAAGATATTTGATTTTTTAGTTTTCAGCCTTCAGTAAACTCCTACTCATGTCATATGAACAATAAGCTATTATAACATGAATTACTTTATTCTATGCTTAAATAACAAGTATTGGTCTCATTGAACTCCTACATTTAGAGATAAATGCACATATGTGACGCACGTGGGAAATCTGTTTAGTTAATGCAGCCCCTGCATGATGGACTTTTTCACAAACCCCCTATCACTGGTTCGATTTCTGTTATTCATGAACTTGATCTTTCTTTTTACATAAAATGATAAATATTGAGTTGGGTAACGATCAAATGGGCATATATATATATATATATATATATATATATATAAAATTGTAACCTCTGTCTGTACATTGATTTTTTCCTCGACATTTCACGATAACTTTTCGTTTCACATGTCATAGACACCATAACTGCATTTTGTTTCTTTGGTGTCTGTTTGTTTGTTTGTTTGTTACCTTTTCACGCATAAACGGCTGAACCGAATTTTATGAAACTTGGTATGTGTATTACTACTAACCCAACTTAGACTTTAGGCTATATTAATATTCTCTGAGACAAACAGGAGTGGGGGTTATAAGGGAGGCCTGAAATTAAAAATAGTGATATTTCGTTTCCTATTGGTTTTTTGGCAAATATGCATATAACAAAAGTTGTTTATTTTGTTACTTAGAGTAACTTTTGCTACATACACTTTTTTCGTATACCGAACTATAAAGGTGTTATACGCTAAAAATTATAGCGGGAGTCAACAATTTTATTTGGCACAAAGACTCAACCGAACTAAATAAAACTCGGTATGTGTATTAGCACTAACGCCTTCCTTATAATAAGCCATACAAACATTTCTAGGGACGGGCAGGAGTGGGGGTTATAAGGGACGCCTGAAATTATAAATAGTGATATTCCGTTTCCTATTGGTGTTTCGGCAAATATGCACATAACAAAAGTTGTTTATTTTGTTATTTAGAGAAACTTTTGTTATATTCACTATCGTTGAATACCGAATTATAAAGGCGTTATACGCTAAAAATTATAGCGGGTGTCAAGAATATTATTTGGCACAAAATACTCCACCGAACTCAATAAAACTCGGTATGTTTATTATCTCTGACACCTTAATTATCATAAGCCATACCAATATTTCTAGGGACGGGCAGGAGTGGGGGTTATAAGGGAGGCCTGAAATTAAAAATAGCGATATTTCTTTTTCTACTGGTTTTTCTGCAAATATGCACATGACAAAAGTTGTTTATTTTGTTATTTAAAGTAACTTTGGTTATATTCACTTTTGCTCTATAACATAAACGAGATATGTGTTAAAAACTAAAGCGGAAGCCAACAATTTTGTTGAGCACAAACAATTGAACCGAATTTAACAAAACTTGGTATGCGAATTAGCATTAATTCTTCCATGATTATAAGCTACATTAAAATGTTTAGGTTCAAACGGGTGTGGGGGTTATAAGACAGGCCTGAGATAAAAATTCGCAATTTTCATTTTCTATTTTTTTTTCGGCTAACGTGCACATAGCAAAAGTTGTTTACTTTTGTTATTTAAAGTAACTTTTGTTGTATTCACTTTTGCCGTAAATGAAGTTAATACGGCATATACGCTAAAACCATAATGGGAGTCATTAATTTTATTAAGTAGTGCTTATTTAAGTGTTTTTAATAAATGCATATTATTACAAAAGATGTTATGTTTTAGTCTTATATGATAGTTGCAAGTATGATTCGGATTAGTGAGCTTATAAATCTCTGTCGCCTCCTCATTTATTTATTTATTTTCCCTATAAATTTGTTATTTATTTCTAATAGAATATAAACTATAAGAGCATTTCTGGTATTTAATATATACTCGATATGAATGTTTAAAGTATTACTAGGTTGAAAGGGGGGCTCTCTTCCCCTCATCTAGCTTTTTGAACATAAATGAAATTATGTTTAGGGATCTATTATTTAGTTCCATAAGGGAGATAAATTATTAAAATAATATTCTGAATCAATATTCTAAGGAAAACAACGATGATAACGCTCCTGCGAGAGCGGAATTGGGCGGGAGGTAATTGAGTTTAGTTATTTCCTGTGGAATGCTGCCACGACGGGAAGTGATTTCCACTGAGGCTTACTAATACGAATATAATCTTATGTATAAAACTATATGTGCTTGGTTTGATTTTTGGCTGGAAATATGTTCATTATAGAAGATATTTAATTGTAATAAATGCTTCCCATGATTATGGTCTGAATTATTCAAAAACCGTGAGTCAAAAAGTCGTGAGGGATAAATTAGGAACCCATTTTCATATATTCTTCAAAACTAAAATTTCTATTCTATTAACCCTGAAAGTTACACTTTAGGATTGGCTGTTTTGAAAAAACAATACATCCTGGAGGGAAGTGCAATTGTACACATTGAAGTCTTGCTATAAAAATACAATCATTAGTCAGTCAGCAATGATTTCCCGGGCATCGCCGGGTACCTTAGCTAGTATATATATAAAATTGTAACCTCTGTCTTTACATTGATTTTTTTCTCGAAATTTCACGATAACTTTTCGTTTCACATGTCATAGACACCATAACTGCATTTTGTTTCTTTCGTGCCTGTTGGTTTGTTACCTTTTCACGCATAAACGGCTGAACCGAATTTTATGAAGCTTGGTATGTGTATTACTACTAACCCAACTTAGACTTTAGGCTATGTCAAAATTCTCTAAGACGAACAGGAGTGGTGGTTATAAGGGAGGGCTGAAATTAAAAATAGCTATATTTCGTTTCCTATTGGTTTTTCGGCAAATATGAACATAGCAAAAGTTGTTCAATTTGTTATTTAGAGTAACTTTTGTTATATACATTTTTTTTGTATACCGAATTATAAACGAGATATACGGTAAAACCTATAGCGGAAGAGAAGAAGTTTATTTGGCACAAAAGACTCAACCGAACTAAATAAATTTTGGTATGTGTATTAGCACTAACACCTTCATTATATTAAGCCATACCATCATTTCTAGGGACGGGCAGGAGTGGAGGTTGTAAGGGAGGCCTGAATTTAAAACTAGCGGTATTTCGTGATTGAACCGAACTTAACAAAACACGGATTGTCAATTAGCATTAATTCTTCCATGATTATAAGCTATATTAAAATGTTTAGGTTAGAACGGGAGTGGGGGTTATAAGGGAGGCCTGAAATAAATATTCGCGATATTTCATTGTCACGTGCAAACGTGCACATAACAAAAGTGGTTTACTTTGTTATTTAGAGAAACTTTTGTTTTATACATGTTTTCGGAAACAACGTATGAAGCAAGTAATTAGCGTAGAAATATTGATATACTCAACAATTCTTTCCAATATGAACTATCAGGTACCTCACCTGGAAAAATTAATTCAAATCTATGTAAATATTTTGTCCTTAATAATTCAAATCTATGCTTAATGCACAGGAGACGGGAAATATGACAATATGGAGGACAGTGAAGTATTTTCCTTGAATAGGTATTATTATTAACAAATCCACAGCAACAGCGGCTATAGACCCTAAACACTGGGGCCGATAAATGTCAAAAAGTTGGGCAAAGTAAAGCCTTGCTAATAAAATACCTTCACCATTCAGCCTCACATGAATTCCCGGGCAAAGCCGGGTATCTGAGCTAGTATATATATATATATATATATATATATATATATATATATATATATATATATATATATATATATATGTATATACACACATACTATCTACCCAGCTGCCCTATACCACATAGTAGGTACCCAGCGATGCCCGGGAAATCATTGTTGACTGACTAATAATGATGGTATTCTTATTGCAAGACCTCAATGTGTACAAATACACTTCCCTCCACGACGTAATGTTTTTCCGAAATAGTCAATCCTAAAGGGTAAATTTTGCGTATTAATAGAATAGAAATTTTAGTTATGAAGAATAAATGAAAATGTGTTCCTAATCTATCCCTCTACAGTTTTTGACTCTCCGTTTTTGAATAATTCAAACCAACATCATGAATAGCATTTATTATAATTAAATATCATCTATAATGAACATATTTTCTTTCATAAACCAATCCGAGCACATATAGTTAAGCATAGTTTAGCACGTAAGGTTATATTGGTAATAGTAGATCTCAGTGGAAATCACTTCCCGTAATGCCAGCATTTGACAGGAAATAAGTAAACTCAATTAATTTTATTAGCCTCCCGTCTATTTCCACTCTCGCATTAGAGTTCTCAATATTCTTCTCCTTAAATTATTGATTCAAAATATTATTGTAATAATTTATCTACCTGATGGAATTAAATAATAGTGTTACCCTAAAAATAATTTCATTTATATTCAAAAAGCTAGTCGAGGGGAAGAGATCGCACCCGTCCCTGCAACCTAAGTAATACTTTAAACAATCATATCGAGATAAACGCATATTGTCTTTTGTCATAATGGCATTGCCATTAACGTTTAATTGTTATGATTCATATTTGTTTTAATATCATGAAGATATCGAAAATAAGATAATATATTAAAAAAATCAAAGAGTTTGATTCCCTACTACTTCCGCTATTACTCCTTGAGGAAATTCAGCATGATTTTGTTTAAATAATACATTATACAAATTAAATAATGGAAAACCTCTTATAGATTGAATTTCTATTGGAAATAAATAAAGTTATTTTCTAGGGAAAATAAATAAATGAGGGGGGGGGGGTGGCAGAGATTTATAACTTCACTAATCCGAATCATATTTAGAACTAAATAATCGAAATAGATAAGACTTAAACAAAACATTATTTGTCATAAGATGCCTATATTAAAAACACTTAAATAAGTACTAATAAAATCGTCGACTCCCGCTATAGATTTAGCGTATATCCCGTATTTATTTCATTATACGACAAAAATAAAGTGAATGGAACAAAAGTTGCTCTAAATAACAAAGTAAAAAACTTTTGTCATGTGCACGTTTGCCGAAAAACATAGAAAATGAAATCTCGCAAATTTTTACTTCAGGCCTCACTTATAACTCCCACTCCCGTTCGAACCTAAAAATTTTAATATAGCTTATAATCGTAGAAGAATTAATGCTAATTCAAATACCGAGTTTTGTAAAATTCGGTTCAATCGTTTGTGTCCAATAAAATAGTTGGCTCCCGCTTTAGTTTTTGGTGAACATCTCGTTTATATTTTGCTATAAAACAAAAGTGAATATAACAAAAGTCACTCTAAATAACAAAATAAACAACTTTTGTTATATGCATATTTTCGGAAAAACCAATAGGAAACGAAAAATCCCTATTTTTAATTTCAGGCCTCCTTACAACCCCCACTCCTGCCCGTCCCTAGAAACGTTAGTATGGCTTGTTATAATGAAGGCGTTAGTGCTAATAAACATACCGTGTTTTATTTAGTTCGGTTGATTCTTTTGTGCCAAATAAAATTGTGGACTCCCGCTATAATTTTTAGCGTATAACTCATTTATACTTAGGTATACGAAAAAAAGTGTATATAACAAAAGTTACTCTAAATAACAAAATAAACAACTTTTGTTATGTGCATATTTACCGAAAAACCAATAGGAAACGAAATATCGCTATTTTTAATTTCAGGCCTCCCTTATAACCCCCACTCCTGTTTGTCTTAGAGAATATTAATATAGCCTAATGTCTAAGTTGGGCTAGTAGTAATATACATTCCAAGTTTCATAAAATTCGGTTCAGTCGTTTGTGCGTGAAAAGGTAACAAACAAACAAACACACACGAAAGAAACAAAATGCAGTTATGGTGTCTATGACATGTGAAACGAAAAGTTATCGTGAAATTTCGCGAAAAAAATCAATGTGCAGACAGAGGTTACAATTTTATATATATACGGTAGATATATACATATACATGCATATAATGTTTTGAACCGACCTCATTTTCGTCATTTTTTGGGTTGGGTCGATGGACATTTGAAGAAATGTTTGAAAATGGCGCCATGAGTACAATCCTTGAGGGAAATCTATTAATAAAAAAAAATTAGCCAGTGGCGTTTTAAAAGATTCCATTATAATTTTCAACGCCAGGACTATCAGTACTACCCTAATATTCATTCAAATTTCGAACACAAATGCCCCGACCTACATATCATGTTGATGTTGATAATTAACGCTTAAGGTAATTAATCCGCTTACAAACTGGATTTTTTTGGTTTGTTCATTATTTTTGCCAAGCCCGTACCAGCTTAAAAAAAATATAATCTGTGCTATTTATAACTTTAAGGAATAATTGGATTTAGGAAGTAAGTTGTTCTAAATGTGGATCATCTTAGGTTGAGTAACTAACTCATACTGCAAAGCTACAATAGGCACGATTCATGGACAAAATAAATGACTATTAATACTTTATAATTTGTATTTGCGAATATAAAGTTTGTAATCATCCGCGATTGCGTCATAATAAATTTTACATGTCCTCAGTACTCCTGTGTATGCATTAGTTATATCTAATGAAAATTTCTTGGCTGCATTTTGATGGTTACAGTCAATGCAGACAACTTCTCTGATCAGTTCTTCATTGATTTCTTCGTTTGTCCTTTCTTCTAGCATTTTTTTGAAGAAAACAGGTTTCCTGGTCAGAGTTGTTTCAACGGTACAATACATTGTGAAGTAACTTAGATTCATAGACGAATTCCTTGTGTAAATTTCTTCAGTGTTTCCACAAGTATCCTGCTTTAACGAATACTGCACATTTTCTTTAGAGGTTAGATTAAGTATACTCGTTACGTCTCTTTCTGACCTGATGTAAGATACATTTCCCTTTCTAATGAATTCCCTTAAAAATTTTAGTATTTCCAGTTCTTTTTGTAGCTTTGTTTTTAGGGGCTTTATCTTTGGTGGGACGACGAAGGACCTAGTATCTTTTAATTCGTAATATATTTTCGTACTAAAACAGCTGTCTTTTGCTCTTTTTACAGTCATGTTTAAATTACCATGGGGGCAAGAGAAGAACAGTTCTACGAGCTTAACCTCGAATGAGGCCCAAACATCCGAGTAATGTGAAAAGGCATCTACATTGCTTGTGAACTTCTTTAGGAACTGCACTAACTTCGGGTGCTTTATGTTTTTGTAGCAGCCATTGCAAAAACGGTTTGTCTCCAGCTTAAGTTCAGTCAAGACTGGCTCTAGGTTAGCGGCAAGAGAAGACCAGGCGCTGGGACTTTGGTAGTACCTCCATATCATTGCCATTAACATGGATAGGTCTAAGTCAAGACTTCGCCATGATTCCAGCTTCTTGAAAATGCCTTGGCTGACTGGTTTAGACTGTACCTCGAGGGCCTTCTTGCAGCGTTGCACGTGCTTCTTCGCCAAACTGCAGAAATCTATCAACGTCCACCAGAGGTGCAAGGACACGGCAACTCTGAAGGCGCTGCACCCATGTTGCAAAGAGACCGCCTCCTTGAGAGGAAGATATCCGAATATTTTAACCAGAAGTTCAGGAGGTAGATTCTGAAGGTAACGCTTTTCTTCACTTTCACTAACTCCGCCTCTAATAATTGAAATACTGGGGAACAAGCACATTTTTTTCCTGTTTTCCATGATTTAGAACCTAAAAATTTAACAGAATCAAAGAATTTAGAAATGTAATTAAATAAAAACTTTATGAACACATATGACAATTTTTTAATAGAAATAATACGTAAGGGACATAAATAATTTTCATTCCAAATGGACCTCTGATGAATCGTGGAACTACAGGGTACGGCAGTATAACTTCCTTTTTTCAAAAATTCATTAATCCAATTGTACGTGGTAGGGCAGAGGAAACGTATTTTTGTCACCATTTAATGACTGGGACATGGTTTGATAAAAATAAAAACAAGCGTTAAGTGGTCAATTTTTTAATGCAGTTTTGAAATATACATACTTTAATTAGGTTCCAAAAATAAGGTCTTGGAGATGACGTCTTTCTTGCTGGATACACATTTATGTACAGGGTAAAGCAGGGGAAACGCTTGTTTTTTGAACAGCAAGTACGGGGTAATGAGAGGATGTATTGACCTTTAATGAATGTTGGCAGACTGCGCATACAATGCAGTTTCAGTCGCTATGGAGCGCCGTGTTCGTTGTGGAGCAGTACTTTAGAAAAAATGAGTCACAGTTTGTGTCCAGCAAGGACTTCATCTCCAAGACATTATTTTTTGAATCTAATTAAAGGTTGTATATTTCAAAACTGCATTAAAAAATCTCATCACTTAATGCTTGTTTTTATTATTTTTATCAAACCGTGCCCCAGTCGTTCAATAGTGAAAAACGTGCGTTTCCTCTGCTCCACCCTGTATAAATAAAACAAAAAATATTTGTTATTTATAATATAGCTATATACATAAAGTTTTGTTTTAGTTAGTTTTGAAGATCAAATCAGGTAGATGACGTCCCCCATTCTCCATACACTGAGTAAACCGATTTCTGGCGTTTGTCATGACTCGTGCCAGTATAGCTGGCGTCATTTTGGAAATTTCTTCCTGGATGTTGGCCCTCAAATCTTGTTGGGTCCTTGGACGGTGTCAAATCACAAGGGTCAAATCGGGGGAGCGGGCTGGCCATTGAGTTGCCCTAATGGAGGTTGTTGTGGAAAGTGTTACTTTTGAACCACCATCGATGCTCTTGAAGAATGTGCCGTTGCACCGTCTTGTTGGAACCAAGTATCCTCTAAGATCAACCCCATCCGGTCGTGGGAAAATAATCCTGTAACATATTTACATACCGATCCGAATTCACTGTTTCTTCATTTCTTCTTCTTGTCACACTTACAGTTTGTCTGAACGTAGTGACCCACGTAATAATTGATTTCCGGTCCGTATCGGGGCAATGGGCTAAATTAAAGTTATTACGAAAGGCGCACTGGGTTAAAATCACTGACATTACCCTCGAAAAGTAGGCCTCAACGACAAACGCATACTCCTCACTAATCCAACGCATGATGGCGACTGAACTGTGAAGGGACAAAACTTTATTTTTCCGCCTCTTGAACGACACCAACCAACTGCATGGCACGCATTTCAAAAAAGGAAGCTATGCTGTCGTACCTTGTAAAGGCATCAACCTCATTCTGAATCTTTGGATCAATTGGCCGAAAGACGAGAGACTCCAATATTTTCACCAATGTCTTATGTTCACCCATTATGAAGGTTGCAAATTTCGCAGACGTGAACATGGAGTGCATCTTTCTTTATCACGACTATCTCAGCTCAGCATCGGTGAGCATTCTGTAGTTCCAGAACACGTTCTTCTGCCCAGGCTCGGCACCCAGGCCGTAGCTCCAGACATCGGCACTCATGAACTCGTGACGTGGCTCATGCAATCGTAGTGGGGAATTTTACACATCACTCACTTGTAATGTACCGATACTGGTTAGGTTATACATGGTTGTGCAGAGGAAACGCATGTTTTTCAATATTGAATTACTGGGATACAATGGGTTGAAAATAATAAAAACAAGTATTAAATGATAGGTTTTTTAATGCAGTTTTTGAAATTACATACCATATTTAGGTTCGGAAAATAATGTCTTGAACTTGAGATCATCATGTAAGATGCGGTGAAGCGAACGACGTGACATACCCAGTGCTACAGCATGTCGTGTAGTCGATCGTCTAGGACTAGTAACAACTGCCGTTCTGACTCTGTCAACATTTTCCGGAGTACGAACTGAACGGGGAAGACCAGGTGGTTTCTTTTTCATCACAGAACCAGTACTTCTGAACGCTGCAACCCATCGGAGTACGGTATTTCGATCAGGCACTGCACCTCGACGTCCAACTCTAAAATATTGACGGAAAAGACGTTGCACTGTGACTACAGAGTCATTGTTTCTGAAAAACTGCTCTACAACGAACACACGATGTTGTACGCTCCATAGCGACTGAAACGGCATTGTTGTAGCCGTCTACCAACATTTGTTCAAGGTCAATGCCCCCTCCCGTTGCCGCGTACTAGCAGTTCGAAAAACATGCGTTTCCTCTGCACAACCCTGTATAAATATCATAACTATACCCACTGAATGTCCAAAATATGGTTTGACTCTGCACAGGCTTGAATTTTATGGCGTTGCTCTGTATAAAACTGTAATAGCTTTATCAAAAGCGGGTTCTTGAATTGTTTCGACGGTACCATACTCTTTAAAGTAATATTCATGGAGGAATTGCTGGTGTGAATCTCTTAAGTGTTTCCGCATTTATCCTGCTTGAATGTATAAAGCACATTTTCTTGAGAGTTTTGATGTCCTTATCCATAGAAATAATACAAAGGGTCACAAATAACAGTTCCTCCTAATGGACCATCCATAAATGTAGAATCAGGGGCTGCGTTAACTAAGCATATTTTCCACTAGCGTCACATATATGCATTTATCTCATGACGTAAAAGTTCAATTAAAACAATATTTGTTATTTAGGTTCAAATAAAGTGCTTCACAATATAACCGCTTATTGTTGCTATGTCATGAGTAGGAGTAGGGGTTTACTGAAGGCCGAAAACTAAAAAAAACGCAAATATCTCAGTTAATATTAAAGATAATGAAAACAATGTGTATCACAACATTTATAGAACATTACATTTGCAATAAGATTGGTTCTATACAATTTTTCGATCCGACGCTTAATAAAGGCGATATTAAGAACTTTCGAAATTCCTCTCCTTTCCCACGCAAAGGTTTACAATAGATGCAAACATAAGGTTAAATATACATACTGGTAACACAACACCACCATGAATATTAATTGAATAAATACAAACGGTAATAAGAAACCTCCCTACGGGAAGCGTCTGAAATGTAAATAAATAGGTCTGCCAACATAACACCTGAAAGAAAAACAATTACTGAAATATATCAGAATATGACATATTAATTTTATTGAAAACGATATACTATATCTAGTACTGTAATTTATAATGAATAAGAATAATTTTTGTCAATCAATCAAATTTTAGTAGTCCAAGACCTTAAAACGGGGGGAGAGGTAGGGGGTCACCAGAATATATTTGCATGTATCTCGTATAATAAAGGTCTCTTGAAACAGTATTTGGAATTTAAGCTTCCAGTAATGTGGTTTATTAAATAGCAGAGTATTGTTTACGTAACATGAGTAGAAGTAGGGGTTTGCTGAAGGCTGAAATCTGAAAAATGCAAATATATCAATTAATGCTCGGGATAGAGAATACGTGTAAATGTACATAACAATATTTATATTACATTTTACTTGCAATATAATTGGTTATTTACAATTTTTCAATCCGACGTATAATAACGGAGATTAATACTATTAAGGTCTTCGGGTCTTGACCGTGTCTTCATATTGGTTGCCAACGTTTCGCTAGACATGCTGCTAGCTTCCTCAGGGCTATCTCTGAGACTGAAGAGTTGTTAGTTCATCTCTGGTATATATTTGAGTCTTATCCGGTTTCCTTGGGCGGAGTCTTCCCTTCCAGGTGTCTACGGATACCTGGTCCGGTGGTCGTTCATCGCCTATACCGTCGTTTTCGTTTCTTTTTGGAGGTCTCTGTGGAATTACCGGCTTCCAGAGTTTGCTGAGTCTGTATCCATCCTCTCTATTGAAGTTGTTAGGGCATTTCGCTATTTCTATAGCTTCTCGAACCAGTCTTTCTTGGTAACGGTCAACCTTTGCCAGTACCTTGACTTCATCGAATTTAATGTTGTGTTTGGTTTCCCAGAAATGTTCCGCTATGGCTGATTCTTCTGTCCGAAACTTTTTTAAACTCTTGATGTGCTCGGCGACCCTGGTGTTTATCAATCTGCCGGTCTGGCCAATGTATTCTGAGCCGCAGGAACATGGTATGCTGTATATCCCCGGGATTTTTGTGTGGAGTTTATCTTTACAGCTGGGTAATATCTGAGCTATTTTCCTGTCAGTGCCAAATGCTGTTTCTATGCCTTGCTTCTTGAGTATCCTAGAGATCTTCTCGGTCGTACCTTTAACAAAAGGTATTACGGCTGTTTTCCGGATTTCCTCTTCATTTGTTCTTGTCTTCTTTTCTTTTTTCTTTTTGAATTGATTTCTGATTTCCTCTTTTCCGTAGCCATTCTTTAGCAGAGCAGTCATCAAGTGTCGTTTTTCCTTTGGGAGGTTCTGTGGCTCTGAAATTCTCTCAGCTCTAGCGACCAATGTACGAATTATCCCATTCTTCTGTGCTGGATGGTGATGAGATCCAGCGTGTAGGTATCTGTTGGTATGTGTTGGTTTTCTGTAAACCGCATGCCCCAGCTGTCCGTTTGGTTTCCTTTCCACCAGAACATCCAGAAATGGAATCTTCCTCTCACGTTCGATCTCCATCGTGAACTCAATGTTGGGGTGTATTGAATTAAGATGCCGCAGAAATTCTTCTAAAGTCTTCTCTCCATGTGGCCATATGACGAACGTGTCATCCACATATCTAATCCATTTTTTCGGTTTTAGTCTTGCCGTTTCAAGTGCCTTCTTTTCAAATTTCTCCATGTAAGCATCGGCTGCATTTGGACTTAATGGCGACCCCATGCTGGCTCCATCCATTTGTTGGTAGAAATTGCCGTTGAACAAGAAATATGCTGATTGCAGGCAGATTTTGGCTAGCTGGGCTTCTTCTTCCGTTAAGAATTCTTTCATGATGTTTAACGTTTCTTGAATTGGAATTCTCGTAAACAGTGACTTAACGTCAAAACTGACGAGACGATCGTTTTCATCGATCATAATATCTTTGATTTTCCTCACGAAATCTGATGAATCCTTGATGTGGTGCGGGGTCAGGCCAATACTTGGTTGTATTTTCTTCGAAATATACTTTGAGATTCCGTAACATGCAGACCCAATCGAATTAACTATTGGCCTCATAGGAATATCCTCCTTGTGTATCTTGGGTAATCCGTAAAGTCTGGGTGGAACTGGGTCGGACTTGATTAAACGGTTGTATTCTTCTTTCTTGATCGTAGAAGTGGCTTTCACTGCCTTGTTTATTTCATTCTTAATTCTATTTGTTGGGTCATGTTGAAGTTTTTTGTACGTTCCATCCTCAAGTAATTTTTGCATCTTTTCAATGTACTCTTCTCTCTTCATAACCACGGTTGCATTTCCTTTGTCGGCTGGCAGAACTAGTACGTCGTCTTGTTGTTTTATTTCCTTCAATGCATGGAGTTCCTCTTTTGTAAGATTGCGTTTAGGTGGTTTGGCTTGGCGTAGTATGCGTGACACCTCTCCGCGAATCTCTTCGGCTTTCTCTTCTTCCAGATGGCGTATGGCACATTCGATGCCCACAATTATTTTATCGTAGGGGATTTTTCCAGGAGCGACTGCAAAGTTGGAACCTTTGGAAAGTACTTTGATCCATTCCTTCTTTAGGGGTTCTTCTGTAAGGTTTATGACGATGTTTTCCAAATTCTCCGGGGGGTTAGCCGGTTTTGGTTGTTGTGTTGTCTGCAACTTTTGAAATTTATGTTTTTGTGAGTCTTCCGCCTTGAGGATATGTTTTACCTTTAATGGAAATTCATTTGATTTCGCGCCAATTGCGGAATTCAATGCAGTGGATTGATTAGGTCAACGGACTTGGAAATGGATCAAGTGCTTCACCCAAGGTCTTAGAAAGGATGTATATCCTCGAACAAGGCTTCTGACTCTCCTAACAGAAATCGGATCAACCTTAGATCATACGAAAGTCCTTCGTTTCTGACACATTGAATGTATTATCTCTAGTACGTTAGTCATATCTAGGGTGTCTTGGAATAGAGGTGTGTATCAGACAATTTTTATATTTTACAGAAGCAAAAATCAAACTGATTTAAAAACATTTTCAGATAGCATGTTGTTTTCATATTCTGTTCTCAACTCGAGATTCTTTTTGGGTAACAATTTGAAAACAAAATCTGATGTGGCAGCACATGACTTCCTTGTACTCTTATTAAATTAAATATAAATTAAATAAACAAAATATTTGGTCAAATTTCATTTGAAGGTAATATACATCTCCGTTCCTATGCATCGGATCAAAACAAGTATTTGACATAATTTATAAATCTTTTTAAAATATAGGAATCCGGTTTTAAACAAATCTTTAATAACAATAGAGAAATTGTTAAGTTTTTATTTTCACTCTCGTTTGAACTCCTCTTGCCCTCACTAAATCGATTTCGTTCAAAAGTGTAGGTGCACAATTAGACGTTGACAATCACTAATCGAAATTTCAAAATTCTAATTTTAAATATTTTAGCAGATTTTCCATAAGGGATATCCCAAAATGTTATAGAACTAATCTTATTAAGCTATTGATGCTCTACAATAGTTGTTCTAAACATTTTGGAATTTCCAATGGATTGCCCTACTTTTTAAGGTGGATTCTTGTAGAAACTCAAATTCTTCTGAGCTTGCTGAAGGCCAAAAACTAAAAAATCCAAAAATCTCGGGGAATATTTCGAATTTTCGTAGTTCCTCACTTCTCTACTCCCCTCCCTCCATTCTGATTTCAGCCGTTAACGAACTTGATCTTTCTTTTTACATAAAACGCTTATGTATGGAGTTTGGTAGCGATAAAACAATAATTGCGATCGCTAGAGCGGTAAAAGACAAATATATAGATAGACTAGCTCAGATACCCGGCTTCGCATGGGAATTCATTTGAGGCTGAATGGCGATGGTTTATTTTTGGCAAGGCTTTACTTTGCACAATAATTTGACATTTACCCGTCCCAGTGTTTAGGGTTAACACCCGTCGATTCTGTGGATTTGTTAATAATAAAATTAATTTTTTATGTAAGACTTCACTGTCCAGCATATTGTCATATTTCCCGTTTCCTGTGCATTATGCATAGATTTAAATTATTTAGGAGAAAATATTGACATACATATCTGGTAGTTCATATTGAAAAGAAGTGTTGAGCAAATTTCTCTAAATAACAAAATAAACAACTTTTGTTATGTGCATATTTGCCGAAACCCCAATAGGAAATCATTATTATTAATTTCAGGCCTCCCTTATAACCCCCACTCCTGCCCGTCCCTAGAAATGTTAGTATGGCTTATTATAAGGAAGGCGTTAGTGCTAATGCACATACCGAGTTTTATTTATTTCGGTTGGGTCTTTTGTCCCAAATAAAATTGTTCACTTCCGCTATAGGTTTTAGCGTATATCTCGTTTATAATTCGGTATACGACAAAAGTTAATATGATAAAAGTTACTCCAAATAACAAAATAAACAACTTTTGTTAAGTGCATATTTGCTGAAAAAGCAATAGGAAACGAAATATCGCTATTTTTAATTTCAGGCCTTCCTTATAACCCCCACTCCTGCCCGTCCCTAGAAATAATGGTACAGCTTATTATCATGAAGGAGTTAGTGTTAATTCACATACGGAATTTTATTTAATTCGGTTGGGTCGTTTGTCCCAAATAAAATTGTTCACTTCCGCTAAAGGTTTTAGCGTATATCTCGTTTATAATTCGGTATACGAAAAAAAGGTATATAACAAAAGTTACTCTAAATAAAAAAATAAACAACTTTTGTTATGTGCGTAATTGCCGAAAAACCAATAGGAAACAAAATATCGCTATTTTTAATTTCAGGCCTCCCTTATAACCCCCACTCCTGTTCGTCTCAGAGAAAATTAATGTAGCCTAAAGTCTAAGTTGGATTAGTAGTAATATACATACCAAGTTTCATAAAATTCGGTTCAGCCGTTTATGCGTGAAAAGGTAACAAACAAACAAACAAAATGAAGGGTTTGGGAAAATGATTAAACAGATGACTTTGGATAAAAACTTCTATTTGAAAAAAAAACAGCTACAACTCAAGATAACATGTTGTGGTAGATAGATTACAAAAATCCCCGCCAGAGTGCTCTCTGTTCCCAGCTGTTTTCCCAGGACCCGGTACATTTGATTGGAAATATTGATCACAAAATAACCAACACTTCCCCTTGAGCGATATTTCCAAAAACAATACAATTTACTTTGTAAAACAATACAATTTACTTTATAAGTCCAAAACACTTGAAAAAATATTCATGTTTTCCCCTACTTAAAGGTTTCGTCAAAATATCAGAGAGCATTTCTTCAGTGGGCATATGCTCCAGCACAATATTTTTATTGTTGGCATGTGTTCTCAAAAAATGATGTCTAACATCTATATGTTTAGACCTTTGACTCGTAACTGAATTTCTTGCTAGATGAATTGCACCCATATTATCACAAAAAATCTTTGTTGGAAAGTTGTAACAATTTGGCTCAATTTCATTCATTAAAACTTTTAACCATAAAGCTTCCTGAACCGTAAATGACAATGCAATATACTCACTTTCAACAGTTGAAAGTGAGACTGTACTCTGTTTCTTAGTACTCCAAGAAATTAAACCATTCATAAATTTAAAACAACTTCCAGTTATTGAATGTCTGTCATTAACTTGATTTGCCCAATCCGCATCACTATAACATTCCAATTCTTGATTTCCATGTTTAGAAAATTCCAATTTACAATTTTGAGTCCCTCTCAAATACCTAAAAATCCTTTTAACTTTAATCCAATGACTCTTTTTAGGTTTTTTACAAAATCTACTCACATGATTGACTGCAAAACATATGTCGGGCCTCGAAATTTGGCAAAGATAAAGTAAACTTCCTACCGCCTCCAGGTATGGCACAGATGCAGAGCAGTCCTCATCATCCTCGGGGTCCTTCTGTCCGTGTTCCATCGGAGTAGACACAGGCTTCGCTTCAGCCATGTTGAAGCGCTGTAGGATTTTCTCAGTATAGGCAGATTGGTCAATCCACAGTTTCCCAGTGGCTTCGTCTCTTGTAAGGTTCATGCCAAGGCAGTTCTTCGCCTCACCCTAGTCAGTCATACCATACTTTGTTTGAAGTTCTCTCTTCAACTTGGTTTTCAATTCCTCTTTATTAGTAAAAATCAACAAATCGTCGACATATACTGCTACAACAATATAGTCGCTATCAACACTCCTGTAGTAGATGCAGGGGTCGGCCTCTGACTGTGTGAGTGACAGCTCTGTCAAGGATTGATGAAGAGTTTGATTCCAACACCTTCCACTCTGTTTTAGTCCATACATGGACTTCTTTAGTCGCCAAACAAGATTCTTGTGCTGCTCTGCTGCTTCTGGAGGTGTAACATAAATCTCCTCCTCCAAATCACCGTGTAGATATGCGGTTTTAACGTCCATGTGAAAGACCTTCAAATTTTTCTTCACAGCAAGCGCGAACAAATATCTTAGTGATGTGTACTTGAGAACGGGGGAGAAAGTTTCTTCGTAGTCTATGCCAGCACGCTGAGCACACCCCTTCACCACTAATCGAGCTTTGAATTTAGGGTTTTCGCTATCTGGATTTTTCACTTTGAATACCCATTTGGCTTGTAAGGGTTTCTTCCCTGTAGGTAACTTTACCCAGTCATATGTCTTGTTTTTCTTAAACGAATTCAGTTCGTCTTCCATCGCCAATCTCCATTGCTTGGAGTACGGACCTTTGAGCGCCTCATCTGCGGTCAATGGTTCTTCAATGGGGTTCAGTGCAGCTAGATATGTGACGAAATCACTCATATCTTCTGGTTTCGGCACACGACTGGATCGTCGAACCTGAGGTGAGTTCTCCTCCTGGATATCTGGCTCGCTAGAGACAGATCCTGGCACTGAATCATCAGAATCAGTCTGATGGTCGTATCCTGATTCCGTATTCTCATCAGAAACGTCCTCTTGTGAATTGGTTGTATCCTGGAGAGCAGGCGGCTCATCCACATCTAAAAATACTGACGTAGTAGGCAGCTGTCGAGGCTTATGTCTTTCTTGGTTTGAAGTTTCAAGAAAAACAACATCTCGACTCATAGTAACCTTCTTCGTTTCAGGATCAATTAATCGATACCCTTTGATTTCCTCTGAGTATCCGACAAAAATGTATTTTGCCGATTTAGGATCCCATTTTTTTCTGGATTTCCTTGGGAACCTGTGCCATAGCCGGACATCCAAAAATCCTCAAGTGAGACATATCAGGCCTCTTACCATACCACGCTTCACATGGAGCCTTTGTCGGTGCGCGATTGTTGAGGTAAACGGCTGTAGAAACAGCTTCTGCCCAATAGCTTTTGGGCAAACCAGCATCCTGTAACATAGTGCGAGCCTTCTCCACAATGGATCTGTTGGCTCGTTCAGCCACTCCGTTACTCTGTGGCGAGTACCTAACGGTCAGTTGATGCCTGATTCCTGCAGAAATAAGTCCAGCTTTGAACTTTGAGTTGACGAACTCAGTCCCATTGTCAGACCTCACACACTTGATTTTCTTCCCTGTCTGAGTTTCAACCAGAGCCCGAAATTCAGCAAAAATATCACTCACTTTGTTCTTTTCTGAAAGAAAATACACGAATGTGTAACGAGAGAAGTCGTCAATTAAGGTGAAAAAATATTTACTTCCACCTATGGATAAATTTTCCATGGGTCCACATAAATCCATATGTAGAACTTCCAAGATCTCCTTTGCTCGGCTCTTACTGGCTCTGAAGGGTAGTCGAGCATGCTTCCCTAATAAGCAGACTTCACATGGATCATCATTAGGTGTTATTTTATCAATACCTGTACACATGTCTTGAAGTAGGTTCATCCCCTTCCTGGAAAGATGTCCTAAACGTCGATGCATTAGGGAACCTGCATCTTCAGCGAAATAGGTAGGTAATATTCTGTCCTTCATGGTATCAAGCTTGTAGATCCCATTCTTCCTTTTAGCTGTGGCTAATACTTCACCATTAGGGTCAATGACCTTTCCCATTTCTTTGGTGAATATGACCGAATGTCCCTTATCAGTAATTTTGCTGACTGATAATAGGTTAGCACCTATACCTGGCACGTAATGTACATCATGCGCTACAACGCTATCAGCCTGTCCATTAACTATCAGTGAAATGTTGGTTGTACCAACAGCCTGAGCAGATAAATTTACATTATTTATTGTCGAAATTTTTAAATCTGAATCACCAGATACATTGTCTAGTATATCTATGTCATTGACTAGGTGAGAACTGCAACCCGAGTCAAGAAAAAAATCTACACTGTTGCTAGTGTCATTAGGTCTAGACATGTAAGCAAAAAATGCTTTACCTTTGGGTTTTCCTTGATTTGAATTTTCAGTAGAATCTTGTTTCTTACGATCTTGGGTCTCCAGACAAACAAACAGACACCAAAGAAACAAAATGCAGTTATGGTGTCTATGCCATGTGAAACGAAAAGTTATCCTGAAATTTCGCGAAAAAAATCAATGTACAGACAGAGGTTACAATTTTATATATATATATAGTAGATATATATATATATACAGGGTGTCCCAAGTTCCCGTGCCAGCCCCCTTAAAATCTCCAATGACTTTAATACAAAGCTGGTGTGACATAATTGGGGCCCCTGAAGAATGCTTTCAGCCAATTCAACCTCCTAACCTTCTCCAGCACTTCTCCAGCGGTGTGTGTGTCTGTGTATAAATTGATAGCTATTGCTAAAACATTGTTTCAGGCCTATCCCCATTTCTTATTATTTTATTCCCATTCTTCTGGAATGGCTTTAACTCGCATGACTAACCTGAGCCCAAGAAATTGCTCTTAACAATTATAAGTTCAGTACGTATGAAATACTTGTATTTCTCTTGAGCACTTAGTCATTGAAAGGTCTAGATTGAGATAAATACTTTCATTATTTTTGTAAATGAAGTACCAATTCCACTTAAATAATTTGAATTTTGAATTAAAATACTCACATGTTAATCAATCAAAATAATCTGACGAGTTGTAGATAAAATATTTGAATATTGATTTTGAAATGTTTCATCACACTTTTATTCTTCCTTGCTCAACGTAAGGGAGAATTGTAATGGCGAAAAGTCTTTGTTTTTCGATTTTAATGAAATAATTTATTTCGATTCTTCCTGTAGTTTCGCCGTACTTATAGCATAACTCACCGCTAGTCTTCAACCACCTACGACACGATTTTCGAAAATCTTCTTCAAATGTCCATCGATCCTACCTAGAGATGATCAAAATGAGGTCCGTTCGAAATAATATATATATATATATATATATATATATATATATATATATATAAAAAAGTGTGTGTGTGTGTCTGTTACCGCTCCAGAGGTGGTAATTTTGGTTAATCGTTATAAAATTTTGAAAATTCTTAATATCTTCTTTATTATGCACCGGACCGAAAATTTTTAAAATTTTACAATTTTGCAAATGTAATGTTCTACCGATGTTGTTATGCACGTTTTTCCGTGTCTTGATTTATAACTGAGATATTTGTATTTTATAGTATGGAGCCTTCAGTAACCCCCCCCCCTCCCTCCTACCCATGTGATATTAATATTAAGCTGTTCTATTATGAATGATCAGCTTAGTTAACGCAACGCAAGCCCTGCGAGACGAACTTTTTTTCTCTCTGTCGAATTTTTCACTTACACTTTACCAGTAAGGCAAGACTGTCAGTATACTAAAGTGGTAGTTTACACACTAATGCCAAATAATGCCTATGCAGACCCCTCCAATGGCAGGGCTTAAATTGGAAATTTTGCTTCGATATTGAGTTATTCTTCCTAATGCCTTAGAGATTCGTTAGTGCAGAAACCAGAAAGGAAAACCACAACTTGTCCTTGTAAACCCTTCCCTATATTCTAGGATTCCCCAGGGGCTTCCCTGTTCAGGGAAACAACAATAAGCTTTGGGCTTTAGTCACAACAAACAAACATCTGATAGTTGTTATCTTTTATGACTCACTTTCTTTCTATCCCAAAACACGTCTCTACAACCGCTGAACGATTGTTTTATGTACTAGCTCAGGTACCCGGCTTCGAATGAATAATGATTGTATTTTTTTTTGGCATTAGAATGCACAATATTTTTAGACTTCCCGTAACAAGTCTTTAAGTCTAGATTTTTTAGCCTCAAAGTATAAAAAAAAGGATAAAGAAAAAATTAGTTCCTAAACAATCTTCGTCTCCATTGTTCAAAATACTGTTCACAATATAAATCATAAATATGGACATCATTTTTATTATAAACTTTGTAAGAGTACAAATTTATTTTCCCAAAAGCGCCCCCTAGCACTACTATTGTATCAATTTTACGTATTCAATTACCATTGTTAAAAATAATGTAATAAAAACCTAAAAAAGAAACTTTGTATTCGGAGTAGTTCTTACTCATACTCTATTATGTGTAACATATCGGAGCAATGTTAATAATTACCAGACATATGGGTGCACCTCCCTAGCACTTTCAACCCTCTTTCACATTGATTTGTTTGAATAAACACGCTATTTAATGTTTAGCTATAGTTTAAAGCAAATATCACCATTACTTTCTATTATTAAGCATTGTTCCATCTTCAATGAAACAGACGAAAACCATACGTTTTCTACCTTCAAGAGGCCCCCTCATGGTGCTGCCATCTATATGTCAGTCCTGGGAACTAGCCAGCTCCAGCTGATAGCAGAGAACAAAAAGCAGTAGAAGAAAAAAAGAGACAGCAGTCAGTCTACTTCTTCTTTAGAGTGCACACTCGTCCATAAAAGCAGTATTTTATTTATTGTTAATATGCCTCAAAACCATGGCTAATTAACCAGCTTTCAAGCCAAGGCTTGTGGCAGGGGAGAAGATATGGATGGAGAGAGAGAAAAATGGAAGAAATAAGGAGGAAAAGGGAATGAATAACCAGCAGAAACTTATCATATATCTTCAGCATCATCACCATTCAATATTGTAACCTGTAATCTATATCTATATATATATATATATAAAATTGTAACCTCTGTCTGTACATTGATTTTTTTCGCGAAATTTCAGGATAACTTTTCGTTTCACATGTCATAGACACCATAACTGCATTTTGTTTCTTTGGTGTCTGTTTGTTTGTTTGTTTGTTTATTTGTTTGTTACCTTTTCACGCATAAACGGCTGAACCGAATTTTATGAAACTTGGTATGTGTATTACTACTAGCCCAACTTAGACTTTAGGCTATATTAATATTCTCTAAGACAAACAGGAGTGGGGGTTATAAGGGAGGCCTGAAATTAAAAATAGCGATATTTCGTTTCCTATTGCTTTTTCAGCAAATATGCCCATAACAAAAGTTGTTTATTTTGTAATTTAGAGTAACTTTTATTATATGCACTTTTGCCGTATACGGAAGTATAAATACGCTAACAACTATAGCGGGAGTCAACAATTTATTAGGCACAAAAGACTAAACCGAACTAAACCAAACTCAGTATGTGAATTAGTACTAACGCCTCCCTTATAATAAGCAATACTAACATTTCTAGGGACGGGCAGGAGTGGGGGTTATATGGGAGGCCTGAAATTAAAAACTGCGATATTTCGTTTCCTATTGCTTATTCAGCAAATATGCCCATAAAGAAAGTTGTTTATTTTGTTATTGACAGTAACTTTTGTTATATACACTTTTGCCGTATACGGAAGTATAAATGAGTTATACGCTAAAAACTATAGCGGGAGTCCACAATTTTATTTGGCACAAAAGACTCAACCGAACTAAACCAAACTCGGTATGTGAATTTGCACTAACGCCTTCCTTATAATGAGCCATACTAACATTTTTAGGGACGGGCAGGAGTGGGGGTTATAAGGAAGGCCTGAATTTAAAAATAGCGGTATTTCGTTTCTTATTGCATTTTCGGCAAATATGAACATAACAAAAGTTGTTTATTTTGTTATTTAGAGTAACTTTTGTCATATTCATTTTCGTCATTCAACAAAGTATAAACGAGATATACACTATAAACTAAAGCGGGAGTCAACAATTTCATTGAGCGCTAACGAGTAAACCGAACTTACAAAAACTCGGTATGTCAATTAGCATTAATTCTTCCATGATTATAAGCTATATTAAAATTTTTAGGTTTGAACGGGAGTGGGGGTTATAAGGGAGGCCTGAAATAAAAATTCGCGATATTTCATTGTCTATTTGTCTACGGGAAATATGACAATTTGGAGGACAGTGAAGACTTACATAAAAAATTAATTTTATTATTAACAAATGCCAACAACGGGAATTAACCCTAAACACTGGGACGGGTAAATGTCAAAATATTGTGCAAATTAATGCCTTGCCAAAAAAATACCATCACCATTTAGCCTCAAATGAATTCCCGGGCGAAGCCGGGTATCTGAGCTAGTATATATATAAAATTGTAACCTCTGTCTGTACATTGATTTTTTTCACGAAACTTCACGATAACTTTTCATTTCACATGTCATAGACACCATAACTGCATTTTGTTTCTTTGGTGTCTGTTTGTTTGTTTATTTGTTTGTTTGTTTGTTACCTTTTCACGCATAAACGGCTGAACCGAATTTTATGAAACTTGGTATGTATATTACTACTAATCCAACTTAGACTTTAGGCTACATTAATTTTCTCTGAGACGAACAGGAGTGGGGGTTATAAGGGAGGCCTGAAATTAAAAATAGCGATATTTTGTTTCCTATTGGTTTTTCGGCAATTACGCACATAACAAAAGTTGTTTATTTTGTTATTTAGAGTAACTTTTGTTATACACACTTTTGTCGTTTACCGAAGTTTAAATGCGTTATACACTAAAAATTATAGCGGGAGTCAACAATATTATTTGCCAAAAAAGACTCAACCGAACTAAATAAAACTCGGTATGTGTATTAGCAGTGAGGACTTCCTTATAATAAGCCATACTAACATTTCTAGGGACGGGCAGGAGTGGGGGTTATAAGGGAGGCCTGAAATTAATAATAATGATTTCCTATTAGGGTTTCGGCAAATATGCACATAACAAAAGTTGTTTATTTTGTTATTTAGAGAAATTTGCTCAACACTTCTTTTCAATATGAACTACCAGATATGTATGTCAATATTTTCTCCTAAATAATTTAAATCTATGCATAATGCACAGGAAACGGGAAATATGACAATATGCTGGACAGTGAAGTCTTAATAAAAAATTAATTTTATTTAACGTATAACTCATTTTTACTTCGGTATACGACAAAAATGCATATAGAGAAGTTACTCTAAGTAACAAAATATTCAACTTTTGTCATGTGCATATGAAGTTCGAATAACACTAATGGCCGTTTTTGTTATTGGTTGCAGTCGGACCTGAAATAGTGGGGGTTTAGAGGGGGGGGGGGCGGATCGACAATTCAAAATATATTCGTTGTTATGAGTCGGATATGAAAATATTACAGAACCGATCTTGATAAACTATTAACGTTCTACAATTGTTGTTCTACGCTTTTTTTCGCAACCCAAGCGTTAAGCAAGTTATTTTTACTCTTTTGCTTTTCTGCCTTACATAATCCCCCCCCCCCCCTCACTCTCTTCTACTCATCGGGTTTTTGTATATAAATAGAGAATATGTGGTGAGATGAGATCATTGCTATGCCAGCACGTGGGAAATCTGCTTAGTTTACGCAGCACCTGCGTGACGGACTTATACATTTTAGATCAGCGAGTTATTCCTTCACGCGAGAAAACTGCTTCCAGACGCAGAACTTCTGTATGGATTTTTTTTGCTTGAGCTTATCTCCTGCTGGAACATTAACACATAACCACATTTTGCTATCAATATCTTCTTGCCATTATGCAATTACATACTAAACATGTAATTCCAAACACATGTGTTAGTGGATTCTCCAAAGGTCCAGAAATTCATTTAAATTTATATAAAATATCCTTTAACAGTAATGGAGGGACACTTTCTGTTTTCATTGTGGAACTCAAGATTTAAACTTTTCATATAAAATTAAACACCAAGATCATTAATGGCTAAAATAAGAGAGGATGGGGCAGAGGTTCGGGAAAAAAAAACTTTATAATGCAAAAATCTCGGTTATTTCACGTCACGTCAAAATGTGATTTATGTTTAATATCCTGTGATTTTTGTTTTATATATATTTTTACCTTATATCTGATATTAAGGCGGGTATGTGCATTTTTCTGATATTTTCTTCAGTTAGCCCCACTTCATACTATAAGCCTTTTCACTTGTTATTATATCTCTAAATATATATGTCTAGTTTAAATTTCAAGTATTCTTTTCACTGTGGTTTATCAAAGTAATTTATAGGAAATAAACTGTGAAGATAATTTTCAGAGGCATTTCTGTAAGCTGGAAACCTGCTTGCAACCCGCCCTTCCCAAGTGGCGATTTTTAACGATAATTTATTATTGATCTTACGCCATATTTTAACATTTATTAAGGCTTCGTAATAGAACAGATAGATAAAAAAAGTACGTCACGCAGGGGCTGCGTAAACTAAGCAGATTTCCCACGTGAAGTTATACAATAAAGAAAACGCTATACGAGAGACGAACAGTTACGGAAACGGCGGAACTAGCTTTAGGCGGGAAACCCACTCGCCCGTTAACCACCCACGTTTAATAAAAATGCAAATATCTCGGTTAATATTCAAGATAGTGAATAAATGTATAGTACAATATTTGTAGTAAATTTAATTTACAATAAGATTGGTTCTATACAATATTTTGATCCGATGTATGGTAACGGAGATATTTCGAACTGTCGAAAATCCCCCCTCCCGCCAGTCCGATTTCAGCCATTAACGAACTTGATTTGCCCCTTTAAGGGAAATCTGCTAACATAAAATTGAAATATAACTTCTTGGTGACAACACAAAACGAACAGGAAAAAAACAGTTTTGAATTTCCTCATTTGATTTTTTTCATAAGTAGTATAAACTACGCTTTTTATCATAAGGGCTCTCTAAGTTAAGTGTATTTTCTACCGAATACTTGAACGCTTATGTAATTTACATTTTATGTGATTAAAATTTCATAATATACTTAATTATATAATTTACATTTCTACAGAATTAAAACAACTGATAAGAGAGGTTTATTTAATCACCTCCAATTAAAATAAAATCATTTATCGTTAATTGGAGATGGGAAGTCAAAAATTCAGAAATGTAAATAACGTTTTAAATTATTCGTTAAGTTCGTTAGTACTGAACACCCGTACGTTTGTACATACAGTATGTACGCCCTTCGCAGATCTCAAGAATGGTGACATTTAATATTTAGGACTGAAATATGAACAATTATATATAAGTCATGTATATTCTGGGATATACCTATGTCAATAGCCTAAGTATGCCTATCTAATAGGATACAAACATACGAGCTCTGCAAGACCCCACCCAGGCCATTAAACCTTCGTTTCTGGGTCCTACCTCTTTGGCTACTTCTTCTTGACTGCCTTAAAGCATCTTCCCACAACCTCTAAGAAAACACCTCTGGCAGTATTTCATAAGCTGAGGATAGAAGATCTCTATCCCTATGATTGTCCCATATTAATTTTTGCGTTTTTACGAATAGGCGAATGATGGCCAATGATCGCCTCTCAATATACCGCACACATTTTTTCATGACGCCAAATGCCGCATATTACCTTGTAAACATACCATAATGTGCCCCCCCCATCTTTCAGTGACTTCGAAAGAATATCATCAGACCCAAGGGATTTATTATTCAGTTTCCCTCTGAAACCCCTGGAAAGAAGTTTATTCATAGAAGCTAGAACCATAAGGTGCTCTATAAGAAATATTATTTATACTGCACCTAGGTCTTCCTTAATCCATTGCCTATCTCCCCATATCTCCGTTTTTAAGGGTTGTGTTGATGTGCCCAGGATTGTCTTCCTCAATGTCAGCAGTCACCTGAAGATTGCTAGCATCAGGAAATGGTCTCGGGGGCCCCCCCCCCCCCCTCTAGCGCCATTCATTCAAAGAATTGGCAAAGTGCCAGGTGCGAAATAAAATATGGTCTGTTTTATGGCATATCCGTGTGTTCCTAGTAAGGAAATATTCTGGGCATGACCTTCAAATCTCTAAATCCACAGTCAAATTCTATAATTACATAACCACTAGCAAAGGTACCCGGCTTCGCCCGGGAATTCATTTGAGGCTGAATGAAGATGGTATATTTTTGGCAAGGCTTTACTTTCCACAATATTTTTTTTATTTCCCTGTTCCAGTGTTTAGAATTTATACCCGTCGTTACTGTGGATTTGTTAATAATAAAATTATTTGTTATTTAAGACTTCATTGTCCTAAATATTTTTATATTTCCCGTCCTCTGTGTATGTAGTTTTTTTTTTATAAAGTGATGGACCATATAATTCATAATCCTAGAATGTATTCTATCTTCCAAACCATGTATGAATAAGTTTCTTTCCCTTCATGCGGTACAATGTCCAACGGTGACAGCTGTATTAGGTACGTCATAGCCTCTATTAAAACACTCTTTCATAAGTCTCGATTGTAAACTGTGTATTCATATTGGTTTTCAGTAAAGTATATCATAATACATTAACGGAGCAGAGTTAATAAATACCAGAAATACCTGAGTGCACCTCCCTAGCGTTTATTCTAGTAACTTACTTATTTATGATAATTAAAGAAATTCACATTCCTGAGAATAATAATACATTGCTATAAGCATCAATTAACATGTAAACATAGACCAATATGAGGTCGGAAGGGAAGCGGCAGAACTGATAGGACAAAGGAAGTAGGCTCGACACCTATGTACATAGCCTCAGTGCTGCCAACTTGCAATGCATTTTGGATAGCTATCCTCTAATACATTCAAATATATTAAAAAATCATATTACATTATCTTCACAATTCTAAAACTGTTTCAAATATTTTTCACGTTTTAATTAAATAATGTATTAAATACACTTAGAGAAGGGTGGGGGCAGTATACCTTATTTGGTGCAAACTGTTACTGGCGTTAAAAATTAACATAGTTTTGAATTATTAAGGATAAAATTCTAACATGGATTTGAATTAACTTATCAAGGTGAGATACCTGGGTAGTTCATAGTGGAATGTATTGTTGAGCATATCAATATTTCTAAGCAAATTACTTGCTTCATACCTTATTTTACAAAAAAAAATAATTATAAAACAAAATTTACACTAATTAAAAAAGTAAACAACTTATGTTATGTGCACAATTGCCAAAAACCAAATAGACGATGAAATATCGCGAATTTTTATTCCAGGCCTCCCGCATAACCCCCATTCCCCTTGGAACCTAAAATTTTTAGTATAGCTTATAATCATGGAAGAATTAATGCTAATTTACATACCGAGTGTTGTTAAGTTCGGTTCTACCGCTAGTGCCCAATAAAATAGTTGCCCCCGCTTTAGTTTTTAGCGTATATCTCGTTTATACTTTGTTATAAAAGAAAAGTGTATATAACAAAAGTTACTCTAAATAACAAAATAAACAAATTTTGTTATGTTCATATTTGCCAAGAAACCAATACAAAACGAAATATCGCTATTTATAATTTCTGGCATCCCTCATAACCCCCACTCTTGCCCGTCCCTAGAAATGTTGGTATGGCTTGTTATAATGAAAGCGTTAGTGCTATTACATATGCCGAGTTTTATTTATTTCGGTTGGATCTTTTGTCCCAAATAAAATTGTTCACTTCCGCTATAGGTTTTAGCGTATATCTCGTTTATAATTCGGTATACGAAAAAAGTGTATATAACAAAAGTTACTCTAAATAACAAAATAAACAACTTTGGTTATGTTCATATTTGCCGAAAAACTAATAGGAAACGAAATACCGCAATTTTTAATTTCTGGCTTCCCTTATAACCCCCACTCCTGTTCGTCTCAGAGAATTTTAATATAGCCTAAAGTCTAAGTTGGGTTAGTAGTAATATACATACCAAGTTTCATAAAATTCGGTTCAGCCGTTTATGCGTGAAAAGGTAACAAACAAACAAACAAATAAACAAACAAACAAACAAACAAACAAACAAACAGACACCAAAGAAACAAAATGCAGTTATGGTGTCTATGACATGTGAAACGAAAAGTTATCGTGAAATTTCGCGAAAAAAATCAATGTACAGACAGAGGTTACAATTTTATATATATATAGATTATCTGGCAACACATGAATAGCCCATGAAATCAGTATGACTTAGTTTTGTAAATTATTTGGACTTAAACTCGATCAACAATACTGAGCAACACAAAAAAATCACAGCTGTGTACATTGGCTCGGAAGTATATTTATTTATTTATTAACATCCACTTTATGTTACTATGTCTAATCGGGACGCGTTATCTACAGGTTTCCACTCTTTTCTAGCCAGGGTGAGACTAAGGATTTTATGTAATAAATTCGTCACTAAATAAATTCCTATTTGGCCAGACAGGAGTCGAACTCGCCACTCAAGGCTTACCATGTGAGATTAAGGTCAACGCTTTAACTCACATGGCTAACCTGAGCCCTTTATTTGTGTATCTGAGGAACGGTTTATTTGGCAAACTGACATTCATGGTTATAGTTAAATGTGTTTCGGTGTTTATAATAATTGTTCAACCTCTTCAGCAATTAATTTAAAACCATACTATGGCTTTAGACTTATTCTGAAATTAATCAGAAAATTATGACTTCCGATAATTGGAATAAGAAAACACACACTACTGACAGCATAAATGTTCTTGTATATCACCCTCTCGAAAAGTAGCTGAAGTGAGTTCTTCTTTATTAAGTCATATTTCTCTTCATATAATATTCAATATTTATTCGTCACGATTGAACCTTAATGCTTCTAAATGTGTACCCTTAATGCTTCTAAAATTGTAATAAACAAATATCAATTATTAATAAATAGAAATAACTTATTTTTCGAATGGCATTAAGGCTAATAGGGTGTGGGGAAACTACTGGCTGCTAGCTTTTTCGATCCATGGTAGGACTAAATAATTTATTTGGGAAATCGGTTACCAGGTCAATTCCTAAACCTATACAAGACAGAGTAGGGATCTCTTATTACAGGTTGTTGTTCTTCCTTACGGTGTGGCAGTTCCAATGATACTAAAGCATTAGTTTATGTAAGTTAGTAGTAAGAAATATGTCAGAATATTAAAATATGTTAGCTTCAAAAGTTACTAGTGGTAGTAATAGTCATGAAATGTGTTATATTTAAATTAAATAAACTAATTTAGTTTAGGATTTTTTAAAAAAATAATATGTTAGTTTTTTTTGGCATACGACCAAGAGCTTTTTTGGTGGCTTCTTGATGGGGTAGTATTATGACATGAACCATCTAGGGCTAAAATAAATTAAGAAACTTAATTGGTTTATTTGAGCGGCCTCTGGACAAGATTCAAAAGAAATGCAGTATCCCAAAATGATATTGAAATATATATATATATATATATATATATATATATGTGTGGTATTAATGTCACTTGGCTAACCTAAACTTAGTGAGTTCGATTCTCACCTTGACAATTGGAATTTATTTAGTGCCGCTCATTAAATAAAACCTTTAGGTTCACCCTGGCTAGAAACGGTTGGTAATCTGAACAATTGATCTATGCAAAACTAAATATCAAGTTCGTTTATGATTGAATTTGGACATGGAAGAAGGAGGAAATAAAAAAATCGAAAAATAAAAACAAAATAGATTATGTGTGGTATCGAAAAATGTTATATAACAATTTCCATTTTAAATTTAAAGGGGCGCAGGTTAGCCATGTAAGTTAAAGCGTTAACCTTAATCTCACACGGTAAACAAGAGTGGCGAGTTCCATTCCAGCCTGGGTAAATAAGAATTTATTTAGTGACGCATTCAATAAATAAAATTCTTAGTCCCACCCTGGCTAGAAAAGGGTGGTAACCTGTAGATAACCCGTCCCAATTGCATAAAGTTGACGTTATTAAATAAACAAATTTTAAATTTAATTTCCTACAATTGAATTATACTATATATTGGAACTATACGTTTTTTCTCTAGCCCACATATTGACATAGATATTAGTACTTTACAGTTTTCAGCCTTGAATAAATCTCGACTACAGCTCGTCTGACATTGGCGATAAGCCATAGTATCACTAACCGTCTTCTTCAAAACCAAGACACCCACACGTGCACACTCAACAATGTGTTCGCGTGGGCTTATATATGTAGTTTTGAATTGCCGTAATTTATCTCATCTTCTGGTTAGAATCGATGGTTTTTTCCTTCTCTTCCGACCGCTGTACCTTAGGACAGCCCCTTACCAGCGGTCCATCCTTTTTATAATCTTTAAATTTTGATTCGATCTAACAGGTAGTCCGTGTCCCACAAACACCCACATAGTGAGTTCTTGTAGGCACCTAACTACACCTCGCAGCCATTTGCTGCATATTTACAATCGAAAAGTTTCAAATAAGCGTCTGTAATTGCAGCCTCACTATCTTTGTTCAGTCAGACTCCAATAATTGCCTAATAACTGAATTAACCTATCGTATTTATATATGATACATATAACATATATATATATATATATATATATATATATATATATATATATATATATATATATATGGTGTTATTCTTTTTGGAGATTTGGTCAATGTTTATGAAAAAATGCCGATATTTCGAGAATATTTATTTTCTCTTCTCCAGGGCTGTAAAATTACAGGTACTACTTTATAATATTGCACATTGTTATTAAATTAGAGTGTAACAGGGGGTGTTTATGCTATTATTAATAATAATAGAATTTTAAGTTGTGTATATATTATATACACAACTTAAAATCCTATTTACACGTTCTTCTTGGTGTTCAGAGGACCTTCTTCGCTAATTCCACGAAAGCCTTCATAATACTCAGCTGTTGAAAAAGATCCGGTGGCTAATCGAGCAACGAGTTTTCCCCCGCTCGCCGAAGACTTGAGCTGGAGTAGAAGGGACACTTAAATATAATGTGCCTCTCTGTTGCTACAGCTCCATATCTCGAATAAATAATCCATTTGAAATAATGGAACTTACAGTTGAGGTTCCCATGTCATGTAAAGAGCTGTCATGTACTTCGTGCTCGTGGGAACTCAGACCTATTTATCCGCTCATGTACGTCTGGGAAGAATTCGTATCCTTCAGCTCTTCGTATGTACTTGTTCCAGCCATAAACACTTCCACCAATTCTAGCTGCTATTCCTCGCTGCAAGTTGTACTTTGATATTCTTAGCTGCAACTGGAGCTCGACAGTTTGAACCTGAAGGGCGTCCGTTAATACTGTTTGGTATGCTCTGGTCACCGTTAGCAATGCCTTCCTCTGGATCTTTACCAGCATCTTCACGTGTGACATGGTTGGGTTCGAGAAGCAAGCAGGAGCTGCAAATGCAACTATGAGCAAATAAAGGGCATTGTACAGAATAGCTCTGTTACTGCTACTACCTCCCCCGATTGTTCTTCGAAATGGATGCCAAATTACCATACCACTTGCATATTTTGCCTGTCAGGTCTTCTATATGCTGCTTAAAGTTCAACCTCTCTCCAAAGGTCTTTAATATACCCAGGTACTTCACACTTTCAGAGAGATGTATGGACACACCTTTAACTGTAACACTAAATGCTCTTCTAGGCTTAATGTGTCCTTTCAGAAGCAGCATTTTGGTCTTACTGGGATTTAATTTCAGCTTTGCTCTGCACAACACTGATTCATTACGTTCATTGCCTGGGTTACCTTCTCCTTCAGCAAATGTGTTATGTCTACTTCTATAATCAAGGCCATATCATCTACAAAGTCAAGAGAATCAATGGCCTTTGAGTACAACCAAAACAGCTATTTTCCCTTGAGGAAAATCCACTAAATGGGTCATAATCTACAGATTACGCGCTCTTCCCGATTACGCGTAGTATATAAAATGGACATTCTTAAATAACATTTTATTTTTTCACGGCTAAACATTCTACCAATTTTTATTAACTTTTTTAAGGAAGATATACTTTTTAATGCCACCTACCACGCCATGAAGCAGAATGAAGATCCTTTCCTCGTAACTTCCTTCCCTATCCCACCACTCTACAGTAGTTATCTCCAGTTTTCCTCTCATTCATTCCCCAGTCCTCTTACCAAACAAATTTCCAGATAAAGGCACCTACCAAAGGTCAAATCTCGTATTCTTGTAAGTAACAAAACCAGTTTTACTTTTAAATCCCTGTACATCGTATTCAAAAAATATCTGTAGCGTGAGTTTGTCTTTCATATGTTAAAAATAAAATCGTACATACGCGTGTGTGTGTGCGTCTCTCTCTCTCTCTCTCTCTCTCTCTCTCTCTCTCTCTCTCTCTCTCTCTCTCTCTCTCTCTCTCTCTCTCATATATATATATAATTCTACTGTACGTATTTGTCACTGAACCCCTCCTAAACGGCTGGGCCGATTTGAATAATTCTTTTTTTGTATGCGTTTCGGTGACGCCCTGAATGGTTTAGATTCACAAATCAGCCCGGCAGATGGAGCAGGAGTGGGGTAAGGAAGGCTTAAAATTAAAACTAGTGATATTTCGTTTCCTATTGGTTTTTCGGCAAATATGCACATGGTAAAATTTGTTTATTTTGCTATATTAAATTTTTTAGGTTCGAACGGGAGTGGGGGTTATAAGGGAGGCCTGAATAAAAAATTCATGATATTTCATTATCTATTTCTTTTAGGCACACGCGCACATAACAAAAGTTGGTTTTTGCGTTATTAAAAGTAGCTTTTGTTTTAAAGATAATATTATTAAATTTAATATCGTAACGTTTGAAATATCATGCATGACAACGTCTGCCGGGTCCGCTAGTGAATGTACATAATTACACACATACAGGGTATAGTAAATAAGATGGCCATGAAACATTTCTCGAAAACTGGTAAGAGTTTTCCCAGATCAAAGCTTTCGAATTAGGATGAAATTTTCCTCATAGAACCCCACCCTTCAAATTCTTGCGGATATTTTCCGTTTGTCTTGATGTTTAATATATATATATATATATATATATATATATATATATATATATATATATATATATAAATGACAACATAAAAAGTCTAGCAATCCCTTTTTCAATATCAGCAATAAACAAAGTTATTCGAGTGCCTCTGATTGTAGTAGTTCTTAAAGGAATGTAATAACGGTTTAAAATGTATATTAGATTTAAGTGTCTACATTAGACGAGAATGGCTACAAGCACTTTGTTAGTCCAAACTATTGCATGCGACTGCCAAATACAAGATCTTTTGGTAAAGTCCTAGCATCGTTTGAGGCTGGGTAAATATACCAATAAGTTAAATTTTTAGCAGATTTCCCTTAAGGCCCCCCCCCCTTTCTATTTTCCTCCCGGATTCCTAAATTTGGAATGGTTGTGATTAAAACTATTCTGGTTTATTATTAATTACAGCACTAGATATAATAAATAGTTATGAATAAAATTTATAACTTATATTCAAATTTATTTCCGTAATTGCTTTTATTTCCGGTAAAAGTTGGCTAACCTGATTGTTTACAACTCAGAATGTTTGTATCAGGAAGGTTCTTACCATTTGACTTGCCCTTTATTTGTTTACTTAATATTCACAGCAGTATTAAGTCTTACAAATAGTAGATATTCTAAAGTACTATTTAGTGTTGGTGTAATAAGTGTTCAGAGTGCTGCTATCATTAAAGGTAAGTCCATCTTTTGTGTTCTTGTTTTTTTTTTGAGATTGAATTGTTTTTAATTTAATCTCGGAGCCTAACGGACGAGAGTTACTTTCCCGCCAAAAGCTAGTTCGGCCGTTTTCCTTGACTGCCTCGGCTCTCGTGAAATTTCTCTATTCTAAAACTTCACGTGGGAAATCTGCTTAGTTTACGCAGCCCCTGCGTGACGGAATTTTTTAATTTCACACGGCAACGTATTCAAATTAACGGAGATATTCCGATTTTCTTATCACTTCTTAACACCCTCTCTCCCCATTTCAACAGGTGTTCCGTTTTATATTAAACGCCTATATATGGTGTTTGATTGCTATAAAAAAATATTACAACCGCTAGAGCGGCGTGTATATCTGGGAATATTTGGTCAACTTAGTTGAGCGGGAGAACAGTTGAACGGTCGTGGGCATAAAATTGGTAATTCTTCATTTTCTATTTAAATATACCATCCTCAAATTTAAAAGTAAAAAAAAAAAGAAGGAAATTCAAGCCACAGTGCCTTCTAACAAACTGCAAGGATATAACCGATTCGTTAAAATTTGAAAACTACTCGTTATTTATGCGCCAGGGTGTTAAGCCTGCCATGTATTTTCATTTGTCAGAAATCGTATAAATTCAATGAGAACAATATTTAGTATTTAAACTTCAAATTAAGTGCTTCATGATATAACAGCTTTTTGCTAATATGTCTTGAGTAGGAGTGGTGGTTTACTGATGGCCGAAAACTAAATAATGCAATTATCTCGTTTAGTAATCAAGATAATGAAAAAACGTACATAAAAAAAATTACAGATCCTTACATTTGCAATAAAATTGGTTCTATACAATTTTCGATCCAACTTATAATAACGGAGATATTAAGGATTTTTGAAATCCCCCCTCCCACTGGTCGGATTTCGCCCAATGACGAACTTGATCTTTAGTTTTAAATAAAACGTTTAAATATCGAGTTTGGCAACGATGAAACAAAAATTGCGACCAGTAGAGCATTAACAGACAAATATATAGATTGACATATATATATATATATATATATATATATATATATATATATATATATATATATATATATATATACACACAGTTTTGAACGGACCTCATTTTCGTCATCTCCTGGGTAGGATCGATGGACATTTGAAGAAAAATTTCGAAAATCGCGTCATGAGTACAACCTCAATAGCTGATTTCCCCCTTAAGGGAAATCTGCTAAAAATTGCGACCAGTAGAGCGTTAACAGACAAATATACATACAGTTTTAAGCGTACCTCATTTTCGTCATTTACCGGGTAGGATTTGAGGAAATTTTTAGAAAAATCCGTCATAACCGTGAAGTAAACATTCTACAAGAGGCTGCAACACCAGTGTGTCAGGTGGTTAATTTTGGAAATACTGTTGAGTGACTTCAACAAAAGCTTCCGTCGAAAACTCTTGAATTCTTTTATTTTAATAGTACTTAAAAGCTCGCTTTGACAAAACTTAGCGTTGAAAACTGTTTAATTTATTTTTCATTGAGTATGCTTGTATGAAGGATTGCCGTGGTACATAGAATCAGTCACTTTTCAGGAAAACCCTGGAATTACTTTTAATTATGTAGAGTTCCTTACTCAAATAGTGAAGAAAATAAAAGGGAAACGGTGGAAATCTAATTTTCTAATTTGTTTATACACAGTTCTTGAATAAAACTCGAGAAAACCTGCAGAAAGTTGCAAATAGAGTGGGCTCTCTAGAAATATCGACTCTTAACATCGACAGTTCTAAGTGAGAGAATTGCAGTGTTAGCGAAACATCGAGTAGTAGTTTCCACCCCCTCTAAAATTCTATGTAGCCTTGCCAGTGATAAGGAGAGCCACCCGTTTTGAAAGACTGACGGCCAGATAAGCAGTAAGAAGACGAATTAAATGTTTCGTAACCCAAGGCCTTGGTGGAGCAAGGAAATGTAAAAGCGTTTTAGTCTGAACTGGGCCCCGCGACAGGTAAGGCTGTAGTCGACACTGAAAAACCTATTATCGTCCCTTATCAAAAGGAGGTTTCAAATAGTTAGGTTACCAGTTCTAGCCGTGTTTTATCGCCCTTATCATTTTGAAGGCACTCCATACCTTTATAAGTAGAGTAACTAATCCCTCAATCAAGTCTAATTAAGGGCTATGAAAACAGCGCCGTCTGTTGATTCATGATAGCCCTGTACGTTAATAGACTCTCATAAAATGCAATGTCATTTTTTTTTAACATCCTCATTAGTGATTGGTTATTCTTGGGTCTCAGAATTCCTTTGCTGGTAATTATTTTAAATTACAGTATCCTTCCTTTTTTGGAATTAGTAAACAAAATTTTCTTTATATGAACAGTGGGATTTAGTAATATACATCCCATAGAAAATATGTGTTCCCTGTTGGAAATATGTGTTTTAATTTAAGTGTACTCTGTAGGAAATATGGGTGAGAAGAAAGTCTCAAAGTGGTACTTTGGTGGATTAGCTTCTGCTGGAGCAGCATGTTTTACTCACCCACTGGATCTTATAAAGGTGAGAAATAAAAACAAGAATTCATTACTTTATTATTTTTTTTTTCAAAATCTCTTTAATTTTTTTAACATTCTACTTCATAAGTGCAATTAATTTTCCTCTATAGAGAAATTTACTGTGTTTGCGTTAGACTAGGCACAATGAATATTTATGAATGGCGGTTGAGCTGCTTTGTATATTTGTTTTCAGTGATTAACATACTATTTGTCTGTTAAATGATAATAATTTTTAAGCAAACCTCTTCACACTATTGTTAATAAAATTGCATTTAGCGTTAAGCGGGGTAAGTTTAATCGGAAGATCAGAGATACATTTGATTATAGTAGTATGAGTAGCAACAAGCATACATATTTAATTATTGACAACCGTTTCTATCTATTAATTAAGTAGTTAAAATAACTTTAATTTTTTCTAATAAGCATAGTTTATTTATTTTTTAAATGACAAGTTTTACTGTCAAGGGGGTCATTTACAATTTTTAGCTTATGTTCTAATTCGCTTGGTCAACCTAGACTCGAGGGTTCAATTCTCAAGCAATAGGAATTTGCATAATGATGAACTCAAAAAAATCCTTAGCTGCTCCATGGCTAAAAAAGGTTTGGTACCCATCCCAATTAGTTATAATATCATAAATTGAACATTAATAAATTGCATTTTTATATTTTAACATTTGCCCCAGTATTTGGGACAGAATTAAATTCTGGTTTGTATTTGTCTCCTAACATGTAAGAAACGAATATCTTAATTTGTAAGGATGTTACCTTTTTTTGTGGCATGGAATTGCTAAGTAAGAGGAGAAGATTTATGGAAGAGTGGGGGGGGGCGCCTATATAATGTATTTTATTTTTCATTGCTTTTCACAAAGAACAGTGGAATAATTAATTTTTCTCTTCTAAAGTATGGTTTAGGTAAATATAAACCATGCCCTAAAATAAAGACGAGGTGATAGTCAATTATTGGGGTCCTGAAAAAGTTGTAATCTGGAGTTTTGATTAAAGTTTTGAGGAAATAAATAAGAAAGAACTCCCTTTTTTCTGGCTCACATGGCTTCAGATATTGTGCTTTTGTCTTTGAAGAACCTGGTGGAACAAAATATTTGGAAGTTTCTTTATTCTTATTTAAACTTTGTTTAATTCAAATTTTTATCTCTCTTTTATCTTATTTTGCATACTTCTTGTATTTCTCTTTGATGTGATAACTTCAGTTTCAGAATCTAATTATTCATTTTTTCTTCCAAAAGATTGACAAGGCAATCTTGGTTTCTAGTAAATACCCTATACATGCTTTGGTGAAAGTTCTAGTGCTAGGTCTTTCTTTTTTTTTTTTTTTTTTTTTTTTTTTTTTTTTTTTTTTTTTTTTTTTTTTTTTTTTTTTTTTTTTTTTTTTTATATGCAACAACCTGTCCCTTTCCTTAAATAACAAAAGCAATCTCTATCTGCAATAGCAGTATTGAATTGAATTTTTATTTTGTTTATTTTACATTACTTTCCTACAAATTCAAAAATCATTCCCCTCAAAGCTCGATTTCTTCGTGTTTACAATTCCCTTATTATTCTTCACCTGCTGTAGGATATGACAGATTCTTCAATCCACAAATTCTGATGAGTAAAATAAGGGATTCGGTACTTTCTGCTTAAACATGGATACTATAATGCACTTATAGAATATTTCTAAAAAGTGTCTTTTAATTTCATTCCTGGAAGAAGGACTTTGCCTTTATTTTTTTTATCATAAACTTAAAGATTAATGTTAAGTAAACGCGTATTCATATTTATTACTTAAAAAGAATCGAAGGGAGTACAAAGTTCAAATTTAGATTAAAATGTGAACAGGTAAATAAAACAAGGGTTCAAGGCTGGGCCTAATCTAACCACTGACTACATATACCCCTCTCTGAATTGAGTATACTTGCTACATATATAATTTTGTTGGTATTAACATAATCAATGCTAATGAGCATAAAATGAGAAATACCTGTCAGTATTAGTACACAAAGTGGAACAACATTATTTTTGCATTATATTGGGTCTTAAAAGAGGACATAACTCATCATTCATTGTTGAGAGGCTATATTTTAAAATTTTAGATAGGAACTAATTAAAAACAAATATAATAAAAATTAGATGAAGCCTGATTATTTGTGCCTTATGATTAGATTTACCTTACTTTACCCTAGTTTTTAATTATTGTGTATGTTTGTGTCTCGAGGGTGCCCATGCATTAAGGAAATCATGTACATGGAAGAACATAAAGAAATTTTTATTCCTAAAAATTGACATAGTGTTACCATAATATTTCTCAAATTGATCATAAGTATCCCTCTTTGAAGCAAATTGCTTTAATGGGAAAGACATTAAAGTAGCTCTTACTCCTAGTAATTTCCTTTAAACAGACTATTTTATGGACTTAATTTTGTTTCCTAGACTACTCATTTTTTATGTCGGGAAATTCATTTTTATTCTTAATATTTGGAACTTTTAAAGTACTTGAAAAGGGTTTTAAGAATTAAATATCTCCTTGTTTGTTTTTTTTAATTTTTTGCTTAGCGTCAATTGTTAAGTGTAAAATATATTGTTATGCCTGTGCATTTTACTTGAACCAAGAATGGATAGGGTAGTGATATTATATTTTTGCGATTAATAATGTTCTATAACTTATTTACGAATTGCTTTCTTTAAAAGACCTTACCATGCATTCAAATGAACAGACCCCAAGTTTTTATTGTGCTCTAGCACACACTATATGCAATATTCTATATTCAATATTTTCAATTGTTCTTATTATTTCGACCATTGGTGGTCACAAACATTCAATTTTAAAATATTATTACAAAATAAATTTTCTCTCATTTAGTCTTGTGGTTTACAAAGTTCATTTCAATAATTGAAGTTTAAATTAACATTATATTCCAACCAATGCCTCAGTCATTTTAATAGTGAAATAAAAAAAAAAAAAAGCTTCATTCCAACTATCCTCCAGAAAGGTTGTCAGCAACAAGTCCTAAGCTTGCTTTTGGTTAAATCCTCATTAAACACCGACTCAAAGTTATTTAAAATGTTCTGATTAATTTTTTTACAATTAAAATGAAAATATAATTAATAAGCTTGAACCAGATATTAGAAAGTTATTGAAGGTTGCTTTCATATCCCCAATGAGGCCATGGTCACTGACCTTCATCAAGACCTAGAAATTGCAATTCACCTTCTTTTACCTCTTTTTAAATTAGATTTTATGATTTAAAAAAAAGGAATTTAATCTCAATTTTCTAATTTGATTCTTTGATCTACAATTTTCTCAACCAGAGGTGTCCCTGTTAAGACTGGATAAACGATATTTTCTTCCCAAAAACAATAAGTGACTGCCTCATACGCTTTTTGGCTTCTTGTATTAGTCTTATAGATCCTAAAATATATTTTTTTACTTTACTTAATTTTATAATAAACAATATAATTAAGACAACACAATTTTTGTTTTTAAATGTACCAATATTTGGATAAAGGCTAAAAATACCTACTTGGAATGTTTGAAAAATGTGCCCTCTGTTATGATGGGATATATTTGCGCTCTATATTTGATCCATTTTTATTAATCCTTCTCCTAAACTACTATTTGCAATACAATTTTGCAAGCATGAACTAAACATTTTGAAGACACTACTCTTAACTTTGTACTAATAATTTATATCAATAAACCAGAAATAGATGAAATTATATTTATGATATTATAGTTAATGGATTACTCAGGTTTGGCTGATCTAATTTTACAAACAAATTTCAGTGTACTCTATATTTAACCACTTCATATAAAGGTATAGCTCAATTTGTTATTGGATGAAATGCGGCCGGAAGTGGGGGTTCAGATAAGAGGTAAAATGAATAATTGCATATATATCTGTTGTTTTATAATTTTGATTGGAAATGCCACTCTGCAATTGTTAGTTCATATATGTCTTTTTTTAAATTGAAATTAATGGAGTTATGTGTATTTTTTAGTTTTTGGACTTCAGTAAACTCTCACGCCTACTCACCTCACTTTAGAAATAAGCCAATACATCACAAAACATATTATTCCGAGCTTAAATGTCTTATATTGTTTTCTTCTGACCTTTACTATGTGAGATATATGTATAAATTTACGGGATATATGATATGACATCATTAATGATCATTCTCTGCTTAAGTGGATTCAATTTTCATTTGATCAATGTTTCACTGTTTTATATAAAACTAATGTAATGAAATATCTCCCTTATGTACTCGACCAAAAAATGTGTACATTTTTCTCTTGCTCGATTAATAAGCAAATTATTTGTATTTTTCTTTTGTATATGGTTTTCACTTAATCCCCATTCTTTCTTCCTTTTTTTCTTAATCCCCATTCATCTCTGTTCAGTATCTGGATCACTGAACATATTAATTAATATACAATTCTCTTTTCACACTGCTCATAGCTCAGAGCATATATTCAGATTAAACGTCAAGACCTGGCTGCATAGCGTTCTAAGGGTGAAGTAGAGTGATACTAAAGAGGGTGAATATGTGAACATGATAATTGGATGCCATTCTGCGAGTCATTTCAGTTAGTGAGGAATCTGCTTAGTTGACATAGCCCTCAAATTACGTACTTTTTAAACAGTTGACCAAATGATCCTTTAAAAAATTAAATTATTTATTAACGTCCACTTATTGCAACTAAAGCTAATTGGGACGGGTTATCTACAGGTTACCACCATTTCTATCCAGGATGGGACTAAAGATTTTATTTAATGAATTCTGTCACTAAATAAATTCCTATTGCCCAGGCGGGAATCAAACTCGCCACTCTAGGTTTACAATGTGAGATTAAAGCCAACACTTAAACTCACATGGCGAGCCTGAGCCCCAGATCTTTAGGTTTCTGTTTAGTTTTGAAGTTTGTGGTAAAGTGACAATTTGAGGATGGAAGTATATTCTAAACACAATTTATAATTTATATTTCATTTCACTGAGCTATTAATAAATTGGCAAATTTATGGTTAAATGACCCAAGAAATGAACTAAGTTTGTTATTTGTCTGCTAATAAGTGAATAAATTGTTGGTTTTTTATATGAATTGTCATGTACAATTCATTAATCATATATAGAGAAAGTCAGTAATAATCCCTAAGAAAGTCAGTAAGAATCACTTAAGAACATCATTTTATGAAATAATGAGTCTGCTAAAAGCACATGATTTCATGATGAAGTAAAAGTTATGTTTTTATTAAAGAATAAAAGCATATGGCCTGAGGCTTCTCCATCTGATATGATTGAAAATATATTTGTGCTAATTGATCTTTTTAATAATTATTTTATACTACACCTTTATTCAATCTATTTACAAAAATCTCATATGAAGAACAGAAAATATCAAGGTTTTAATGAAAATGGGCGTGTTGGAAAATTACAGAGTACCTGTTGTCGACATAGGGATCAGTGCCAATCCGATCAATTTAGGGGGCTTATTGATGAAAATGAAGAAGAGATAGGGCAAGGTGAAGGGCTGTTCAGCCACTACTTTGTTGACAAAGTCCAAGACAATCAGAAGAATAATATTTGCCGCAGTAAGTTAAATGAGTCGGCTCAAACAGATCCTGAGCTAATCCTTGACAATGACTTCTTTAATAACAATAACAGAGTGTCAACGAGTGTCCAAGTCTCACATTCTCTTCCCAGGGAGTCGTATAGTATATTGTGGCGGTTGACTTGTTATGCATTTCACACAATCTCTATCTTCGTTTTCATTCTTAATTATTATGGTTTTATTATAAATTTTTGTAATGAAGCATGGGAAGAAGGCTTAAGTAAAACTGTATTGATGTACATGATGCCTCCAAAAAAGATAAAAGAGGAAGAAACAATAATAGGAACATTAAATCCATTTTTTGTACATATGTCTAATATAATTAATGAAATTATAGATGGCACAGTAAAGGCTCTTAAATATGGTAGTCTTTTTTAGGTCTGCTAATCTAATGATTAAAGCTCTTAAAAAACTTGTAGTTGTCTTATAATAAAATTAGTTTAAAATTTTATATCTGTTAATTTTTAACCCTATATAATAATTGATGATGCGACCCCACCATCCAGGAATATTCAGTAATGTCTAAATGCTCATGGTAAGCCTTGAGTCGTGGGTTCGATTCCCATATAGAGAATAAAAATTTTTGTGCTGAACTCTATATAAAAATTGAAGAAAAAAATGATAGTTTTTTTTTTTTTTTTTTTTTTAGTTTTCAGCCTTTAGTAAACCCCCAAGTTAAGAATAAGCCAATATTTCATGAACGCTAATTTCAAGCGAAAAAACGAAATATTTTGATCAACAAATCATTTCTAGATAAGATACATGTATACTTTCTGATGGACACCCCCCTCCCCATGTCTTTTGTTTTGGATTACTAAATTAGGCGCTTTCTGTTGAGGAAGCTATTAAAATGTAAATTGACTGAAAGATTTTCGTTATCATTTGTATTTGTTTACTTAATATTCACGTTGGTGTTACAAGTATGTAGATTTATTTAATGTAAAACCACGTGGGAAATCTGCGAGTTTATGAAACCCCTGCCTGATGGACTTTTATTTAACGAGTTCGTCACTAAATAAATTCCTGTTTGCCCAGGCGAGAATCGAACTCTCCATTCTAGTTACTACTATGTGAGATTAAAGTCAACACTTTAACTCACATGGCTAACCTCAGCCCTTGAATTAATCAATATTTTTCCAATAACAGATTCTTAATGAATATAACAAAATAATATAAAGGTTATTGTCAGGGTCTGTTGGATAGGAAGGGTATCGATGTTTGAGTTTATCTTTATGTTTCATGGGGAACTCCTATTTTAACCCTTCAATGCCAGACATATTAGATTAAACAGCTTGTGCCAATTATAGCAGGTGTTTATGTAATAAGGCTGAAGTTCCGGACGCGGGCGCAGACGAAAAAAAGTCCGTCACGCAGTGGCTGCGTTAACTAAGCAGATTTTCCACGTGCGCCACATATTTGCATTTATCTCAAAACTTAAAAGTTCAATGACAACAATATTTGGTATTTAATTTCAAATAAAGTGCTTCATAACACAATAGAATATTGAAAATATGAGATGAGTAGGACTGGGGCTTTAATGAAGACCGAAAACTAAAAAGTGCAAATATCTCAGTAAATAATCAAGATTGTTTCTATACAATTTTTCGATTCAACGCATAATAACGGAGATATTAAGAATTCCCGAAATTCCCCCCTCCCACTGGTCAGATTTCAGCCGTTAACGAACTTGATCTTTCTTTTTATATATACAGTTTTTGAACCGACCTCATTTTCGTCATCTCTGAGGTAGGATCGATAGATATTTGAAGAAAAATTTCGAAAATCGCGTCATGAGTACGACCTCAATAGCTGATTTCACTTGAGGGAAATTTGCTAATAGTAATAAACTAAAAATTGCGGCTTTGGGATCAAGGGGAAGGAGGGTTTAAAGGGGGAGAATTTTGAAAATTCCAAATATCTCCGTTACTGTACGTTGGGTCAAAAAACGTATAGAAACAATCTTATTGCAAATTAAACGTACTATAAATAGTGTTATATACATTTATTCTCTATCTTGAATATTAACCGAGATATGTGCAGTTTTCAGCCTTCAGCAAACCCCCACATCTACTCATTTTACATAAGCAATGCTCGGTTATCAAATAAACCACATCATTCAAAGCTTAAATACCAAATATTGTTTTCAAGAAATATTTATTATACAAGATACATGTTAAATATGTTCTGGTGACCCTTCTTAAGTTTTTGGACTACTTAAATTTGATTGATTGAGATAAAAATTATTCTTACAGATTATAAATTACAGTACTAGATATAGTAAATAGTTCTCAATCAAATTAATACGTTACATTCAGATATATTACAGTAATTGTTTTTCTTTCCGGCAAGAAGTTGGCATAACTGTTTGTTTACATTTTTGATGCTTTCCGGCTGGAGTTTTCTTATCATCGTTTCTATTTATTCACTTAATATCCTCAGCGGTGTTGTGTTACCGATATATAGATTTATCTATTGTTAAACTTCACACGGGATATCTGCTTAGTTTACTTAGCCCCTGTGTGACGGACTTTCTCGGGTTCAATTCGCACTAAACACTTTCCAATTTCATCAAATAATACACATTCCCATTCTGTAGTTATTCAATTATTCCCGTGAAGTAAAAAGTTGTAGATAGGACAAATATTGACTAATTTATGTTACACACACACCCACACACACAACACACACACACCCACACACACACACACACACATATATATATATATATATATATATATATATATACATATATATATATATATATATATATATATATATATATATATATATATATGTAGTTTTGAACGGACCTCATTTTCGTCATTTGGAGGATCTAGGATCAATGAAGATTTGAGGAAATTTTCAAAACCCTCGTCATGAGTACAACTTCAATATCTGATTTCCCTTAACTATTGTCAGACTCGCTTTTCTCTAAAACTAAATGAATGCCAAAGTTGAAATAAATTATTTATATTAGGTTTATTTGCCTCTATGAGAAATTTTTAAATTAGGAGATTATTGGATTATTTCTTTTACTTTTTAATACCTTTTATAATCTTCAATAGAGATTAAAATTCATAATGATTATATGATTAGAGTTTTATTTTTTTTTCACCAGTAATTATGAAATATCTCATATAATTATGAGATGAAATATCTTGATTATTTCTGAGTTTGCATTTCGAGTACCCTAGGTTGTAACTAGTGGTTTCTTACACTTTGCTAATAGTGGCCATAGAAATTCTGAATTGTTTATCTTATAAGATTTTCCTAATGATTTCATATATTATTGGGTTGCATGGGAGTTAATCTTCAATTTATATTTAATTTGAATAACTTAATTCTTTAATAATGTGTTCTTCTTCTACTGCTATTAACTACCTACTTAACAGCAATTAAATATTAATATAAAACAATCCCTCAGGCTCTGGGGAGACGCGTGTGTTATTCAATACGCAAGTATAATACACCGAATGTTTTTAGCAGACTTAAGGAAAATCAGCTATTGAGGTCGTACTCATGACGCGATTTTCGAAAAATTTCTTCAAATGTCCATCGATCCTACCCAGTAGATGGCGAAAATGAGGTCCGTTATATTAAATATATATACATATATATATATTCGTCTGTTAACGTTCTAGCGGTCGCAATTGTTGTTGCTTGATCGTTACCAAACTCGATACTTAATCGTTTTATGTAAAAATAAAGATCAGGTTTGTTAATAGCTAAAATCGGACCAGTGAGAGGGGGATTTTCGAAAATTCGACTTATCTCCGTTACTATACGTCGGATCGAAAAAGTATATAGAACCAACCTTATTGCAAATTAAATTTGCTTTTAATATTGCTGTATACATTTATTCTCAATCTTGTATATTAACCGAGATATTTGTATTTTTATCAAGTGTGTGTGGATAACGGACGAGATGAGATCGAGTATTGTCGTAAGTTTCTGGGTTAGCTCGGTCGTTTCCCTATCTTTTCGGCTCTTGTGTAAGCTTCTTCTAACCGTTCTTGTGTAAGCTTTTACTTTGTGAGATATATGCAAATACGTTCTGTTTATCCGCCCCCCCCCTTCTTCAGTTCTTGGACTACTAAAATTTAAGTTATGAAAATATAAATTATTCTGATTCATTATAAATTATAGTACTAGATGTAGTGAATAGTTTGCAATAAAGTTAATTTATTATAATCAGATATATATCAGTAATTGTTTTTCTTTCCGGTGAAGAATGTGTCTATCTATCTGTTCAGCTCAGGGTGGCTGGCAGAGCTATTTGTTTATATATCAGAAGCCGTTTCCGTTGGGAGCTTATTTAAATTAACTGAAAGATTTCTCATTATCGTTTGTATTTACTCACGGTGGTGTTAAGTGTTACCAGTATGCAGATTTCTCTATTTTAAAATTTCACGTGAGAAATCTGCTTAGTTTACACAGCCTCTGAGTGAAGGATGTTTTTGTGTTGTTGGTTTGATTCCCGTGTAGGGAAAGGGAATTTATTAGGGAAGGGCTCGCTGTAACCCTTAGTCTTTTCCGGTGAAAAGGACGTTCTTGTCGGGATAAAATAATGATAATAGTAACAATTAATTTTATAAAAAAAATACTATTACAAACAATTCCCTTAGGCAATTCTATGGTGTTGAAATTGGATGCTATCTGCTCAGTGAGCATTAGTGATATTTATTCGCGTGATCGGAAATGGGGTTTCACGTTCTCGACATGTCAATTTCATATCAAATAGATAGTAACAGATACTAGTATTTATTACATAATTTCTCTATAGTTAATATTGTATTATATATGAAAGCAATTGTATATAAAGATGAACATTGTTGACTTTAAAAAATAAATATGCAGTATTTAAACTCTTAATAGTAGTTATTAGCAGACTATGTTTCTTTTGTGTTCAGATAGATTGAAATTAAAATTTATTACTAGAATTAAGCACTTTAAAATATTAATAGTTATGACAAAGTCTTTTAATTTAAAAACTTCTCTTAGAGGTAAATAAATTTAATATAAATAATTTATTTCAACTTAGGCATTCATTTAGTTTTAGTGTAAAGCGAGCCTGAGAATAGTTACACAATGTGAAGTAGGGGGCTCAGGTTGGACGTGCGAGTTAAGGCGTTGGTCCTTATCTCGCATGGTAGACCTAGAGTGGCGGGTTCGATTCCCGCCCTGGGCAGTAGAAATTTATTTAGTGACAGATTCAATAAATAAACTCCTTGAGCCCACCCTGGCTAGAAAAGGGTAGTAACCTGTAGATAACCCGTTCCGATTAGCCTAGTAGCATAAAACGGACGTAAACAATAATAATAATAATAACAATGTGAAGTATAAATACAAATATACATGTTAAAACATGGTTGCTTTCAAAGAGTGTAAATCGGAATGTTCAGAAAAAGTGTAGAAAATCGTTGCTAGTTTTTCGTTCAACATTTCCTTCTTTACTAACCTTCAGGAATCACTAGGAAATGTCTATCGCATATCTCCTCTGACGTTCCTGATAACAGTTGGCTTGTACTTCCACCAGAATAAATATCTTTACGCTGTTTTTCGTCTACGAGTGATTTCCAGCCAAAGATGAATCCATCTATTCATTTATCTTTAATTATGTATGGCTTTTCTGATTATCTATTTGAATTCAGTAGGGATACTTTTTTTTTTACGTTTCAGACCGCTCTAAGAACAATGACATAAATTGATCCATGAAGTTGCTAACTAAAAGGAAATGGATATTGTTTTTTTTTTTTTTCGTAATGTCTTTTCCATGCACCTCGTGAACCGACTTGTTATACAACTCATGAAGTCTGTGTTCATGTTCCATCGCTCAAAAATGGACTGATGTTTCACTATATCTTGGAAACATTATAAAGAACTTCGTAAACATTTTTTTTTGGGGGGGGGCTCCAATACAGATTAAAAGTTGATTCCCAAATAAGAACCAGTTTTGATTGTTACTAAATAATTAAATGTCTTAATCGTCCGTTTTCGTCGGAAAAAAACAGTTGTCGCTCAGGGGCTGCGTAAACTAAGCAGATTTCCCTCGTGCTGGTATAACATACTTGCTTGGTGACCTCGTCTCACCATATATTCTTTATTTCTATGTAAAAACCGATGAGTAGAAGGGGCGTGGCGAAGGGAGGGGGGTACTGAATGCTGAAAAGTACGGATAACTGGATTAAATTACGGAAAAAAATGCATAGAACAAAAATTGCAGAGCATCAACAAGGTTGGTTCTGTATCATTTTAGGATCCAACTCATAATATCGGATATATTTTGAATTTTCGAATCCCCCCTCGCCTAAACCCCCACAATTCCAGGTCCAATTTCAGCCACTAGCAGATATGATCTTTAGTGTTGACAGAAAAGGTTAAATATCGAATATAGTATAGATCAAATAAATATTTTCGAGTTACAACATAAAATCTTAATTGATGGCATCATACAACGAATTTGCATGAATCTCTAATAATGATCTCTTGACAAAAATATTTAGTATATCAGCTTAGAATAAAGTGGTTCGAGATATAACAGCTTATTGTTGAAAGCACATGAGTAGAAGTGGGGGTTTACTTACAATGAAAACTAAAAACTCCAAAAATCTCGGTATATTTCAAATTTTTGAAAATCGTGAAAATCTAGTTTCTAAATCTAGCAGTAGATTTTATAATTTTTTTTTTATTTATTTTTTTTTATTTTTTTATCAGATAGTAAAATACTTGATAAGTAAGATTCATCTGTGCAAACTCTCTTAGTCTACAGAGAAGTAAACACGCAGATAAAAATCCCCATCAACATACCAGCGGCAATACATATATATACTGTTGTGAAATTTTCCTTAGCTCTCAACTTTAGTCCACTGGTTCAATTGTAGCACTAGACTTTGTGCTACTGTGTCTAATTGGGACGGGTTACCTATAGGTTACCATCCTTTTCGAGACGTAGACATTTGTGCTGAACTTCACTTTACCAATCGTATTAATTGTAGTTTTGTATGGGTGCTCAGCAGGGGGAAATATGTGGTGAGAGGAGATAGCAGGTGTATTTTTTATACCAGCATGTGGGAAATCTACTTAGTTTACGTAGCCCCTGCGAGACGAACTTTTATTTTTTTTCTTCGTAGAAATAGGAAATATGCGGTGAGAGGAGATAGCAGGTGTATTTTTTATACCAGGATGTGGGAAATCTGCTTACTTTACGCAGCCCCTGCGAGACGAACTTTTATTTTTTTTCTTCGTAGAAATAGGAAATATGCGGTGAGAGGAGATAGCAGGTGTATTTTTTATACCAGGATGTGGGAAATCTGCTTACTTTACGCAGCCCCTGCGAGACGAACTTTTTTATCTTCTTGAAAAATAATTATGGGAGTGATAAGAAGATCCTAAGGACGCCGGCTGGTACTTAGTTCTCAGGTTATACCATTGTATAGGTCAGCTATGGGCAACCTTTGACATGTTGCGGGCCAAACTTCAGTGTGCAAATACGTTCGCGGGCCGTTTTTAAAGTAGTGTTCATGATTTTTAACGATAAGTATCAGACATAAAATTATAACGAAAATGTAATTATAATAAAATGTATTAAAATAACAAAATGAAATGGAAAAAAAAATAGGTGCAGCATTAGAATTGAATCGTAAAATTTGGAATTATTACAAACAATGAAAGTTAAATAGCGACATTTGGGAAACTAATCCATCGATTTTTGTATTAATTCCACTCATACAAAGACTAAAATAATTTTCCAAATCATCGTCCGTCAGCCTTGTACTATGTTTTGATTTATTAACTTTCATCAATGAAAAGAACTGTTCGCATTTAAAAGTCCTGCCAAACGCACAAATCTTCCTCATTTCGAGTAAATAAAGTAATATTTTTGTTTATATAGGCTTTTCAGAATGTCTCACGGGCGGTATCAAATCTTATATGTGGTTGCCCACATATTGTATAGAGCTTTTAAAAATATTAGGTTTCCTAATCGCAATGCTATTCGGATCTGTCAACGAGCAGCTGTGTCATAGCTGTGCTTGGTATTCATCCTATCCCCCTGTCAACTGTGTTATCACGCTCCAACATCGTCTGATGAATGGGTAAATCCTTTAATTAGAGGAGTAGCCAATGGTTCTCATGTACCAACCAATTATATATGATTACCGACATTTTTTGGTGTTATTTATAAACTTAAGCAATTAAGATGGTTTTGTAGCCACACCCTTAATTAAAAAGTCTTGATAGTTACCCTTATCCAGACAGAATAAAAATATATTATGCGGAAATTCTAATATTCACTTGTGTAATATATTAAGTGAGATATAGGGCGAAGAGTTGAGTCATTTTATTTCAGAACTAATTCACTATGCATTTAAGACTTAATGAAATTCTTGGAATAGATAAAGTCTAACTGACACGATTAAAAAACTACCCCATTCAAACTCATAAGAGAGATCTTTAATGCAAGAAAGCATTAATTCCAAAAAAAAAAATACTTTTAAATATTTATCAGATTTCTATTAAGGAAAAAAGCTATTAAGATTCTACTCATGGCGTGATGCAAAAAATGTCTTCAAATGTATCTCGATCCTACCCAGGATATAACGAAAATGAGCTCCATTCAAAACATACAGACACACACACACACACACACTCACACACACACACACACACACACACACACACACACACACACACATATATATGGGTTGGATCGATGGACATTTGAAAAAAGTTTTCGAAAATTTAAGGGAAATCTGCTAAAATTTACAGTAAATGACTTTGACACTGTAATCTGTCGTAAAAAGGTCATGTACAGTATGTTACAATGCATGACATTGGCGCTGTAATCTGCCGTAGGAAAGTTATGTTACAATGAAAGTCCTTGACACTGTAATTTGCCGTAAGAAGGTCATGTATTGTATGATACTATGAATGTCCTTGGCACTGTAATCTGCCGTAAGAAAGGTTGTCACAATGAATGACATTGGCACTGTAATCTGCCGTAAGAAGAGCATGTATAGTATGTTACAATGAATGATCTTGGCACTGTAATTTGCCGTAAGAAGGTCATGTATTGTATGATACTATGAATGTCCTTGGCACTGTAATCTGCCGTAAGAAGAGCATGTATAGTATGTTACAATGAATGATCTTGGCACTGTAATTTGCCGTAAGAAGGTCATGTATTGTATGATACTATGAATGTCCTTGGCACTGTAATCTGCCGTAAGAAAGGTTGTCACAATGAATGACATTGGCACTGTGATCTGCCGTAAGAAGGGCGTGTATAGTATGCTACAATGAATGACTTCCTCACAGTAATATGCCATAAGAAGGGTAAATATTTCTTCATATGTCCATGGATTCTACAACCTAGGAGATGACGAAAATGAGGTCCGTTCAAAATTGTATACAGGCATATGTGTGTATATATGTGTTAACGCTCTAGCGGTAGCAATTTTTGTCGAATCGATATATAAGTGTTCCATGTAAATCTAAAAGTCAAGTTCGTTAACGGCTGAAATTGCACCGGTGGAAGGGAGGAATTTCGAAAATTCGAATTATTCGCACCGGATCGAAACAGTTTATAGAAACAATCTTATTACAAGTGTAAAATTCTATACATCTTGTTATCTTCATGTCTTCGCTATGTCGAATATTAATCTAGATATTTCCATATTATAGTTTTCGTCCATCTGTAAACCCCCACTCCTACTTATGTCATATTAGCAACACACTGTTATACCATGAACCACTTCATTCCAAGGTTAAATACTTAATATTCATTGAACTTTTACTTTGTGAGATACATGCAAATTCTTTGTGTGGTGAAGTCGCCAAATAGGATCATATGTTCTCTCGAAAATGTTTATTTCATCTATACCACACTCCATATTTAGCCGTTTCAGTCAACCCTAAAGGTCATATTTGTTATTAGCTAAATTCTGAGCTAGAATAGTGGGGGTTTTGGGGGAGGGTCATTAAATGTTATAGAACCAATCTTGTTAAACGATTGATGATCTACAATTCTTGTTCTATACATTTTTTCTTAATTTGAATATTAAGCGAGTTATTATAGTAGTAGTAGTTATTAGTAGTGAGGGTACTTGTGTATTATATCCACCACATTTTAGTTCCACTAGTTCCACACTAGAATGCGCTACTGAAGTGCGACGCTAGCTCTCCCAGGCTAATGAGGTTATCTTTTGTCATAGCTGCGGTTTAATTGCGTTTGCTGTTTATTGTGCTGTTTAGTGTTTCTTAGTCCTTTAAAAATGCCTCTTTGGGATTTGCCAACGACTGAAGAAGACGCTGTTAAATATTTACAGGAGAGGAATATTTTGGCTATCACAAGAAAGTGTTCTAAATCACATTGTATGAAACTTTATAGTGGAAAAAAAAGTCTTTTTTGGAAGTGTAATGTAAGAAAGTGTGGTGAGCAAGTCGGCGTTCGGATTGGCACTTGGTTCGAAGGAAGTAAAATTCCATTTTGTAATGCATTGAAGTTCATTTACTGCTGGTGCGAAGAATTGACATCTGTCAATTTTTGCAAAAAACAACTCAAAGCACCATGGGAAAGGAAATAGAGACACATTTCAATGCATTTTAAATTGTATTTCCACACATTTCCCGCCTAAATGTGAATAAAATGTTTTATTTTTAAAAATTGTGTTTTCTTTTATTTATCATTATAATTCCGTAGAAGGTTATAAGGTAAGTATAACCTCCCTTGCGGGCAATGAATCGTACTACTTAAAACAGTAGCGCACTCTAACGTGGAACTAGTGGAACTAAAATGTGGTGGATATAATACACAAGTACCGTAGTGAGTTTTACCAGTACGTGGGAAATCTGCTTAGGTTACACAAAAAATCTGGGCTAAAGTGCAGTTTAGTCCCCCTACGCCGCCATCTTGTTTTGTTATAATCCCCGCCCTCGCTTAAAACCACCGATGGCGTATTTTGGAAATTTTAAAGTGTTAAAAAAGATAGTTAGAAAAAAAAAATGGCCGCCGTCGTCATCATGCGTCACCAAGAGGGGGACTAAAATACACTTTCACCAAAATCTTCTCCCGACCATAAAGCAAACATGGAAGATCATCAGTTTAGTAATGGTAACACTTTTTTAAACAAATTGGCTATCCAACGATTTCTGAAGTTAGGTTTTTGCGAATTTTAGCCACTTTGGTTTATTCACTATACACTCCCAGTTTAAGGAAGCCCAGACGAAAATCGAATTGTTCTAGCAGAATGACTTGCAGTTAGTTGGCTTTATAAAGCATGGCCTCGATCCAAAACGAGGATAAAGCGATATTAGGGAATGCCAAGGGCAGGTAAGATGACACACGTGTTGTTATCAATGCTACAACTGGTATAGTTATTTTTTTGTTACCACGCCATTGGAGATTAGATTAGCATATGGCATTCTGAAGTTCTAATTCAGCTTTCGCCGTCCCGGGCAATGCATGCACGCCCACGTATGCAATTGTGCACATGTGCAAGACTACAAAATTTAATGTGATTACGTAAATTAATGATTTTTGAGAACGAATTGTTATATCTCTCGAGTCACAAGATATAAAAGTCCGTCACGCAGGGGGGTTTCCCACGTGCGTCACGTTTTTGCATTTACCTTAAAACTTAAAAGTTCAATGAGAGCAATATTTGGTATTTAGTACCACCAACAACAATGTGTTTCATAATAAAACAGCTTATTGTTAATGTTATATGAACAGGGGGCTCACTGAAGACCGAAAATGTAAAAAAGTCCGTCACACAGGTGCTGCGACAACTAAGCAGATTTCCCACGTGAAGTTTTACAGTAGAGAAATCTGCCCAATAACAGCTGTAGTAGGAAGGGATCTCTAAACCTATTCACGAGGGACGAATAGTTCCGGAAACGGCCACCAGAGCTCTCGGCGGAAAGTCCGGAACATGGCGGAGTCCTGCCGACCACACACACAATACAAATGCAAATATCTCGGTTAATATTCAAGATACAGAATAAATGTATAGAACAATATTTATAGTAAATTTAATTTACAATAAGATTGATTCTATACAATTTTTTGATCCGACGCATAATAACGGAGATATTTTGAATTTTCAAAAATCCCCCCTTTAAACCCCCCTCCCATTGGTCCGATTTCAGCCATTAACGAACTTGATCTTTTTTTTACATAAAACGATTAAATTCCGAGGTTGGTAACGATCAAACAAAAATTACCACTAGAGCGTTAACAGACAAATATATATATATATATATATATATATATATATATATATATATATATATATATACATATATATATATATATGTTTGTCTGTTACCTCTCTAGCAGTCACAATTTTTGTTTGATCTTTACCAAACTCGCTATTTATATATATATATATATATATATATATATATATATATATATATATATATATATATATAGATAGATAGATAGATAGATATATAATTTTGAACGGACCTTATTTTCGTCATCTCCTGGGTAGGATCGATGGACATTTGAAGAAATTTTTCGAAACTCGCGTCATGAGTACGACCTCAATAGCTGATTTCCCTTCAGGGAAATCTGCTAAAAATACAAATATCTCGGATAATAATCAGGATAGTGAAAAAACGTACATAAAAAAAACGTATAGGCAATTTCATGTACAATAACATTGGTTCTATAAAATATTTCATTCGGACGTCTAATAACACGGAGATATTTCGAATTTTTTATTTTTGCAAAAAAAAAAAGGATATATATATATATATATATATATATATATATATATATATATATATATATATATATATATTTAAATATATAATTTTGAACGGACCTCTTTTACGTCATCTACTTGGTAGGATCGATGGACATTTGAAGAAATGTTTCTGAGTTCAACCTCAATAGCTGATTTCCCTTAAGGGAATTCTGCTATAAGTCGTCATGCAGATGTTACGTAAAAAAGCAGATTTTCCACCTTCTGGAATAACACAACAATGATATCTCACATTCTGTTCTCTATTGCATTCGAAATAATGTTATTTATGACATCTATTTTGTTGCCCCTAATTGGGAGCCCACCCTTTTGTGGCTAGGGTGGGACTAATGATTTTATTTAAGTAATTCCTATTGTCTAGATGAAAATCAAACTCACGACTCTAAGATTACCAAATGAAATTTAGACAAATTCCTTTACACAAAGCTAACCTGAGCCCCCCCCCCCACTCGTAATAGGAAGATTATGTAGTAGGGACTTGTGATTTAAGCTGGTCATAGTGGTTACTAGATAATGCTTCTCATTAGCTTACGCAGGCAAACTGATTTCTTTATTGATACCTTTATTGCTGTCAGGTCTGAGGCAGAAAACAAATGGGAAACAAATGCATTTTGTTGTCACCCTCTTATTCACTTGTTCGCTCCTTTGAAAATCAGGTTTAACTGTTTACGGGATAAATTACCATGCTTAACCTCTAGATTTGTTATGTTGTTAATTGTTCTGTGATACAGTTACTTAAAAAAAATCCCAGCGGAAGTAGAGGTTTACTGAAGGCTAAAAACGAAAGAAACAAGGCAAATAACTCCGTTAAAGCCCGAGTTAAAGAAAAATGCATAGAAAAACAATTGCAGGACATTAAATTATGAACAAGATTGGTTATATTACTTTGTTCCATCCTATAATAACAGTGATAACATGATTTCACATTTTAAACCTCTACTCATGCAATTTCAGCCATCAATGGAACTGCCTTTAGTTTTAAATAGAATTTCATCAATAAATTTCTTCACTGCAGTTCATCATTAATGGCCTAACATCCAGGATGTAACTGTGGAAGTTCGGCAGTATAATTGCTTCCACGAGCCAGAAAACAGCTTTGAATATAATCTTTGTTGCAGGTCCAGTTACAAACTCAACAAGAGAAAAAGGTCTCTATTCTCACCCTGACGAAGAATATGATAAAAAATGATGGATTCTTTTCCCTTTATAATGGAATTTCTGCTTCATTGCTTCGCCAGCTTACCTATTCAACAGCGAGATTTGGAATTTATGAGGTGATTATGCACAACCAATTAATTCCTCTGATTCAAAATAAAAATGTTAAGTCAATTTTCACACTAGAATATTTCAAATGAGAACGTATGTCTATTTTATAAACAAAGCAATTCTCTAATTAACTCATGTTTTAACACTTTTTACTCTTACTTTTATAGGTAACTAAACAGGTACTGGCTCCCTCTGGTGAGAATATATCATTCCCTATGAAAGTATTTATTGCTGGTCTTGCCGGTGCAGCTGGGGGTGTCGTTGGTACTCCTGCGGATCTAGTTAATGTCCGAATGCAGAATGATATGAAACTTCCACTAGATCAAAGAAGAAAGTGAGTATTCTGCCTTATTTTTTGGAGTCCCGCTTCCAGGGAACAGTACAGGTGATAAAAGGTCTTGATTTATTTAGTCCGTAGTAATGTCAAGGCAGTCAAACTTGCCAACTCTCACTATGCCCTTACACATATTCCTCATCGGGGTGTAAATCTGATAAGCTTGCTTGAGTGGTACTCCAACTACTGCCTACAATGGATTCAGCAGCTTTTTCCTGTCCATTCTGTGAAAGGCTTCTAGAAGTCGTTCAAAAGGTGATGCAGATCAACATTATGGAAATGCCTTCTTAAGTATTTTCCTAATGGAGAAGAAGCGAACTACGATCATTTATCCTATACAAAATGACTGATTATTCTGGAGAAAACATTTGTGGTACTATCTCATTATTCTTTCATACTTCCAATAAGCTCTAATATACATGTGGAAAAGCATTGCTCCTCTATAAATTTTGTTGGACTGAAGATCAACTGACATAATCATCTCTTTTCCTATTTACTTCTTTTATACTTTCATTTGATCTAGAAAAATATATTTCTACATGTTTGCTATTGAACCTTCTGGGTAGTGCGTCAAGTCAATATTAACAATGTTTGCATATGTAAATTTGTTACCATTTTTATATATAGACATTTACTCTTCAGTTCTGGGGACCCACAGTGGTCCAAAAGCCACAATAAGCGGCAAAAACCTATTAACTTTGAAACTACTTTAAAAAATGCTTTGAAATATTTATAATATATGTTGACGTTGTTGAAAATGTTGTTTTGTAATAGAATTAAATACACAGTTACTACAGAAAGCAGTATCAGTAACAGCTTGAGCTACTTTCCTATCAATCATGGTGAAATGTAACTTGTGCGTTATATTCATTTCGTTATCTCCCAAATGTATTATCGTAACACAAAGTTCTTCAATTTCTTGCTCTACTCGACTTTTTTCATCCCGTATTAGTTGCGGTGTCTCCTTTTGAAATTGAAACTTTAAAGCATTACAGAAACGTGTTGTTGATGGGCGTGTATTTGTCCAAATTTTCACACTGTAGTCATTGGCTAGTGTCATTTCCAATGGTACAACTGATGTCATAGTAGGCACTTGCCTCAGTCGCTGTTGAAAATGAGGTACAAATCTTTTTTTAATTTCAGCTATAATTTGCAAAATAACTTCGTCGGGCAAATGCCGGTACTTTTCCTGAACGAAGAGGTCTAAGGAAAGATTGGCTCGTTTCAAAAAGCACATTACATAAAACACTGTAAGGAACTGTAAAATCCGACATTTTAAAATATTTTAAACACCTTAAAAATTACTTTATAAGTTCGCCTAAGCACTTCGAAACATGAACTGAAAAAGTAAAATACGAATAATAAATAAATCCTCGACCCTATAATTCTATTTAGTAAACATCCCGAATAAACAGAGCGCCTAATGCCCGGTATTTATTGTTGGTAAATTTTCTTTAAACCTCAATTTCTCACAAAAGTGGACGAAGGTGGATGAGATATTTATAAAATAGTTACTCATAGGCTTAATCTTGAAGAAAATATAAGTTAGAGCTTGGAGCTTTCTGGCTTTTTTTTGAAACCTTGTAAGAAGAAAGAAATTTAGGAATTTATCTCTATTTTCTTAGAACTCGTTTTAAGGGCTTATACATAACGGATTAAAAACAAATTAGAAACCAACAAAAACTTGAAACATACAGTATTAACGTTGCCAGAATGAAATGTGTCAATAGACAGTCTTAAGGGTCAGAATATATCTTTTAAATTTGGCTTAGAAGTTAGATTATTTTGTGAAAAACATGAAGGTCGATTTAAATGTAATTCTATTGACAATTGAAATTATATTAATTAAAAGCGCCACCCAAACACAAAGGTACACCCACTAAACTATAAAGAAATCAAATTCTCAAAACCAAATTTCAACTTTTGCTGAAATAGTTTTTTGCCGGCTTCGCACCACTGTGGGACCCCTCCCCCTCCGAGGTGAAGGAACCTTACTTGCTAGTTAATTAAGCATGTCTGTCGCAATAAAATAAATTACTCTGTTGCTGAATTTATTCTTTAAAATAAGCCACCTCTCTTTGAATTGCTCACATCGATTAGATATATTTCTGTACTTTATGAATTTCAAAGCCATTAACTATTAAAAATCATAGTTTAAAACTATTTATGTTTAGAATATCCATATGTACCTAGCTTCATAGACTTATTACATATTTTATTATTCTTATTAAGGGATGAGGACTGGTGATAGGCAATGGGGCTTCTGTACTAGGTGTGCCAAATTAGAATATAAATGACGTACAGGCTAAAATGGAATCCTTGGACTCCATTTTATTTAGAGGTATGATTAATACCTTTCTAGGTTGGTCTTCCATCAATTTCTCTCTGATGTCTACATAGAAATATGATTAAACTGGATAATTATTTGAAGAAAAAGTAGTAGGATGAGCCTTCATGGCGCTTTTCCTCTAAGATTTTTATTTTTATCGAGAACAAATCAGTGCACAATGAAATTGATACTTTCTTATGGTTTATTAACTCTTGTTATTAAGAAATTGTTTTTTTGTTGGATTATGTTTATATACGGTTGTGGCCTAACCTATTTACAGTTGTCCTCTTCTGTGATTTATTGATTCCTCTTCATTTCTATTATTTAACTAATTCTTAAAGTTTTGAAACTTGTGCATAAGAAATCCTTTGTTGCCTTTGAATTTTTTTTCTTTCTTATATTAACTTTTTTCTCAGGTAATTTCCATTATCCATTTGGTTTGTTATTTCTAAACAATTTGTTCCTTTGAAATTATTAATCTCAATTCTTTTTGAACAGTGGATGAATCAAGCACCATCAAGCTGCCAAACTAGTGCAATACTAGGCGAGTAATATGTTGCTTGCTCTTAAATGTTGATTTTAATTTTTAAAATTTACTATATTTTTCTTATGTATTATTTATATTTTGTTTTTATTATGACTGTTTGCATTTTATATTACACTAATGTTTCTTTTCTATCTACTTACCTATTTTGTGAATTAATTATATAATTTTAATAAGATATGCAAATTTGTAATAAAAAAAAGATTCTCAACTTTCCTTCTAATTTCAATGACTTGAAATTGCATTCCAAGAACTTCATTTATATAAAGGGTTAATAGGGGGCCTATGGTTGTTAATGACCTGTCTGTTTCCTTCAACATGATTTTTCTTAGCTTCCTGATAACTGTCTCTTCACAATACAAACCTGAATTATAATTTAAGTTAATTTAAACTGTTCCAGCACTAAATAAAATCTTTAGTCCCACCCAAGCAGGAAAAGGTTGGTAACCTGTTCCAATTAGCTTTAGTTGTGCAAAGAGGACTTTACTTTAGTATATTTTTAAATTGCTCCTTTCTAACCATTGCCTTTTGCATGTTATCTTAATGATTTATTACTAACAGTTTATCTTTTTTAAATGTGTATTGCTACTCAATTGTCTCTCTTTACTCAATTGCTTTCTGTCTGTTCTAACTATGATGAATATATTAAAAGTTCAGATATTTTTTCCTCCCATGTAATTGTAAAATTAATTCTGATCTATAGTCTACAGTAATTATAACTTGATTAAGAATATCTTTTTCAACCATCCACGTGACAGTAGCTCATAAGTGAACAATTTATGGTTGTTTTGTCTCATTGACAGATTCGCAGAATATTATTGATAATATGACAGGTTAGCTACGTGAGTTAAGTTGTTGGTTTTAATACTCTTTGAAAACCTAGGGTTGAAAAACCTTGATTCTCATGTAGAAAGTTAACTAACTCACGAAATAAAATCCTTAGTCCCACTCTCGCCAGAAGAGGGTGGAAGCCTTTAGGTGATCCATGCCCAAATATCCATAGGAGCTTAAAGTGGGCATTAATAAATAGCATAGCTCATTGTTCTTTTTAATGTGACTAATAATTAATCCTCTTCGTTCTATTCACATGGAGTTGATTATATTTCAAGATGAGACATTGGATGTAAAGATAAAAACACCTCACCCCCCCCAAAAAAATCATTGATTTGGTAGGGTGCTTTCAAAATGTTTGACTTATCATCAATATTATTTTCATTATTTCAACTATTTGTTAATAATTTTCAGTGGGCATGAAATCGAATCTCACATTACAACTTTAATGCTTTTGTAAAGGAAAATGGTGATTATTTCCCTATCCTCCCTGATATTTTATATATCCACATTCTTTCATCTGTTAAGTATTGACAATTGTTTGTAATCCATTATCTTTATTCAGGATCCTTAAAGTCTACTATTCACTTTGCCTGTATGCCACACTTTTCCATTATTACGGATAAATCTAAATTCATATATTTCAAAATTTCACTCAGCCTCTATTTGGGGGCTTGGAAATTATTGTGGATGGCCCCTTGCATACTGTAACATCATTGTTGATCTCTCCCATTGAAGATGTTTAAAAAATACCATAATGATTTGAATTTTTCTGTAAAATTGCAGTTGCGTGATATCCAAAATTGACATTTTTTTGTCACCCCCTTTTATTTAGGTCCTATTGGGTATACTTTTAGCCAATTTCACTTAAAATGACAACAAATATTCATTTATTATAGGAGAAATATTAATTCACAGATGGCGTCACCTGTATGAGCTCGTGGGAAATGGGTGTTAGTTTATAAGCCCCATGTGTGACATACTTTTTATTTTGAAAATATTATAGCTGTAATTTAACATAAAAAGATTGTGCCTAAAATATTTTGGTTTCTTTATTTAGTTTAGTTATTGTCTAAAAAAACTGCTTGGTTTTCGCCTTGAATTTTGTGAATTATTTGTCTTATATAATTTTTCTTGGAAGCTTATTTGTTAGTAAATTAATTTCCAAAGACTATTTATTTTTTACTATTTTATAAATTCAAGGTATATATGATCTTCCAAGTTTAGTGCTAAGTTTTTGGGACTACCTAGTGATATTAGACTTACCTCTCGTGAATACTGACTACTCCATTGCTTCATTTTTTTTTTTTTTTTAATTATCACAATATTATAATAAAATATCTTGGTGTATTGTTTTATATATATGTATATATATATATATATATATATATATATATATATATATATATATATTAAAAAAAAAGCACCTTTTTGGAATGTTGTCCATGGCCCCTCAGTCATGAGTGGCTTTAGCCAATATTTGACCAAATTTTTATTTTTTCTTTAGTTTTTGTTACTGGATAATAACAGTCTCGAAATGAAATTGGGATTTTAACTCCACTCTCCCACTAAATAGCAATAGCACTTCTTTGTATTCACAACAATTTAAACTTTAATCTTTATTTTAAGAAAAATATTGCAGCCTTTTTATTATAGAGAATTATGCAATACAATTTTCTTGTAGGAACCTTGTTTACATGTTTATTACAAAATTAATATCTAGGCAAAAATAAAAATGTTATATCATTTGGTTAGAAAACAAAATGTTTAAATTGATAATATTATAGGATATTTTGTAAATATCGTGAGATTGACTTTAGATAAAGTTAGAGCAACAAGCAGTATTCTCTACAACTTTTCATGTACAGTGCTGCTTTTCTTATACAGTCTTAAAAATATCTTTTATTTGGGTTTTAAATAATGGAATTTTTTATGTGTTTATTCATCTAAAGCATGGTTTGGCATGAATTATTACTGTTTATCAGTATGAAACATTCCTACTTTCTTTTTCTTCTTATATACCCCTTTTAATTTGGAATATTTAATCTTTTTCTATACAATGTTCTTTAGTTTTTGTTTTTTACATTGCTGTAAATTTATATTTATTGACTAAATGTGTTTAACACTCCAGAAATTGGAGTACTATTAACATAAGAATTCTGTGATTAACAGGAATAATTCCTTACTGACTGCTCTAGCATATTATTTTTAATATTTAATAGAGCAATATATTACATACTAATGTCACCTATTTTTTGACTCGTTTAAAATTAGATAGCTTGTTCACTTCAAAATTTATTTAAAATGTTGCATTCTAACAAACTGTGATGTGAACAGCATTCAAAAGGAAACATAATTATAATCTGAAATTTACATAATTTATTTGATCTTAATTTAGTTACACAATGTGCTTGTTAAAAATTTCTAAAGGAATGAAGTTTTAAAACATAGTTTTCTTTACTGAGAATTCATGATGGTTTTACTTTTTCATTAACACAGTTACAAGCATGCAGTGGATGGGCTCTTTAGAGTAGTAAAAGAAGAAGGTCCCTTAAAAATATTTTCTGGAGCATCAGCTGCAACTTCAAGAGCCGTGTTCATGACAATTGGCCAGCTTTCATTTTATGATCTTTTTAAGGACTTTCTACTTAACTCTGGTTACTTTATTGATAATCCAACAACGCATTTTCTCTCATCTCTAGCAGCTGTAAGTTTAACTTTCTTATGACTTATCATCCTTATTTATTATAAAGTAACTTGTTTGTATGAGTATAGTTTCAAAAAACAATAGACAAATGCAAGACAAGAGAATAATTTGACTTAGGGAGCCAAATATTTCGTATTTTAGCAAATTTCCCTTATGAGAATATTTAATTGTTTCAGTAGACACTGAAGATCATGTATGTTATTTGCGGGAATCTGACATAGAATAGTATGGGTTTAAAGGGAATTTGAAAATTCAAAATATCTTCATTATTGTGAGTCGGATTGTAAAATTTTATGGAATCAATCTTGTTAGGCTATAGATTTTCTACACATTTTTTTGTAACTCAAGTATTAAGCAAGTTATTTGTACTTTTTTGTTTTCTGTATTCAATAATCCCCTCTCTCTTGTACTTATCTATTTACACGTATTTTTACATATTAATAGAAAATATGTGTTGAGATGCGATCACAAGCATGTAATACCAGAACATGGGAAATCTACTTGGTACGCAGCCCCAGTATGACGGACTTTTGCGAATATTTAGCTCAAGTTCGTTTTAAGTTTATATATTTATTTATTATCAAAACCCTCTAATTAAACCCCAAATGCAAATAGAGCAATTAATGTAAAGCGTAATTGAAAAGATATGACGAAGGTCCAGAAGCTAGATCCTATGAGTCTTGGTAATAGTGTAATTCAGGAAAGGGAACCGCACTAAGACATTAAATGATAAACAATCAAAGAGTATTGTTGGTCTTAATCTCCTATAGTATTCCTAGAATCATGAGTTTGATTCTCACTTGGGCGATAAGAATTTATTTAGTTATGAACTCATTAAATAAAATCCTTAGTCTCGCCCTGGCTAGAAAAAGGTAGCACCCTATAGATGCCTGTCTTGATTAGCCTTAGTAACGCAATGATGATGTTAATAAATAACAATTAATTTAAATAATTTGATTTTTATGTTTTATTGTTCGCACAACTTTTAGTTTCATGTATATTTATTTTAAATTACTTTGTAGGGTGGAGTGGCAACTACATTGACTCAGCCATTGGATGTCCTTAAGACAAGAGCAATGAATGCTAAACCTGGAGAATTCAAAGGATTAATGGACATTGCTATATATACAGCTAAACTTGGTCCCCTTGGTTTCTTTAAGGTAATGTATTTGTCTTTATGAAGCATTTTACAATCTCTCTTGTGTGAGTGTGTGTATACATACACATATTCTTTCAGTGTTCAGTAATACTGAACACTTTTAATTGGAAGGATTTCAGTTTAAAATTTAATGTTATGTTCAATTTTATGTCATTGACATTCATTACAAGTCAAAATTTCAAGTTGTATCAGCATTAGTTCTGAAGTTATTAATGAAAAACTATTGATTCCTTCCCTAATTTTCTTAATTATTCCCTAATTTTTAATTTTGATGCGCATTCAGTCATCATCCAACTCTACCAAAAACTGTACAACGATCCGTGGCACCCAGAACATGTGTGCTAAATTTCAGCTCAATCGGATTGTAATTCCAACCAGACAAATTCCATCCACTTTCAACTTCCATGCCTTTTTTACACCTATCAATTATAGTAACTTTCCACATCTAAACATCACCAACCAATAAAGAATGATGGATGCTTAACCCTTGGTCGAGCGTGTCAAGAATATTCCGCCTCCGGGCGAGTTTATCTCAGAGATTGTCCTCAACCATTTTTATGGAAATACAGTTTTTTAATATATATTATGCACTAAAATGTTCAGTGTGTAATTAGAAACCATGACAGAGGAAGTATTTGTTTGAAAGAAGTAAATAATTTTCAAATTGACAAGTATTATAATAAAAAAAATGCTTGGTAGATAAAATAATCAAGTTCATTATAATTTTTTTATTATTAAAACAATGGACGATAATTTTTAAAATATAAATAAAAAATACAAGTATCCAAAAAAATTGTTTAAATGCACATGTTTTGATTATACATAATTAATTTCAGTTTGTGAACAATACAAACAAAACTTAACTTCATTCAAAAATAAGTAGCACAAAATCACTTTTAGATAAGAATTATTAAAAATCATCTAAATTTTAATATTGCAAATCCTTTTAAAAATAGCAGTTTAGTTTTATTTCTTTTGTAGAGCTGCATTACAATTAGGACAAAGCACGGAACTATGTTTTAAACAAATTTTGTTTTTGCAAATCTCACAGGAGTAATTAGTTAACCTACTTTTCTTTTCAGTTTTACTTGGTTCACATCATTTTCTTTTGTTCGTTCTAACGGAAGGACTTTTTTTATGCAGTTCTGTACTTGAGTTCAATGTATGGTCCAATGAGTCTCAGTACTCTTCGTTAGTCCTTAGTTCGGTTGGTAAAGGTGTACTGTTGTCACTGCGTCGTACAACATTTTCTAGTATAACTTCTTCTGAAAGCTCATGTATGGTCAAAATAATAGCAAAGTAGGTTTATATGATTCCATTTAATAAAGAGAAACTTAATTGATTTATATATTTATGAAATACAAATTTAAAAAAAAAAAAACTTCCTTGCTCAGGCGCGTGGTATCTAGGAGATTAAACCAAATGACAGGTGAAACACACGACTCCATCAAACTCAGGGACACAACTGACCTTGAAGGGAAGTCCTCTAAACCACATAATTCCGAGTACTACATCACCACTCTCTGCTAGGGGGCTGGCAAATATTTTTCTAGAAACTGTGTATCTCAGACTCCAGTTAAATGGTGGTCCTGTCCTCTCTCGAGGACTAAAAGTGAATGATAACTGAAGTACCATATTCTGGCAGAATAATAAACCTAATGGACGTGTAAAAGGCTGACTACTTAATCTTCCTCTTTGCATTTAGTCTGGTCTAAGTATTTCCATAGCCTGAACATCACAGAGATTAACTTAGCTTTTCAGTTTTAAGATTTTTCTAAAATGATTTAATCCGAAAATTAATGAATTAATATACATTTGTGGTTTGTTTTTCAGGGATATGTTCCTGCATTTGTAAGGCTTGCTCCCCACACAATACTTACATTTTTGTTCCTTGAACAATTGAGGGAAAATTTTGGTACTATTCAGAAAAGAGAAAAGTAAAGACCTAAAGCAGTTTCTGGCTTCTGATCTCTAGTCTACTATACTTCGTTTAGGGTGTCTGTATCAAGACATGATTGTTACTGAAGTTGTTATTTTATTAAAGATATATATTTACATATTTATTTTATATATTTGATTTTAAAGAGCTAGCAATATGCATGAAATGCATAACAAAATTATTTATAATATGCTCAATTGTTAAAATTTCGAATGAAAAAAGAAGAAGAATATTTGTGATAAATGAGAAGGTATGCTGTAAACTAAAATATATTATAAGGTCAGTAGTCCTTTATTGAAGAAAAGAAAAAAACACTGTGAATCGCAAGGAATATTTTGACATCTTATGTACCTGGAATTTTATTTTATTAATTATGACTATTAATTTTGTATAATTTTTGACATTGTTTTGTACAATTTGTTCATTTTATAAAAATCAATTTCTTGTATTTTTTATTTCCTCCTTTCTGGTAAAAATAAGAACCAAGTTGATATAGAGTTGTCTGCTAAAATGACATTCCCTTAGCTGTATGTCTAATATGGGGTTTTGTAAGAACTATCTGTGGAAATTTGCTATCTGAGTCTCACTAGTTATTGAATGTCCTTTCTGAAATCTTCCTCTTTGAAGGGTCACCATAATGCTCTTAGTGTTATATTCTTTCAATGTTCTGTTTTGGGGGGAAAAGTACTTAAAAGTTTCCTTATGTAAGAGCTTGTATAGAATCCATTATTAGCTGCCATTTCTATCGCTTCCTTATTTGATAAATATTTGTTGAGGTTTATAAAACCTTTTAATTGAGTATAAGGAATAATCAGTTATTGAGAATTTTGTTCTGTTTCAATCTATTGTATAAGAAAAATATTAATATATCACCTAAATATAGTTCTTTGAAGTAGGTTTGGAAAAATTTCAAAGAAACGTATATCACTGATATTAACATCTGGATTTCAAATGATATAATCTTAAGTTTAATTACATTTTTGTGGCGTTAGCAAGTTATTTTAATTAAGGATCAATGAGAGGTTAGTCTTCCTGGCCATGATTTAAATCAGAAATAGTTTCTAATTTTGTCTGCTAATTTAGTTTTCAAAGTTTATAATGCAAATCATGTCTAAGTAAGATATATAAAACATAATGGTATGGTATATTATTAAAAATGTGATAATGTCTGTAAAATTGCATTTATATTCAAGTGCTGAGTTAATCAATATTGTTAATTTTTTCTTTTTATTTCGGACAATTAATCTAAGAAATATGTATTATAATGCATTCCCATTACCACAAATAGTGAATATGTGCACAGATGGTATATTTTGGATTTTCACAAATAAAGGAAGGAAATCGTAAAGTTGTATTTTCTTTCACAGCAGTTAAAATAACTACTAAGCCATTTTGGTATTATTTTACAATTAACAGAGCATTTTAATGTAGCATACCTTGATTCTTTTAAATTATCAGTATTTATTAGCATCAATTTAAGTTTTTCAGTACTTATGAGCTTGACAGCTAATCCAGATGATTGTGTACAGGTTTCTACCCTTTTCCTTACTATATTGGGGTTACTGGTTTCATTTAGTTAGCAAATAACTTTCTATTCCCCATGCGGAAAATAAACCCCTGACTCTAGGTTTCCTGAACTTCATAGCACATGGTTACATAATGCTGCAAAAACTTTATAATGTCTAAAACTAAATGCTTGCTCGCATTAAAACATGTGGAAGAGAATGATATGTATTATTATAGGAATAAATGCTATGAAGTTATAAACTAATGACTTAGTGGTTTCCTCCCTTTATGCGGCTTCTTTACTTCCTCCATTAATCATATCATGAAATAATGTAAAGAACAAAGTTCCAAAGTGCTGGGTAATATGATACCAACTACATTCCTTAATTCTCTTGATTCTGGCAAAAGCTATAGACTCCCAAGAGATGCCCAGGAAGTTATAATAAGTTAAGGAAGATTTTGACTCATAAAGAAGAAGTATAGCTACTTCTATCAGCTTACATTACGCTGCTGTCAGAAGATCTCTGGACAATTATTCAAGAATTCAGGAGATGGAGAGTCTCCTTTCTCATACCTCTAAATATATGACCTGGGGGCTGCCGTTACTCTTTCCATGTTACCCAACTGATAACTGAGGAGTTATTCACCATTTTCAAATCAACAGTAACAAATTTATAATAGGGCTAAACAATTTGTTTTTTTTTAATAATTATTATTTATAAATTGCTGTTGAAAAAAGAATTACAAAAGACTGCAAAATTAAGTAAATAAAAGTTATGAAATAGTGATATACAAGGTGCAATAGACCAAAGACAAGAAACAACCCCTTTGGAGCCTTTAGGTCCCTCCAGAGAATATATTCAAGAGGCGTAGAACCCATTTGAAACACATTGCCGCTTGGATTTTTGTTACTCATTACTTTCTATGCTCATATATTATATCGCAAGCCCTTACTCATTATAAAATACTTATCTGAATAGCCTTCTCTAAATATTTGAGTTACTAATATATTTTTGAAAGAGTTATAATTTTTTTTTCCATACAATATTGATATTCACTATATTGGAAACTCCAATTAAAAATTAAAACTAATTATTTTATTTATAACTTGTGAAGTTCCTTCTGTATTTATATACAACACATCTTAATCAATCATAGTAATAGAATTTTTATTAGTTTAACTAAATAATTTAAGTGAGCATTGATTCAATCTTTAAAGCATTACTGGTGTAATGAAAATGTGTTATATTGATTAATTATGTTATTACTTATGTACTTTAATAGAAAATAATGTTCTATTCTAAACTTAAACTACTTAATGAAATATTACTGCCATGTCAAATGAATTTAAATGCACGTTTTGTATGTATTTGTGATATCTCTGAAATCCTATTATTTTAGAAACTACTTTTTCATATTTTAATCAAAATATGTATTTTTATTTCTTAGGAACAGTTTTTCTATATTTAATAATGCTTCTCTATTTTTCATAGAACTTAAATTAAAATATCTCCTTATTTTTGTGAACCTAGATCATTAATTATTTGTCTGTATATTTATTAATGTATTTAAAATTGTGTGCTGTAATTAATGTATAAGAAAAGTGATGACATTTTCATATGAAATTCTATCTGTCTAATAAAGGGTTTTAGTTAGTGTTTTGAGGTGTAGGGAATAAGCCAATATTCATGTGATGGTAGGAGCTAAGTATCTCTTTTATTGGGATTTATTAATTTCGTGAGAGGTTGACAGGGTATTGGAAAAACATGTTGCATTTGAGAAAGAATATATATTTTATTCCATAGTTTTTGAAGGAACAACATGAAAATGGGCATCCATAGGAGGGGAGGGGGGGGCAGTTAGCTGCAGAAATAATAAACTTAAAAAAAAGAAGTGAGAGAGTGGAAGAACAAGTAAAGTAAAAGAAGAATTAAATTATTATTATTATACCTAATTAATTAATTTGGTATATCTCCTTACTAGTATAATAACGTTAGCCTGCCCCCTCATATCTTGTGAACCTATGGATGCTCATGAAAAAGGAGGTGGAATATGTTTGCGTTTAATGAATGATTGGATTTACTTTCCCAAGTAATTAATTTTTCAATTTGATGATTTCATGTGAAGAATGAATTGTCTTCTTAAAGCTCTTTTCTGTGAGATTATTGTTTGTATTTAATTAAACTAAAATTCACTTCATGTAATTAAAGCTTATCTATTCACACTGGGACTAAAAATTTTATTGTGTGAATCCATCACTAATTAAAGTCCCTTTCCACATGTTAATATAAAGCATGACTCAAAAAGTTATCCAAATGAATTTAGAATCAATTCCTTAACCTAGACCCAGAGTATAATAATAAAAGTCCGGCTGCGTAAACTAAGCAGATTTCGCATGTGAAGTTTTACAATAGAGAAATCTGCATACTGGTAATACAAGCCCACCATGAGTAAATACAAACGGTAATAAGAAATCTTTCAGTTAATTTTAATAAATTCCCAACTGACACGGCTTCTGAATTGTAAAAATAATTTATATTTTAATAACTCAAATTTTAGTAGTCCAAGAACTAAAGAAGGAGGGGGGGGCGGATGAACAGAACGTATTTGCATAAATCTCACATAGTAAAGAAGGTAAGGTAATGTTAGAAACGACAGGTAAGGTTAGAAGAAGCTTCCACCTGAGCTGAGAAGTTACGAAAACGGCCGAACTAATCCAAACAATATCCGACCACAGCCTTCATAAAAATGCAAATATCTCGGTTAATATTCAAGATAGAGAATAAATGTATATAACAATATTTATAGTAAATTTAATTTGCAATAAGATTGGTTCTATACAATTTTTCGATCCGATGCATAATAATGGAGATATTTCGAATTTTTGAAAATCCCCCCTCCCACTGGTCCGATTTCAGCCGTTAACGAACTTGATTTTCCTTTTTACATAAGACGATTAAATACCGAGTTTGGTGACGATTAAACAAAAATCGCGACTGCTAGAGTGTTAACAGACAAATATATATATATATAGGTTTGAACGGACCTCATTTTCGTCATCTCCTGGGTAGGATCGATGGACATTTGAAGAAATTTTTCATTCAAAAACTTAAACTTCATTAGGTGCATGAGCTATATTTCATTTTGAATTTACACACATTACCCAATTATTTTACATTAAAATGTTATGATTTGTCCTGCACTACTTTAGTACTAAATAAATAATTTTTGTAGTATCAGAGATTTATCCCCAAAAATTTTTGTTGGATATATTTTACTCAGGAGGGTGTGATGTTTCAGTAAGGCTTTTAGGGCTTGTTGACTCTGACAAGGACCCTTATTATTTGTCAGCCCTTCTAGTCTGTTTAATGAGTGGAAAATCGGTATGCATTTGTAAATTTCATGTTAATTTAGAATTGGAGAGTGATGCTAGAAACTTTGTGTTGATGGTCCTGTTATTGTAGTTAACCATTGGAAAGCCCTTGTTGAGCACGTTCTAGAGACATTAATTTCTAAATTCTGAAATGTCTGAGATATGAACAATTAAATTTGGCATTTTCCTATCCCCTCTCTCTTACAATAAGAGATACTTTTTGTGTTAATAAGCTTGGCTTATCAGTTTATTCACATTTAAATTTACATGTTCCTTGCCACTTTGGACATCTTTTCAGGAGTTTACAGATTCCGAACTTACAAAATAAAAAATAAATTCACATTGTAGATATGAAAAATTGCCTTCTACCAGAAGAGAGACAATATTAAAGATGACAGTCTACTAGCTGATCAGCTGTTAAAATGAAGAGTCAATTGTTCTCAGACGCTTTATCGATACAGAGAGAAATGAATCAAATGTATAAAACAAATATTTAGTCAACAATCTTTTAAATATTTAGTTTCAGTTTTTTTTCTCTTTCTAGAATTTTGATATTTTCAAAATTAAATGTTTATTGGTACAGAAGTAAAAGTAAGATCATTGAGGAAGGTTTTGTTTTCTCCTTTGTCATTATTTCAGTATTATGGTTTATACATTTCTTTAGCAACTCCTCCAATTCCCTTTTTATTAATATTATTTCCTATATCCTTACAAACAGATTTGATATTATTTCCTACAAATTGATTATATTTTAACCTTAATCCTTAATCTTAAAAAATGGAAACAGGCACATTCAACATAATTTTTTGAAAATCTCAGTTATTGAGAACTTGTTATAGTACCACTTTTCAATTTGTCGTGAGTTAAAAGCACATTATCCGCATATATCGTTTTTTTGAAGTGCCACATTACTCAATCTTTATTATTTTGGGAGAGGGGAAATAATTTAAATTTGTGTTCAGAGATGCAAGGCATATAACAGATCTTTTTGAAATTTCTATTTTCTACTTTGCTCACTTGATAATACTATAAATTCAAACAAGTCAATCTCTAAACATTATACCCTTTTTGGGAATACTAGGACAAATGATTGAATTTCACTATGATTTTTATTCAAATGGGCGTATCCATTTATTAATAGGAGTAGGATTTAACGACAAGCCTGAAGAAGGAAAGTTGTCTTGAATACGTCCACTAATTTGTTACAAAATTTTAAAGAATTTCAAAATTAATGAGAGCTTGGGAAATTAATTCAAGCCAGTGATTACTAAAAAACAATAGTTTTTATAAGTGAGTTCATATTTATTTGAACATACATATACATATTACTTGATATGTTAGCAAAGGTAGCAGTTTGGCTTTTAACTATTATTCAAAATACATATGGTAATTCAATTTTGCAATAATTGCTATATATATTCCACTTGATTTGATATCAAATAAGCCATAAAAGAATCGACTGTATTAATAGAAAATAAACCAATTTGTCAAAACAGAACTAATTTATTATTTTTATTGCATTATAAATTAAATACTAAAAATTGATGAAATACTTTTCACAAGTTAAAAAAGTAATATGAACAAGTGTATTTAAAGAACAAATACTTATTACAGCCAAATCAATTTAGAGTTGAATTGTAGGCCACAGTGATCTGAGGCTGTTATTTAGATAAGCCAAATTATTTTAATAATAAGTTTGAAATGTACTTTGTTGAAATAGTAAGATGAGTATAACTACTACATAATGTTAATAAATTTTACTACTGAATATAAAAATATTTTTATTTGATTAGTACTGTGATTAGATTATTTTGGAAGTGATCCCTATGTCACAGACATTTTATATTTAATAGTTACTTATTATTGGTACTGACAGTAATTTATTTCTGTTGTATATGAAATATTAAATTTTTACATTCCAAAAGGAACTAACAAAATATAGCCACATTTATGCCTTTCTTTTGTAGCTAATAATAGTTGTTTTAATAAAAAGTATTATATTGGTATATATTAAATCGAAATTTGGAATCATTAACAATATCATTTTATAGATGATGGACAAATATATATCATTATCAGCAGGGCACTATAAATAAGCAGCAGCAATTTTTAGAGTATATAATCTCATATTGATATGACCTTTGGCATGGATGTAATGTGATTTATTTATTCTAAATTATTTATATAGTTTGAAATTTGTAATAATCCGCCCATTTCTCTTTTGCATTAAAGGTGTTGGACCTGTTTTATGGTTAATCAAACATTTAAACAAAGCAATGAAATACAGTTGTCCCTCGATAATCCGACACTTTTTAATCTGACGTACTCGGTAGTCCGACGCGCTACAGGCAGCAACATGCATCTCCCTCCCACCGCTCCGGCAGGAAGCAAAACAAACCTGCAGTGAAAAATGGCAAGCACAAGTGTGAAACGTAAACATAAAACATTAAGTTTATCTGTCTGTTGATGATGAGCCTGTACATGTATCCTGGTATTAATAAATTACATGTACCTTTACTGTTTCTTCCTTTTTTTTAACTTCATTGTGTTCAAACGCGAATAAAACATCTTTGATAATATGACATTTTTGGTAATCCGACATTTTCGGTAATCCGACACTCTCTCGGTCCCTTAACTGTCGGATTATCGAGGGACAACTGTATAAAATAATATACATATGCGCCTAAATATATTGTTAACCATTATCTTCCAATTGCTTCAATCTCAGCCTAATTTAAAAAAAAAAAATACTCCAGTAATCATCAAGTATGACAGATATTTCATTTCTTGTGAAGCATTGAAAACTGTCCTTGAGCAATCCATCCATGTAAAATAATTAGCATTCCATTGTTAATGAATTATATTTTCTTATTCATACAAGTTCTATTTTAGAACACTTCCTTAAATAGCCATGTTATTGACTACTTGCATACTGCAAAACATTGCTGCTACAAAGGCAATCTACTGAGAGCGGAAAAAAAAAAGAAGTATTTTTACAAAAGGTTTTTAAGTTAGTTTTCAAATACAGTAATGATTATTGTAGGAAATGTCAAATGTAATATATTCATGTCTAAGAATATAAGTGTATTTTACCTAATTTCTTTATCTGCTTCAATGATATTCGTATCACTTTAAAAATATGTACGAATGATTTTTCATTTGTTATTGGTTCATATTATATGTTAGTGTGTTCACGTTTGGTGCTTCCATTCACTTAAATTAATACAGTATTCAACCTTGAATGAAGTCTATCCATACTGTATCAAGATCTGCATTTATTAAGAATATAATTAATTGTGTGCTATAGCTCATGTCAAATATATTTATAAAAGATGTCTATGTAACTGAACAAATAAAATTATCTGTGCAATGTATCAGTCTATGTTTATTAACCTCTGATTTTGATGAAATATTACTAGCAGATTTCCCTGAATACTCATGGCTTGGAAAAAAGATGTCAAATATCCATCAATCCTACCCAGGAGATGATATAAATATATTGTTACATTTTTATTACCAAAACCAGTAATAAACGTTGTTAGTAAGAGTTCTTTTGGATTGCAAAATTAAATACTCGAACAGTTTTTATCACTGCACAATTTATTTATTACACTTGATAATTATTCTTAATTACTACTCACAGTATACACTGATAGCGTCACTGTTCTTCAGATTACACAGTCCAGTAATTCACTCACGGTCACTGAAATTCACAGAAAGACGGCACTGCACTGTCCTTTAAACAGGGCACTAAACTGTTACTTACAGTCACGGCACAACACTGTTCTTCTTATAAAAACACTTTACCGCACTGCACTAAATCGCACTGTAGCACTGATGTGAACATCAAGACAGGTGAGAATAAAACTGACTCGCTCATGGCTGGCTGGTTGTTTATATAGGTCGTTGGCATACATCAAAGGGGAATTGTCTGGACCGTTCGACTTCGGGTCTCGTAGGGGCTTGACGCTCTGTCGGCTTCTTTGATCTATCTCGCACTTCCCAAATTCGCGACTCTCTGAAGAATTATTCATGCATTTAATTTTCGCAACACTGCCGCCCACTTAAGCCTTTTTGTCCCAAATAGGCTCAACATCGCCGTTGCCATACTTGGCCTGTCACTCCAGGTGTAACACTTTCCTTCCAGACCCCGGACTGTGGTATCCCTGCATCCTGCAGACAACGTCGCCCAATCCCTCGATCACCCTGCAAGTTTCGCAATTTAGGCGATAGTCCCCTCTTGCGTTGTGGGTTGAATAGTAGACCCATTCGTCCTTCCGTAAAATCCTCCATATTTACTGCTCGATCACACACACCATTCATCCGGTTACTGGTCACTCCAATGCGGTCCAATACCTCACGACGAGTCGACCTTCCATTGCCCTCCTTAGCCAGAATAGTGTCAGCCTTATGCGCCGTCGACCTGGCTTCTCCTGAGTTAACATGGCTAAGTCGTACATCAATGATGCACTCCTCTTCCTCGGCTTTTGTACAATCCTTGTACTCTACGTTGCATGGCCGCCTTGTGAGGACTAGAGCATCATCGTGTTTTCTCCCTTTCCTATGAACAATAAAACAGGCTTCTGCTCTACGTGACAATTTCTGGCGTCCGTCGGTACGTAGCTCCCTTGTGGTCTTGCTCTCATGTCCGACATCCAAAGGTATTTCTGTGTTTCGCCAGATCATAATTTGCTTACCCATGTGCAGGTCAATACCATGGGCTATCATGAAGTCTACATCGATGATCACTTCATGCATTATGCCAGCAACAACAAAGACATGTTCAGTACTGATGTTGGCGATAGTCACTCTCATCTTGGCTCTTCCGTAGACTGTGGCTGACTCCCCTGTAGCAGTTCGCAGTCGTACGTTCTCCAATGGTTCCACTGCCCCTTTTACCAAATTGGGCCGAATGAGTGTGTCGCTCCCGTGTCCATGGTGAGGACCTGCTTCCTCCTGTTGATGAGCCCACGAGCTAGCTTGCTGTTCTTCTGTCGTATAATAGAAATAGAGATGGTGGAGCCATCGGTTTTAGGAGCTAGTTCTTGCCCCTCAGTGCGAGCTCGTTCTACTTTAACATTGGCTCTTGAGATTTCGACGTCAGTCGCCCGTTTGTTGTTCCTCCATGGCAAAATAGATCTCGACCTTTTCCTTGGCGCTTTACAATTACGCTAAAAGTGGCCGACCTCGTCGCAGTTGAAGCATTTAGCGCGCGATCTATTCATTTGTTCCTCCAGTACTTGCTTGACCACGTCTTCTATTTCACTTCTTGAGATATGGACGTTGTTCGCCCGATAGTGGTCCCTCCATGGTGTAAAAGATCTCAACCCTTTCTTTGGTGCTTTACAGTTACGCTAAAAATGGCCGACCATACCGCAGTTGAAGCATTCGGCGCGTGATCTATTCCTTTGCTCCTGCAGTATCCGCTTGACCACTGCTTCCATGTCACACCTTTCGTCGCCGCCACTTCGTGTTTCAGCAACAAGACGTCGCACATTGTTGACTTGTGGTTTTGAAATTACTTTAGCGGTCTCCTGTACTAGCGCATAAGTGATGGTTTCAGCAAAGGATGATTTTTGAATAGAACACACCGCAAATTTAACATCTGGGTCTCGCATACCATTAACAAATGCTTCAATCTTGAACTGATCTAGGAACGAATGATTTTCACCTGGGTAAGCCAGTTGGACCAGACGTTCGATTTCTATGGCAAAATCTTGGAGCGTCTCATTCGGTTTTTGCACTCCTCCCTGTAACCCCATCCTGTACAGTTCTCGCTTATGCTCACCGCCAAACTTGCGCTGTAAGGTCACCATAATGTCCTCATAATTATTCCTGCAAGCGGCCGGTAAACTCTCCAGGATTTCTGCAGCGGTTCCATTTAGTGACAAAATCAATTCTACCGCTTTCTCTTCATTATTCCATCCGTTTCTACTGGCCACCGTCTCAAATTGGAATTTAAAAACATTAAATGGTGCATTACCGTCAAAAGTTGGGGTCTTTATCTTGCTAGAATGTTCTGAAATGAGCCGCACCGGACCCTCTCGAACATGTAGATTATCCATTTGGAATTGTAGCTCACGTATTTCATCGTCTATCTTTCTTCCTAGGTTGGACACGTCCTCTTCAACCTTCTTTTGTGCCACAGAGTTTTTCATCAAACTCGCTGACTCTCTGCTCTATGGCTTCCACTCGTTTGCCCAATATCTCTGACATTTCATGGAGGTTTTGGTTAGTTGATCTAGATGCTTCCTGGAATTTCTCTTCTAGCCTCTCGCAATTAGTTCTAGAAACTTCTTGAAATTCTTGTCTTACTTCCGCTAAGATTTTCTCGCTGTTACTCTTAGAAGCTTCCTGGAATTCTTGTCTGACTTCCGCTAATATTTTCTCGCTGTTACTTCTAGAAGCTTCTTCTAATCTCTCGTAATTAGCTCTAGAAGCTTCTAAGAGTTTCTGGTTGTTACCTGTGATTTTTTCCATTATGGTGGCCAAAATTGAATTGAAATCTAAATTGCTCCTTGACATAGGAGTACTTACAGCAATGTCTTCTTTATCGGCAAACTCGTGTGTACTTATATCAATCCCTCGTCTTTGGAATTCATCTGCCAACCGCCTTTGTAATTCAGCCTTATTTCCTGTTGTTGGCAGATCCAGTTTAGCCAGCTCCTTCTTCAGCTAGTCCACTTTTAGTTCTTCAAACTTCATTTTTGTTGATTTTAATTTTGCAATCCCACTTCTGACAACAGTTGTTACGTTTTTATTACCAAAACCAGTAATAAACGTTGTTAATAAGAGTTCTTTTGGATTGCAAAATTAAATACTCGCAAGTTTCACAGTTTTTATCACTGCACAATTTATTTATTACACTTGGTAATTATTATTAATTACTACTCACAGTATACACTGATTGCGTCACTCTTCTTCAGATTACACAGTCCAGTAATTCACTCACGGTCACTGAAATTCACAGAAAGACGGCACTGCACTGTCCTTTACTTCGCGGCACTGCACTGTCCTTTACTTCGCGGCACTGCACTGTCCTTTACTTCGCGGCACTGCACTGTCCTTTAAACACGGCACTAAACTGTTACAGTCACGGCACAACACTGTTCTTCTTATAAAAACACTTTACCTTACTGCACTAAATCGCACTGTAGCGAACATCAAGACAGGTGAGAATAAAACTGACTCGCTCACCGCTGGCTGGTTCTTTATATAGGTCGTCGGCATAAATTAAAGGGGAATTGTCTGGACCGTACGAGGTCGGGTCTCGTAGGGCCTCGACGCTCTGTCGGCTTCTTTGATCTATCTCGCACTTCCCAATTCGCGACTCTCTCTCTGAAGGATTATTCATGTATTTAATTTTCGCAACAATATATTTGTCTAGCAAGCTAGCGGTTGCAATTTTTGTTTGACTGCCTCTAAACTTGATATTTATGTAAAAATAAAGATCAAGTTTGTTAATGGCTTAAATCGGACCAGTGGAAGGAAGAATTTAGAGGGGAAACTTCAAAAAATCTCCATTATTATATGTCAGATTGAAGAATTATATAGAACCAATATTATTACAAATGTAGTATCCTATATATGTTGTTCTTTACACCATTTTTCTATCTTGAATATTAACCGAGATATTTGTAATTTTTAATTTAAAGCCTTCAGTAAATCCTCACTATTAGTGATCCCACTTTAACTATAAGCCAATACCATGAAACATTTTATTTTAAGATTAAATTCCAAATATTGTTTTTCATTGGGCCTTTATTTTGTAAGTTACATGCAAATATCTTGTGATTACATCATCAATTCATTGACTCAAAAATATTTATTTGGGGTATACTGTACTCAATTTTTAAACATTTCATTCAACACTCACATTAATTGATGGCTGAATCTGGAAGAGGAATAAGGGGGCATTTGAATTTTCATATCTCTGGTTTTATGTCCTATGGAAAAATGTTAGAACCAATCTTGTTAAACTATTGATGCTCTACAATTGTTCTATACATTTTTTCGTAGCTCAAATATTAAGCAAGTTATTCCTTCTTTTCAACTTTCTTGTTTTCAGACTTCAGTAAACTCCACACTTCTAGTCATTGCATTTTTACTAATAGTGTAGTCATATCAGCAGAGGAATCTATTTACTTTATGCAGGCCCTGTAGATCGACTTTTTAGTAAATTTCTTATCAGCTATTGAGGTCATACTCATGATGCGATTTTCAAAATTTTTCTTCAAATGTCCATTGATCATACATAGTAGATGACGAAAATGAGGTCCATTGAAAATTGTGTGTTCTGTATATATATATATATATATATATATATATATATATATATATATATATATATATATATACATATGTATATATATTTACTCTAGGGGTTGCAATGTTTTTCTTATCGTTACCAAAATACATATGTAATCGTTTTGCATTAAAATAAAGATCTAGTTTGTTAACGGTTGAAATCGAACAAGGGGGAGGGGGGAATTTTGTTTATTATTATTATTTACGTCCACTTTATGCTTTGGGAATTTTGAAAATTCTTGGATCGAAAAATTGTATATAACCCATCTTATTTCAAATGTAATGTAAATGTTGTTAAGTACATTTTTTCAATATCTTGAAAAACCGATAAATTTGCATTTTTTTAGTTTTTGGTCTATAGTAAACCCCCAGTCCTACTCACTTTGTATTAACAATTAGCTATTATGTTATGAAGCACTTCATTTGAAGCTTAAATACCAAATATTGTTCTCATTGGACTTTTACGTTTTGAGATAAATGAAAATACACAAATCTGGTGGGAAATCTACTTAGTTAACGCATGTCCTGTGTGATAAGACTTTTTTATCTACAATTTGTACAGTAGAAACAGTAATTAACACACTGAAAACTTAGTAGTGTGGTGTATAGCCATTTTGTTTTTCTATGTTAACTTGGCTACCCTCTTAGTTGCTGCACCTTCTAAGATTGATCAACAATGCAATAGAACTAATGTTTGTGTTGTGGTAGGAATACAGTCAACCACCAATTATGCTTTCACAATATACATCTAATTTTAAATAACCAAAGCTTAATTGTCAACAACAATCGAATAATGAAGGTGCAAAATAGCATGTATTCTCTTGTAAAAGCTTTCTGGATGTACTTCATGAGCTACCATTTTTCCTTGGCAAGGAGTGAGTGGCCATCCTGTAGTTCAAAAAACATTAACATATTCAGACAGTGTTGTACTAATTGTGTCTTTCTCATATATAAATATTTTGGGAATGAATTTAACATCACAGTGATGATTGTACTTGTAATTTTAAAAGAAACAACAAACCTGACATAAATGGTAACTAACTGTCTTGGAAACTTATTGAATTTTCATTTAGATTAAGGGTCTTCAAACTACAAACTGAAAATAAATTACATTAAGAAAAATCTCTTCGTTGTTTTAAAAGGTTAAAATTAACTGGTTAAATCTTTTTAAAATGTTAGCATGGTTACCTTAGTGTATTCTAGCCAGTTTTAGTATCAATTTATTCTATATCAACAACAAGGAATGAGAAAACCTACCACCCAGGGGCTGCATAAATTAAGTAGACTTCTCTCACACAGGAATTATTCACAATTTATGTATTATTACCCCACTAAGCTCTATTTCTCCCTTATTAATTACTCCTATAAATCAAGCTTGAAAACATTGACTCTTTATGACTTAGTAACATAACAATTTGAAGTGAAAACCACAAAAGAAATGTGTGATACTGAAAACAGAAAATAACTCTGTATACCAGATGTGTAAATATGGAACTAGAATTCTAACATTAATGCTCTAGTGGTAGCAATTTTAGTTTGACAGTTAACAAACGTAATAATTAAATGTATTACTAAAAATAAAGTTTGTTAATGGGTAAAATTACTGTGTGACATACATGCAAATACGTTGTGTGATGATGTCTTCAATTAAGATTTTACATTCTTAACTCAAAATTTTTATTTGATCTATACCTTAATCGTTTCAGTCAACACTAAAGATCATCAAGTCTTGTTCCCTTTAGATACTACCAGGTTAATTAAAAAAAAACAGTCCTTTTTTATCACTTAATTTTATTAAACATATTGTTGATTAACAAACACCTACTCTTCGAAATATACATCACCCTTTTCTATTTCTTGAACCCACCTTAAAGACAAACATTCAATGGCATTACAGTACCATGATAAATTTGGAGCAAATGTGTCAAACCAAAAGAAAGCATGTCATGGACCAAAACAGGTGGAAATCTGAAGGTGCAAGATCTAGACTCTAGGCTAGATGAGGAAGATTGACATCTAACTCCATTTTTTCTGTGGTTATCTTGGAAGTGCGAGGTCTTATTGCAACAGAACTAGTTTCCTATTTAACAGTGGTGGCCACAATTGAGCTAACGCTGTGTGTACTCTTTCAAGGTGGGCAGAAAGAGGTAATTGCTTAAACCATCAGAGACTACCCAAAAGTGGATTGTACCCTTGAAATTCCACCATACATAGATCATAATTTATTCCCTTCAATTCCCTCTCTTATTGAAATGGGTCTGGTCTGTTTTTGGTATTAGAATTTTGAAATTACCTGAACACTAACACAACCCATTGACAGATCTGAGTGGAAAGTAAACAGATCTCGTTTTAAAACGTAAACAACCCACCACACGAAAACAATTTACCTGAACATCAACATCCCTCGTTTGACAGATCTTAGTGGTAAGTAAACAGATCTGGACTAAACGTAAACAACTAATACGGTGAACAGAGCATAAAACCCACTGACTGACGGACAACCAACTCAGTACAACTATTAACAGGCTTGAAGATGATGCCATCGCATCGAAAGCGCTTGCCAGCGGTACTCAACCATCAGCCAGTGACGACGGTCTCCACCGACAGGTATGACAATAACACCCATTTTTCATTAAAACTCATGATTTCTTTGATGAAACAAAAATGTAATATCGATTTTCAGATACTACTGCAACTTTTTTGCCCTTTCTTCTGCTTGCTAAACCATCAAATGGTGTAAAGCACTTTTACAGCATCAGGAATTAAAACCAACATGCAAGTGATGAAAACCTGTGCTACAGGATAATGCAAATTCTGAAGCAAGTTTCTTTCTGAGCTTTTAAGAGTAAAATCTCTTTCCTTGAATATTTTCAACTGAGTTTGCGCAGCACACATCAGTCCCGGTCGGTCATCGGTTTCACATTATATCTGTCCCCTTTACTTTACTGATTCCATGGTCCCCATCAGTCACTTTGTATTCTTTTTTTAAATAGTTCGAATTTCCAGGGTTAACTTGCATTAAAAAAGTGTAAAAAAAATGATTTTAAAACATCACAGCTTAATTAAAAGCTGACTAACATAGCGTTCTTAGTCTTATGGGAATAATATAACAAAGACACATTACTACATGTATTTGTTTACAAATACATTTTTTTATCAATTAAAGTAGACATGCACAGACTTTTTAATCACCCTGGTATTTAGTAAACAGTCTGCTTTCAACAACCACCGAAAACATCGGTCAATTAAAAAATTGGATGAGCAAGCCTTCCTTGAATATGAAATAAAAATTCACAGATGCATATACAGAGTAGTTTTAGGAAGGGCTGATGAAAATCATAGTCTATCATTTTATAAATATTTCATTAATTATTCAATTCATAACAATTGTTTCATATTTACTCATTTTTTATGACACAAGCTTTTATAATGGAGCTGAGCTGTATGATCTTGCTATTTCAAATGAAGAGAGTGTGAGTCACAAGGCTCGAATGATCTGCCAAGCAGTCCTTTCTTTTGATTTATCGGAGGAATGTCTACCTGGTTGCTCAATGAAATTTGAACATATTTTGAATATGAATACATTTTGTTTAATGAAAAAAAAACGAGTAATTGAATGAAATAAATACATTTGTTTGAAAACAGAGTAACGAAAACTCCATGTAAGGCAGCCAAGAATGAAGGTGCATTTTGTAGTTCCATACGCACTAACTAATCCCTACCATTAGTCAGTCTATGAATTATTGTAACATTTTTATCCAATACTTATGGGCACTTCTTCCAGTTGTCTGTGTTGATAGTTAACATGAATGGTGAAGATAACACTGCTTTCTTTTTGCCTGGTGTGTTACCAAGAATTTGGACTTGCCTGTCCATTTAATAGTGAGCAAAGTGAACTCGTGTGATACATGCAATACAGACTTAGCAATGCCATTTGACACAACCTAAGTTAGTATAAAACAATATTTTTTTTACACATATGCTAATGACAAGCATACTTGTGGCTAAAACAGACATTAGCTACTAAGAAATTCGGACACGTGATTATTTCTGTTCCATATGTATTGTTAAGAATAAAATTAATAAACTTTCTCATGAAATCATACTCCTGGGCCCAGCTACCCCTGATAGGTAATTAAATTAAATGAGGATGCATCTGATGATTTGGTGTTGATTCAACTAGTACTGTGAGGTCACAAACAGTAATCCTAGCCACAATTTTCTTGTATCTTTTCAAATTCCTTTGACAGAATCAAGCATTAATATAAAAAATCCTTGGAGTGATTAAATGTTGTTCAATTAATAAAAAATAACATAGCAATGTTTGGGGTTTATTAATAATAAAATAACAGCAAATTGTTTGCCTGACTATCTTTTTTATACATTACATACTTTATAAATATGTATATAAAAAATATGAGTGCAGTACAAAGATTTCTTATAAATTTATACAAATGGAATTTGACAATCACAGTTAACAAATAATTATATATGTATTTATATATATAAACAGTTATCGCTGATAAAAAAAGTTGTTCAAAAATTCAAGACTTAAAAACATAAACAGATCGACCGTAGAGTAACATTCAAATGTCAATTAAGAAATTTTGCCTAAGATCCAGAGGAAGTAGTCCACACTTAAGCAAAAATAAATCACAGTTATTCGCGCACAACTGTCATCCATAACTTTCTCACGTGTAATTCACATCCTAGAGCCCATTTGCTGCAAAACCTGAAAGTGATAAGAAATATGATGAATAATAAAATGTATATTGTATTGTGAACAATAAGATATCTATGCAAAGGGAATCTAAATTAAATTCATTTAAAGATAAAACCAAAAGATAATCATGATTAATTAGGATGATTATTTATAATAAAAACATTGCAATTGACATAAAATGCCTCTAAATATTTATTTTTTTTTTAAATATTTAAGCATTAGTAATAAGAAGATAAAAAATTATGAAGAAAATTTCTTGATGTTTTTGCACAGTTAAAATACATTTGCAGATGGTTCTATACATGTCTTATTGTGTTTACATCAAATATTTAATTGGAACTAAAATCAGAGGACATAACCTACAATAGTTAAACGAAGATATAGACAAATGACTGAATTTTGATTTTTATTAATAATCTCTAAATCGAATAATTAGTCCAGAAAAGAGGCTTTCTTTTTAATTTTTTTTTTTAGTATAAATTTTGATAAAAATACTGCTATGCAGGGACTACAGGAGTGATACACAAGATTAATATTAACTCAAAAAAACAGAGGAAAAATATTCATAACCGAGATTTAAAACAACCAGATTATGTAACTGAACATTATTTACACAGGAGTACAATTTATTAAACTATCAGTGACACGCACTGATGAAAAAGTTGAGCTGCTGTATTATGTGGATTGTTATCCTTCAGAAAATAATCAAAAGTTTTGCGGTTGTCTTTTGCGTAGCTTTTCAACTCAATGGGGGGGGGGGGAATTATCACCCATAATATTATGCACAAATAAGCAAATTTCTCAAAGAGCTAAAATTACACATTCATTTCATCCCACATTCTATTATGTCTCACATAAGAAGAACCTATGTAAACAGACATTGAAATTTAAGATGGTCATGAGAAGTGATACAGATGATTTAAGCGAAAATCACATAAGTAAGGAGGAAGAGCAAAACCAAAAAGTCTGTTGTGGGACATCCTTGGACTCCTATCAAATTAAATAAACAAACTGTAAAATGGGCATACAAATATTTAAAATTATTTAATTTGAAAGTGATATAAGAGATCTTTGTTCTAATGCATTGGATCGGTAAATGTCATAGATTTAAAGATGTTTCATTTGTTTCCATGAAAATCAGGTTTATCTATTCATGGGATCTAATTACTAGGTGAAGCCTGTAAATACTACATTTAAAAGGCCCTATAATTTACTTGTATCTAATATGTTTGGAGAAATTGATTTTTTTTTTATTTTGCCCCCCCCCCTCCTTCCCTCTTGTCAATTTCAATCAAAAAGGGAGGTGCACAACTAGATGTTACGACATTCCCAAATATGAAATTACAATATTCTAAGTTGTTTTTTGCAACAATTTGTGTGTTGTGCTATCAATTAAGCTTTTATTCCTTGACTCGAATATATTTATTCAATCTGTACCAAACTCACTATTTAAGCGTTTAAGTCAACACTAAAACTAAAGGTCATATTCGTTAATGGCTGACGAGGAGAACCAGGAAGGGGATTTGAAAATTCAAAATATCAATTTCTATTATTATTGAAAAATGTTATAAAACCGATCTTGTTAAACTATTGGTACCAATTGTCATTAGTTTAATTTTTTCGTAACAAATATTAAGGGAGATATTCAAACTTTCTAGTTTTCAGCCTTCACTAAACCCTACTTCTACTCTCAGATTTTTATTTCGAGATAGGGTATATATGGTAAAATGAGATCAGTTGTTTGTCATATCAGCACGTGGGAAAAAATAGGACACCAAGGTTAGTATGATTTACAAAATTACAATGGATATGAGTTCGGATTTGGAAATGGACAATGACAGGTGGAGTGAGTTACATCAAATTAGTCTAATATGTGGAACTTAAGACTGTTTATTGTAAATGTAGTTTAACTTTTTTGTTTTGATTTAATCTATGAATACTTTATTTGGTTATTTTTTATTTTGAATCTTACATCCTTAAAATATTTTTAAATTTGAATATATTTTTTTTAAATTTATGCTATTTTGAATACTGAGGATAAGAGATATCCCTCAAGATATAGTTATGAAAAAGGGTACATCTTATTAGTAAAAGGTGACCCACTTGACAAAGCTGAAGCCTTCACTATCAGTTTATTTGACGTATGTTTCATAAGCATATTGAGTAGTGGAACTTCCCCAGACTAAATACAAACCACTAGCAGCCAATCGTTAGATTAAATAAAAACTGAGGATTAGCAAGCAACTACTCAGCAAAACATTTGACAGAATTGAAAATGTTGCTATTTCTTGGAAAGTGCTTGCCAAATGTACTCAATTACCAACAAATAATGATAGTATCCACCCATGACAATAATTTTAGTTAACTTTCAATAAAGACAATGGCCAAATTGTCTGATTTGAAACTCTTCATACTGTGCATCAAACGTTTAGGAATAAAAGAATTTCAAGGCTGTATTTTGTTATATTAGGTTGAATAAATAAAACATTTCATCTGAAGAATCAGACAAAATAAAAAATGTTATCAGTTCAAAAACCATCATCGGCTTCAAATATATGATTGACTGAACATAAATGAATCAGTAGCTTTGATTTTATATTATTGGCCCAAATTGTCAGGAATTTTGGTTTGAGTCCTGGCCAATTCAAACATTTTTCTAATTTATATATATATATATATATATATATATATATATATATATATATATATATATATATATATATAGATAATATAAACTAATTTAACTCACTTTAGCTCTGTCAGTCGGTTCTGTTTCTTTTGAATTATTGCTTGCACCATACTCTCTCGACACCACAAAGAGGAACTCTGCCTGGTCTTCATTGCCATAGTTGTACTGCGAGCCAATGTTAATGAGCTAAACAAAAAGATAGATATATCACAATCAATTAGAAAATGAGGCAGTATGTTGGAGAAAAAAACCAACATTTGCAGGTGGTTATTTGGAATCCAGTGCCCCCCCCCTTGTTTAATACATATGAAAAATAAATATAACTTCGATAATAAATTTATATTTAAATAAATTGATTAAAATTAACATAGTATAAAAATATGTGTTTATACATATATACACACAGTAGGACCTCTATATAACGAACTTCTATATAATTTTCCCTATAACGAAAAAAATATTCCATATAACGAACTAAAGTTTTCTAAAAAAATCCTGAAAGTAATTTTTTATTATGAAAATTACCTAATGATGACAAGGAAATGCACAATAAAAGAACGCGAGCTATCAGAAAATTAATGTGAATCACAGCCAGCTGTCAAAATTGATGTGAATCACAGATATCAGGTAGCTCCGCACTTATCGGATGCTCCTCTTCAGTATAGACTGAGCTGTCACCGCGTCTACTGTACCTACTCACGATGTCAAAACGGAAGGCTTTAACTGTTGCCGATAAAATTAGGATTTTAAACGATGTCGAGAGTGGCATGCAGAAGAAACTTGTAGCACAGAAGTACAAGATTCCTTCAAGCACTCTCTCGACAGTGATAAAAAATAGGGATGCAATTCTAAAATGTCAGGAAGCTGGAGGAGGAGAAGAAAGAAGAAAGTTAAAACAATACAGGTTTAATTCTGTAGATGAAGCAGTTCTGAAGTGGGGGACAATGGTGCGGAGCCAAAATTTGCCTCTCTCGGGACCACTTATAAAAGAGAAAGCAATTACATATGCCGAAATGTTAGGTATTGATGACTTTCAAGCGAGTTCAGGGTGGTTGGACAAATTTAAAAAACGCCACGGAATAACAGAGAAGGTTGTATCAGGGGAAAGTTCGAGCGTATCAGGAACGACTTGTGAACAGTGGAAGCCGAAGTTACATTTTTTTTTTCTTTTTTTTTTTAAATATTTATTCTTTTATTTGCAACAACATATATACATATTACAAGCAAATGATGTGAATGATATAACAATTGGCATGATTATTCACTTGAGGTGGAAAGTTGTCCATTGACAATACCCACATTGGAGGGAACATTGGCTGGTACTACATGGAGTTATTCTGAGCACTACACAAGGAGATCTCTTGGCCACTTACGCTTCAGTCGTCGTCTTGGGTTTTCTGGAATATGGGTAGATGAAAGCGATTCGACTAGAGGATTAGGATGTGCGGGAAGGAGAGAGTGGAATTTCTGATATCGGGATTTTGCGAGGGCATGGACAAAAGGAATGTTGAGGTCGTTATGGAGAGTTAAATTGGATACATAAAATGGGGAATCTGTAATTTTGCGGAGAATTCTGGATTGGAGGGTTTGGATTTTGTAGGAATTTGAAGGTTTAGTGGAACCCCAAAGTTCAAGTCCGTATGTCCATATTGGTCTGAGTACTGTTGTATAAATCAGTCGTTTGTTGTTTAGTGATAGTTTAGATTTGTTGTCAAGTAGTCTTAGTAGAAGTCTGTACCGTCGGTTCACTTCTTGTCGTTTTATTGTGATGTGAGGTTTCCAAGTTAGTCGCTTGTCTAATGTGAGTCCTAGGTACCTAATTTGTGATTTTTGGGGAATTAGTGCGCTATTGAGTGCAACTGGAGGGCAAATGGAACGTTGGAGGGTAAATGTTACATGGCTTGATTTGCTGTTGTTGACCTTGATCCTCCATTGAGTCAGCCATGATTCTAGCAGAGCTAGGTGCTCTTGTAAAGATGCAGATGCCATATTTGGGTCTGAGTTGGACGTCAAGATTGCTGTATCATCTGCATACGTGAGAAGGGAAGTTTCGGGATGTGATGGGATGTCGGCAGTATAGGTAAGGAATAAGAAAGGACTTAGGATACCCCCCTGTGGTACACCTGCCAGCTGGGGGAATAAGGATGAGACTGAGGAACCAAATGAAACTTGTAAATGTCTGTCGGAAAGATATGATTTGAGGATGAGGTAGTATGTGAATGGGAGTGTATTTTTTAGCTTGGACAATAAACCTTGGTGCCACACTTTATCAAAAGCTTGGGATATGTCAAGGAAGACTCCAGTGCAGTACTTCTTGTTTTCAAATGAGGAGGCGATAAAATCAACTATCTGTGGCATTGCTGGACTGTGGAATGGGAATGACGGAAACCAAATTGATGGGGAGGAAGTATGGGGTCGAGGAGGGGATACAGGCGTTTAAGGATGAGTTTTTCAAGGATCTTTCCCATTATGAGAAGGAGAGCGATGGGACGATAAGAAGAAGGGAGTTGTGTCGGTTTTTTAGGTTTAGGGATCATATGGATGACGGAGAATTTCCAGAGTAGAGGGAAATAGGTTGTTCTGAGGACAGCATTTGTAATGAAATTGACATTGCATTACATAAGCCCATTATAAATGGCCATATATTTTATATTCTGAGTATTCCCAGCACAGAGCACATTAAGATTATTATGTATGAATGCTTAAATGTATTGTTTTTACCTTTAAATAAGAATTATATCCAATTTAGAGTGAAGTCACCATGTGCTCTAGCATTTTCATAGATAACGCCGATGGATTTTGATAATAACATTCACAGCTCTTAACGTCGGTACACTAAGTAATAATACGGATGAATTTCGATAATTAATTCACGTTAAATGCACTTTTTGAGCGTATTTCGATCGGCAGTTCAAAGTTCACTCCCGGATTAGCCCTATAAAAGGGCCCTCTTACTGAGGATTAAGGTCAGTCATATTCGGCATCCTCTGGAGGGGAGACCTTGTGGTTCTCGTCCGAGAGTTAATCCTTCAGCTTGTTCCTGCCTGCCTGGGCTACACCCGATCGTTTTTAAGCTGGTTGGGGGCGTGGCCTGGAATCGAGTGACGTAGCAGGCTCGCTGCATTTTGATTGGCTATTCGTCAAATGGCACTACCTTATCTTATACGTACCTTGGGCTACACTATCTCTCACGGCTAAGTCAGCACTTCTATTAAACAGCTAAGTCTTTTTATTGTAATATAGACTAAGTATTATTAAGTGTCCCCCATTATATTTATAAAGGTGCCTTTTCATTTTAATTATTAATATTTATAATTGGTGAATATTTTTATTATAAATAAATTTATATATTTGAATTTGGACTCGAGTCGATTGTTGGTGGCCCTTCCTAAATTCTTGTTAGTGGTTTGGTTGTGGGATTTTTTATATATTTCAGCTTCCACTGCTTATCGCCGCAGCCAGATCGCAACAAGTGGTAGCAGAGCGTGGTTCTCAACATTTTTTGAGAAGCCACAATAATTCGGTCTCACTACTAACTGTAGCTGAACCTCTTCTATCGGCGTAATTTTTTTTATTATACGCTACGTAATTTATCCAGCGTCTGCCGATTAGCGTATACATCGCTAAATTTAGATTTTATATTAAATTTTTTATAAATTAATTTTTTACCCAGTTTAGAGTAATTGGGGTTTAGGAAGGTTAAATAATTTTATTTTTTGTTGTCCTGTTGTTGTGTCCACCGTCTCCTTTTCTTTTTTCATCATGGATGCCGAACAACAGAATATGACTGCACAGGATCAACACCACCAAATCAACGACTCTACTTTAAGTGCTGAAGGTATAGAAAAATTAGTCGAATTGCAACTTGAGAAAAAGCTTTTAGAATTTAAATCAGAATTTCATTCTTATTTTACCAAGCTTACGCAGTGCTTAGGGGGCATGCTGGAGTGTGCGGGGACCTTTTCCAAAATATTTGAGGCACCAACAAATATTCCCCATGATAATGCCCTTCCTAGTATTTCTAGACAGCCAACCCAATTTGAAGAGAAGGCATCGACTCCAGCTAGAGGTTACACTTTTCTCCAGGACACATTTAGAATTTCAGAGCCTGTTAAAAAATTACCCCCATATTTCGACTCCCTATTAAATAATGTACCCACTTTGAGGACTAGCGACCCTCATTCTATCTTAGAATTTTTGGAGGCACTTTACGAGATTAATAAATTAAAGCCCACCTGGTTTGATAAAATTTTTGAAAGACTGACATTTTCCCAGCCTCAGGCAGTTTTAAAGCATTTATTAACTTCGCCCAATTTAACGTTTGAAAAAGTGAGGGACACACTTTTGTCAAACACGACGCCTCGTACTAGACTACAGTACAAAATTGATTATATCTATAGGCAACAAAAGGCTGGGGAACCATTCCGAGAATATGCAGACCATGTAATTAAGTATTCAGAAATTTTGAAATTTGAAAATGAAAGTGAAATAATTGAAATAATATTAGAAAATGCTAATGACCGAACACGATCATTTTTTACATTTAATACTATTCCTTCAACATTCAGGGAATTAAATTTATTAATTGATAGAGTAGAGAAATTAGAATTAAATGCTAATCAGTATAATTCAAGTAATAACTTTGTGGAAAATAGGTCTGCGTTAACCCTCCCACCCGCCCTTAATAAATCAATTGAGGACATAAAATCACTAATGGATTTTCTAAATTCAAGGGGGAGGGAAGAGTCGCACAGACCATATAGCGACTCAAATGATGCCCGGAACAGGAACTATTATAGATACAGTCATAATAATAATAACAACAATAATTATTATAGACACAATTTTCCTAACAGAAACCAGGATCGGGGCAGAGATAGACCAAACTATCATAGGGAGCAGTCAAAGTCTCCTACATCTCCACCTAAAAAGACCCAGGTTAGGTGGAACACAAAGTTTAAACCCCAAGAAAAATTAAATTATATGGCTCCACCACAGGTAATCTATCTACCGGCTCCTCCTGTCCAGCAGAGTTATAGAGGATTTAAGAAGAAAAAATTTAAATCCAAGGAGGAGCCCAAACGGGCTGTTAAGCCCAATGGGGCATCTAATAACTAAAATTTAAATAGTAGTAATGGCAGGGGAAAATTTTCTTTGTAGGTTCCACATAGAGAAACTTCTACAATTCCCCTGACCAAATTAGAGGCCCTCCTGGGAAAGAGGATAAACTTCCTACCAATGAATAAACATAGAGCCCTTTTGATTTATATTGGCCCTTATATGTTAAATAATATAGACCCTCCTAGGAATGAGGTTAAACTTCCGATCTTCAAGCTATCTGACTGATAGTCCTAAGCCTAGCCCCAAATAGCCCAATTATTGATTTTATTATGTGAATTAGCCCATTATTGCCTCCTGAGCAAGAGGATATAAACTGCATCAAATAATGCCCATTTATTGATAATTTAATTAATCATTATATGATAAATATTTAAGAGCTTAAAAATATAGGAACTCATATAAGATGAGTCTGTGAAAACATTGTTGAAAAATGTTTTCTTGGGTGCTAGCAAATATATTAGACTCTAAGGGAGTCATTATAAATAATTAATTTATATTAAAGGGCTAAGTATATGTATGTAAATGGATATGTTCATGTTTATAGAAATTTGAGACTCACCAAGTGGAGTCAGTGAAATTATTATTGAATAATATAGGGCATTAATTAAAATATTTTGAAACATATTATGGGCTATAATTTCTCATTATATAAGTCTAGCCACTAGTTCATCCAAGCATGCCTCCACTAAATTTTCTTCAGCAACTCTAATCTTAGGGAGAGAACAAAATACACCTCTGCACTTCAGTGGGACCTTCAGCTGGACAGGCCACCATCTATGCAGGAAGAAAGTGGAAGGACGCCTGGAACTATCAAGATCTTACATTTGGTCTCAAAGGATCGCAACAAGTGGCAGTTGCTCCTAAGCAAGAGGGTAAACTGCCAGGTATTGCTCCTAAGCATGAGGGTAAACTGCAGAAATTCTTCCTCAGCTGGAAGAGAAGGTGCACAGGACCCAGAGAACGCTAATTTTTTTTTTTCAGAAATTAATAATTTGTTTTTTTAGGAATTATGGATATAATAATATTATTTCCTTTATGTTTCTCTCAAGTGTTAAGTTTTTGTTGCATGCATGATGATATATTTATGTTTAATAGCATGTATGTTCCTTAACACAGGGTCAACCAACAATCACTTGTTGATAGGTTCTCAGAGACTCTTATGTATGAGTCCAATATTCTGAGAAGGCACCTCAGGTTTTTATAAGTCCTCTAATGATTAATAGAATTTTTCATTACCTATAATCATCTAATTGTAAATTTTTTTTTCCTAGAAAAAGAGGCCTAAAACCTTAAATTTTTGATTGAGGATTATTTTCAATTAATTATTGTAAGCAATTTTTGTAAATTGTTTGAAATTAATTTTGTATTATATATTGTAAAGCTTACAAATTTGTCCTCATTGATAGAAATTTTTTTTTATTGTATAAATTTATTGTAATCTATCATGTTGTTGTGTCAACTATAGAATTGGCATAATCTCTACTGTCTGTAAGCCAAAATAATGCCTTAAGCATTATTTTAATTTTTTTTATAACTTAGTTTCGAATTTTGTAAAGTAAATTTTTGAGGCTTGACAAGACCGTGAGAGGATAGTTGTTCCAAATCTATGGAGGGCTGACTTGTAATTATGGAACGGACACTGATCCATTTGAAAGATTTCAGAGACTTTGAATGCAGAGAGCACTCTGCATATTAGCTGATAGGACAATATACAGCTGGAATAGATGTCCTGAACTCCCCTTCCAGAGATGCAACTTCTCCAGGAGATGAAGACATCATCCTTTCTACTTCATCATCAACGTCCCAGACGACGAAGAAGAGGGAGAAGACATCAAAACAGTATTTATGTAGTATACTAGTTTATTTTTAATTTTCCCCCTTATATTGTATTTTGTTAGGGAAAAATTTGTCCTGTCTTTTTAAAGTATGAGGATCCATTTTAGTGACAAGAAGTATAGGGGTTATTTTTTTTGGTTTGTGCATTCACAAGGGATTTTCATTAATTTTTTTATTAGGGCTTAGTTCCCAATTGTAGTTTTTTGATTTAAGATCAGTTGTGAAGGCTTTAATTTTTTTTCCCCCTGTATTAGTTCTTCTTTGTCACAAGGCACCTGTCCTGTTTTTTTTTTTATTGTAAAGCAAATTGTATGTAAATATTTTGTAATATGTAAATATTCATATTCTTATAATGGATCCCATATAATTTTGTAAATAGGCCTTTTTTAGATTAAGTCTTTGATGTAATCAATCCCTCCCGGGCCAAATTTTTGAATTTTTTGGGAATCATTTTAGATTTTTTTGGATCAAATTTTTTTTGATAATTTATTGGTCCTGAGTTAGAAAAGTCTTACAGATATATTTTATCTGAATTGATCATCATCATATTTAAACTTTTCCTATCCCTTCTTTGGAATGGATACACATGGAAGCATATTTTTTTTTTAATACATATATATATGCATATTGGTGAACTGACACATATGAAAATATGTAGTCATAAACTTTATAAATTAGATTAGGGTGTGCCTTGTCAACATTATTCTATATTTGCACATCACAATTTACACTGATATTTCCTACACATGCCAATATGGGCAAAATTTTATTGAACATGAGCTAAGTCTCCACATATGTGTTCTAGATAATTCATCATGTCTTGGTGTAACTGGGGACCCTGACTATGATTAGTCATTTTTCTGATTTATTATTTATGGACATATATGTGCCCTTTTGTAGTGGGCAGTTCCTGTTGGGTCCTCAGTCGTTGGAGGCGTTATTTTTTGGGATCCCTTGTTTTTTTTTTTGGTTTTGGACCAATATTGTGATTGCGTTGAGCATCACTGTAAGCCGTTCGGGATGCCCTACCTCCAACTAGTATATATTGGCTTACACTATTTATTTATTACATACCAGACAAGGACTTAAAATTATTAGTATAGGAAATATGCATATCAATAATAACTTGATATTCTATATGTTCACCATTGGGTATACATTCCATTGCTTCCTGTGTTATATTTATGATTTATTATGATTATTTATTATTGAGTTTGACTTGATGTTTGATCAATAGACTTTTGGTCCCGGGGGAGGGGGTGATGTAATGAAATTGACATTGCATTACATAAGCCCATTATATTTTATATTCTGAGTATTCCCAGCACAGAGCACATTAAGATTATTATGTATGAATGCTTAAATGTATTGTTTTTACCTTTAAATAAGAATTATATCCAATTTAGAGTGAAGTCACCATGTGCTCTAGCATTTTCATAGATAACGCCGATGGATTTTGATAATAACATTCACAGCTCTTAACGTCGGTACACTAAGTAATAATACGGATGAATTTCGATAATTAATTCACGTTAAATGCACTTTTTGAGCGTATTTCGATCGGTAGTTCAAAGTTCACTCCCGGATTAGCCCTATAAAAGGACCCTCTTACGGAGGATTAAGGTCAGTCATATTCGGCATCCTCTGGAGGGGAGACCTTGTGGTTCTCGTCCGAGAGTTAATCCTTCAGCTTGTTCCTGCCTGCCTGGGCTACACTATCTCTCACGGCTAAGTCAGCACTTCTATTAAACAGCTAAGTCTTTTTATTGTAATATAGACTAAGTATTATTAAGTGTCCCCCATTATATTTATAAAGGTGCCTTTTCATTTTAATTATTAATATTTATAATTGGTGAATATTTTTATTATAAATAAATTTATATATTTGAATTTGGACTCGAGTTGATTGTTGGTGGCCCTTCCTAAATTCTTGTTAGTGGTTTGGTTGTGGGATTTTTTATATATTTCAGCTTCCACTGCTTATCGCCGCAGCCAGATCGCAACACATTATAGATGTAAGTGAGAAAGAGGACAGCTTTTTTCGGGAGATGTTTGAGGACGCGAGAGGTAATTAGGTCATAACCTGGTGTCTTGTTGGGAGGGAGTTTTTTAATGATATAAATAACTTCAGAGGGATTGAATGCAGGAGGAGGAATCGATAAGGGAAGAGGTATGTCCAGTTGATTGGCGACAAAGGAAGAATGGCGGGGGTCTTGGATATCGTCGTGAGGAGTAAACACCTTGGCCAAGTGTTGACCAAATGTTGTTGCTACATCGTAATCTGACCTGGCCCAGATGCCGTCCTCACGACGTATGGGAAGGCGGGAGGATTTATAGGAGGGAAGGCGTTTGGTGGCTGTCCATAAGGAGTTGTCTGAAGTGTTAAGGTTCTTGGTGTATGAATGAAAACAATCATTGTAGTACAGTGTTAATTCTGTTTTGAGTTTTCTGGTTAGTTGGTTCAGCTTTGTCTTGTCAGAAGGATACCGAGTGTTTTGCCATATTCGTCGTGCTCGTCTTTTTTCTTGGAGTAGAGTTCGTAAATGTAGTGGAAGGTATGTCTCTTTTGGTATTGCGTTTGTCCGTGGTTTTGTTTGAGTCGAGTAATGAAGGGATTTTTGAATTGTAACTGTTATATGTTGTACTGCATCGTCTATCTCTGTTTCCGTTTTTAAAGAAATGTTTAGGTCAAGATTCTTGTCAATGTACGTTTGAAAGGTTTCCCAATCAACTGGTCCAGGTGTGAGGAACGGTTTGTCGGGGAATCGGAATAACTGGGAATTTGAGTTGAAAAGAAGAAGGACAGGACTATGATCGGATGAAAGGTCATCTAGTGTGGACGCTGATGAAGGGATCCGGGAAAGGCCTGAGGTAATGAAATAGTCTAATATATCAGGGAGTTTAGAACGGGAAGTGGGCCAGTAGGTGCAAGAAGAGGGAGTAAGGACGTTAGAAGGAAAGGTCGAGAGGGCCTGGAGGAGAGCATGTCCTCGTGTGTTCGATGTTCTATAGCCCCATTGACAATGTTTGGCATTGTAGTCTCCTCCAGCGATGAATCGAGGACCCAAGTATCTGAAATAGTCTTCAAACAATTGTGCCGATACGGATTTGTTAGGAGGATAGTATACTGCCGACACAGTGATAGGAAGTTAGGATGCAGATTGGAGCCTTATGGTAGTGCTTTGGAAAGGGTTAGAAGGGAACTGATTAGGAAGCAGGTAATGAATGAGATTGGCCCTGACAAGCACAGCTGTACCTCCATGAGCTGATCATCCGGATGATCAGTCCTGTAAGTTTTGAATCCGTCAATGTGAAATGTGTTTGAGTCAGAAGTGCAATGTCTATGTTTTTGTCTTGAAGAAGTGTTGTCAGTTCGTCTTTATGATTGCACAGTCCATTGGAGTTCCAAAGGAGGAAGGAGAGAGAGGTTGAGATTTTGGGAAAATCATAATTGAGGCTGGGAAAGTAGGATGTCACTAAGTTTATGGAGGAGTACAGTTAAGGGGAGGATCAGATTTTTTAGGTCATTTAGTATGGAGTGGAGGGAGGAAATTATATTTGAGAGGTCAGAGGAAGTCGAGCAGGAGTCAGGTGGAAGATATGAGGAGGGACTTGTAACAGACGCGTAAGTGGCTCTAACTCCAGGTTGGGAGGGCGTTACTGGCTGGTGAGTTTTTGGTTGGATTTCGTCTTGTTGAGGTTGGCGATGTTTTGAGTCCTGTGTAGGCTGGTGATGTGACTGTTGCGAAGTCTGGCGTTGTGGCTGCTGCAGAACCTGGCAGTGTGCCTTCTGCGAAGCCTGGAGTTGTGGCTGGTGTGAAGTATGGCGTAGTGGCTGCTGCGATAGCTGGTGTTTAGGTTGCTTTGAAGGCTGTTGTTGTGTCTGCTGTGAAGGTTGGTGCTGAGATGAGCTGGGCTGAGTAGTAATATGAGATGAGTCAGTGACGGGGGGATTGTAGTCAGGGTGTTGCTGTGGTGGCTCTAGGCTCTTGTTCCAAACGTTGGATTGTCGGCGCTGTTTAAGTTCTTTGTAGACCGTACATCCACGGTAATTGGCAGGATGATCAGCGCCACAATGAATACATTTAGCTGGCTAGTCTCGAGTTTTTTTTGTACAATTGGTGGTAAGGTGTGGGCCAGCACATTTGACGCAAACTGGACTGAGCTCGCAGAAGTTCTTGGAATGATTATAGCCTTGACAACGGTGACACTGTATCAATTCTTTTCGTTTGTGTGGCTCTTCTATGACTACGCTTGTATATAGTAGTTTTGAGAGGGAAAATATGTCGCTATTATTGAGGGCAGGTTGCAGGTCAATAAAATATAGAGGTAGTGGGGTTCTTGTTCTGGGGTGTCTAACGTTACAGACTGACTTGACTTCAAATCCGAGTTCCTCTAAAGCCATTTTGATTTCATCTTCCGGCGTTGATGGATGAAGATGACGGATGACCACTCGGAAGGCCTTTTCATATTTTAATTGGTATGTATAGAATTGAAGGGTTGTGGTCCTTAGATAAGTAATTATTTTTCTATATGCTTCAGATGTGACAGGCTTGATTGTGGTATTATAGATGTGTGCACGACATGTGAACTGAGTTTCGCCCACTATGGAGCTGAGGTGATTACAGAATTCTAAGTAGTTGGGGATATTTTTAACGTGTATTGGAGGAGGATGATTTGATGGGTTTTAGGTTCTTCCATTTCCTGGTCTGAGGGTGCACCACTAGGGGCAATGACGTCAAATTTGTTTTTTGAAATGATGTTTGTTGTTTGGCTTCCGTGCTTTTTTGGAAATGGCTGCCTAAATGTAGCACAAGATGAAGTACTGGGGGCTATGGACTGATAAGATGGGCTTCTTAGAAGAGCGTTTTTTTCTTTTCCGGTGAGTCGTTGGCGGTCGAATTTTTTTGAGAATTGTTCCCTGTTGAACGGGGTCGTTTCTCAGTTCCATTTTTCTTCTTGGGCATATTTTTTTTTTAAGAGAAAAAAAAAACCAGTAGATTGAGGCGCGGATGCGAACCTTGGTACTGTGATTACTAGGCGACTGCTCTATTGCCTCAGCTATGGAGGCTATTGATAAGAGCTGCTCTATGCGGGGTTGTCTATCTCCTGATAGACAGGAGCAGAGAAAGAGTGGGCCTAGGAGCAGGACAATACACGATAGCCCCCACCTCTCCCCAAGGCTTAGATAACTGAGAAAAAACACGTTAAAAACTCACAGTTTTCTGGATTGTGGCTCCATAGAATTTCCTCAAAATGCACATACACACTGTTTGTTGTTATGTTCAACACTGTGACAAATTTGAAGGCTTGGAACGGCCTTAAACTAAGTCAACAAAAGGATTTACACAGCTGAAATAATAGAACTGTCTCCTGCAATGGCTGCTACTAATATTAAAAGATTATCAACCAAATGACATTTTTAATATGGATGAATGTGGACTTTTTTATAAATGTCTTCCCAACAAGACTTTAACTTTTAAAAATGATAAATGTTTTGGGGGGAAAAATAGTAAAGAAAGAATAACTGTCGTTCTTTGTGCTAACATGACTGGTTCGGAAATACAAAAAGTTTTAGTTATAGGAAATAGCAAGCAACCAAGATGCTTCAAAGGAATAAAATCTTTAGAAGTGGACTATGACTACAACAAGAAATCATGGATGACAAGTGAAATATTTGAGAAGTGGATTAGGAATTTTGACAAGAAGATGATACGACAAAAAAGAAAAGTGGTCCTCTTCTTAGACAATTGCCCTGCACATCCTCATCACTTGAAACTGACGAATGTCAAACTTGAATTTTTTCCACCTAATACGACATCAAAACTACAACCAATGGATCAGGGTATAATTAAAAATATGAAGGTACATTATCGGAAACAAATTCTGAGAAGGATGATTAACGCATTAGAAAATAATCAATCCCTGGATAAGGTTATTGACTTACGTGTTTGCGTCACAGAGTTAGCCAAGGTTTGGCAAACTTATGTTACGGACACTACGATAAAAAATTGCTTCATCAAAGCTGGTTTTGCAAAAGAACCAACAGAGGAAGCGACGGACGATTTACCAGACATCAACGCCTGCTGGAATGAACTGCAATCAATTGGAGCAATAAATGAAAACATCATCATGATGGACTATTTAACAGTAGACGAGGACTTGATTGTAACTGAATACCCTACTGATGATGCAATAGTAGAATCGGTGAAAGATCATGAACAGCAAGAGGACGACGAAACGGATGACACAGATGAAGCTCAAAGACCCAAACCATCGAAGGCAGAAATGCTGACCGCTTTTGAAACCATAAGACATGGTTTTCAGTGTACTGAAGAAGTGCCTGATAATATTTTCCAAATGTTAAACGAGTGTGAACATTTGTATGAAAAACTTCTAACACCTATACACCAAGATATTAGAAAATATTTTTCCATTCTTGATAAATAAATTAGATATTAATAAGTGTAAACTGTTATCTGTGTTCCTATTGTTTCATAAATTGTTTAGTAATGTGTACATTAATATAAGTTATTTAAATGTTTTTTGATTTTATTATTTACATGCATACATATTTGATATTGATAAATAAATTGTGTTTTGTCTGAGTATTTTCATTTATTTCTAACCTCATAAGCTATATTATACTATATTAACAAGGTTTACACAGTTGTAATGGTATTTTAAATTGTATAAAAAAACGGTTTCTATATAACGAAGATTCTATATAATGAACTTTTACGTTGGAACCTCCAATTTCGTTATATGGAGGTCCTACTGTATATAAAATGAAAGAAATAGCAGTATTTATGTTACATAAGGAGGGATTACAGGGGCTCAGGTTGGCCGTGTGAGTTAGGGCGATGGTCTTAATCTCACTTGTAAGACCTAGAGTGGCTGGTTCGATTCCCGCCCTGCGCAGTAGAAATTTATTTGGTGACTGACTCATTAAATAAACTCCTTAGGCCCACCCTGGCTAAAAAGGGTGGTAGCCTGTAGATAACCCATCCCGATTAGCCGTAGTATCATAATGTGGATGTAAATAATAAGAAACAAAAAAAAAAAAAGGATGGATAACAGAAAGGAAAAAAAAGCATGTTTGGTAGAAAATCAGTAGCTCAAAAATTTGCCTTAAATGTTTTCTTCAGGAGATTTGCTTTGAAAATTTGATATTTCCCAAGAATCTGTTATAAGAATACCATGTTTGAGTAACTGAACCACTAAACAACTCAAGTCCAGATCAAATTCCAATATAGGCTTCTGATTGCAGGACAAATTGAGAATATATACGAATCAGATCAGTGTGTGCCCAGCACTTGGGATATCTACTTATTTCATGCGACCCCTTGTGTAGGACTTTTTTTGCATTTCCGTTTGCCCCCCCCCCCTCCCTCCCTCCCTCATCCATGTATTTAATTAATAACATAATAGGTTAAGCATTATTATGCTATAAATGAATTGGATCTACAAATGTTGAAAAAAAAAGTTTATAATCTCAGTTTAATGATAAAGAACATTAAGTTCAATAGTTATTGGAATAACAGACACAAATTCAAAGATGAACAAAACTAAAACTAAATTTACTTTTACGAATCAGCTATCTCTAACTATAAAATAACGTACCTGTTCAAATTTCCACCCATCTGACATAGTAGATACCATCTGTGTAAGCTCATCTTCATGACATTGTAGGACTCTATATACATGTTTCTTATTGTCTTTTAAGGGCCTTGTATCTCTTTGATTAATTCTTTCTTTCACAAGGCGAATCAGTTCTGTAATATTGTAAAATTCAGCCTCCTCCAGAACACCTAATAACAAATATAGAGACAATGGTTAATGCCAGCCTAAATGCACTTGCTCATTATTAATTGTTACTGTTAACATCATTTGTGGCTATAATTATATGGGTTTTTCATATACTGTTATTTAATATGAAATGAAATGCAAATAAGGCTCCAATCAACCTTAAAACATACAAATAAATACAGTAGCACCTCCATTATTCGACCTTTGACTCCCCGGAAGAACCGACAATGTTGCGAGCCAGGCGGCGAGCCATTGTTATCTGGTGTATGCTTGGTTTTCGGTCACAACAGTGACTGCATTCCTTTTCTTTGTTTAGCGATTGACTCATGCTTAGTGAGTAAAGAGGAAGTCGCTCTGCTGCAAAAGATGCCTTTGGAAATTGCTTGGAACAACAATCAAAACCACAAGGACAAGGTTTAAGAACTTGAAACAAAAAAGCATTTCTGATTTTCAAGTTTTAACATGATTTAAACAAGTTTTCATTCTTCACTTACTGTACAACTTAAAACACATTTTTGCACTTTTTATTTCGCTTTTGTACAGTACAGTATACTGTATAAGCCTCAAGAATTTTTGAGTTAAATTATTTTATATATATATAGTATATGGTTTAATTCATTCTCCCCAGATTATCCGATCTTTTTAGTGTTCCGACTATCCTCTGTTCCCATAGGTGACGGATAATCGAGGTGCTACTGTATGTGAAAAAACAGGAGGATGTTTCACCGAAGAAAATAAACAAAAATACAACATCTTTATTAATACGGTTTATAATTATAGAAACCAATAAAATTTAATGTCAAAGGGATTCTCTTCTTTTTTGTGTTATCACTCTAATGCACACATAAATATCTAAGATTTATTTTTCCAGAAACAATATTTCAAACAATGAATCAACAAAAGTTGAAATTTAAATATAAGCCATAGACTCTAGGGAGAGTGATTAGGAAAATGTGTTAGGTCCTTCTACAGAACTATTACAACAATCAGGACAGACCCCAGATTTCTTCCTGAAAGGAAAAGCTAGGAAAAAGTATTGGGAATGCTTCACAATGCATGGATAAAAAAAAATGTATACATACATATGGCCTCGATTGCAAGGACTAACCAGGCCTAAGTCGCAATACATGTTGCAGGCTTTTCAGAATTATATTAAAATATTTTTGTTAAAATGTACATCGATTTATAATGTATTTGCATTTGTAGTTTTTGATACTCTTAATTTCACATTTTTTGTAACTTATTTTATATGATGTAGTAAATAATATTATTTATATATGACGTACAGCATAGTTGGATATCGGCTAAATAAGTATACAATCAGTCAAAAGATGAGTGTGTTTTCTTGCTATCAGTTTCGGACACCATTGGTATCCTTCTTCAGAGTAATATTGTAACAGAAGGAAAGCAGGGAGTTATAGAAGGAGTACAGTGAGATAGTATCTCTCTGCTCTCCCTCTGTAATAATATTGCTCAGAAGTATTCTAATAGTGTCCAAAACTGTTAGCAAAAAAATAACTCATCTTTTGACTAATGGAATACTCATTTAGTCAATACCCAACTATATTATATGTCATTTAATTCCAGCGGCAAACCTATGTCTGGCAGATTATTATCTATATATATTAGGGCAAATTTATTAGCGAAATTGATACATTAAATAAATAAATAACTATTAGTGAACACTTATTGTATTTTTATTCCTATTACCTAAAATGAAAACACAAAAAAATTTATAGAACAATAAAATAAAATGGAAAAATGATTTAATAAAATACTGATTATAATTCACTCTGGGGAATCCTGCATTATGAAGAAATGTAGACTTTTTTTTCCTTTCATTCTTAATCAGAGATTTGAATGGGATAAAATTATAAAATATCGACCAAATTATTTAGTTTCTAACACTATTTTCTTACAAAAATGTTAGAAGACTCATTTAGGTTTATTGCTAAATAGGAAAATGCTACTGAATACAGAACTTACCTTCCTCCTCCAAGTCTTTGTTAATAATAAGTTTCCCATGTCTCAAATAATTCAAAATTGGACTAAAATAAGTTGGGTCCCTATCAATCAAGTAGGCACCTTTTTCATCCTAAAATAAAAATAATTATTTTTTTAACAAATTCATATTGATATCTTGAAAAGGAAAAAATAATATATTTTAAACAATATAAAATGCTCATAATTAGTCGCATTATTACAGATAATTCAGAGTTAGATTCATGAACATGATATTTGTATGTTGAAGCAAATTGCTTCAGTTCATTTAACATTTTACAATGGCATTCTGTACAAGCTGCCCAAATGACATGAAAAAATGTATAATGAAGTTTTGGCCTGAATGGCGTTTTCATTTGCAGGACTGACACAGCTGTCGTGGCTCAGCATTTGGCATCCAATTTCAAATGACTTCTTTCTTTATTTATTTAGGTCGTACAATTTGAGTAATTCACACTATCTCTTTCAAATGGTGTCAGCTCTCGTACTACTGCAAAAAAAAACCCACAGTTCATTGGGTTCAACCCAGTACTGAAATGAATCTGGCAATCTAATAACCAAGGGGGTGCTAGCACAAACTGTAAGCTCCTAAAGCACAATCAATAGGTCTAAGGCCAGTAACTGAAATTCTATCATCCTAGTAATCTATTTATTATGACTTACATATTCCGAGACAGGAAATACCTATTAGATCAGACTAGAGTCCAGTTTCTCAACACACATGATCACAATATGCTCCACAGAATCCAATATTCAATGACAAACTATTTTTTTTGGCTTTAATCTTAGTTTTTTATTCCTGGTTTTCAACATCTCCTTTATCAAAGAAATAGAAACCATTGAACAGTATTACAATAACTTAGGAAGAATTAGCAAGAAACAAAAAAAATTGTATGAAATTTGACAGCTCAATCATTAGTTTTAAAAATGTAAGTTTCAATGGTGCAAAGGTTAACGAAGTTTTCAAGTCAAAAATTTCAAAAGAAAAATGAAGAAGAATTAAAGTAGGGCACTGCACTAAATTATAAATATCGAAAGTTATTAAAAACCAAACATTAAGGAATAGCATTTTATCTACATTTTAAATTTAGTCATTTTATAATAATTATACCCTCAAATTTCAATGAACAAGAACATTTCACTGACCCCCCCCCATGATTTGTATGTCATGATTCATGATTTTGTTTTACAAAAGTAAATCCAGCCTTTCATCAATATCATCATATTGGTATATTCGCTTATTTGTTTCTCTAGTTATTTGCAGTTATGCAAAATAATATTTATCATAAACCAATTCTAGTAACTGCCAGTTAGTGATTCTTTTTCAAATTAACAAGATAGCCACCAATTATTATTTATTTATTTTTTAATAAAGAAAATATGGTGCTTATTTTTTATTATTAAATTAATGATTTTCATTTTGAAGGTATGAAAGATTGAAAAATGTCAGTTTGTTAAGTGAAGGACCCATAAAATTCTGAAGGGATGATCAATAATATTCAATAGAGTGTAAAATTAAGTCCCTTTGGTGCCATTATCATTATAAATAAAGGTGTCTGAAATAATGAAATTTCCAGCAACTCCAAACAAATTTGTATTCATTTGGTTTTAAGTATAGGTTCATTCTATTTAACTGGGCTTTATCTTTTAAAAAAGAGGCAGTAAAACTTTCCTTATGAGCAAGCAACAGGTGTTATTGTTCACCCCTTGTCTAATTTAAATGTAATTTATAGGCAAAATCATAATATTGATAGTTCTTACAACTACATCTTGGTCTATAGAAAAAACAGATACACAACTTGAGCCCCTTCACCACTTCAAATACTAATAGACGAATCTAAAGAAACTAAGCCTTTTATTCATTCAATAACTGTAACAAACAAACCATTACATTTAAACAAAATGCAAAATCAAATAAAAATAGAATAACACTTTTAAAAATGTATACTTAAATATGAAAATTATCTATTATCAGTGATTATATTGTCCTAAGTTAAGAAACAGCAAATAACAAATACATAAAAGATATAAATCTTTTAAAAACATTGAATATACAGGTATTTCCAAATTACTTTGCAAATGTTATTACCACAAGTTAAGGAGTTGGGACAAATTCTATGAAGTAAACACTACTTAATTTTACTCATAAAGTTATCTGATAGTATTTGTTATCAACATCAATTGTCAATAAACATAAAATGCACTCTTACCTTATCTGATATTAAATCTGAATCTTCCTTACAAAGTCTGTACAGAAATGAGTTTTGGTCTCTTGATAATGTTGTTTTAGTTGTTAAAAAGCACGTTCCACCAACATTAAGAGTTACCCATTGCTTACTTCCAGTTTGTGAAGCATTAAGAGCACTCTCAAGTGCATCGTTACCTTCTTCAGCCATACTAACTTACTAACACTGCCTCTAGAAACGGCCTTTTTCAACAATCACAACCATAAACAGAAACGAACCCTTTAGAAGAGGTCCAGCCTCCTTCTATTGCCACAAACGAAAATACAAAACACAAGTTCATACCGTTAAGTCACACACACGATATGATAGATGGCAGCACAAGCAGCGAGGGTAAAAGAAAACACAATTTTGGAGATTAAAAATAGTGAAGAAAACAAAAACTAAAAAGAGAACCTTAAAGTTATTTATATCTAGAAACTATTTTTAGAACATTTTCGAGGGCAAGTAATATATTCTGTCGAATAAAGTGTTCCAATTTATTAGGAATGTTCCCCTTACGTATCTACATTTGTACACTTGGTACACGTAGTTATTTACAAAAATTAATTAATTAAACAGAAAAATTACCAGGATTACTTATTAGATTAAAAACATGTTTTGAAGTCTGGAAATTATATTACTCATATTATATTATGACTTCTATCCCCGAATGATAGAAATTCAATCCTTCGTCTCGGAAATTTGTTTACTCCAAAAGATTTCTGTTCAATTTAGTTTATCAAACACATTAAAAGCTAAATGGCCCTTAATATATATTGACATTTTCAAACAAATTATGTTTTTCAAGTGGTAAACATTGTTATTAGCAAAAAGTGAACATTGGTTGAAACCCGTTTGACAATTCTTGTAGTTCCATTTATTTATTTACTATGTGTCCAAGATAATTATATTTTCATATAAATCTCAAGAATGTAATTATATTTAGTCTTAATTCTAAAAATACTATTATTTAGAACTTAAAATTAATTATTAATCCGCTGAATAAGTCAATTTTAAATTTATATGCTTAGAACATGGAGATAACATATTTTGATTTTCAGCGGAATTATGATTTATAATAAAACAAGTCACTTTAGTAACTAAACTTATTTATACAGTTAATGTAATGAAATAACTGATGCAAGGGATATTTCAATGACTAATTGGAAAATGAATTATTACGTACGTACTTACGTGAACCTCTAAAATTTGAATCTCTATGGAAAGTATTATTGATGTGTAGTTTATTTCACTGTTAACTTCGTTTAAATATTCTTGTTTAACATAATAGTTAATCATGATTGAATCAAGTTTGATTTATAAAAACATTTAAGCTGTTTTAAGTGGCATTTTTTAAAAGTATGTCAACACAGTTTTTGAATGTAATGGATGCAGATACTGGAAGTACAAATACCTCTATTGATGATAAGACCGATGATTTTTGTGAAAATCCTACCAGGGATTCCATTGCCGATGGCTTGATGAGCCTCTTAAAACCTACAATTGACCAACTTGATGAGAGAGTTCGAACTACCAGGTATATTTGAAATTTTATACAATTTGTATATAAGAATAAATAAAGACGTATTGATTTTGTGTGAACAAAATAAAAATATTTTTGATATCTTATAAAAATTAGTGCTATTCTATTGACGTATGTATGTACTGATGAAGCATTCTTCATCTCTTGATTTGATTCTGTTCATGTCACTGGAGTGTTCGGAGCATAAATGTCACTAAGCAGACAAGCAATCACGAGTGTATATTTCCTCGTGTAACCAGAAAAGATAGACTTGCTATGTATTTCCAAAATACCCATAATTATATTTTAAAGCAGCGTGTAGTACTTTTCAAGTTTTGAGTAGAATTCTATTTCACTTTCCCTGCCTCTCTGAAAAGTCTACCACGGATGTGCTCTTTCTCAATATCATCGCAAACCCTATGTTGTATAAATTCTTACCATGCCTTGCAAAACAAAAATCTCACCTTATCTCTTCTCATTAAATTAATTTTTTATTATGTCTTTCAACCTCTGAATATTATTTTTCACTAATCTTAAGTTGATATAAGGTCAATTTAATCAGATTTTTTTGTCTCTAAATCTTAATTTATGAAATGCACTAAATGTTTTGTAGCTCATATCCACCAGCGACTTGAAAAGTGGAAATGGGCCACAAAACATTTAGGGGCATTTTTATGAATTAGGAGATTCTGTGACAAGAAAAATAATAAACTACGTTCTCTACTATATTCTACCTAATCCTCCAGACATTGTAGTTCCAAATCCTCTTAAATTTAAAGCCGAGTAGTGTCAGATCGAGTGTCAAGGACATGGGAAATCTGCTTAGTTTATTTAGCCCCTGCGTGATGGATATTTTAATTTTAGTTTAACATTTCCATTTTTTAGGGTCAGCCAGCTTGAGTTGAAACAGCAATTAGATATTTTGTCAGAGGAATTAAAACAAATTTCTGCTGAACAGAGTTGCCCAATTGATTTGGAAGTTTATTCAAACAAGTTGATTAATTCTCGGCACAAGATTTCTGTTGTAAATAATATTTTACAAGCAGCTCAGGTATTTTTATTATATTCTTTGTACTTTACTTTATATTTTTCAGTCGTGATTTAATTTAAAGGAGTATTGTAGGATCGCTTACAGAAACTTCAGAATCAGCTTACCAAAGAGAGTGCGAAAAGAAAAGCAAAGATTGAAGTGAATCGGCCTAGTCCAACTGAATCAACACAAACTGATCAATAATGGAAGTAGATGAAAAGTAAGGCAGCTCATTTTTTCATGAAAATTTACTTTTGTAATAAAATCTTTTTTTTCAAACTCTGTAATATCACAATTCATGAGTGGGAAGGATGGATAAAGGTAATATTAAAATATTGGTGGTTTACATTTATCTCCACTGTTTTGTGAGTGATTTTAAAATATTGTTCAATATGTATTTTTCCCCTCTCAGCACCGAATAAGCACCCTGGATTTGCTGAGAAACCCAAAATTTAACTCGTTTTAGAAAATCTTTTGAGGTTATTGTTTTGACTAATTACTCAAAAATTCCTTAAAATTTTCACAATATAGATATTGGTAAAGGCATGAAGCATATTCTAGTTAAAACTATGCCTTGTTCAAAAATTGTATAGTTTTAACGTCTAAATATTAATATTTATATATTAACTTTTTGGCAATGCCATTGTCTTGATCAATAATTGAGTGGGGCACAGGTTAGACATGTGAGTTAAGGTGTTGGTTTTAATACATATGGTAAAACTAGGGTCATGGGTTTCATTCCCACATGTGCTGTAGGAATTTATTTAGAAACAAATGCTCTAAATGAAATCCTTAGCCTGAACCCGACAATATAAGGGGGATAACCTGAACGTGTAGCTTGCACCAATTAGCTGCAGTAGGATAAAGTGGATGTTAATACATAACATCTGTTCAATAATCAGTGACAGTATTGTTATTTTGTTTAACTAAAACTAACTATTATATTATTTAATGTAAAGAAAGATGCCTTTATGAGAATAGAACATACAATATTTTATTGGCCTTTTACAACTTTTTGCATAATAATAAAGCAATACTTTCCATGTTTGATATACCTTGGGGTATAAATTTACAATGTGTGCATGTTATACATGAATATGATAATTATCATGTGATCCTGTCTTAGAATTAAAACACGTATCATATCTGAATGTGAATTGACAAAATGTCCAGAGATGCAGGAAAGCGAATTATTTCCACCAAAAAGAAGATTCCAGAAAATAAATTTTGTTTTTATGGGTACCTATAGTCAGTGTGTATTAAACACGTTCAAGGAAAATCAGCTATTGAGATTGTACTCATAACATGATTTTCGAAAAATTTCTTCATATGTTCAACAATCCTATCCAGATGATGGAAACGAAGTCAAATTTATATATACACTCACATACGCACATAGATACTTACTTATCTGTTACCACTCTAGTGGTCCTAATTCTTGTTTGATCATCACTAAATTCAATTTATATGAGTTTTAGTAAAATTGAGTTTGTCAAGAGCTGAAATCGGACTAGGTATATCAAGGAGTTGTAAAATACAACATTCAAATAATATATGTTATGTGCTGGTTCGAAAAACTTCATAAGCTATCTTGATACAAACTTAATTTTCTATTGTTGATTTATATGTTTCTTCTCTAACTCCAATATTAACTGAGGTATTAGCATATTGTTAGTTTTCAGTCCTCTCCACACCTACCAATGATTTTCTCTACAAGCACCTGAGCCACTAAACATCTCATTTTCACCATGAATTTCAAGTCCCGTTTTAATTGATTTCTTAATATAAGAAAATAAAAGTCTGTTACACAGGGAATGCGTAAACTAAGCAGATTTCCCATGTGCTGGGATTAAAACACACATAATCTCACATCACCACATATCCTCTATTTCTGTGGAAAAACCCAATGAGTAGAAGGTGGGATAGTTTCTGAAGGATGAAAACCATAAAGTATGAACAACTCGCTTCATACTTGAGTTACGAAAAAATGCATAGAACAATAATTGTAGAGTTTCACTAGTTTAATAAGACTGATTCCATAACATTTTACGATCCAACAAATAACGGAGACATTTTAAATTTCCCTCCCTCCCTCAAATCCTCATATTCGTGGTTCAATTTCTACCAATCACAGATATGATCTTTAGTATTGAATAAAACAGTTTAATATCGAGTATGGTATAGATTAAATGAACATTTGTGAGATAAGAGCATATAACCTTAATTGATGAAGTCATCACACAATGAATTTGCATGTATGATAAAGGTCCCATGAAAACATTATTTGGAATTCTGCCTAGAATAGTTTCATGTTATAAAAGCTTATTGTTATTAGAGCATGAGTAGGAGTGGGAGTTTACAAAAGGCTGACAACTAGATTATCTCAGTTAATATTTTTCTTAGAGAAAATATGAATATAAAAACATTTATAGACAATTAAATTTACAATAAGATTAGTTCTACACTCTTTTTAAAATAATGGACATTTTTTAAATTCTCCCCCTCTAAACTCCCTTCCGATTTAACCGTTAATTTGGCATGAAACACTTATATATCAAATTTGGTAATGAGAAAACAATAATTGTGACTGCTGGAGCAGTAACAGACAAATATATATATATATATATATATATATATATATATATATATATATATATATATATATATAATTTCATGCGAACTTAATTTCCATCATCTCCTAGGTAAGACTGATGGACATTTGAGGAAATTTTACTCAACGTTATCCCCTGTGTGACAGACGTTTTTATTTTTATGCCATTTATTGTTTTGTGAGTATAATTCTCACCTACTATCCAAAGAAAGCACCAGAAACGAAATCCATGAGTAAAACTAAGGCTTGTTGTCCTAAATCATGTACTTCTTCTGCAAGACACACTGATCATTTCCACTATGATTCTAACAGCAACACAATTCTTAATAAGGAAAATAAAGGTAGGTCCAGAAAAGGTTATTAGGAACAATGATCCAACAAGATATATATATATATATATATATATATATATATATATATATATATATATCATAGCAAGATTGAAAAGTTAACTATATTTTCCCTCCAAAAAGTATTATTTATTCTTCTCATTTAGAAAATTCATTATTACTTATTACTGATATATAATTTTTCCTCATTAGGATTAAAACACCATTTTGGGATTTGAGTGAATGGTCCGATCAGGTATATGAACCAAGTGAAGATAGTTTCCTCCTGCTTGATGCCTTGGAAGAAGATTTAAAATTTATCAAGTAAGATTCAAATTCTGTGGTATGTTACATATTTTTAAATTAGCTTAGAATTAAAATTAAAAGGCTGTTTTTTATTTATTGATTGATTATCACAGAATATTATTTGATGGGGAATTTGGTCGACTTTAGGGTCCATTAGACTTCCTCTAGTAGGTACCTCTGATCCATTTTTCCCTTTAAGTTTAGTATGCTTTATCTTATTCCGGTGAGATGAATTTAGTCAATTTATCCAATTTTAATTTGTACAGAATGCAATTAGAGCTATACCATTGAAGAGATGGTTTAGAAATGAAAAATGGGCAAGTTTGATATGATTGAAATAATGGAAGCTAAAAGAAAGGTATTAGACATGTCAAAGTAACATTCACGAATAAAAGTGACAAGTAAATACAGTACAAGCATTACCTGTACAATATTTTCACCACAAGTATATTTCGCTCAAGGTATTTTCATTAGTAACAAACACAAGGACTTATTAATTAAGCATGTAACGCTAACGTAGACTATCATTAAAAAGTACTTCCCAATAGAAAATAAATCTGCAAACAAATATATTCTAATCAGATATCTCAATATATCTGAAGGACAGTCAGAAAAATCACTTCCCACCAAAAATATTTTTTTAAACACACCTTGGGTTTATCAAAATAATCAAATGCACACTCTCGAGCAAAAAGTTGCAAAACAGAAATATTTTGCGTATATAGAAATAAAACTAGATCACTATACATGGAAGTTGTTAGCACCATTTACAATTAGCAACAACAGCCTGGGTTGGGTTTATCTATATAAAAATTATAAACGAACAGACAAAAATAATTCCTCTTTTTCATGTTTTATTAAAGGTTCCCACATCTAATAAAATATTAACAATCTTGGCAGTAAACTTGAGAATTTTCAAACAAAATCCTTAAATTAGGCCAGCAATATACCATTTACTCCATAGGAAAATTTCAGGAAATTCGGTGTCATTCCCCAGCACCTTTGATTAAATAGTTTTAGAAGTTGTTATGTTTAGTTGGAAAGAATATGAATAAAAACATCTTAAATTTAGTTTCAAGTAAAATCTTTGCTTAGCCATTCCCTCAATCGATTTGGAAAATGAAAAGCATTTTTATTTTAAATAAAAACTTTTATTTCTAGAGCCTTGAATCCTCTTCATGTTCTGGAAATTGGACCTGGTTCTGGAATAATTATAACAGCATTAGCTCAAGTCATAAAAAATTCAAATTTTTTAGCCGTTGATATAAATCCTTATGCTTGCCTTGCAACAGTGAAAACCGCTAAACTGAACGGTGTATCTGTAAGTTTCTATTATTTGTTTTATAATGTTGATTATAGGTACCATTGACTTATACATATTATAATGAGAATTTTATTTTTAATTAAGGTGAATGTTGTACAATCAGATTTGGTTGAGGGTTTGAATATGGAAAAATTAGTTGATGTCCTTGTTTTCAACCCGCCCTATGTTCCTTCTGATATAGCAGAAGAGAAAGACATTATTGATAAAGCATGGGCTGGAAGTACCAAAGGAAGGTCCACAACTGATAGGTAATAAGAAATATCTTTTTTTTTTAAACTACATGAATTTCGATTACAATAAAATATATTAAAATTCTCAACTAAATTCATTTTACAAAAATTATAAACTGATGGTTTAAAAGTTATTTGACCTCATAATAAACTGCCTGTTGTGCATAGTAGGTAAAGTCATATTTTAATTTCACGTTGGAATAATTTGGATTAATTATGATTTATTTAAATGAGTTCCGCAATGCAGGCGATTTACTCATTATTAAAGTGTCATTAAAAAAGCGAAATGCAAAAAAAAAAAAAAAAAAAAAAAAAAAAAAAAAAAAAAAAAAAAAACGAAAAATTACGGATTAATTATGAGTACAGTCACTTATTCCCATCAATTAATTTTTTATTTTGCTTTTATTCATATCTTAATATTTTATTTGTCTAAACAATTGTGTCCTCTCAATTTTATCAGCTAGGCATGACTTGAGGAACCAAATCAAACTGGTCTGCCACAATTAGTTTGGCTAAAATACTGGCTGATCAAAAGAGAAAAAATAATATATAAATAAAAAAAAAACCTACAGTTGTTTAGTTTTAGTAATTACCTATAAACTAATATTCCTGTACAATTTTTTAGTTATCTTCAAAGTCAAATGTCTTCTTTGTTTTATCAGTAGAGTATTTGAACATTTTTTTTTTTTTTTAGATTTTCAGGTGTTCGATATATTAATGTGGTTTTGTTTTTCTTATTTCAGATTATTTCCATTATTACCGAATTTAATGTCATTGAAGAGTGTTGGATATATCATAGCTCTGAAAGAAAATGACCCGAATGAAATGTGTCAGATCATCAGAGGACTTGAATTTGAAGCCATTATAATTAAAGAGAGAAAAATAATTGGGGAGAAACTATCAGTTATCAAATTTTTCAGAACCAGATAATCAGTTACTCTGTTGGATAATTTAAATTTAAAATGACATGTTAAGACTTTTTTGTTTTTTAATACTTTAAATTTAGTTTATTGTATAGTACACTGTTATTAGCTGTTATATTGGTAATGAATATAATAAATATTGTATTTAGCTACTATTTATATATGGGATATTATTGACTGAAAAGAAATATATATCTTTATAGTGTTTTTTTTTTGTTTTTTGTTCTGTTTCCTACGTATACAACGGGTAGTGTGGTGTTTACTTAAACATTGTTATAGCCCTAGTTGTTGGAATGTCTAATTATTTGATTATATGAACTCTAATGTTTCCAAGGGTATTTAGATCTATGCCTTTCCACATATAGCTACCCAGAGCCCCCAAATTAAAAAAAAAGCCAGGAGAGAGGAAAATCTCGAACATAAAAAAGGCTGACAAGGAATGGGAATGTGATCCAAATAAACTATTATAGTACACGACCAACCCAACAATATCTGTAGTCAGAATATTTTATATTATTTATCACTATATATATATATATAAATATATATAAAACCTTACAGTGAGATATCTCAAGAAAACGAGAGCTGTGTAAGAATTGAATTTCAAGAGTACTCAAAACCGTTTGCAATAGAATTTTTTTCTTTTTGGCATATGCAGCAATTAATATGAAATTTATTTAGATACCATTAAACTCTTTAAAGTTAAAATTTTTGAAATTATTTAGATATGCACTACCTTCAATAATGTTAGTGTCATTCTTACACAGGAATATCACAATAAAAAAAATATTTTCTCAGTTTATATACCTGAATTGAGTATGTATAAGAGAACACCAGATAATGCTCCACACAGCTGCCATAAATTAGTAAATTTCAAAAGAGTGAAAACTTTACTGAACCAAAAAGTGGGGTAAAAATATAATAGATAAGAATGTCTTGTTTCATTCAATAAGCTTCTATATCAATAATAAAAAGGCTTACAAAAATAAATACACATATTTGCCATAGGGCAAAATTTATTGTGTAATACTTATTATAATTATAATAATAAATAAGGAAGACAGGTAGATAGATAATCTATTTATAAGTAATAAATGATTTACAAAAAATATTTCCTTATTAAACATGGTAAAATTAACGATCACACAGTTTTGAGCATTTTAACTCTTACTTACAATAGTAACTCTACCTTTTCATAATTCTTCAAAATAATAAATGTAAAATTTGTAGCAGAATATGGGGTAATCTAAAAGATTATTGATTAGGATAAATAAACTGACAGGAATGTTAAAACTTTTCTATTACAAAACTCATTAAATATCTCTTAATAAAAACATTTAAAAAAGCTTAACCGAATTAAATTATTAATGTACAAAATAAATATATTCATATATCAGTACAGCCAACAAAATATATACTTATTCTACATTGAACATATCTACAAAAATTTGTGTACGTTGAATCACTCAATGTTTACAGGACGAACAGAAGTAAACACACATTACTTCTCTTAAAAAATAATATATAATCCTCTTTAATTAAAATAATATTCATTTAATATATTATTTATTTATCATATAACATCCTTTGCAAAAGAAAGATCTGGCTTGGCGACAAGTAAGGGCTAGATCAGAATTATGCTTTATCCTCAGCAGAATTTCGGTCACTTTCTTCATCGCTGTAGTCTTCATCATGATTGTGAGTGAGAGATATTGGTGTGACTGGTCTCACATTTGGCACCTGACTGTTGCTACGCTCAATTTCCTACAGGCATACAAGATTTAACAATTATTCCATTTAATTTTACTCTACATTTTATAAAACACTGCAACTATTAATAATAAATAAATTATCACAAAATGAATAGTATACACAATTTACACAGTCCAATTATTAAACAAGAAGACTTCTACTAAATATCACTATGTATGTATCTAAAAACTATGTGCTCTGCCTGTTCCAAGAGACTAATCAAATGCATTTGGGAAAAGTAATCTATATTGAAAATCTCTCCACTCCACTCGAGACCAAAATCTTTAGAGTCAGACCTCTGTAGCCTATGAAAACCACAAGGAATGAACATTAGATAGTGTAAGTATGGAAAATACAACGACCCAGTAGTATTGTTTGGCGGAATATTGTTTCATCATTGTCTCCATGCCCTTTCAATCTAATGATGGACTGGACAACACAGACAGACAATTCCAAACAAGATAGGATTTCAGGAGATGAGAGAGGCAAAATTGCCTGCTGTCTTAGTGTAGAATACTTGTCAGTGTGGAGTTAACACATCACATTCACAGGTTGAGAGTAATGCAAAATGCATGGGTATGTCCTAAACATAGTGCATATATAACTCTGAACGTGGTGTATAAAGATGTCTGAAACTTTGGCTGGTTCTGATTCGAAGATAAAACAGCACAAAGGTTATCACAGATCAGCTGTTTGATATTGGTGGACCCATGATGCATGGTCTCCAACTGGACAAGAGAGATGCAAGGTCAGAGCTAAGAGACAAACAAGTCAGGGACTTTCATATAGTACATGCTGACAGAGGCTTGGATGTACCTTGTTCCTGGTTTGACTTTGGCATGTCTTCAGCAGTCAGAGAGATCTGCCCTACCAGAACTAAGAGCTATTATCAGAAAGTTGAGGAAGTCTTGTTTAGGGAGGACTTTTCGGAAAAGCCTCTTCCATGATGGTGCTGCTCTAAATGATTCATTAAAATATTCGCCAATTCACTGGGCAACAGGTTATTTCTCAGCCGGGCGTGGGATTGACTTCATACCCACATTCTTCTATACAATTTGGTAACTTTCAAGAGACATAGGAATGATAGGATGTCACATTGATATGGTACAAGTTTGTGAATTCTTTGTCTCATTCGAAAGTCATGTTTTGTGTCATGATGCTGTAATGAAGATACTGGTCAGGGCCTTCTCCCAGCAGGGCGATGAAGTTAACATGGAAATCACAATACATGTGTATGATAGGTAAAAATTGGATGCCATTTATAACTGTTCCACAGTATAAAGATGCAATAAGTAAAATGGTTGGCTGCATGTATCACACTATTGATGATGACTGAAAGGGGGGAGGGTGTAGATGTAGGAAAACTCCCTCTCCAAGATTAGTGACTTGGATTTCTGATCAATGAAATGTAGGGGAGGGACATTCTAAACCAATCTGTACTTTCCGTATTTCTAAATTAGTAAATACAGTAAGTTGAAGTAGAGGAAGTATGCTTTTGGAATAAGTCTACCATATCTTAGTATTTGCTTCATCAACATTTATCGTTGGTGTGTTGTGCAAAAATACTACTTAATCTATTTTAACCGACTAGAAAACTCTAAAGAATGCAACAAATTTACTGGTAGGTTTCATGGGCACACTTGTTGATTTAAGTTTGGCCTAAAGTTGAGAAAGTTAGGATTATCAAATTCCATTTCAAAGTTTTTTTTTAAACAAAAGTTCAAGGAGAGAAATAATTTCTAAGTAGAGCTGAATAGTCAATGAGTTAGTAGTTATTTAAGCAATCATTCAACAAATTGAAATTAATACTAACCTTTTTCATTTCCTTTTCTTTATTTGCTCTCTCATCCTCAAAAATGTTGTAGGTCCTCGAGCGAGATATCATAGGACTTTCCATAACAAATCTCTGCTCATGAGCAACAGTTGATTCATGAGGCATCTATAATAAAATTACTATGGAGTATTACTGGGAATAACAAATAATTATATGGAGTATTAATGGGAATAACAAATAATTATAAGTCTAAATTTGGTTATGGAATAGATCACATAATGGTTTTGTATAACAATATTAGGAACTATAAAATCCTTACAGTTAATTTCTATATTATAGGAAACATTCTTAACTAGATGGATGCTGTACCATCTGGGTCATGCTAAGTCATGACCTACATAGTCTCACTTTGTCAACATGAGGACACTTGTACTTAAGCTAGGAGAAATAAAACATAAAATGTGAGATTAAATTAGCCCTTCAGTGCCAGCCTCATTTATGAATCTACTCTGAGTGGCCAAGAGAGAAATTCTGGGAAGGAATTGACAAATAAGATGCGTGACCAGCCACCCAGAGAAACAAAGGCTGGTGAAACAACTGTCACATGATCGGTTTTGAATGAGTTAAGGGTATTGAAACTATATTGAGAAATTTAAAAACATGAGCGCTACAAATATTATTCTTACCAGCATAGCAGGTGCCCTGAACATGTAACTGAAGGGATAATAAATGAGATTGAGGAATGTAGCAGCATAGAGATCAGCATAGCGGACAACCTGAGAAGAAAAGAAAGTTTGCCGAGAACCTGATCTGAATAGGGAGCCCATCATTCCATAAGCTAAATCCATTCGGTGGGTTACATCTCTAATGCTTGATCTTAAACTTGAAATGTCAGGTTTTTCTTTGGTACTAGAATCTAGGTTCCTGAAAAATAAAGAATAATATAAATAAATATAATTGAAGGAAAGAAATAGTAAACAAAAAATTAGCAACAGTGGATTGAGAGAGAATTAACTAACTAAAACATGAAAAGTTTACAAATGTTTTCATTTTATTTAATGTTCATTGGAAGGGACTAGCAGAATGAACTGGCCACTGTAGTGGTCCCTAACTCTTGATTCCAAAAACATACTAGATTTCACAAATACAAGTATTTTTGAGGCTCTCTCGATATTCTCAATAGTTAAAATAAATAGGGTAAACAAAATATTTTAGGTGATGTGAGATTCAAGGCCAAAGGAATTAAATATTTTCTCCAGAATATGTGCTATTTATGTTTTCTTTTTGCACCATATTTGCTAAAACAATGAGTAGACACAGAGGACCTAAGTAACTATTAATGGTATGACAATGTTATAATAATAATATTATTCAGGAATAGAGCTTATGGACACTACATCTGGACGTTCCTAACAGCATTCCAGTGTTGTTGTAAATTATTTCCACAGTATTTATTTACATATAGATACTACGCTAAACATACTGATCTTTTAGTGGAAGTTAAAAACAGTGAACACTAAAACAGAATTTGATTTGTGCTGTAAGAGATTTTGACAAGATACTGACAACATAAATTGAGGTTTCACCCTTAATTTAAGAAGGGCTACTTCTGTCACCACCAGCAATTCAATTTTAATGACCGGGCAGATTCCAAACTATTTCAAAATCGATTTGATGAATAACAAAACTTCAGAGAACTTTCAGATATTTTTAACAGCATGAATTTATTAGTACGTGGAGCTGAAAGCCAGCCGTTGAAGCTGATTCAGAATATCATAATGATCATATTTAATACAACTCATATGACAAAAATCGCTTAAAATAATGAAAAGTTGGTTATTTCATATTCATTAAGTCCTGGATGGCTCATGACTTTTTAAGTATAACTGAAGCATAAAGTGAGGTTTTAATGGTTTGGAATCTTACTTTTTACTTATTTATTTTTTATGAGCATAATGTTTTATTTATTTAATTACTATTATTTTTCTTTTTATAATAATGAGGATTACACATACTTGTAAGTTTCACCCAACATGACATCGAGAGCTTGTAACTCAGTAAACAGTTGGCATTTGTCTGTCCATACATGAAGTTCCTGTACTAGTTCTGGCACTATTAAAAATGTCCTCCAGCCTCGAATTTTCTTTGACTTGAGTATATCACCAAAGATGTGATCTCCAATATATAATACATCTTTTCCTTTTGCTCCAATCAATTTAGTGAAAACATCACATGATCCTGTAAGAAAGAATAAATAAAAAAAAATGACTTCTTTTAACCAGGAAACAGTAACTAAAAAAAAGAGACAAGCCAAGGCAAGATGTTTAAATTAAAGAAGAAAGAATTTTCATTCCTTTTGTAAACATGCTTTATTCCTTTTGGAAGTATTTGGATTAATTATAGACTGTAGAGATCCCCAACAGATAGACTTCTACTTCTTATTGGGACCTGTTCCACTTCTGTTGTGTGTGTAAATAAAGAAAAATGTTCCTCTAACTCTATCTCATGGCTTCAAGAGAGGGAGACAAGAGGTAAAGAAAGGGGGAAAGATTATCTCTAGATTATTCATCAAACTTTGGTTATATTAGTTTTACCGTTGTAAGGTAATGTTCAAAGAAAGAAATTTGCTTGCTCAAAACTCTTTGAGGAAATATTCAAAATCTTCAGGAAATTATGCAGTCGATGACAAAAATGAACACCTCCAAATTTATAAACACAGTACTACCCCTACCCCCATCACTATAGGTGTTGAGTCCAAGCCTGCGAATTACTTACTAGATCTGTGATGTTACCGGGTTTGAGATTTGTCTTCTGTTTGTTCTCCTGGTTCCCACTCAGCATCATGGGGCTACTTGAATTGGTCTATAATGCCATCACAATATGGCCTTCATTGACTGTTGAACCAAGATATTTATATATATGTCTGTTAACACTCCAGCATCTTTGATTTTTAATGAACAAAATTAAACCAAGAAAAGTAGGGGTTTGGGAGTCTAAAAGGTACTTATCGGTAATCGGGAGGCCATCCATTTAAAGACTAAACAGACAGTAATAAAGATACACAGTTTTGAATGAGTAAATATTTTATCTATAAGTTAATGAGTGGTCTCTCATAAACCATTCTGCCATTAATAAATTTTAGAAGTGTAATTTTAAATAATTACTATTTAAATAATAAAAAGTGATTTTCTTTTAATTATGATTTAATAATAGTCTTTAAATGGGTGGCCTCCCGATAACCAATAATTACCCTCTAAAATATAATACGACCAACATTGTTAAATGTACAAGATGTTATTTACTACAATTATTGTTCTATGAATTTGAAGAACTCCAAATATTAAAAGTTATTTGTATTTTATCATTTGTTTTTTGAACAGACCTAATTTTCTTCTAAATATTATTGATGGACATTTTTGAAAATTGCATGTTGAGTACAACCTATACAGTTGAAAACATTCCAAAAATAGTAAATTAAAATTTTTTTTATAAACCAATCCAAGAGAAATGCAGAAAAATATGTACCTAAGTTATAAAAATTTATTGTTTTAATTAACAACAATACCTCGGAATAAGTTAAAAAAATATATTATATTAATAAAAATAAGTTTGTATGCATCTCTCTAAAGATAAACTAAAAATCATGTAATGAGTAGAATAAATAAATAATGCATGTCATAATTCTTGAAAAGCATTGCCAAATAAGCCATTGGAAACTTTAAATATTTAACCTTATTTGTGGGATTTCAAATGTCCTGAGTGTTTCTATTGTTCTTCAATATTTGTAAATTGTGATTCTAGTATTGATTTTTGTAGCAGTATTTGTATTTGTTTGTTCATTTTGATTTGTTTAATTTGGGTTTTATTTCTTAATGATAGTAGGAGGTTCTCATGATTTACCCTCCTTTGATTTTTTTAAATACATAGCTAATTAATAACAACGTTTACTTCATTACGATGTAATTGTATAGCATTTCTTTTTTCTTTGGCTTAAAATATTTAGAATGTCTGAAACTCATTTTCCATAAATGTGTACTTATTTTGAAAAACATTACAAAAGAAGTATCTATATATTTACTGTGCTATTTCTGCTGAACGAGCCATAAGAAAGAAAAGAAGTGCGGGCAAACTCCAGGGTTGAGAGCAGCCAAGCCAAACGGCCTTGTCAAGAATTTAGATAAAAGGAAATTGATCCAACAAATAGAAAGGTTAAATTGTTTAGGATATCTCTACAATTGGCCAATCCTGAGCAATCAACAGATCAACCAGAGACCTATAAAAGGCCAAAAAATCACAAGGAAAAATTTGGGTACAAACAAAACAATCAATTTAATGATGTGTATTTTGATGGAAGAATTACCTCCAGAATAAACCTGCTCCTTATGTAATGGACCAGTGTGAGATCCAATGCGGAGGGCTCCAGTTGTCGTATCGACTTGTCTCATCAGAGTTCCTTCTCCAAAGAACAGTGGCTTGCTAGCATCAACGACAATCACATCAAAGTAAGTCTTCCAGTTTCGGTGTGGCTCTTCAGGCTGAAAAAATCAATTTTTATAATGTTTTCTTGCTAGGTGTTTATAGCATAATCAATTGTTTTTTATCTAAGACACCAAGGTTAAAATAAAATACCAATAAAGAAATGCAATAAAATTGTATTTATTAACATCCACATTTTGCTACTACAACTAATTGGGACAGGTTATCTACATGTTACTACCATTTTCTAGCCAGGGTGGGACTATGGATTTTATTTAATGAGTTTGTCGCTAAATAAATTCCTGTTGCTCAAGTGAGAATCAACTCCCCACTCTAGCAATAAGAGTTAACCCAATAACTGTGCTATTAATACAGATGTTATAATATTTATAGTGAAAAAATTACTTACAAATGTATATATTTACTTCATCAGGGACTCAGGTTAGCCATGTGAGTTATGGCATAGACCTTAATCTCACATGGTAAACCTAGAGTGGTGAGTTCGATTCTCGCCTGGGCAAAGGAAATTATTTAGTGACGGAATTCATTAAATAACATCCTAAGTCCCACCGTGGCTAGAAAAGGGTGGTAACCCATCCCAATTAGCCTAGGTTGCAAAAAGTGGACGTAAATAAATAATAATAATAACAAATAATATTTACTTGATCAATCAATGGTAGTAGGTGAGGAAAAAATAAAAACATCAATTGATAAAATCATTTTAAATTTCTCAACCCCTGTTTTCAAAGGGCGCACATGTGAGTTATATATTTTTTAATTTATTACACAGAAGTCCGGTATGTTCTATTATAATTTTCTGCTTTAGTATTGATCTATATCGGCTGACTTGATCCATCATGCTTTGTAAGCCATTCTTTGAGTGGGCCAGATAGTTTAAGGTCATATGCAACAATGTAGTCATTGTTGTAGTTACCTCTTAGTGTTCTATATTCACCTGATGTGGCATCATTTGGAAGCAAAACAAGTTGAGAAATAAAAATTATTTTAATTACTACTTGGTGTTTTCCGTTCACCTCGAGTGGAGAGTTCAATTTCCTGCCTGGGAAATGGAAAATTATTTAGTGAAAAACTCATTACAAAAATCTTTAGTCCCACCCTGACTAGAAAAGGGTTGTAACCTGTAGATAACCCGTCCCAATTAACCATATTAGAAAAAAAGTGGATGTTAATAAATAATAGTAATACAATTAAAATTTAATAATTATTTTATTTCTTAGATAAAATAAACTGACACCAATCAATTGTGAAATTGCATTTTCTTAATGCCCCCCCCCCCCCGCTGCAATGGAACATAAGTTGTTAACTAATAAATATTCAAAACAAATTTATTTTTTATTTATTTAAAATTAATGTAAACTCAGTACTAATAAAGATGCTTGGGATTATAATATATTATTTCATGTATATTATTTGCTTAAATGATCTGTACAAAAATTAAGTTATCCTTTACCCATACTGTTGGGATAAATTCTTCATCCACTGAGAACTTGTTAGGACCTTGAAAACTCAGTATCTATGATAACTATGATATTTACTGCCTTATCTGGTAAGTTTGAAGAATAAATATTTATAAGCTACTATATAACATGGTAAGTTGGCAATGTTTGTCATTTAACAAGAAACAATTTTACAAAATAAAGTTCCCCTGTTATTATACTCCGTAAAAAAAAAATAAAGTTAAACTAAATTAATGGAACAGTAAAACTGAAATTAACTTACTCTGGCACCATGAGGAAAATCAAAAAGATAAGTCATAATTTTATCAGTAAAGCAATAATCTGAATTAGTCAAGAGGAAAACTTTGGCTCCACTCTCTCTAATTCTTGCAAGAAACATAGGAAGCCTCTCATCTTTCTTAACATATGCATCAAGATTTTTTATAGTCATAGACTTCAAATCACCCTAGAACAGATAGAAGTAAAAAAATTAGAAATGATCTAAAAAATAAATACTATGATGATATATTGATGAATTCATTATGTTCAAAGTGTAAAACAAAATTAAAATCAACATTGACACACAATTGTGTTTACTTACTTCTAAATGTTCAATAACATTTATGAAGAAAGCATTCTAAGAAACTTTAATAAAATAAAGTAGAAAAAGAATGAAAAACATTATTTTTTGTTGATTGTAAATTAAAAACACGAAATACCATTAATGAGAAAGCATTAATATTATGACTTTTTATATAATGCATTACATAGATTAATTTTAACATATATTAATATCTTATGTAATGTATGCTTATTTTCAGAAATTTGAAAGAAACAGAAACCTAAATACAAAGTGAAATAAATGTTTCATGCATTTGATAAAACGATTTGGAAAGTCACAGAGTTTAAAAAAGTACTAGTGTGATAAAGAGAGCAGCTACATTGTTGATGCTGACCTACACAACAGAAAAGGCCTTTAATAGAAAACAATACAGATATATGAAATAGTTCACCATGACTAAAGTTGCACATTTCTTTCCCATCTTTTTATGGTTTCAACAAGAGAATGATTGTAATAAACTATTTAAAAAGAGGTATTTTGGTCATAAAGTTTTTTTTAACCATATCATAATGTATAAAAGACTATTTTATTGATTCTCTGTAAAAAGTACATTATTAGTGTAGGTCGTATAGTGAAACCTAGGCTCTAACAAAGATACGTTTTTAGTTTGACAGATTTCCTTTAAGGGAATCAGCTATTGAGGCTTAATCAGGTTATGACACGTTTTAAAAAAAAAAATCAAATGTCCATCGATTGTACCTAGGTTATGACAAAAAAATGAAGTCCATGAGATCCACAAATTGAGATCTTTTATTTTATAGCACGTTTTGAGCTGATCTTAAATTTGCATCTATTGAAAGTGGAATATATAGAACGAAAGCCATTGAGTTTGCAGGTTCTGCTGTGACAGGTATTTTAGATGTGCAAGAAACAAAAAAATTCTTTATCAGCATTCTGTAATATTGAATAAACAATAAATATTAAGTACCTTCAAGTGAACCCAGTCTACAGCATTTCTTACATCTTGAAATATTGATTTAAATGACATAAATAAATCTCCACAGGTAACTCCAGTTTTATCTCTAGGACAAAATAAATATAATCATTAGAATTCTTATAAAAATATTTTAGTTTTGAAGATTAGCCTTAGACTTGTGATCTATCTGTTAAATAACTTAGATTGGTAAATTGCTGTTACATACGAGACATTTTATAGCATAACTAACCCGTAATTAGCATAGATCATAATTCAATAACTGGTGGCCTAGATACTTGAGGAATTGCTCAAATAAATACGTAGCAAGATCTGAGAAAAATTGCCTTGTGAGGGAATAAATATGTATGCCACATACTATTTCACTATGTCCCAGCTGTTCTTGAGCAATTGTGATACAGAGAAAAGAAACTCCTCTATATCAGGCTAGGAAGCCTGTGTTTGAGTTCCGGTTAATGAGAACATTTTTTTTCCCCTCATGTGAAAGATAATTAAATTATTAAAAAATGCAATGACGTAACATGTGGAGTCATTGTGGTTACGTTAATAGTATTTCGGTTCGTGTTTTCTTCTGCAAGGGTTGTAGACTGCAGTACAATATTTGTATGTGTTACTGTTGTAAAATATTTTGATGTCCAGGTATACAAAGCACAGTTATTTTTTTGTTTCAAAGTCGGTATATTTCTCAAAAATGTATGTCATGATCATGTGATGAATGACTAAACACGTTGTTCATGGAGAGTAAAGATCTGAGGAAGTTGGTACAAAGAGTGAATTCGTTTGAAATTATATCTTGGATGTTAGTTTGTCCTAAAAGTATTCTGTATAAATTCACCCATGAAGATGGTCATATTGTTGGGCGATCTAATTTGGATTGGTTCATTATTTTATTATATTATTTTATTTATATATATATTTTTGTTAATATTTAATAGAAATAAATGTATTTCATTTCATTTCTGATCGTTGATGCTGCTCCAGTGGATTTGCCAGCCTTTGAGCCGACCGTAAAAAGAAAATAGCTTCGGAATAATTAGTCATCATTGTATTAAAACGTTTTTGGTAATTGTAAGGCATATTTAGAGCTTTCGACTTTATTGTATCAATATTAAAAAAAAAAAAAGTTAGAGGGCCTTTTGTTATGTTCTTGCTTCAATATTTGACTCTTTTTTTTTTGTTCCTCAAACAGGATAATAACTAAGCATCATATAACCTTCATTAATCGCATAATAAATATGATAAGAATAAAAAAAACCACATTAAAAAATATAAAAACCCATACTAATACAAATACTTACCTCGTATACTGAGAAGAATTTGTGAAAAAATCAACCAAGCAAGCTAATAAGTAAGTTTCAGGAAGATTAAAAAGAGTATTCAGAATATAAACTCGTGATTCATCCAGCTGAAGAAACTTATTTGGGTAAAGTTCATATACCTGTGAACTAATGGAATATACTTAAAATAATAGACTAATCACATATAGTAAGAAAAAATATTAAAGTTGTCATGGAAGACTTACTTTTTAAGAAATTGAAAACCATGAACACAAACTAATATGTTTCCATAGGCATCAACTTTTAACAAATTTCCATACTGTGTATCAAACCATAAACCTCTGAAAAATAATTTTAATGAATATAATGATGCATTCAAGATTTAAAAGAAAAAAAATTGAATACATTTTATTATTTACCTTACTGGGAAAGAAGGGTCATACTCAAAGAGGAGAATTTCTTGGGGATAACCCATTGCAACCAACCTTTCCTTAACAAGGTTAAAACCAAGTGTTTCATACTGAGGAGATTTGTATTCTGAAAATGAGTACACACCATGTTAGTTATTTTGTAAATCAGGGCTACACTGGTGCTAGGGCCCTCACAGGAAAAATATATGACACTGCACCTTATCCTTTTTTCTGTCTGTAATATATGACATGTTTCAAATGAATACCATATGTTTTTGGGCTCAGTCTTTTTATTGAACCATCACTCAAAACACAATATTTAATAGCTTTCATTTAGAATATGTAAATATTTGTCTTTAAAAACTTGGTCCCAGCACAGTGGTAGGTGGGACTTATTCATAGTGTCAAATATCATTTTAGGAGCTATAAGTTATCTTTCCTTAATGCACTGAGTGAGAATAGTTATTAGCCCTAGGGTTTTGTTTGTTTATTAGAACTTATAGGTTATTGGGACTCCAACAATGATCATCGACAGTCAACCAACTATCCTGTTATCAATTTCTATCCCTCTTTGACTCTACACTAGACGAAGTCCCAAAGGTTTAAATACAGCATGGGCATGGCAATTTATTTAGTTAATAATTCACCAAATAATAACATTACTCGCAACTCGTTGAAAAAGATGATCATAAAATGAATTTCATTATTTTACACATTTCAACTGCTGGTGAGTAATTGATAAATAATACTTTTATTTGTACATAAATAATATAGGACATAAAGATACAATACATTTTTGTTTCCATACTTCAAGTACAAATTCAGCTTAAAGCTGAGGTCTTTTAAGTTCCTTGTCATTTTTCGTGTGCGAATTTCTGTTAATTTATTTCAGGTTTAATCCTTGCCTGACAGTGTGCTTCCCTAAGACTCTTCCATTCTCTTCTTTGTTCAGCAACTCTGTCATGTTGCCCTGCCTCATGTAGTGCTCATCTCTAAGCCCCATGGAGTAGATGGTTTTCCTCTTGTAGTTTCGAAGATACCAGTTGATAAGATTTTTCAGTCATTTATCTTTATCCTCTCTCACCAGGTGTCCTGCCCATGTCCATTTTTTTAAATTAATGATCCACGCTATGTCAGGGACTTTAGTTTTATGTTTTATCCACTCCATTTCCCTCACTGCAATTCTAAGATTTCTATTTGTGGTTTTGTTTACTGGTCATGTTTCACACTCGTAGATCAAAGTTGGTTAGACTGTGCTTTCCCGTAGTTCCCTTTTTAGCTCCATGCCGGCTTTTGATCTGTACAACTGCTTGTGCCTGAAAGGGCTTTACACACAGCTAACACCCACATCATGCTAATCTCCAAGTCATTGTCTTCAAGCGTAATCAGCTGCCCAAGGTTCTTGAATCTGCACACTTTCTTCATTTTTATGCCATCTATTTCCAAGTCGCAATCAGTATTTAATGCCATGTACTTGCATTTGTTGAAATTTTTAGTCCTATTTCTTTCCCACGTTAAATTAGTTCTCCCAGCATTTGCTGAACCTCTTCAGTATTTTTGCCAATTAGAACCATGTTGTCTGCAAATTCCAAATGGATTTGCCAATCACCATTAATATTTATAACTTTTCCGTCCTAGTCCTTGCTCCTCATTAGATCTTGCAAGGCAGCTATAAATATTTTCAGAAATAGAATGTCGCCTTGTTTGGATATTTTTATTTCTATTGCATTGTTCTGAAGCCGAAAAACTGCACATGAATATAAAAACATCTCCCTTATTAGGTTGGTTATTCTTCTGCTGATATTACTGGTTTTTAAAGTGTTATGGCTTGCCTTTAAATAATTGAATTGAATGCATTTTTCATACTTCAAGAATAAAAGTCTTAAAGGAAAACTATATTCTTTAGCTCTATTTATTAGTTGTTTACTATAAAAACATGGTTTATTGATGAGAAACCTTTTCTAAAGCCTGCCTGATGTTTAGTGACATTTAATTCAAGATAATTTTATATTCTGCTATAAAGTATTTTGGTAAAGATTTTGTATGTCACACTTAGAAGAGATAGCAATCTATAGTTATCTAAGGTCTACAAGTTACCTTGAAAGTATATAATTAAGTTAGATAAAATTTATATGACAATCACTGGGAGTGATAGACAAACATTTGAAATTTCACCATAACCTCCCGTAATACAATTTTACACATCAAGATAGGAAAACTATTTAAGAGCCCTACTGTATGCATGTATTATACCTAAAGGTTAAGCCTTGTCATCGTTAGTCTCAGTTTTAGATGGAAATACCTGAGACAAAGCTCAAGTTCTGGAAATCAATTCCTGATCAATCACAGTAATTTGCAGGGAAGATGCAGGTTTTGAGGGTACTAAATGGTCACTCCCTGCCCCCTGCCTAAAAAAATGTAGGTTACGAGGATGCCTTTTTCATTATACTAAACAATAATTAAGGCATTCTGATACCATTATTATTGTTTATTTGAGTTGTCTCTTCCTGGCTGGAGAGAAGTCTACTTGAACCGAATATTGTATACAGTCTTCTTTTAGTAACGTGCTTAGACACATGATAAGCATTAGCCAGTATGAGCACAGAAACTACATCTTAATACACCTCCAGACTATCATGGGTCAAGTGTGAGGGGGGGGGGGACCCATCGACATGATAAAAAGAAGATGAAATGTATAAGAGGTCAATGTAACTCATAAACTGATACATTATATAGGGAATAAAAATGATATTTCCCAATGTTGGTTTAATCATTTTTTAATGTTTATCAATTAATAACATTTTCAAAAAATAATAAAGTTTAATAAATTTGTTTAAAATTTAAATCAATATCATCAAAGCCTTAGGGAGCAGGTAAAAGTGAAATAAGAAACAATACCAAAGTCCATTATCTTACATGAATACATCACTGACAGTGAGCCTGACAGGGATTGTGAAAAATTGTTTAAATCTTACCTGCAAGAGTATAATCCATATCAAATCCATAGAACTTGATGTTTTCTAAATGTAAACTCCTATTCACAAAAATCCTGCAAAAAAAAAAGAAAGAATTATATAAATAAGATAAACAAATACTGGCATACAGTAAATAAGAATAAAGCATTTATAACTGGAAAATTGGCTGAAACTATATCGCCATTAATAAAGTACCTTGCACTGATAAAAACAAAAATGTTTATGTTGAAGACAAATTATTAACAAGCCTAACAAGCATGGGAACTACTAAATGAGAACGATGATAATAACAGTTAAGTAAATCTATAATATAAGCAAACAAATAAAATATTAAGGGAGAATAAGAATATGACATCATGATGAAAGAACAAATAAGCTTACCTTTTGGGAAGACAGGGAAGGAAGGGGGGGGGGTTCAAACAACTATGATAATATTTACTTCAAAAAGAGAGAAATCTAAAGGAAATCTAGTTGTCTAAGAATACAACGAGGAAACAATGTGCAGAACCTCAAGAATTTGCTGAGGCAAAAGAGAATCAAAATTAATTTAAAAAATATTTGTTGAACATATAGACAGAATTCTTCCTGGACAACAAGTGGAAACATCGCAGAGAATAACTCCATGTTTCAATGAGATACAAAATAAAACTGTTTTCATTGTTTCTCAATAAAACAAATTTATATTATAACCTTTATTACTGCTGCCGTTTGATTGCCTCAAATTTAATTACTCAATGCCATCTCAGCCTTGGGTATTTTAAATTAAATTCTGTTTTTTCTCTATGCTTGTTGATTAAAGTTGCTCATATTTATTAATTTATTTCAATTAAACTAAATAATTAGAACTTCCCATATTTCTGGTAAAAGAAGGGTCTGGCATATTAAAAGAACTCTTTATTTAAATATCGGAAGCATGATTAAAACCTCTAGCTAATGGGGTATCATTAATAATGATAGAACCCTAACAATTATTTTAAAAATATTGATGACATTCCAGTGTTTAAAAGTCAGATGGACATGATTCAATTGATTCAGAAGATGCAATAAAATACAATAGTTGCATAAACAGAGAACATTTATCATGCAGGGGATGCATAAACTAAGCATATTTCTGACGTTATGCAATAAAATAGTATTGATATATTCTCTTTTTCTAAGTAAAAAAACGATGAGTAGAAGTAGGGGCATTACCGAAGGCCATGACACTCATAATAATGGATATATTGTTAGCTTTCGAATCCACCCCTTTATTTCTCACAAGATTTCATCCGTTAAGTAATATTATCTTTCGTGTTGAAAGAAATAATTAAATATAGAGTATGGTATAGAACCAATATTTTGGAGTCAAGACTGTACAAAATCTTAATTGATGATGTCATCACATTATGTATTTGCACGTATCTCACACAAAAAAAGGTCAATGAAAACAATATTTGTTATTTAAGTTTCGAACAAAACAGATATAATAGCTTAATGTTGATATGACATGAGTAGGAGTAGGGGTTTACTGAAGGCTGGAAACTAAAAAGTGCCAACAGGCTAAAGTGTAGTTAAGTCCCCCCGCCCTCCTTTGCCATCTACCATCCGTTGTCCATGTTCCGTCAAGTTAAAATTAAAATCCCCACCCTCGGTTAAAACCATGATGGCGTATTTTGGAAATTTTTGAATGCAGTCAATGAAGTGTAAAAAAAGATAGTCAGAAAAACAAAATGGCCACGGTCGGCATTTTGAGCCACCAAGGGGGGGGGGGACTAAACTACACTTTCACTGTGCAAACATCTCAGTTAAAGTTCAAGATCGAGGACAAATGTATATAACAGCATTTATTTACAAATTAAATTTTCAATATGATTGTTTCTATATAATTTTTCGATCTGACCTATAATATCGGAGATATCTAGAAATTTCGAAATACTCCATTCTAAGTTTTACAGAAAACAATTAATGTCGAGTTTCGAAACAATAAAGCAAAAATTGCGATCGCTAAGGCGTTAACAAACAAATACATAATATATACAGGCTTGAATATATTATTTTGGATGGACATTTGAAAAAAGCTTTCGGTAATCGCGTCATGAATTCAACCTCAATAGTTGATTTTACTTAAGGGAAATCTGCTAAAACGGCCTTCTATGGAATACACGATAATGTAAATATGAATTGAAAAGAAAAAAACAACTAAAAAAAAGTAATAAGAAATAATAAGTGTTTAAATATAGATATAAGAAGGCACGATGTACATCACAAACCCAAATAAGATATGCAGGAGATCGCCATATCTTTAACTCGATTATTATTTCTATTCTATAAATAACACTTGAATACCGATAAGCCCAAGATCAATGAAATTCTAGGAAAAATGCATGATTTATTCTATTTTAACTTAGTAAACTGTACTTACTATCGCTTGGTAATAGATCAACAATTGAATTTGAGATTAAATGAAGTTATACCAACAAATAGAAACGAGTACTGATAGCATTATGAAAAGGATGACGATATACTGTCAAAAACTACCTTTTTTATTATGAAAATGCAGATGTCCCTATTTTTATTTTGTTGCCAATTTCCAATAAGAAAGATCACCTCTACAGGTTGCACCCGCGCTCCTCCCTCCAAACACACGCTCGCGCGCGCACACACCTCCAATAAATACATATATTGAATGCCTCAATTCTTATTAGCAGATTTTCTTTAAGGGAACTCAGCTATTGAGGTCGTACTTATAACGTGTTTTTTATGAAAATGTCTTAAAATTTCAATCGATCCTACACAGGAGTTGACGAAAATGAGGTCCGTTCAAAATTATATATATATATATATATATATATATATATATATATATATATATGTGTGTTTGTGTGTGTGTGTGTCTGCTAACACTCCAGCGGTCGCAATTTTTGTTTGATCGTTACCGAACTAGATATTAAAACGATTTATGTGAAAAGAATGATCACGTTCGTTAATAGCTGAAAACGGACTGGTGGAAGGGGGGGGGTAGGGGATTTTCGAAAATTCGAAATATATCGTCAGTATACGTCGAATGGAAAAATTGAATGAACCAATCTTATTTCAAAATAAATGTACTATAAATATTGATATATATATATACATTTATTCTCTATCTTGAATATTAACCGAGCTATTTGCATTTTTCAGCTTTCAGCCTTCAGGAAATCCCCACTACCACTCATGTCACATAAACAGTACTCTGATATATATTAAACCACTTTCTTCGAAGCTTCAATGCCAATTATTGGTTTCAAGATATCTTTATTCTACGAGATACAAGCAAATATGTTCTGTTAACTATCCCCACTCTTAAATTTTTTTTTGACTACTTAAATTTCATTGATAGGAATAAAAAAATATTCTGATTCATTATAAATTACAGTAGTAGATATAGTAAATAGTTTTCAATTAAATTAATATGTTCTATTCGGATATATTTCATTAATTGTTTTTCTTTCCGCTAAAGAATATTTCTATCTATCACTTCTGAGATGTTGGCTGACTTGTTTGTTTACAATTCAGACGCTTTCCGTTGGGAGCTTATTAAAATTGACTGAAAGATTCCTCATTACCGTTTGTAGATCAATCTATTGTAAAACTTCACGTGGGAAATCTGCTTAGTTTAAGCAGCTCCTGCGCACGCAACGGACGTTTCTGATCTACACCATACTCGATATTTAACCGTTTCGAATAAACTAAAGATCAGACCAGGAGAACTGATTGTTTACAGCAAGTGGGCAACAACCGGCCTGCGGTAAGGTTTGATCCGGCCCGCGAGACATTTTGAAAACCTAATTAAACAAAAATAGTACACAACTTACTCCAAATGAGGAAGACGAAGAGAGATTTGTGCGTTCGGCAGTACTTATCAATGTGAACAGTTCTTTTCATTGATGAAAGTTAATAAATCAAAACATCATACAAGGCTGACTGACGAAAATTTGGAAAATTCTTTTCGTCTTTGTATCAGTGGAATTAATCCAAACATCGATGGATTAGTTTCCAAAATTCAAGAGTATTGATTTTGGTGTTGCTATTTATCTTTTGTTGTTTGTAATAATTCCAAATTTTACGATTTAATTATAATGTACCTATTTTTTTTTCATTTCATTTTGTTGTTTTAATAAATTGTATTATAATTACATTGTCGTTATAATTTCATGTCTGATATCTATCGTTAAAAATTGTGAACACTACTTTAAAATGCACTACTTTTAAAAGCGGCCCGCGAACGTATTTGCACACTAAAATTTGGCCCGCAACATGTTAAAGGTTGCATATACCTGCTTTACAAAAAGAGAAAAGTACAAAAAACTCCATGATCACGCGTCGGATCAATTAATGTTCAGTTAATGTTAATGTCAATTAATGTTTGGTATATTAAAAAAATTATAATCAAAGTAATTTACTTCAAATTTAGCTTTAATTCAAATATTCTTCAAATAAATTTCTGACTTCAGCCTTCCTCCAAGTAACCTCCCATTCCTACTCGTGGGTTTTGCATTTAGGGTTTTCATAAACACCTCTCCAGTTTAAATGTCAAACCCCGTTTCATAGGAATGAGAATTATCTTAAGTGTGTCATTCTGGAGCATGAACATCTGTTCAATTTCCGCAAAACCTGTGTGAGGGATATTAAACCATTCATTGTGGCCACCAGCCAGGCTATTAAGGTTCGCTAATGAATATATTAAAAAGCAATAAAACTGAATTACTGGCTTTGAGGTATAAATTAATTTTTACGAGGTACTTAGAACTACCAATCGAATCATTCTAATTTATGTTAACAGACTTGCTTTGAATGAAAAATTTTTATATAAGAAATATCAACTCATTAATGGCGATAGTTATTCATTCACTTTCAAGTGTTGCTCAAAAATATGCATACGAAAATGAGCGAGTGACGAGGAGTGGCCGAGTGGGCGGCGGAAGTTCTTTCGAAACCAATGACCGAACTCTATAAATCAATTTCTAAGTGAATGGGAAGGGTGATAATTAAATATAAGCTGGGCTAAACACAGGTTCCTTGACAGCAGCTGTGAACACATGGCGATAATAATGGTAGACAATTAACACCTGTTGGATTCGAGGGGTTAACAGCAAAAGGAGGCAAGTCTAAAAAAAAAATGAAAATCCTAGTTATAATACGAATCTAGGTACAAAATTTCCCATAAGGGAAATCTGCTAATATCAATAATAAAAATCAATGGTGAGCCAAGTCTATTTTTAGCAGACTTCCCTTAAGGGAATCAGCTGTTGAGGTCGTACTCATGACGCGATTTTCGAAAGATTTCTTCAAATGTCCATCAATCCTAACTAGGAGATGACGAAAATGAGGTCCATTCAAAATTATATATATTGTTACGAAAACTACATACTTAAACAGAGTTAATCACATATTTAAGAAGTACGAAGAATATGAAAGGAGCCGACCAATGGAAAGACTGTGGGCGTCGGAAGTTTCTAGACTAAGCATCTAGCACATTCAGGGCATTCCCCTTTGAGCTCGTCCCGAGAGTTTAGTTTATTCTCATATCTCTTCAAGTGATCACAGTGCGATCTGTTCAGCTTCAGTGAACAGTGCGTCTTAGTTGCAGTGCAGTAAAGTGTTTTATGTAAAGAACAGTGTTGTGCCGTGTTTAAGCAAAGGACAGAGCTGTGCCGTTATCTTTGCGAAGAGCAGTGCAGTGGCTTGTTTTGTGAACTTCAGTGATCGTGAGTGAGTTATTGGACTGTGTAATAACAAGAACAGTGAAGCTATCAGTGCATATTGTGAGTAGTAGTTAAAAATAATTAACCAAGTGTGTAGTGCATTGATAAATAAATTGTGCAGTGATAAAAACTAATAAAGTTTCTGTGTGCTTAATTTTGCAATCCAAAAGAACTCTAATAAACAGTGCTTATTACTGATTTTGCACATGCAATTTTTCTATGCATTAGTGGGGTGCAAATTCGGGGCGAGCGCATTTACGGGAATTTCTGTGAAATATGTTTCATTGTTGGGGTCGACATCTATGGGAATCTTAACTAAAGTGGAATATCCGTGAGCCTAATGCAACTAGAACTTACCGTCTTGAAAGGAAAATTGTAAACGCAGCATTGTGTTTCTTTATATCCTTCCGTCCCTGCTAAGATTGGGATGAAACAGTAAAGAATGTGAAAACCAGGAAAGAGCTGTCTACAGAGCTACACAGTTATTCAAGGGGCGACGCGGTGCTAAATCAAATTGCTGTAGTCCCAAGAGGAAATCCTGTTAAAAGGAGAGGTTCATACGGATCATCAAAGCCGAGCGAAAAGTGCACATTTCTCCATTCCTTTTAGAGATGAAGGTATAGGTTGTATATGAATTTATTTTTTTGCCTTAAAAAGATTTATAAATTATGTTCTATAACATTTTTTGATCTGATCCCATTGTAACGAATATATCAGATTCCAAATGAAATGATTTTAAATGAGGCGCAACCAAATATTTTGCTCCTTTAATTATAATGTAAAGGGAGTTACGTAGTGGCCACTTGAATATTTTTTATTCAAGGAGAAAAGCAAAATATATTTTATCGTGAACATTATTGCACGAGTTTAAACTAAATAATCTTTGTGACATCCTAACTAACATTTTTACAACTTAATAAAACCTTTAATATCCTATGTTTATGTAATAATAAATACCACAATCCCTACCAGTCGCCTCCTTTTAAAATTATAGTATACATTTTTTGTATTCTACTTTATAAAGTCACAAAGACGAAAAATGGTTTGCGACGGATGTACACAACAGACACATAAGTCATTGCTTTGAAATTTAAATCCTGAGTGTGTATCCCTGATAACGTATTAGCCTTTGGAGCATTATCCTTCAAATTTTGAATATTAACTATTTTATTAACTTTGAATATTACAAATCAACATAGGTTCAGGGAAGAGGGGAGACGAAAGTAAAAATTTATGAAGTCCACAACAATTAGAAATAAACAAGATGAGAATAGGTCCTTTTTGTTTTTATAATAAGAAATTCTGGTCTTCAACATTTTATGATTACGAGTACATGAATAAGAACGGAGATATATATTTTTTTTTTTTCATCTTCCTAAGATCCTTACTTCCAGTGTTCCAATGTGTTAAACCAATTGCACATAATTTAAATTTCACTACTTGTTAAAGAAGTTAAATTACCAATTGCCATTCATATAAATGCAGAATTGTAGGTGTAACATTGAATTGACCCATTTCCGCCAAAATACAGAAATATTAAGTAATTAATGTAGTAAGAAATTCGCTAAGTACGCAGGTAGGTTGCGGTGGGTATTTTTTTTTTTTTTTGTTCAATGTTTATAGAGGTGATAAGGGGGGGGGATGAAACATTATCACTCTCTCTAAACAGCATTGGTAAGCCTAAAATTTAAAACTTATCAGGAATGCGACATCCCCCCCCCTTTGTTTCAAGATAGAAAATAAGAGGAGCATATGAGCATATGGACAACAGTAATTTCCATAGGTATACACTATGGTAACAATGCAACACCATGATTTATTTATAAGCTTTGGGCCAGGGCTAGTTGAAGCCACTGAACCATGAATCCTTTCGTTCTAAATCTAGCAACCTAATAACTACAGCTAGCTGATAAAACAAATCTAAATACCGTGTTAACATAATTATTAGCAGATTTCCCCTAAGGGAAATCAGCTATTGAGGTCGTACTCATGACGCAATTTTCGAAAAAATGTCTTCAAATGTCAATCGATCCTACCCAAGAAAGACGAAAATGAGGTCCGTTAAAAATTATATATATATATATATATATATATATATTTGTATGTTAAAGCTCTAGCGGTCGCAATAATGCAAAAAGAAAGATCAAGTTCGTTAATGGCTGAAATCGGACCAGTGGAAGGGAGGGTTAAGAGGGGGGGATTTTCGAAATACCTCCTATACGTCGGACCGAAAACTTGTACAGAACCAATCTTATTGCAAATTAAATTTACTATAAATATTGTTATATACAGTTATTCTCTATCTTGGATATTAACCGATATATTTGCATTTTTATTTAGTGTGTGCCGATAACGGTCAAGATGAGATCAGCTGATGTCGGGTTTATTCGTAAATATCCGCCGAAAGCTAGTTCGGCTGTTTCCGTAGCTGTTCGGCTCCCGTGAAATTGGTTTAGAGACTCGTTACTTTTTTCTTCAGACAATACTGAAATATCTGCTAAAAGCAGTCACTATAGACTGCTTGCATGGTCGATTTTAAGAGCTACATAAATGATTACATTTACTCAGTTTGCACTAATGGAAGGACGGCGACGTCGAATACTTGCATGAGGAAATAACAAAACCAATTAGCTAATGACCTCCACAAATAATATATTCAATACACATCTACATCTATGTGAGTAAAGCAAAGAAACGACACCTCTTAGGCTCAGCATGCCTGAAATGTTACTAGGCTTCACTGAGGATGAAAATGTCCGTCACGCAGGGGCTGCGTTAACTAATCAGATTTCCCATGTGCGACATGTATTTGCATTTACCTCAAAAACCAAATGTACAATGAGAACAATATTTGGTATTTAGGATTCAAATAAAGTGCTTCATAATATCTGTTGTACCAGTGAATAAGTGGTTAAGTCCCCCTTGCTCACTGGTTGACTTAACCACTTATTCACTGGGGTTACAGATATAACAGCGTGTTGTTAATATGGCATGTGTAAGAGTGGAGGTTTACTAAAGGCCGAAAACTAAAAAATGCAAATATCTCGGTTAATTGTAAAGATAGTGAAAAAACCTACATAACAACATTTTTAGAACATTACATTTGCAACAAGATTGGCTCTATATAACTTTTCGATTAGATGTATAATAACAGAGATACTAATCGAGTTCAGCCATTAACGAACTTTTAACGTCTTTTTACATAAAACGAATAAATATCAATTTTGGTAACGATCAAACTATAATTACGCCCACTAGAGCGGTAACAGACAAATGTGTGTGTATATATATATATATATATATATATACACACACACACACACACACATAATTTTGAACGGCTCTTATTTTCGTCATCTCCAATGTAGGATCGATGGACATTTGAAGAAAAATTCCGAAAATCGCGTCATGAGTACGACCACAAAAGCTATTTTCCTTTGAGGGAAATCTGCTAAAATGACCAGGTAGAGGTGTGTAAACTGTGCCAAATACTCTCATTCACAAATGACACACTACATCACAGTGAGTCATAACAGTATAGATGACATCTGCACTTCGTAATCTCTATTTCGTCCTTCCTTAGTACACTACATAAACAAGACCTGATAAACTATCAAAGGTTGAGCATCAGTGTTATAAAAGCTTTAAGAAAAGTCCATCACACAGGGTTTGCGTTAACTAAGCAGATTTCCCACTTGCGTCACGTTTTTCCATTTATCTCAAAAATTAAAAGTTCAATGAGAACACTATTTGTTATTAAAGCTTCAAATAAAGTGCTTCATAACATAATAGAATACTGGTAATATTAGATGAGTAGGAGTGGGGGTTTACTGAAGACCGAAAACTTAAAAATGCAAATATCTCAGCTAATAATCAAGAAAAAGTCCGTCACGCAGGGGCTGCGTAAACTAAGCAGATTTCCCACGTGAAGTTTTACAATAGAGAAATCTGCCTAAAAACAACTGTAGTAGTAAAAAACCTCTAAACCTAAAACATTATTTAGGGCGTAATAACCCAGTAGTTTCTAACAGTTAACCTAACCTCTAAACCGATTCACGAGGGACGATAGTTATAGAAACGGTCACCAGAGCTCTCGTCGGAAACTCCGAACATAGCCTATTGGTGACACGCAGAATACAAATGCAAATATCTCTGTTAATATTCAAGATAGAGAATTAATGTATAGAACAATATTTATAGTAAATTTAATTTGCAATAAGATTGGTTCTATACAATCTTTTGATCCGACGTATAGTAACGGAGATATTTCGAATTTTCGAAAATCCTCCCCTTTAAACCCCCCCTCCCACTGGTCCGATTTCCGCCGTTAACGAACTTGATCTTTCTTTTTACATCAAACGCTTAAATATGAAGTTTGGTGAGGATCAAACAAAAATTGCGACCGCTAGAGCGGTAACAGACAAATATATATATATATATATATATATATATATATATATATATATATATATATATATATATAGATATATATATACAGTTTTGAACGGACCTCATTTTCGTCATCTACTAGGTAGGATCGATGGACATTTGAAGAAAAATGTCGAAAATTCCGTCATGAGTACAACCTCAATAGCTGATTTCCCTTAAGGGAAATCTGCTAATAGTGGAAACATGTACATAACAACATTAATAGAAAATTAAATGTGCAATAAGAACGGATCTATACAAGTTTTCGATCCGACGCATAATAACGGAGATATTAAGAATTTTCGAAATTCTCCCCACCTAAACACCCCCCCCCCTCCCCCTGGCCCGATTTCAACCGATAAAGAACTTGATCTTTCTTTTTGTATAAAACGATTATATATCAAGTTTGGTAACGATAAGACAAAAATTGCGACCGCTAGAGCGGTAACAGACAAATATATATATATATATATATATATATATATATATATATATATGTAGATAGATAGATAGATAGATAGATTTACAGTTTTGAACAGACCTCAATTTCGTCATCTCCTGTGTAGGATCGAGGGACATTTGAAGAAAAATTCCGAAAATCGCGTCATGAGTACGACCTCAATACCTGATTTCCCCTAAGGGAAATCTGCTAAAAAATAAGTCCGCCAAGCAGACAAGACCAGCGTGAACTAAGCAGATTTCCCCGGTGTTAGTATGACACATTAGTAGTGAACAAGTATGTACTACTAATAACTCGCGTAATATTTGAGTTACGAAAAAATGTATCGAACAGCAATTATAGTACATCAATAGCTCAACCAAAATTGTCACGTAACATTTTTCGACCCGGCTCATGGTAAAAGAGATATTTTGAATTACCAAACTCCCCCTATTCTGGGTTCGATTTCAGCCATTAAATAAAATGCTCTTTAGAGTTGAATTAAAAGGTTAAATATCCAGTACTTGTCTGATGGGCATTTAAACATTTTGCGTTTACCTAAAAATCATTAAATAAATAAAAATTTGTAATTTGCATTGTCACAGTAATAAAATATAAATATATCGGATGTGATACAACAACAGGTTTAATAATTTAAATATTCTAAATGCAAATGGTTTCTCTGAAAGAAGTTTACATTTCTCTATTCATCATTTCATTCTATCTGATGCAATTTTCAAACATCCATTATTTTTTGTTGTTGTTTCATCCCCAATTCCAATTAAAACTTCACTTGTAATGAAATATTTTTTTTATTTTACTTTATAACTTTTCACTATCGTGTGATACGCTTCTATGATTAATTATGTATATATTAGCAGATTTCCCTTAGGAGAAATCAGCTACTGAGATTGTATTCATGACGCGATTCTCGAAAAAGTTCTTCAAATGTCCATCGATTATTCGGACGAAAATGAGGTCCGTCCAAAATTGTATATATATATATATATTTCTCTGTTACCGCTCTAGCGTTCGCAATTTTTGTTTGAACGGCTGAAATCGTTTAGGGTTTAGATGGGAGGAATTTCAAAAATTCTTAATATCTCCGTTATTATGCGTCAGATCGAAAAATTGTATAGAACCAACCTTATTACAAGTGTAATGTTCTATAAATGTTGATAAGTACATATTTTCATTATCTTGAATATTAACCGAGATTTTTGCGTTTTTTTAGTTTTCGGCCTATAAACCCCACTCCTACTTATGCCATATTAACAATAAGCTGTAATATTATGAAGAACTTTTTTTGAAGCCTAAATAACAAATATTGTTGAGCTCATTGAACTTTTACGTCATGAGATAAATGCAAATACGTGACGCAGGTGGGAAATCTGCTTAGTTAACGCAGCCCCTGCGTGAAGGACTGTTTTATCTTGTTTATAGTCTTACTATTTCCTTATTTTATTTTAAGAAGGGCGTGACTGCCAAGTATCGATGAAATCTCGAATAGAAGTTTAGTGCCAATTGAAGTTGACCAAGATATATACAGGAATGAGGCACATTCTAACCCGCAAATGCATCTTCCCACATTGATGGACCTCTACAGCTCCAAGAATACTGTCAGCAAACCTTCCGGTGGTTATCCAATTACCACAACTAGTTACCCACTGCTACTAACAACTTTAACTCATTCCCATGCTCCTTTAATAGTTTAACATGGACTCTATTACTGTCTGGCGGTATTCATTTCGATTTTTACTCTGAAATAACATTAAGGTCCTTCCATATTTAGTTGTATTAAACTTTATTTAACTCAGACTGTATTAAAACTGACAATTTTAATACGTTATCTCACTGAGGATCTACCTAAAATTTCATTATATACTCTTGAGAAAGCTCCACAAACAAGCCTACACATTTTCAGAAATAAAACAAAACATATTCATAACCAAATTTAATGTCGACATAAATGTTTGTAAAAATATTTTAGTATATTTTCATCATTTACTTTTTAAGGTTTTATTGTAAATAATCGGCAATAAAAGAATCGACACAAGTATGTTATTTCATGAGCTGAATCGTTTCAACAGAACTATGACCAGTTGCTTCCTCCAATTCTGGCCCATCGGAGGCATCCTTGACTATTACTAATAAAGTTTGGGGACATACTTGGACAGTGAATAAACCCAGTTCCAAGAACATTAGGCACACAGGTTTTCTATTGAATAGCCGAGTTGCCCTACATTACTGAAACATCACCAATCCTCAACGTGCGTGCTTCCCCGATCTGATATTTTCAGTGACAACGAGATAGTACAACAGAGATAAAAGTTTCACAATACTTTGACGGAGATTAATCTTCAATAGTAATAATTTAATATGGCTACTACAATAACAACCAAAGTCAGAAGAATCGTTAGACCATTATTTTTTTAAGATACGATTTCGTCCCTATGAAATTCAAAACATTAGCAGATTTCCCCTAAGGGGGGGGGTGTACTCATGACGCGAGATTTGAAAATTTCCCTCAAATGTCCATCGATCCTACCCAGGAGATGACGAAAATGAGGTCCGTTCAAAACTATATGTGTGTGTGTGTGTGTGTGTGTGTGTGTCTATATATATATATATATATATATATATATATATATATATATATATATATATATATATATTTGTCTGTTAACGCTCTAGCGGTCGCAATTTTTGTTTGATCGTTAGCAAACTCGGAATTTAATCGTTTTATGTAAAAAGGAAGATCAAGTTCGTTAATGGCTGAAATCGGACCAGTGGGAGAGGGGGGGTTTAGAGGGGGGATTTTTGAAAATTCAAAATATCTCAATCATATTTTATGTTATTATGCGTCGGATCGAAGAATTGTATAGAATCAATCTTATTGCAAATTAAATTTTCTATAAATATTGTCTATCTATGCATTTATTCTGTATCTTGAATATTAACCGAGATATTTGCATTTGTATTGTGTGTGTGGTCGGCAGGAGTCGGCTATGTTCGGGAGTTTCCGCCGAGAGCTAGTGCGGCCGTTTCCGTAACTATTCGTCCTCGTGAATAGGTTACTAGTACTGTTATTATTAGGCAGATTTCTCTATTGTAAAACTTCACGTGGGAAATCTGCTTAGTTTACGCAGTCCCAGAGCGTGACGGAGTTTTTTTAGATTTAAGGAGTATATGAAATACTATACAACACTGATTGGCTCTATTTAAATAAAATCATCAACCGACGTTTGAATTTTTAAAACACAAAATACTTTCATACGATGACATTTGGCGTTGGTCTTAATCTCGCGTAGTAGACCTAGAGTTGCTGGTTCGATTCCCGCCCTGGTCAGTAGAAATTTATTTAGCGACGGACTCATTAAATGAATTCCTTAGGCCCAACCTGGCTAGAACCTAGTAGTACCGCCCAACCTGGCGGTAACCTGTAAATAACCCGTCCCGATTAGCCATCGCAGCCTAAAGTGGACGTTTGTTTGTTTATTATTATTTACGTCCACTTTATGCTACTATGGCTAATCGGGATGTGTTATCTACAGGTTACCACACTTTTTTAGCCAGGGTGGGCTTAAGGAGTTTATTTACTGAGTACGTTACTAAATAAATTTCTACTGCCCAGGGCGGGATTCGAACCCGCCACTCTAGGTTTACCACGCGGGATTAAGACCAACGCCTTAACTCGCACGGCCAACCTGAGCCCCCAAAGTGGACGTAAATAATAATAAACAAACAAACAGACGATGACATTTAACTTTCGCGACTTGAAATTCGAACTCTAATATAAAAGATTTCTATGCAAAGACATTTATTTTCAGAATAACGGGATAGTAAATTAAAACCAACAAAGAATTCAAGGAATAAGATACTGGAAAGAATTAATTTAGTTAATGCAGGTTAAAAAACCTACATACTAACTATTGCTAAGGAACACCAGTCTACGGAAAGAAGACACACTATAGTTTTAAATCAGGATTGGCAAGTACACGACTGCATAGTCGTGCACCTAACTCAGTGTTACAATCTTCAAGGTTATGTATAAAGGCTAGCACTTCAACTCCTGACAAGATGGGCGGTCTGCCATAAATTTAAGGTAAACTTGCTAAAAAAACATTTGGAATTTTTTCTTTTTTAAGAAATGAGAGAGTATGCCTTATGTTTCACTTCATCAATATGTCATCCCCAGAATTACTCGTCTACGATTTTAAAAGCCATCTTAACTTTTAACGAACTCTACATTTCCAAAACTAATGGTTAAATACACGCGTAAAAACTATATATCTACTTTGGGAGTCATTAAGAAACTTGGTAAACACAATTATTCTGACCCAATCCATTACCATAGAATACTACCGGATATACATGTAATTAATTTAATGAAATTATTTACAACGGGTTGGAGAAACATAAGAGTACACTGTTACTAACCTTAATCCCCTGAAATTCACGCTGAACATACTTCTGAACAAAGTACGGAACTGACATGTGCTGCAACATTTCAAGGTTGAGATAAAAATAGTTGTCGCCTAAGTAATTAAAATTCCAGTAATTAGAAAGTGTGAACTACAAATTGACCTCGACTATATGTACTGAATACCCCTCCCCCACTTTCTACTCGTCGAATTTCACTGTATTTAACGCTAAAATAATTTGAACGAAATTCGCTAATAACAATTTAATCCCTAAGATTTAAAATTGTTGGGATTAAAAAAAGGCATTTTAAATTTTTAGAGAAATAATATAATAAAAGCAGTTAGCTATGTTGGGGGTCGAATGAGAGGTCTAAGAAACAAAGACATATTTCGTATGGATGAGAAAAATGTTATAAAATATAATTTGTTAGTTTTCTGTGATCACATAAAAAAAGAGTCCTGTATTGGACTGTATCCCATATCGCTAATTTTCATGGACACATTTGTCATTTTCTACCCACCCTCCCCCCTCTTTCACCGCGCAATGGAATTTGCTGGTTAACGAACTTAGATCGAGTAATTTCCAAATAATTAATGCCCCGAGTTTCAAGAAACATGGACTACCTGTTCAAAACAGATAACAAGTCCCCTTAGAGGAGTGTAGAATAATTTGCGAAGAGGAGACTAATGCAAACGCATAAACAGCAGTTAAAATTGTTTCAAACTTTTTGTGCAAGGAGAGCGAGTTGTGTTCATTTCCTTCGCCTTCATAATGTTATTCATATGTTCTTCCTTAACACGAATATTGACCAATCAATCTGCTCTGTAGAAAATAATCTTCGAAGAGATAACAGTCTGGCCACATATGCCATCTGCATACCACATCTCACTTAATTTTCGCAGTGAAGTCCCCACCAGTTCTAGTCCAGTCCTCCATCCAACGAGAACTTCGTTTATTCACAGCACAAATCCTGACCTTGAAGAGACATTAACATTCCTTAATTAGAATTTGATTGCTAAGAGCCACTAGTTCCATTTTAACTACCTGATAAATAACATACACATATTTCCAACTAGTTCTATTACTGTAGAGTACTCCTATAATCGCAGCTTCATCCCTAAGCAACTTTCAGTATTTTAACCTTGAGGTTTTTCAGGTTTGATTTAGTCTGATGAGTTGAGCTCTCTTTTCTGGGTAAAGATTTTTCACTAGACACAAACTCTATCACTTTTTATCAAGATTTACTAGAAAAAATGAAAATGGATACATGTTTCTCAATAGTTCACATCCAGAGAAAGATCTGATATCTTCGCACAATTCATTATCAACTACCGCTTTTTATTAAGGAGTATTAAGATTATAAGGGTAACTGGGTTAAATTTGAATATTGGTATTATAAACGTCTGCATTGCTTAAGTATATAGTCTTTATACCAACTTATAGGCTCCATTTCTAAATAATGGTAGAGCTTAATAATTCCATTCCAAGTTTTTATAAAACTGAAGAAAATATAAAATACCCAACTAATTAGTCATAAGCTGTGCAACTATGAAAAAGTGATTTCTGCTAAAAAATCGGACGAGGCACCATTTTTAGTTTTAAAGTTAAACAGAGTAAGGGAGGAAAAGGAATATAATCGCAACTATTAAGTGGTACTCGCTTGGGAAAAAAAACTCACGGTAAACGCCATTACTAGGAAACGTAGCGTTGTGAAGGTCTAGCGACAAATAAACATCTGCGCATTTAAAAAACATTGTAAACAAATGTCTCCCCACTCCGGCTAGATAAAAGATACCCACACCTATTTTCAAATCCAGTTCTAAAAATGTTGTCCCCTACGTGACAAAATGTTCAATTCACTATGTGACCCACAATTTAAATGCTGAGTGGGGTTCATTAGACGATGGCTGTTAAGAATGATCATTTAGCCAATAGAGTTAGAATGATGAAGATCAGTTTGAGGATGTAAAAACACAAATAATAAACTGTGAATGAATTTATGAACTGCAATAAATTCATAGTCAGTACGCCGAAAAACAAGAACGGATTTAAAGAGAATTATTTCTGTCTGCCCAGCCAGAGGATCAAGTGGAGATCCACTATCAAAGAAAGTCAAATAAAAGTCCCACCCATGACCCCTATTTAGCCAGAGAACTTTTGAACACTAAGCTTCATCTGCAATGCTCAATGCACTACAGTTGTTAACCCCTAATGACTAAAAACTTTTTGCTAGAGATAACGAACCAAATAATGAAGCTAATTACTGTGATACACTCTAAGAATAAATTTTTACTTATTGTAAATGAAAACAGTGGAAAGTAAAACTTTCGAAAATCGCAACCGCGATTAAAACTAAAAAAAAAATTAGTTTGTGTTCTTTAGCAAGAATTTGCTTGGAGCACAACAATAAGAAAAAACAACTGTACCGTAGAATGTCCGTTTTTTTTAAAAAATAATTTACTGCTTTCCAAAACTTGTTTAAGTCTCGTAGAATATGATTGTATGGTTAGAATGCATATTGCCTCAAGTTTTCCTTAAAATCTAAAAGTTCTAAATTGATTCAGAAGATGGGTTTGAGGTTTCAAATTTAAGAATTTTTTAATCAATTTTAATTTTCAGATTCCGTTAAAATTATTTGTAAAACAGAAATTGCAAATAACAATAATCGATTATTAAAGATAATGCTCTTCAAAATGACAGCAAGAAAACATACAATGGCAATAATTTATCAGCTGCAGCTGAATTTATGTAATAAAACATAGGTACATTAAAAAATCACCATAATCGATTTTTCTCCAATATTATTAAGATTAGGAACTTATATTATATGCACAATTTTGAAGAGTAGAAACATCTGTAGAGGTTTATCTATCTACTTACCAAACAGCCTGTACATATATACAGAGAGATAGATAGATTTGAAAGGACCTCATTTTCGTCATCTCTTGGGTAGGATCGAGGGACAGTTGAATACATTTTTCGAAAATCGCACCATGAGTAAACCTCAACAGCTGATTTACCTTAAGAAAAACCTGTTAAAAGATTATTCAAAACGGCGGTAAAAAAGTACATAGCAGAAATTCGACCTAAACTAGGCAGAGTTCCAACGTGTAAAGATATGAAAGATAAATTAAGTTATCCCACATTCTATGGACTAGTTCACACTCAGTGGAAAACTAGGTATGGTATAGGACTCTGAAATTTGATCGGGCATGAGATGTTTGGTGCTATATTAATCCGATTTTTTAAATCGCACGAGATTAGCGAAAAGGTTTACTAAAAAGCACAAGTAAACAAAACCAAAATGACTTTAATACATTGTAGTTAAAATGATTGTTATTTTTCAAATAGTTAAAAGAATTATCAGCAAAAAAGTTTTGTTATATAATAAGCAATGCATAAGGGCTTTTCGGTTTTAAATTTTACCCATTCTTTAAAGATCAAATTCTCTTTATATAGTATATTAAATATCTTTTAGGAATAACCATGGTTTTTATTAGTACTTCATTAAACCTTCACTTAATATGTTTCGTGGTTATATGAGTCACCTCTTCTTCATTGGCCAACATTTTCAAGCAAACTTGAATTACCTTAACACTCTTTTCTGTTCATCAAATGATTTTATCAGTACAATCATGTGTTGTAAACATTACAACAATAATCTGTTTTATCGTTTATTGTCAACGAAAAATGGACTGCAATTTTGATTGTAGAAGTACATTTGAACTAGACATATTTTATATCTTGGTAAAGGAGCTAAGGGATTGAAAAGCGTAAGGAAATCAGGTATATGAAACGAATATCAGAAGTTGATGTGCTCAGCGTTGTCTATTTGACCTGAATGTCTAAACGTTTTGAGAGTTAAGGGTTAATCTCACAAGAAAAATATATATAAGAATAGAATGGTATGGTTGGTTATTTGGAAAAACTGAATGAAGGGGCCAGGCTAAACTGGATCCACCTACATGTATTACATGATTCAATGTTGGGTATTCGATAATGCAAAAAACATGTTCTGTTAATGCCCATTGTAACTTAATCTAAAATAATAAAAAAATACATTTTGTAATAACCATCAAGGAGCCGCCACAAAATCACAAATCCACATAATGAATATTTTAAAAACAAAGACCGCTGAAGGCTTATTTAACCCAGCAGCAGTTTATTAATTTGCCTAATTAACTAATCCAATTTATTTGAGAATGTTTACGGTATACTGATGAGCTGGCGAAAAGAAGAATGAGCGAGTATAATTGGCTACTAGATAATTATGAAAGCATGCCAGAATGACTGATAGTTCTAAATTGTAAATTAAATGGGCGATGGCAAGCAGAAATAGGATTTTATCATACGATTTGTTCAGGCCCACTGTTTACTTCTGTCTGGCTCATTTGTCTTTCTTATCTCTTCCTGTGCCTCTCATTCTCTTGGTGATGCTGAAGCATATTTTTGACATGAAATATCCGATATCCCCTGGTTCTGTGTATAAATAGTGTACAATCTTGCTGTTAAGAAAAATACAACTATGTCCTTCATAATGTATTCAACGGGCTCGAAATCGTATGGGCTTAGAATAGAATAAGACTCTACCAAAAATTCTAAAACTCGCTGCCCATTGCAAGTTAGTAAATTAACAAGAATATAATGAAGAATTGAATGTATAAATCAATAGCAAATGGTAATTAAAGCAACGGCTCAATTCACTTTAAGTTTAAAGCAAGAGCACTGGTTACGTTCTGACAAAAAATTATGGGAAATGAAACGTAATTTTATAGAAAGATCAAAGGAGCAATTCGTAGATTCAGAAAGTTAACAGGGGCTTCGTTAACTAAGGGGATTTCCCACGCGCGTCACGTATTTGCATTTATCTAAAAACGTAAAAATGGGGCTCAGGTTAGCCATGTGATTTAAAGCGTTGACCTTAATCTCACATGGTAAACCTAGAGTGGCGAGTTCCATTCCCGCCCTGGGCAATAGGAGTTTATTTAGTGAGGAATTCAGAAATTAAAATCCTTAGACTCACCCTACCTAGAAAAGGGTGGTAAGTAACCTGTAGATAACCCGTCCCAATTAGCCTCAGTTGCAAAAAGTGGATGTTAATAAATAATTTAATTTTAAAAACGTAAAAGTTCAATGAGAGCAACATTTGGTATTTTAGGCTTCAAATAAAGTGCTTCGAAATATAACAGCTTTTTGTTAATATGGAATGCGTAGGAGGGGGTTTGGTTTACTGGTGGCCGAAAACTAAGATAAGGAGATATCTCGGTTAATATTCAATTTAGAGAAAACATCTATATAACAATATTTATAGAACATTACATTTGCAATAACATTGATTCTATACAATTTTTCGATCGGACGTATGATAACGGAGATATTATTAATTTTCGAAATTCCCCACTTAACCCCCCCCCCCATCCACCCGGCCAACTGAACGGATTTCAACCATTAACGAACTTGGTCTTTAATTTTACATAAAACATTTAAATATCGAGTTTGATAATGATGAAACCAAAACTGCGACCGCTAGAGCATTACCAGGCAAATATATATATACATACATAGAGTTTTGAACGGACCTCATTCTCCCCCCCCCCCATAATGCAATTACTTTTACATATTTAAAAACTATTGGAGGAGTACAAGTAAGATATGTCCATATCAGACGTTTTATTTTTAGTTTTCTTAATCAGTTCAAGTTCACGCCATCATGTGCTGGGCATTTGGGAAGAATTAGTTGCCTGAGAAATAAGATTTATTACTTCTTAGATCTAGAAATATTTATTCAAACGAATGTAGTTAAAGGACTGGCGTAAAAGAAAACGAAAAAAAGGTATTATTTGCTATCATTGTCTACATTTAATCAGGATTTTCGTAAAATAATGCAGAGGCAAATGCTCAGGAATGCCCTACGATAAGAAATACATTAGATGATAATAGACTCCAATCTGAAAGAAATATGGAAAGTGAGAAAGCAACAAAACAACTCGTAAAACTTAAATAGCGGTAGATCAAACAGAAAAGGGTTGTATAGAGGAAACATAGAAGTAAGATGGTGACCAAAGAAGAGAAATGGCAGAAAGGCAGACAATGCACCAGGTTGCGCGACGTATTGTGAGAGAACTCCATAGCTATTGCATACATACCGTATGCGATATCACAAATCAAAACCTCCGTATGAAAATGCTTTTACATTATAAAGAGTAGAAATAAAGACTATATTTCCATTTATATGGAAGTTATTTATTTCTATGGAAATAAGTAAGACTAACTCTCACAACCACTCAAAGTTTTCAACATTCAGGACGGGAACGGGGAGCGGTGTTAGAAAAGGCTGAATATAGCATAGTACAAGCAACTTCGTTATTACATAAGTTACAATGAAATAAAAGATCAATTGTAGGTAAACAATAACATTTGGCATGTAACTTTCGCGATATTTTCCATTTTACGTTTATCCAATTCTCTATAACTGCAATTCTAAGTCGATTCCTGTCATTAACAACACTGACCTCCCATTTAACATAAATTTGTTAAATATCGAGTTTGGTGAAGTTAAAATTAAAATAGTGGCAGCTACAGCTTTAATAGACACAAATAAAGGCAGAAACTCAATCGTAAGAACAATGAACTGATGTAAACCAAACATCCCAAAATATCATTTAAATTTACTTATATCAATGCACTGAATAAAGGAGGACGGTTAAACTTGATTTACCTACGTGCATTGCATTATATAATATTCGGTATTCAATAATGTAAATCATGTTCTATTAATGCCCATTGTAGAGAATCAATATAATAACAAAATATTTTGCAATAATAATGTGGCAAAGAACAACCACATAATAACAGGTCATATTATAAAGAAGTTAATAATATGTGATTTTAGTCTGGGATTTCTATTTGCAAAATATTACGATACTCAATGGGAATGAATTCCCTTTGAGCAAATCCCCAACTAGCTTGAAAACGAGAATACAGAAACGAAAATATGAAAGATAAATGAGTGCTTTAAGTTAATGAAAAATGTCAAGAGCGTTCAGTAAAAAGGGCTTAAAGGGAGCAATAACACTATTTACGAAAGCCTTTCAGAAAGAACTTTTTTTTCTAGAAACATCAAAACTGTTAATTAATAATTTAAAAAAAGTATGATTTCAAATTCTCAAGTGTTTTCAAGCAGTAGATATCATTCAGGGCCAAGTTTTGAAGCTAGCCATGATTCATTTATTATAATGGCAAACGAAATTTTTCGAACTGGATTTGAACTACCCAGTCTTGTAAAGGAGCTCACTAGTATTTTAAAAAGTCGCCACAAAAATTATTTAGAATAGAAGATGATGTTCGAGCCACTATTTGAACAAATTCACAGACTGAATAGAACTTTTATCTCCCATACTTCTGTTCACCACCGGAGCAAGGCGTCTGTTTAATGAGTCTTATCGACCATCAAAACTTGATTAAGTTCAGTTTTTTTTATTCCTAGATAAGTTTAACTCAAAATATCAAAGGTTCACAGAGGTAGTAGTGATTATAAGGGAAAGGCTCCTTTTCTAGTTGAAGGCGTTCATAACGAGTTAGGTCACGTCACTTTGTTAAAAATAGCTCTTCAATCCAGAAGTTGAAGTTCTGTAGTAGTAGACCTACTGAAAAACTAGCCAATTAAAATGAGATGTTTCTTTTCAAATACTAATCTATGATTTATGATGATGAATTATTACACTAGACGAAAAATCAAAATAAAAATATATAATAGGAATAAACAGGCAAATTATGCTGAATAATTTAAAATAAAAGACAATATCTACTCGGAAAGATCAGAGTTTTAGAGAAAAAAGTAGTGCATCCAAAAGAAAGGACTGGAAAAAAACCGACATACTATTTTCTTTTTTTAAAACTATAGTTGGTTTTCCACGAGTACAGACAGACATAGTGACATTCAGTCTTGATTCCTTAATTTTTCTTTTAGGCAAAGAGATGTTGTACCAATAAGAGATCCTTACGTGAAATTTGTAATGTTGAAAAACTCAATGACTGCATAAATATTTATCAACGTGATGTAATAACTATTTTAACACAGTAAGCTAAACCATTAAGAATTTGTTTACTACAAGTGAATGTAAATTTTCTTTGCAATCAAAACATTATAATACTCGTAATTCCTCATATTAGGAAAACTTCGAATATTAAACTCTTTACATTAACAGATACAGGATATGCAGCTGGCCTCAATCCATATCCCTGTACGAAGATGACAGCTGAATCTTTAGAAAATCTAATAATAATTACATTCACTGTGGGCAGAAGATTGTTTACGTATGGTATTCAGCCAGTAAACACCCCTCCCACCATTGGCATACCAGTTAGTGAAGGAAAATGTCTTTTAGTAGAGAAATCAAGGCTAAAAATATTTTAGCTTGACTAAAGTAAGCATTCATTCATGATTAATTAATAAGAAATAGGAAAAACAGGCGTGCAAACTTATTAAAAGTTAAAATGAAGCCATGCCAATAGAAAATTATCCACTGGGTGTTCTTTAAAGCTATAGCTTAATTAAAAATAACGATGAATCTGTGATGTTATCTACAGAAATGTCAATATTGATTTAGTATTAAGAAGAATGCTTTTGATAATTTTACGACATAGATAATGACGTATGTTAATTATTCTTTAGTGTGAATTACTCAGAAACTAAAACTTAAGACTAGTGAATTGCTATAGACTTTTAAGAATGCTTGAAGTAAAATCCGGTATAATAATTAGGTAAAATAATCCAGAACTGAACATTTGTATTAGGTTAAAAAATAATGCCAACTAACTAACTGTTTTTAAAAATCACTTTCTAGAGCCATTCTCGCCTGTCTGATACGCTAGCTAGATATCCTAATTGCTTGGATGTCTCCATCAAGTTTAGCCCGTCATCGCTGTCAAATAACTTTTGGAAATCAATGAAGAGGTGATCTGTGATCGATATTCCTTGGCGAAATGCAATCTGGTACTCTCCCAGTATCGCCACCTCGTTCCCTAAGCTCCATCAAACAGCCTGTGACAGCATACTACCGGAAGAAGCTTCTTCCCAGTAATTGGCGGATTTTAATAGGCTTACCGCCAATCAGGATGGTTGGTATGAGACGGTCAAATGCCTGCAGCGGCATTCCGATAGGAGTATAAAGATACATTCAGACATATAATTAATTGTTACACCAGTATTTGGGCCACATAAAACGGTCAATATGCTGGTAGGATACATAATCTAAATGTCTGCAATTCTCTGCGACATGGTAAAACATATTTCTGGGTATTTTGTTAGGCTTGTCTTCTCCACGTATACTATATAATCCCAATCTGCTATTCATAGATGATATTAGGCTCACTATGCAGTTTTATCAGTTTGGCTTGGCTTCTGAGTAAATAATTATGACATAATTATTTGAGATGTTTTCTGTCCAGCACTCCAAAAAGGCTCTCTGGTTTTCCTTAGTGAGTTTCCTGTTTATATACAACCGTAATTTCGATAATCATTTCAATATTTGCCCTATTGTCATTCTGGAGCAACCTTTTATCTTCTACAGGCTATAAAAGCATTTGCTCTCTGAGATCATTCTGACTTTCATACGAGCTTGTAACACTATCTTTTTCTACCACTATCTTCCCGAGGCACTCGAACTGGCTACAATTAGGAAACGTGAATTACCCCATTCGACAGGGACGCCGATTCTAGGTACAGATTGTTTTGTATTTGTTCTTTTCTATATTCATTTTGATCTCTGGGTCCGAGACGGTAGTGCTCTAAACAAAGCACTGGGTTACAATGCTTGATGTTCCTGGTACAAATCCCGGGATATGACTCAAAAGTTTATTAAGATTTGCGGCCACAGAGGCCTGTCTGGTCCCCACTCAGCATCGTGAGGTAACTGAGTAGCAACTTCAAAAAGAAGTGGAAGGAGTAGCAACACCACAATGCAGCAGGGAATGCACCTAAACCAGACATACTGCGGGCCCGGGTCCTACATGGACTGTTCGAGAGAGATTTCACTAAATTTGTCTTGCCCACCAGCCAATGTTGCCATATTTATGCCCTCAATCAACACATCCCCAAAGAAGCATCAGAGGAGTAGTGTGAGAGAAGTATAGTGGCATGCCTCTATTTTTCCGGATGCCTTAATGTTAATTACCGTGAGTGATAATGGATTTTTTGGCTTAACCTAGTGATAACCCAATAGCTCCCAGCCTTACAAACAGCTAACTAACTAATTGATTTTGAACATACAAAAGCCGCTTTCTAGAGCCATCTGTCTGATACGCTAGTTAAGATATCCTAATATCGTGGAATGTGTCCATCATTTTTAGCATGTCATCACTGTCATATACCTTTTCGAAATCAATGAAGAGGTGATCTGTGATCGATATTCCTTGGCGAAATCCAATCTGGTTCTCGCCCAGTATCCCTTCGCCACCTTCTTCACTAACCTCCAGCAAACAGCCACTGACAGGATCTTATGGGCAGTGGGAAGAAGCTTCTCGCCTGTAATTGGCGGATTTTAATATATTTTTACATATCGAAACGAAATTCACTTTCATCATTCCGATGGCATATTTTAATTTATTAGTACATCCCAAAAAATTGATACAGTTTCTCAATATTCTAGTAGAAAGAGAGACTTTCTTACGGTCCTCCAGCTGTGTTGTTTTTCTTAGACAGGGTATTTTCCTTGATCTTATCTCTAACAGGTGGCTCTGCTGGCACAATATCACTGGATTGGTCCTTGCAATGGGGCATCAACCGGCAGGCCCCAGAATTTAGCATATGTTTGAAGTACTCGGCCCACCTACCTTTGAATTCCCCATTACCTTTGAACTGATCATTTTCTGAGACAAAGAGTCCAGGCTCATCAAGGCAGAATTGAGTGAGCTGAGTGAAAACCAAGAAATTCACAAGACATAATCAATTTCTAATTGAAATACTACTTCTTGTACCTGAACATAAAATATTGGAAGTTGTCCTATGTTTTTATCAGATAAATCACCATTTATAAATATAAAAGCAGTCAAATAAGTTTCTAATATGAGCTCTATTTTTACTGCAAACAAAACACAAAAAAACTTTAAAGAAGAGGACAAAATTAAAAACAAAACGAAATCCCTAAACATTAAAAAAAGCACACAATCGCGGGTGACTTAAGGCAACGTCGGACGACAAATTTACAACAGGTGTGTTCATGGCCTACTATCATCTTTTTATGACTCTAATAAAATAAGCGAACACTATGAGGGTTATTTCTCCCCCAAGTTCAAATATAGTCATAAATTATTAAGATTTTAAATCTTCTTTAAAATCGTATGAGTAGGCTCAAAACAAAAAAAAAAAGTACCAAAATCTAGGTTAATATGACAGTTACGGGAACAACGTGTAGAACAACATTGTAGAATATTCGATTAGCAACAAGAGTCCTTATATAACATTATTAGATCCGAATCGTAATAAAGGAGATTTTCTTTTTAATCTCAGACTATACCACTAATCTAATCCTTATTATTTAGTGGGAAATCTTCCTTTTCTAATCTTATAATAATAAACTGAATTTTGAATTTTTAACAATGAGTTTTGTAATACTGGAAGTCTTAGCAGATTTCCCTTAAGAGAAATAAGCTATTAAGGTTGTACTCATAATGCAATCTTCGAAATATTTCCTCAAATGTCCACCGATCCTACCCAGATGAGGAAAATGAAGTTCGTTCAAAACTGTATATATTACCGCTCAAATTTTGGTTTGATCGTCATATTTAAACGTTTTATGTAAAAAGAAATATCAAGTTCGTTAATGGCTGAAATATGACCTGTGGTAGGGGAGGGGGTTTAGAGTGAGGATTTCAAAAATTTAAAATATCACTGTTATTTTACACCGGATCGAAAAATTGTATAGAACCAATCTTATTGCAAATTAAATGTTGTTATGTACTTGTTTTCACTATCTTGATTATTAACCGAGATATTTGGATTTTATAGTTTTCAGTAAATCCCCACTCCTACTCATATCATATTGCCAATAACCTGTTATATCATGGAGCATTTTGTTTTAAGTTTAAAAGCCAAATATTGTTCTCATTGAACTTTTACTTTTTCTGATAAATGGAAATACGTGACACAAGTGTGAAATCTGCTTAGTTAACGCAGCCCGTGCGTGACGGACTTTTTATAATTGATGCAGACGTTAGAGCTTTCATATGAATATATTTGAACTGATTTTCATTTTCGTCAACTCCTATGTAGTAGAATCAATATACATTTGAGGGGAAAGTGACGTAGTGAGTACAACTGCAACAGCTGATTTGGGAAATGTGCTAAAAGTTCTTTGAAGGAATGCGATTGTTTACAAGTGAGGGGACAGCTGACCTCGGCAAGTGATGAGAGAGAGCGTGTGTAAGTTTCCTGCCACGGTCACACACTCACACCGTGTCGCCATTCAGAGTAATGCGGTTTGTATTATAGATGAGTTGCCCATTATGCGGTCCATTGTGAAAGCAATGCCTTCCTCATTAATTAGGTCAGTACCTCCTCAAATCTATATTAATAATAATGGCCTCTATCTAGAAAATCCGTCACGTAGGAGCTGCGTAAACAAAGCAGATTTCCCACATGACACACTTCGAATATCAACTCACCATCTATTCTCTATTTCTAAATATAAACAGAGTAAAAGTAGTGGTTTACTGAATGCAGAAAACAAGAAAGTACGGAAAACTGGGTTACAAAAAAATGCATAGAAAAAAGAATAGATTTCCTTGGTAAAATTTAATTACTTTATACATGTTATTTTTCTTCACTTTCTCCCGCTACAAATTTTACAAAATATATGCCCTTCTTTTTGCTATAATCGCTCTTCGCCAGAGGCGTCCCTCATAAACGATAAACTCATATATTAAATTGCAGGAATAATTCGTAGTGCATTACGATTCTCCGAATTTAATTTAGCTGTGTATGCCCACAGATGAAAATATTTTATTTATTTATTTATGGACGTCACATCAAAGGTGATTTGCCCTTTCAAAAATTGTACAAAGTTAAATAACAAAAGTAAAATAGATAACAACAAGTAGCAATAACAAATATCAGAAAAAAACAATGACAAATAACAAAAGTGAAATTGATGCACATTTTATAAGTAAACATTTAAAAAAAAAAAAAAAGAAAAAAAAAAAATTGGTCATGAGTAGAGTTGGTGGATGATCAATAGGAAATGAATGGCTGAAAATGGTACTTTTCTGAAAATAAGTATAAGGGAAAGGGCAGATAAAGATTTCTGAACCACTCGCGTTGGCTAGAGTGGGACTCAAAATTCAGTAATATCAAAATATGTAATAATGACGATAGGAACAGAGTTTGAACAATTTAATTTGAAATCAGTTATTATATAATTGATAATAACCATTTCAATATGAATGAAACAACATGAAAAGTATTATAATATAAACAAATTTTACTTGTTGATAAGCAAATTTAGAAACGAATGCAATATTTCCAATAATATAGCAGTGGCCCATGGAGATGACCCCCAAAGAGCTAGATAAATTGTTTAATTTTGTGGAAAAAAACGAATTTATACAAAGAAATTTAAATTACAAGTTTTTTGTATCCTCGTTTATATTGTTCGAATGGCAATATGGATGGAGGATGTGATTACAATAAAAATTTACAAAAATTACAATACTGACAATTTACATAAACGCAGTTTACTCTCAAAATAGAGGTACATAACCAAAACGAGAGTTAAAGATATTACAGGGCGATGATAACCTAGTAGTTTTCGTCTTAAAACCTTATGAAACAGCTAACAACAACAAATTTAGAAACTCTGTAATAGCGAGAAAACATCATTTCTGCTACTAATCATTTCTTAATAATTAACCCCTTAATTCGAATTACCAAATTTGACAATATATGGTTTGTTTAATATAAAAATCAAATTATCTATTAGATTAAACTAAGCTACTATTGCTAAGTAAAATCAAGTATTTGATCTGCAACATGCATAGCGTTTCCATAAGTAGGTTAACAATTTAAAAGTATACAGGAATATGAAGAGTCTATCTTCCCGCATTAGGCAGTTTATTTATATGCTACCATCACCATTATCAAACCTAATAACAAGGATGGTGGGCAAATAAATAAAGTAACAAATAAGAAAAGAGAAATTCCTTATTTTCGGTTTAGAAAAAACAATTTGTTGGCAGCACTAATTTAAAAACGTTTAAATTAGCAGCTCCAGAGAAAATTGCGTTTGTAGATATCTACTTCATAAAATAGGAGTCAATATGAGAAATTGATAAAAGCACAGTTATCTAAAAATCATAGTAGAAGAAAATGAAACAGTAATACAAGTGTTGGGGCTCAGGTTAGCCATGTGAGTTAAAGCGTAGACTGTAATCTCACATGCTAAACCAAGAGTGGCTTGTTCGATTCCCGCCTGGGCGGGGGTTTATTTAGTGACGGAATTCATTAAATAAATTCTTTAGTCTCACCCAGGTTAGAAAAGGGTGGTAACCTGTAGATAACCCGTCCCAATTAGCCTCAGTTGCAAAAAGTGGACGTTAATAAATATTTTAAATTTAATACAAATGATAAAGTGGTTGTACAGATTTTAAGAAGAAGAAAAGATGGTTTTTTTTTTTTTTTTAATAATGCAGAGGAGGCGTATAAACAGAGAAGCTTGTCTTTATTTTATTAAATAAACAAATCAATTTAGTCTGATTAACAGCAATAATATCCCAACGAATTTTTAACAAAATACTTGAACATTTATATAGACTTCCAAATTGTGGTTTGATGAGTACACTGGAGTACATCAGCTGGAAAATTGAATTAATTAAAAAAACATTATTGGATAACGTAAACCAAATTAAATTGTTACTCCCTCTGCAAGTATTTTTTTTTTTTTTTTAAATCAGTGATTCAAGTTTCACTATTTCAAGATGTGAAGTAATAAAAGATTACTATTTATCTGACATATTTAATGACTTGAGAAGACTAGACAGCCTTGGCAATCGAAATGACTTTACAGAACTGTTAACTCATCGCAGCCAGTATATGTCCGTCATATTCACATGACAGGAGACAAATACGCTGATTTGAAGACATGCCTAAATTAGATGGCTGCCCTAAACTAAGAACTAAAGATGTACGCACACTATACCTCATTAAAAACAGCTCTAGTACCATTACTAACTCCAAAACTATTTCTATTAATTTGACTTTACCAAAATATCGATCACGGTTCAAAACATGAAAAGCAACGTGAGCATCGCCATCAAGTAGAACCCTAAATAAATAAATATTTTTCATATTTATATAAACATTTATTTATTAACGTCCACTTTTTGCAACTTAGGCTAATCGGGACGGGTTATCTACAGGTTACCACCCTTTTCTAGCCAGGGTGGGATTTTAGGACGTTATTTAATGAATTTCGTCACTAAATAATTTCCTTTTCCCAGGCGAGAATCGAACTCGCCACTCTAGGTTTACCATGTGAGATAAAGGTCAACGCTTTAACTGTTATATAAACAGTGTCAATTATTAAAAAAAAAAACAAATTAAATTTAAAACCGTCCGTGAAAAAAAGTAAATGCACGCTAATGAAAAAAAAAAGAATACGGGTAACAAAAATATGGCGTAATAGTATTTCTGACCTTTGGCAAGTGAAACAGAACTACTAAAATAGCTCCATAAATAAAATACATATTTGATGAAAAACAACAAGGCATTAATAAGATAGTTACGTAATTCTAAACGAGTAAAGGAACCGACATACCTTGCCAGCATACACCTACAGTTCGGGAAAGATTAAAATAGAGTATTGACACCGCTTTTGGCAGAAAACTTTTTAAAAGGAAACAAGAGTTGGTATGCAGCCATTTCCTCAAATAACTCAATAGGAGTTATTAGCTATAGAATGTAGAAGCATTTCTTCTAGAACACCAAATAAATACAACTGTTTTTGTTAAAAATATTTTCATAGCTAAGATTATTATAATATAAAGATTAAAATAGAACTCAATAAATCGTTCAGTTATCAAAATTAAAGTTAAAATGTGTACATCAACATGTATAAAAGTAGTACCATAGCACTTACCGTATATCACATTAATTATTACGAACTTTCTTTTAGAAATTGACACTTTTATGAGAAGGATAACAAATGCAAATATATACAATGTATGTAAACAAGAATTTGGCAGAACTAGAAAGTATTTTTGTCACTTGTTTAATGTTTAAATATAAACAAAAGAAGACCATGAAAAATATATATATTTTGCAAATTCAATGACCTAAAAAATAAAAATAGATAACCGATTTTTATTCTCCATGGTCCATAGGAATTCAAAAGCTCTTATTCTGGTTATTTAAAGCTTTTAGAATATTACAGCAGCTACGCTGAGAGATGTTATTGGTTAGAAGCTCGCCAGCGTAACCGACTTGTGAACGAACCTAAGTGTAAACTAAGCAATTTCCCACGTGCTGGTATGGCACACTTTTGATCTCATCTCACAATATATTCTCTATTTATAAATAAAAAGCCGATGAGTAGGAGTGAAGGTTTACTAAAGTGTAAAACCAAAAAAGTTTGAATACCTCGTTTAATATTTGAGTTACGAAGAAATGCAAAGAACAACAATTGCAGGGAATCGATAGTTTAACAAGGTTTGTTCTATAAACTTTACGATCCGACTTATAATAACGGAAATATTTTGAATTTTCGAAATCCCCTCCTCTAAACCCCTACTATTCCAAGTACGATTTCAGCCAATAACAATTACTTACTTTGGCCTAAACGGTTAAATATCGAGGATGGTATAGATCAAATAAACATTTGACACAAGAAGTAAAATTTTAACTGATTACGTCATCACAGAACTTTGTTTGAATGTACATCATTTGTATTTAAGCATAGATCAAGATGCTTGATGATATGTTTGATTATTGTTAAGATGGATGATTATGATAATAAAGTGCATGATTAAAAGTGGGTATTTACTGAAGGCTGAAATTTAAGAAATGTAAAAATCTCGGTTAACATTCAAGAGAGCGAAAAAGTATATGGAGCAAAATTTATATAAAATTAAATTTGCACCATGATTGGCAATACACAAGTTTTCGATCTCATTCACAGTAACAGAGATATTTTGAATTTTCGTGTTTTGAACCCCACTCAGATTTCAGCCATTGACGAATTTGATCTTTAGTTTTACATGAAACGCTGTATATTTATATATCGTGACTGATAACATCCATACAAAAAACGAGAGCTAGAGCGGTAACAGACAAGTATATATACACATAAAACTTTGAATAGACCTAATTTTTGTCGACTCCTAGGTAGGGTCGATGGACATTTGAAGAGTCTTTTAGAAGGTCGCGTCATAAGAACAATCTCAATAGCTGATTACCTTTAAAGGAAAAACGCTTACAATTACGACTAACAGAACTTCTCTAGAGCTCTGGAAATCGCCACGTAGTTTTCCAGGCGTTCAAAGCACAGCGCACTATCTGCTTGTGCTGTTGTGGCAGCGTAAATAGATCTTGAATCGGAGAAGACCATATTTTAAACATATAAATTACTTGTTACTTGTTAAAACTACTTTCAAGAACTTGGAAATCATTTGAGAGTTATCATTGAAACAAGTCGTAGATAGATGTAGAAATATATGAGGACATTCAGTTGATTCCAAGAAGGATTTCCGGCTTAAAACTTGATAAGATTCTAAGTAATAAGTATGTTTCAACATGAACGGAATAACCTCTCAGCTATTGAGCTAATATAGGGAAGCTTCAAACCATTCCTCCGTAAAAAGCCAATTGTACATGAAAACTACGGTTGAAATTAGCAACGATTTATGTTTAACCTGTTTCTTTAAAGTATCAACTAGGTTATATGCATAAAGCCATTTTTGACAAGAAGTTTTAAAACTATACTAATTTCAGTGTGATATTTCATTCACAAAGTCCTTGGGGTTCAAAGTCTCTGGTAGAGGGTCTCGCCAATGTTAACAACATTCCATGTCCGTTATACGAAACATGATCATAATAAGGAAACGATTATTTCAAGTCTTACCTTGTAACTAAGACTTAACATTCAGATTAACATACCCAAATAACTAGGCATTCCAGATCTTAAAGGGAGAGAGTGTTTTTTTCGTTTCTTATATTTTTTTTATTTTTATTATTATTTACGTCCACTTTATGCTACTATGGCTAATCGGCACGGGTTATGTACAGGTTACCACCCTTTTGTAGCCAGGGTGGGCCTAAGGAGATTATGTAATGAGTTCGTCACTAAATAAATTTCTACTGCCCAGGGCGGGAATCGAACCCACCACTCTAGGACCACCACACGAGATTAAGGCCCACACCTTTTTTCGTTTCTTGATTTAGGAATGCACTTTTCTCTCAAGTCCTCCTTAACATCAAGTCAACTTCTTCAGGAATGATTCTTTGACAGCTTCAAATAGTGTTGTATACATTATCTTGGACAGCCTGCAGGGTCGTACCTTTCTAAATTAACAGACAATTGTGCCCAGCTTAAAAGCGCAGATGAAGAGACATTTCTTGATTCCACATAGCTAGAAATATTTTTCTAATGCTCTTCTTTCGAAGCCTTCAGAGATTTCTGTTATCTCTGGAGAAAGAAAGTGTTCAATGTCCAGCTGTACAGTACCATAAGTCTTTATCACCTTACTGACCACCAACACCTTGGTTTCTTGTAGAGATTGTTGAATCTCAATGCTTTATGCATTTGTTCCATGCGACGTTTATAGCTATGACGTCAACTACACTCAATTATTTCATATGATGTATATGTTTATACATAGGACATCTCCTCAAGAGTACATTTTATTCACAATAACCGTTTAGTGACCCCGAGAATGGCTTGTGACACGTAGAATAAATAACAATTTTTAATTTAATTAATTTTTTAAGAATTTTTGAATTTATAAACCTAGTTATTGTCTTAATGAAATTCCTGATTAAAATTCTTAATGAAATAACTACATTAAAAATTAGTTGGCGTAACAATGTTCACCTTTGTCCAACCAAAGAAGATAACAGATCTCATTGATAAGATATAAACACACTCAATTATTTATTTAAGCAGTAATAAATTCAGGTAGAATAAAATTAATAGTAATTAAACAGGAATTCATGAAAAACTTACACGCAACAGATATTTTTTTATGAACATCACTTTGACGAATGATCTTACGTAGTTGAGCCTGGAGTGGTATGAAAGTCTTAAAGGATTTCAAAAAGATAAACTATACAATTCTGAAATACAGATAGTCATAGAAAATTGGAGTTAGGCTTTTGATTTAATGTTTTGTTACGTTAACTACAAAACTCCGTCACATAAGGGCTGAGTTAACTAAGCAGATTTCCGTTACGTGCGTTACGTATTTACATTTATCTCAAAACGTAAAAGTTCAATGAGAGCAATATTCGGTATTTAGGCTTCAAATAACACACACACACACGCAAATGCACGCGCAGTTTTGAACGGACCTCATTTTCGTCACCTCCTGGATACGATCGATGAATATTTGAGGAAACTTTAAAAATCGCGCATAAATACGATAGTATGGGAAATCTGGTAAAAATAACAAACGTTGATTATTAGGTTCTTTTGAATTGCAAAATTAAAGACACAAACTTAAACGTTTTTATTACTACTCACTCTTACAGACTTGGTAAATTATTCTTCCCTACTAAGCACAATATGCTGTCTTAACTTGCACGTTATTATACACCGCAATATTACTGCACAGCACAATAACTCATGATCACTCGAATTACCGATGTCCACTAAAAAATGCACTGATGTTCATTTAAGAAAACTGAAAAACTGGCTTGAGAGTTGGGCCGGGGACTTTATACGACCGGCGATGGCTCTAGAAGGTTCAAGGCACCGGGTCGCCGTCTAGACGATAGTAGATTCTCGCATGACTCAAACTATGCCACACTTTTGCAGGGATGCCTTAATTTTTTTGTACTTCTTAACTACGTGATTAAATATACGTAGTTTTTAGAAGTAACAAAACCCCTCAAGTAGACCAATGCATATGTCCATAGTTATTTACATTTAGGATTTGTGTCAGATTACATTCGACCATTTCATGATAATTCCCGTTGGGTTAATGATGTGCCTAACCAGAAATGCTTCTGGATTTCCTCTTCTGCCGTCGATTGCCTAGGGTTAGATCTAAAAAGAAGACCTATAACTATGTCCGCTTATCTTTCAGGTAAAGAATCTCCAGAGATATGAACAGGTATCCCATCAGGACTTAAGAACTGGCCTTCTGTCCAACATTACCCGAACAGGGAGACATACCGAATAGCTGTAATCACGTAACATTAAATATTCAGGTTCAAAGTGCGTAATTGTAACTATTAATATGCGACCACTCAAAAAGGCATAAAGATAAGAATGTTATATGACAATGTCTGGTTACTCGAATTGTGTAAGATAATGACGACACCATACCTAGAAAAATAATCTCAGTATGCGTAATTTATTTATTTAAGCATAAACATTAATTCGTAATGCAATATTAGTCAAGAATTTTAATAGTTCTGTGACATAAGGGAGCATTTGATGGTAATTCATGAACTTCACAGTAGGCCAAAGGGGAATTTCAAAATTATATTCGGAATTAAAAATAAATTAAAACAAAACGATAAATTTGTATACCAAATATTTATTTAAATGTGAAAACATTTCGACCTAATACGACAGGAAAAATAATCCAAACTTTTACAAATGTCATAAGAAATACACCTAAGAATCAGAAACCGTTTTTTGAGAAATAACTCCAGAAACAACCCCCAGTTCTAGGTCCATTTTGAGGTTTTAAAATTATTTTCTCGCCCAAACCAGTAGAGCATTAAGTTTCATTCTGACCCCACTAGAAAACACTTGTGGCTAAAACACAATTTAAATGTGTATAAACGTCCTTAAACGTACTTACACGTCCACACATCTGTATGCTCGTTAACTTGATAATATTCAACGAGAACGCCCAATATCCTTGGGACATGACATTTTTTTTTTTGAAATTAGCAGATCTAAGTCCGTTAATCAGCAAAATCGCTTTTGCAGGGAGGGTTTGTTTAGTGGACGACGATAAAACTAAAAAAATAATTTCACCATAACTGTTCAGGATAAAGAAAATGAGTACAGGACACACATCTACAACAAACACACATCTTCTTTTATACATCTCGAAAAATCATACATCATTTTGTGATTCGATGCAAAGGAACGAAGGCATATGAAATGCTGTTTTTTGACCTCTCTTATAAGCCGAAATTAAAGCAAGCCCTTATAATCTGCAAACTCCAGACATTAAGCATACTATATCTCTAAAACATCCTTCACTCATCATTCATTTCAAAACTCCATTGTTACATTATTAGCGAATTTCAGACTACATAATGAAATATTAAAATAACAAACGGATTGCCAAATTCCTGGGAATTAGCATGTCTGCTGAGGCAGGAGTATTTCTTAATGAGGTTTCGTATTTCACAGTCACACAAAACTTTACTCACAGTTCAAATAAATTCCGCTCTTCAGGTGAGGCATTTAAATCGGATAAAAAAAAAAAGCATTTGATTACGGAAAGATCCTGGCATTTTTATTTAGTATAGAATTTTGCCATTCGGTAAATACATGGTTGCTAAAATTAAATTATTCTTAGTAAATACTTTTATAAATGAGGTTAATCAGGTAATATGAGACGCGATGGAACAAAAAATGTCTAGAGGCGACTGGTCCACTAATCTATAAATAATTTAAAATGTTAGTATAAACTTATCAGGATCCCCGTTTTGATATCATGTATTTTACAGAGTATACAGTTTTTTTTAAAAAAAAACACATGAGTCATTTAAGTTGACACCTGTCCCTCATGGTGCTGAAGCTGAAACTAAAATTTCTTTACTAGACATGATAATTTTAATTAACAGAATTATTTTGAATATGTATGTCTGTTAAGTTATTTCGGCTTGTAACAAGTTTGAATACACATAATAAGTGACATTTTGTGGATTCCGAGAAAAATATTTCTGATAATGTACGACTTGTTAAATTATGAATAGGGTAGACGATAACACTTTCAAAAAGAAATAAAAGATAGCTTCAAGAGATAATTTTTATCCTTTAGGCACTGAGTGGTTCATTATAATAAATCTCTATCGAAACCAGTCTAATTATCCCAATAATGTAATAAATTAAATCCATTCATACCAGTGTAACAGTGCATTCTGTGAAAGTAATATCAACCGTCATCTTGAACATTTATGGAGTGTACAGCCGATAAATTATAAAATGAATATCATATCCAATAAATTAGATAATATAAGTGCACATATACACAAGCAACAGTCCTATTCTAATCTATGCCTCAGAGTGACTTTATTATCTCTTAAGATGCAATCGCATCCAGTGATTGAAAAAACTAAGGTTTTCCAAATGGGAAGTGGATGTTGCTATTCCTCAAATAACTCTTAAGTAGGCTCCTCTCCAAGAAGTTCTCAGCTTTAACAACACAAGGAACGCCAAAACGTGAATAGAAGCCCAGCCCCATAGCGAATGAACAAATTCTACTTGCATCACAATAGTGGTAAAGTGAATAATGTTAGTCACGTAGGGGCTACGTAAACTAAGCAGATTTCCCACGTCGTGGTGTATTATATTTGTGACCTCATCTAACCACATAATTTCTATTTCAATGTAAAAACCGGAGTGGGGGGGGGCAATGATAGCTGAAAACCAGGAAGTAATAATATATAATAATAACTCGATTAGCATTTGAGTTACGAAAAAAAAATACATAGAACACCAATTGTAGACCAGAGATTGGCTCTATAATATTTTACGATGCGACTGTTAATAGCAGATACATTTTGAATGTTCAAATAAAATGTTTCATGATGTAACAGCTTGTTATTAATATGACAAGAGAAGGAGTGTGGTGATACTAAGGGCTAAAAAAAGTACGTTACCAAGGTGATGCGTAAACTAAGGAAATTTCGCACCAGCTACTTCCGATGACGTCATCCTATAATCTGTTTGTCTAATGAGACATCTACATAAAAAGAACTTTAAATATAACAGGCAAGAGTTGTTTAATAACACAGTTTCCCCCGTGAAAATGATTTCAGGTAAGATCATTTGGCATTTGAATCTTCTGAAAAATCACTTCATGAATACATCCCCATGATGAATATATGCTAAAATCGAATTAAAGTAACTAAAACAATGCGAACTTTTCTTAAATCAGAAGCAGTAAAAATGTCGGAAGGATATAATTGTATCTTAAATACAATGACAGCACCGTCTGAAAATCCATTTAATTCATGGCAACCATAGAGGCTTTGCATTGTGGTAAATTACCCCAGGTTCTGCCAAGCATGAATCCTTCTACGATTCAGATCCCCACTAATTCTGCACCACATCAAAGTAACAGATGATATATAATGAATCTACAAGACGTGTCGTACAGGAAGTCCTCCACTCAAGTGGTTAGGTATAACCCCTAACAACGCAAGGGTTGCGTAATATATGCTGATTTCCTTAGTGCTGAAATGGCACGGCGATGATTCGAACTCACATCCTATTTTCAAATGAGACCCCAACGTATCCTGCAGTGGTTTATTTAAGCGCCCAGAGTAAAAAAAATAGAAATAACTCTTTTTATTCGAGTTACAGAAACGAGTGTAGATCATCAACAGTAAAATGTTACATATTTAACAGCATTGGTTACACAATGTTTGAGAAATTCTAAGAAAGTCTACGGTAAGGTCGATGGACATTTGACGAAATTTGCCTAAAATCGCGTTATGAGCATAACTCCATTAGGTGAATATCTGTACGCGAAATTTTCTAAACATTACTTAACTGAGAAAAAGTTATTTATTTTCAGTCTCCTAAGTCATGATTTGAGTCCATGGTCGAACCTTCCTTCCAAAAATATTTTGACGTATGTGACGTACATAGTCTTTTTAAGCACGTGAAATTCTAGAATAAACAAATAAATAGAAATAACGTAATGGCAGATTAGTCATAGGTTAGTCATAACGCCATTCTTTTGGAAATATCAAACCGAAGGAATTCTAATCTTGGGCTGAAGAGTTCTAAGTGTGCCAAATCGATAGGGCACGAATTACAGTGCCTCCTAGAGTGTTTTCCATTTACCTAGCTTGGCAAATAAGTTAAAAATAATACTCTGATCATTATCAATTTAGCTAATTAGCTCTGATATCTCGCACTAATCTTAGTTCAGTCGTTAAAAGTCTGTTTTAAACATTCTGAAGGTTATCCACATATTTCGAAAGACTACAATATACACGACAATAACACCGTCACATCGTTTTACAGTCGTACATTTAGCTATTTAAAAATATTCACCTTAGCAAGGCAATGTTTTTTAAACACAAGTCTTCAATTTAATACTGTCCTTAATGCTAAACATGACTCCATGACAACCTTAGAGCACAGAGAATGAATAAAACGTTTAGAAAAGAGAGAATGAATAAAATGAGCACTGGAATAAAACGTTATTTTTATTTTAATCTTTTGAATAATTGAGGCGCTTAGTATCAAAACCAGCTCAATCCGTTTTTATAAATTTTATAGGAGAGACAAAAAACATTTCATGCTCTGCCCATTCAATTTTTCTGATAATATTTATTTTTGTTTTGACAACCTTTGGTATATGTTTGCAAGTTGTTATTCTTTTTTAACTTATCAGGACTGTCTAATTATTTATAAATAAAAATAATTTGGATTGAGCTGATTTTGAAAAAAATTGGGTTTTTCTCCTCATCCTTCCTCTCAGATTACATTTAAATTTATGTTTTTTCTCAGTTTTCTCCATATATTAGACTGTAAAATCAAAAAGGTGAGTTTATTAATCAATTTACCATATTACTGGTGATAATATATTGCTCATCTGAATGTATAAGTAAACTAAAATACAAAAATAAGTAAACGAAATATACAAGAAAATCTCTAAACAAAAATATTAATCAAAACATTTTAATGTAGTACTACTTTCGTGAAAAAACCAAACATTAAACTTATTCTAAACAGATTAAAATGTCAATATTATAAAATTGAAGGAAAATTGAAGATAGTAAAATAATTTGTTTAGATAAATGCATTTTCATCAGAGTTCACATTAGCTATACATTCTTCTTCTCCATCATTATTTTCTTGTTGAATATGTTGGTTCCTTACCACGTTTTTGTAGTATTTGAGAGATTCAATTTCCATCCACTGATCCCCGAAATGCTTGGTGAGCAAATTTATCACGTCGTTAATCTTTGCTGGAGCAATAGGAATGCCCCCAGCCACAGGAGAAGGGAGGAGGTCCTGAATAGTTTGGTGTTTCTTCGACACACTCTTGAAAGCCCCTATATCTGAATTATAACATATTTCACCTCTTACCTTTATGTCATTTTCCATCTTGTTTCTGATGAGCACAAATCTTTTAGTAGCTGAAAATTTAAAATGCCACTGATCTGTGATGCGCAAAGTCGAGGAAATAGCAGCTTTGAAGTCATACACGATTCCAGCTAGTGGAATGGTAGTTCCTTGCTCAGCGAAAATTGCTGTATACTCTTCGGTATTTATCACTGTGTTTCTCTTCTTGATCTCCTTTTCTATCCGGCCAAAAACGCGGTCAGATGGTAGGAAGGAATGCCCCACGATTGTGAAATTTACTTCAACTTTTTTTACATGTGATGGAGCGATTTTAAGGAGCCAAAAAATCAGCATTCCAATTAAATTGGAATTTTTGTTTTGCCCTCCACATCCGTCACAAAAGCATCTGATTATTTCAACCTCAGGAAGGATTCTTGCATGGTTGAGCAAAAAATCATAAACTGCCGATGATATTTCATTTGAGCTTTTTCTTTGCTCCGTCTCACACCAATGATACACAAACACGTTGCTGGGGGATTGTTTTTTTTTTTGAGTGACCTACAACAAGAGTCAGGTTATACTTATACAGTTTGTCGGGAGTAGTATGCTGACTGATCCTGGACGCGAGGTAAAGTTTGATTTTTCTGGCAATCAAAGGACAAGTTAAAAACATCAGTCCGTTTTCCTTCAAAAGAGTGTAAAAAGCTCTGGCTTTAGCTTTTGTGTACAGCTTTTTCACAAATTAAACGACGTTTTTTCGGTGGGTTGTTAGTTCGGTTAATCAGTTCAGTTAGCGATAAACACGTAGAAAATTATCAGTCTTGGGGCTACCAAAACAGATATTAAATTTGGTTCTGAAAATTTTACGGAAGAACGAACTGCTCACTTTGGTGCCGTCAGTTTTTCGTTTTCGTTACAGTACAGCTTATACAATCTGTTTATTATGCTTAAATCGGACTGCATATAAACATGCTTTGATTTTCCTCTACAATAATGACTTTCCAGACATTTGAACTTTTTGATAAACTGCATCACAGATTGGCGGCGACGTGCAAAAAAGTAGGTTTTTGCGGTTCCCTCCCCTTCCTTCCATAGGACTTATGCCAGTTGTGAGGCTACGTTTCAAAACACCTTGAACTCGATTTTTGGAAATTAAATCTAGTTTACTGAAGTATTCGATAGAAGGTACTACCTATTTCCGCTAGTGTCCACCAGATGTCGTGTCTCGTTACTCCTCATGGCTCGTACTCTACGACTAATCTACTAGAAATTACAGATAATGGCAGGAAAATTAATAATATGCAGTGTTTTGCCGTATTGCGGACTTTAGTCTGATTTTGCAGCCTTTTTTAAACGTTGCTTACTTTTTTTCGGATTTTTTTTTTTTCATCAGTGTACTATTTCACTTTTTACCCCCGGCAACAATGATAATATGGTTTTGGCCCTCGGAACTTACTGGAGTAATCAGTATGGCCCGAAGGCTGGAAGGTTTGGAGACCCCTGGTCTATACTAACAGGCGGGTAGGCAGTGGCGCGCATGGTGGCAATCAACTGAAGCTTGGATTGAACAGGGTTTGAAAAAAGACTGGTTTTTGACAGCAGTTTTCGAGCCGATTGAGATCGATTTGTTCCAAATGGCTTTGTAGCATTATAATATCGACCAAGAACTATCAGATAACAAAAAAAAAATTGTTTTCAAAATTTATGGATTGAGCTGGTTTTGACACTAAACGCCTCAATTATTAGTTTATAAATCTTTTCATTCTTGCAATTTTATCATTATTCAATAAAACATATGTTCATTTTAGCAGATTTCCCTTAATGGAAATCAGCTATTGAGGTCGTACTCATGACGCGATTTTCGAAAAATTTCTTCAAATGTCCATCGATCCTACCCAGGAGATGACGAAAATGAGGTCCGTTCAAAACTATATATATATATCTATATATATATATATATATATATATATATAGACACATATATATATATATATATATATTTGTCTGTTAACACTCTAGCGGTCGCAATTTTTGTTTAATCGTCACAAAAATCGGTATTCAATCGTTTCATGTAAAAAGGAAGATCAAGTTCGTTAACGGCTGAAATCGGACCAGTGGAAGGGGGGGTTTAGAGGGGGGACTTTCAAAAATTCGAAATATCTCCGTTATTATGCATCGGATCGAAAATTTGTATAGAACCAACCTTATTGCAAATTAAATTTACTATAAATAATGTTATATACATTTATTCTGTATCTTCAATATTAACCGAGATATTTGCATTTTTCTGTTTTCAGCTTCTGAGATGAGATCAGCTAACTTCGGGTCTAGTCGTGTGTTTCCGTCAAGAGCTAGTTCGGGCCGTTCCCATAACTGTTTGACTCTCTATTCTGAAATTTCTCTATTGTAAAACTTCACGTGGGAAGTCTGCTTAGTTTACGCAGCCTCTGCGTGACGGACTTTTAATTATTATTATTATTTATTAACGTCCAATTTTTGCAACTAAGGCTTATTGGGACGGGTTACCTGCAGGTTACTACCCTTTTATAGCCTGGGTGGGACTTTAATTAATGAATTTCGTCGCTAAATAATTTCCTTTGCCCAGGCAGGATGTTCATTTTAATATGAAAATATTACCACAAAATTCATTTTAATATGAAAATATTACTACAAAACAAAAAAAGTAAATTAAGCTTCGTTGGGCACAAATAGAACGAAAAAAACTTCAGTTCTTTGGTAATTTAATTAAAGAGCATAGCGCAATGATTTCAATACGGCGAATAAAACAATCATATTCACAAAGGACCTGAAAAAAATTCGAAGATTAACACGGATGTTAGGAATCCAAACAAAGCCTGTGGAGCAAAAATAAAATAATTAAGTTGAAATCTGAATCACTATAAAGATACAAGAACATTTTACGGATGTGACAGCTGAGAAAGATTAATTTGAAACTAACTTCTATAGCCTAGATCAACAGACAGTCAAGAAAACGAAATCATAGCCTAAGTAGCTAGAATTTCCTAAGTATATATTGAAAAACGGCCTATAGCTCAGAATATACTAATAAAATCCAAAATAAAATGAAGCCAGATCCCAATTCCCAACAGTTACTAAGTTTCACCAAAATACGCCAAAAACAAACCATATTGATGGAATGACGAAAGATTACTACCCTCCAAAAGTATGTTGAGAGCAGGGTGATGAACTTTAAGGCGCCAGATATGTTGCTCCAAGAAATTGGCAAAAAGCCAAGATTTATGGTTTTAAGTCGCTAAGACATCAACAAAGACAAGAGCCAAAGTTTATAATGTTTCTATTTGTTTTTAATGAAATGAGTATTACTCCTCTTCCTTAGCTCAGCCCGGCGCGTCTAGGATGGAAAGGCCGAGCATATTTTTGCTCAAATAAAGGAAAAGAACAATATTTGCTTTACGTAGGTGAAGGTGACGAAAACTGTTATTTTAGAATTTGTTCTAAGGTTCTTTCAAATTTTGTCGTACATTCTAATAGTTTTCTAAATACATTCCATACTTACAGAGCCGGATCTAATAAAAGGGATACCTATTTTCACTTATGGCAAGCAGCAATGGCGGATGAAGGAGCTGGAGTGTTGGACCCATAAACTAAGTGCAAAGTTCAATGCATGCCGACTTGTTTAATATTTTTTATTAGTGACCTTCAACATTTCTTTTAACTTATGGGGCACACAAAGATATAACTGAGATGGTGAAACTACAAATATTCATTCATTAAGTATCTCTATCCCAATAACACATTACCGGTTAATCGAAGTTATTACATACTATAACTGAGGACGACACTATGACGTCGAGAGAAAGACACTAAAGAGAACTAGAAACTAGATCTAGAAATGAGATTTTTAGTGATTCAGTTATTTAAAGTAAAAATAAGACAATTGTGTGTGTTTACTGAAGGCTGAACATGCATGGGTCATAATCATTAGACATCCCGAGGGGCTGTCAGACGTACATACTCTTTAGACTCCCGTTGATCCATAAGCACTGTCACACTAGCGAGCTCTATTAGGCAACACTTGAATTAATGTTCTCCCTTGGGGGGATCGAACCTTCCGCTTTCTGACGATAGTGATAGGTGTATCCACGCCATGACCCGCATGGCCGGCGGCGACCCCACTGGTAGGTATATATTATGTTATATATATATATATATATATATATATATATATATATATATATATATATATAAACACACATAATATTAACGAACCTCATTTTCGCCATCTTCACCCTGCAGATAGCTGGCCGATATTAACACTACAATCCATATTGACCTACAATCCATTTTAGATGTTTAAAATAAGTAACAATTAGATTCGCCATAATATATCGACGAAGAGGTATTGCTTGTTCTAATTTAATGCATTAAGACTAAAAATGACAGGTATGCAGGTATGCAGGAACAAACTAAAATTTATTGACATTTATTTGGAATAAAAAATGTCCTTAGTAGGGAGTATTTTTAGTCCCCTCTCACAATTAATCCTAGAGAGCCGACAAAAAACCCGAAAATAGATGCATTTCAAAATGAAAGATTTTAATTCAGAATGACAGCCTAATACCATGATCAGTTTTGGTTCAGTTCATTTCCAATGACATTATAGGATTATTTCAAGACATGTCCAAGAGTATAATGAAACCAAAGGGAATAGTACTTATAAAAACCAGAAGAAAATAAAAATACGCATTAGCCTCCTACCTACGAAGCTACCAGATTAATTATTCATTAGGATGTGGAACAACATAAAAAATATTAAATACGAACAGTCTCAACATTTCCCAAGTCTGAAGGTATTTGACAATGCTGCCATACATTCTAATTTAATTTAAGTGCACTTTACACAACATGGCATAAGTGAGAGGTTATTATAAAAAGTAATTTAATGTTCTCCACATTAAATTAAGCGATACGTTTTTTATTCGTGGTTAAAACGAGTGTACGTTTATATTAATACACTAATAATTATCGTATTCAAAGAACACATTACATATGGTACTAATGACCAATAGAAAGACACAGGCGATGTAATAGTCAGTTACTCTATCACATCAGATACAAATAACAATAATAGGTTTTTCGTGTTATTTTATGTCACTGGCGAAAATGAGGAGTTTAGAAGTGGAGGTTTGTTTATTTGGAGCATACAACAAAAAACACACATATCAGGGGGCTCATATTTGAGTTATGAAATGCTCACAGAACAAAAATAGTACAGAATAACTTTTACAATACGGTTGATTTTATATGATTTTTTTTTAAATTTTGCACTTTTCACCTTCTCTAAACTCGAGTTTAGACGAGGACAACGTCCATAGTTTATTTCTCCTAAGATAAATCTAAAAAAAAAAACCTAACGTATGAAGTTAGTTTATAAAAGAATCAAAATAAGTAAAACAAAAAAAAAACGGAAATAAATTAAGGAGATATAAATATAGGAAATTCACAACACAATGAACTGACATGCTAATTACCTTACAAAATATCAAAAAAGAAGTCCTGAATACATCAGTCATTTTCTTAAATAATAATGTTATATGTGAAGTAACGAACAGAAATAATAGAGTATTATTTATTAACGTTTACTTTATTTTAGGTCGTCTAATTGGGATGAGTCATGTCAAGTTACCAATATTTTTTAGACATCGAGTTTGTCGCTAAATAAACCCCTATATCTTCCCGCTGGAATCAAACCCACGACTTTTATTAAGTACATTATAGCCAACGTCTTAACTCTGGTGTCTAACCTGAACCACTAAGTGTCAACAAAAACTGTAAAAATTGTAACGCGTAAATATTACTTTCTACGCTGTTAAATATTAATGTCTTATACACTGTTAATGTTGTATATTTATCAGCGCAGTAGGTAATGTTTACAAGTAAGAATACTCTTATCAAAGGAAGAGGACAGTATAAAAAAAAATATTTCAAGCATCCTAATACGAAGGTTATAGTAGCCAAAATGTGATCATTTATAATAATCATCCAAAAATACACAAAGGGTTCTATTATTGCACAATAATCCAAAAGTTGAGTTTGATGAGGCAGATAATAACAAGATAAGAATTTTAATGTCATCACACAAGACCAAGGGCTTCAAATCAAAAATATATGAACGTGATAGCAATGAAAATTGAATTAGAGTACAAACTCATTTAATACATGCCTCCAATCTTAAGTGGTTTACAAATGCAGCGTCAATAAGTCAATTAACGTAACTCAAGGAGTTATTTATATTGCACGACAGGTTTATCTAAGATAATCCTACTCAAATCACTACAGATTTTTTGTTTCGTAAATGCGTCCGTAGTTCTAGAAAAACTTCACTACGATTAATAGAAAGAGGGACTTTAAAAGTATGAAGAATCACTAAGCCCCTTGAAGAACGAGAGCACTACATCTTGCTCTACTTTTCAGAGACACTCAACCATTAATCAATTCTCATTGTTCTACCAACTGACAAATTTAAGGCTTGAACATTAGAGTATTCGAATACATAAAAATGTAATTTATTAACGTCCACTTTGAGCATCAGCGGCCAGTTGGGACGGACTATCTACTACGGTGGTAACCTCAACCTTTTGAAGGCAGGGTAGGCTTAAAGATTTTATTTAAAGAGTTCACCACTAAATAAATTTCTACTGCCCAAGCGGGAATCGAACTCGCCAGCCTATGTTCACCATGGTAGACCACTTCATAACTCACGTGGGTAGCTATACTGAGCCTCTTGGAATACCTAGGCACCGAAGTATTCGAAAAATCCGAAATAAACGTAGTCTGGAATAGTCTTTCCAGTTGAAGAAACATTTTGACGCCAAGAACTGCTACTGAATCTCTTTGTTAAAAGTGTGCTAACCCATTATCTCACCCACCTTAATAATGAAACGTAAAAATACATCATGTCTGTGAAAAATACACATGATAGGGATTGAGTAAGGCTAGGCTTGCACCCCAATTCTTTTTGTTTAAATCAGGAAGTAAGTTTGCCATAAATATTCCGAAGACAAAAAGAAATTTTAAATGCTAAATAACATTTTTTTTATCCATAGAAAACAAGAACGTTCTTGTGGGGAAAATTTATAAGTATAATGTAACAGTTATGCACTGTTTATCTTTTGCATATTAAAATAAATATTTTATTCATTAAGGCCCATTTTATTCTTCAGAGGCTAATTTCAGGTTACCATACTTGTCTAGCAGGGTGGGATAAAAATTTTATTTAGTGAGCCCTTCACTCAATTCATTCTTATTGCCCAGGTGGGAAACGAACCCAAGACTCAAGGTTTACCAAGTGAATTAGAACCAACGCCCTTAACTCCTAACCTGAGTCCATGTAATATGTGGAGCTCAGGTTGACATGATGTATTAATATAATTCAATGTGATTGTGTTTTCCGTCCTAGAAAAAAAAACAAAAAACAAATTGTTTAAGGTATAACGACTTAAATGGAAAAGCTTTGATAGTCTAGAAAAGGAAGCAACTATTTTCTAGTCTAAGGATACGCCTCTACAAAGCAATTTAGTCTCAATTAGAAACGTATATCAAAATATTTGTAAATTTCAAAAAACTGACTGAAACAGCTGCTGAAAAAGTAAATAAATAATTCGTGATCAATACATCAAGGAAAACTGGAATGAATATAATCGTCGGTCAGGGTCAAACCATACTTTAGCCCTGACCGGCAATTTTCCTGGAACCTGCATTGTGTATCAACAAACCAACTTTATACTAGTTATCCGGATAATATTAATAATTAATTTTTGAAATGTAACAAATAATGAAAAACATTATATAGTTTGGCTCAGAACAGAAATGAGATCCCAATTACATACTGACGATTCTAAAAGATATTGTGAGACACATGAAAGGTTCCTCAGGGTTAGATAATATTTACCCCAATTGATCATGTACCAAAATATGTGTACGTGTAATTTTTTAAAACATCCCATGAAGATTCCAGCCCTTAAAGTATGACAATAAAGCTACTTAATTATTTATCATTAATATTCAGTAAATGTACATTATATGCATAGATCAACAACAACTGCATCTGAGTAGTTGGCCTAAGTACTTTCGATCAGTTAGTCATTAGAAATAAATAGAGTTTTAATCTCTCACTTGTAATCGTAAGGGAAATATGCTATTTAAACTTCTAGGTTTAACTTATGGTGCGATTTCTTCAAATGTCCATCGACCTTACAAATTAATGTCTAGAATGTGGTCATATTAATACGCAAGGGTGTATTTCTGTTTGTTTGTGTTAGTGGGTAGAAAAAAGTAACATGAGTAAACTGAAGTATTGCCTATAATTAGGGATCCATATATTTATCCCCAAACACAAATATAGCGGTAATAGATGTGCTATTGATTCGTAATTTTCACTGGATATATCTTATTACTATGATTCAGGTATTTACCTATAAAGAACAAATTAATTATTTTTAGTACGATGGGAATGGTATGGTCGTCAATTTCCTTGTCAAGCAGTGCCTCAATGACATTCAGACTAAAGGAATGCTACCCAATCACGCCTTAATGAGAAATCATGAGTAGATACGTAAGTAGAGGTGAACAATCGTACACATAGACAATAACACCTGATGAATTGCAGCTATTGAATAAATATACGCGACTAATTTAAAGGAAAACCTATCACTTCTCCATCAATTTTACTACCAGCTCCACCAGCTGTTTCTTGGAATAAACTCATGCCCCTGAACCATTTACAGCTGACAGTGCCCATCTATCTGAGTAAAGACATATGACCAAGAGCGCTTTCACATAGACCAAACCCCCTCCACCCCCCAAAAAAATGAATACATTAACGCAGACTACGAAAGAGGGGTGTCCGGAGATAGACGACATTCTGTCAATCAAGGATAATGTGTGTAGAAATGATGAGTCACTAACCTCCTATGTAGGACAGTTACCGTCCACATAGGTGGCCATGACGCTTCATAAATATTCGCAACTCTTAAGTAACGAACAACACAGCTCGTGAATCTCGATGTCAACACCTATGGGTGGTCAAGAGTTTATAAAATGAAATACATAAAGCAAAGGAACAATATTAAACATCCTATAAAAACAACATAGGAGCCAAAGAAAATCTCTTAATTTACGCTCAGAGCGATGAGCATAAATTATCAACAGCAAACAAACAAGACGCGTACTGTTTGGCCAAACTACCTGTCCTAATAACAAATGCAATGATAAACTTGAGCTTATACTACATCCTATAGATCGGAAACAACCATTAGATACAATGTCAAATAAATAAAAGAACTAGGGATCCCTAAAACCACATACGTAAAGCCGTGAAAGTTTGGTTGGCATTCAAGGACTTGCGAATTAATTCAAACAGGAATCAATAACTAAATGCAACAAATTACATCGTTGTTAGAAGGTCTTCGCATTAAATTGCCAGTCTTAAGTACCTCTTAAAGAGAAGAAGGGGCATGATAGTTATGGGACATGCGACCCTTTGTTGACAATTCAGCTAATCAAATGATGTCTCTTCAATAAAACAAAGATAGTTTGAATGATAATAGGATGAAACAATCAGCTGGGCTGATTATAGAGTCGACAAATGTCATTCGGTTGTAGTGATAGAATACCTACATACAACAATAATTATTATATATAGTTTAGGGAAGACTGCAATCACATTTATGAAGTGGTTTTCATTAGGGCTTATTAAACGCCCTTATATCATATGAAACGCCACGATATAAAAAAATAAATAAATAACCCAAAATCGGGATGAGGTGCTAATGAAACTTAAGCAATCCTGCCATTTAACAGAGAGGCATACGACAAAGAGAAAAGCAATGAAATGTAGTTCCAGTGGACTTAAAACAGATACAAAATTATTTTCAAATACACTCACAACATAGGCTCTTTTATTTATAAGGCACTGTGTTTGATGAATGCTAAGGAATAATGGAGGACAACTGACAGAATTGAAGATGGAGTACTCACTCATTGGCAGGTGACGAGCGGACGAGCGCTTTGTCTGTTTCATCTTTGAGAAGCATTTCGGTAAAAAATGTAGAATACTGTCAAGTAGCGTGAGATGTAACAGAGAGGCCGACTAGAGGCGTACTGACAACTGACTGGTCGGGTGCTGGCTTCCTCCTCTCCCCACCACTTGACAACCAACCAGCACCGCACAACCACTTCATTCATACGCTCTTCCGCCAACATCATCTCTCATCGGCCATACTAGGACATGGCACAGAGGGGCCTTAGCCTAGGTTATGACGTACGTATGACTCCACCCTCCTGACAGCCTAAATGTCACAGTGTTTAAATATCCTTGGAGAGAAATCGAGGGCTTAGGAAATTTAACGAGAACCTTGAAATAAGGGAAGTGGTTTCGAATCCAGCAAGAATTGAGTACTAAATATATACAAAAGCCCGTCAAGTGGCATATGATACGATGATGAACTCATCTCACCATCTCTAGTTCTGCCGCAGAAAGAAGCTTAAGAAAACAGGACTTAAAATATTTGTCGAACTTGAGATATTTATTGAAAGAACGGTTGAGTAGAAGTGGGGGTTCATAAAAGGACGAAACCAAAAAAATCCTAAAGAACTCCTTTAATTGCACCTAATCTTTACTGAAAAAAATTTAAGAATTTCAGGCAAAAAAAAAAAGGATCTTAATGTCTCAAACTAAGCAATCTTTATTATCTTTGTCCACTGGGCTTTAAAATATTACAATAACATTCCAAAAAAATTGAATTAATTTCCTTTAAAGTAATTGTACAGTGAAATTGAAAGAACAAAATAGGAAAGGAAATATAATAGCAATCAGTATGTCTTCTAATCAGTCCAGAGTAATCAGAATATTAACTAGCCAGCTATTGTGAGAGACAGGATCGGAATTAGACGCGCTAACGGAATTTTGCTTCCGAAAGCTCAATAGATTCAGTAATTAGTACGTAATTATTAATAATAAAAAAATAAAACAATAATAACCGGGACTAATCAAAAAGATATTCACTTTTCAGCTCCCATTCTAAGCGACTTTCCTCATCATTAAAAGTAACAATTATCTAAATAAATAAGGATCAAAAAGAAAAATCAAATAAAACACGAATGGATAAAAATGAAAATGGTATAGCGAATAAACACTGTGGCGTCACTAAGAAATGAGATTTCGGGGTTGACTGGTAAATATTCAAAATAATATACGTAAGAGGCACTTCGTTAGAATCAGTTACAGCTCGATTCTGAAAAGTGACTTTCAAGGAAGACTAAGAATGACTAAGAAACTCAAGCAACAGACTAAATCAAGATATATAAATATCTCCTTAAAGTGTAAAAACTAATTAAAATAGACCACAATTGGATTCAAAATAAGAACAGAGATTATTACATTTTATAGTATTTTAATTACGTAATTGAAGAGCTTGTTTATACCAAAGTAGATAGTTTATCAAGAAAATACAAGACCATGAAATGAGCGGGGTGGGGGGCATTCGGTTCCCAAGCAGGTTCTTTCGAATAAACATATGGATCCTTGCACGACTGCCAAATTACTATGTCAAATAGACCAGAACATTCCCATATTAATGGCTGATACACGAGTGAACCTAGAATGCACTTTCGAGGACACAATTTTCAAGCCTATCAAATATTTTACTCAGAACAACGAAGCCACAAGCTCCAGCTGGTGCCTTAGATAGATTGAACTATACCAGTTTGCGCGCGTATGTGTACTTCACCTCTCAGCTTAGACACAGTTATAACACCCATGTATATAGAACAAATTACATCATAAAGGCTATGCAATGCCATAATACTTGATTATGACAAAAACCTTTTTTTTTCATTTTGATTTAAAAAGAAAGTTTCATACACTTTTTTTAAACAATAAAAATGAAAAGTTTCATAGTCTTTAGAAAGTCACTTCAGAGTTACATAAAATAAACCCTTAACGTCGAGTTATCGGTAAAAAGAATTTGATAATCTTAAACTGCTTTGAGGTATACTAAGAAAGAGTGCGATTAAAGGGTAAACAACTTGGCCAGTAATTACTACGCCTTACCAACGGGGTTTCTTCAAAAAGATTTTTAATGAAATACGCCAAAGGAAAAGGGTCTTCAGCTCAAGTAAGGAGCATGATATTTTCATATAGAAGTAATAACTAGTGAATGAAGCTGTGATTACATTTCATTGAGTAAGAGATTTGATAAGTACAAGTATGGAAATCGTAAAATCAACTTTTCAAGTGCTATATAGGAATCAAACACAAGTTAATATAAACAAAAAACAGCAACTCTATAAGGTTTGAAACAGACATTCCTTCTAACCTTCCTAACTAAGTAGCTGGATTAATTTTTTTCTAATATTTGACTGGTGTTCTGACGCCCACACGCCAATCTATTTATTTTCACGTCTGCTGCTCACATGATTTGTAAATATTTCTTAAATGCAATTTTTCTGTTATATATTTGTTTTTTGCAGGTTGCATCATGAGAAGGGAGCAAATTCGACCGCTGGAGAGACAGAAACTAGTTTCCAATCTTTATTTTCCTAATTGAAGAAAATCCTATAATATATAGGAATAGCCAAAGTGCTTAAACTTTATTGGATTCTTTTCCTTGAAGACTACCGTTTGATTTAATAAAAACTGAAAGTATTAAGTAAATGTTGATTTGTACTTCAGATTAAAATCGTTTTATAACCATATCCGATTTATGACTTAATTACCTCAGTAACTTTCTTGTGGAGCTACGAAGTTTTAAACATATCGTGATAATGATATACTGAAGAGGCACATTTAATAACATGATCTACCCCCTCTCCACCCAGAATAAGAATTTCCAATATTTTCCTTTTTCTTAAATCAGTGTTCTATATATTCACGGTTCCGCCAATAACATTTAAAAAATCCCCGAATACCAAACGCTCTCCTCAAAAATATATATGCCTAGGAGAAAGAAACTAGATTCAGAATCTAAATATACTCCGCAAAGTAACACTTATATAAAAATAACTACGAAACAGGATTTCAATTACGTTCTCTTCGTTCCTTAACGCGATACACTACATTACTCTGTAATATATAGTCCAAAGAAAATGGCAAAGCATACCGCATGTGTATAAATTCAAACATCTATTTAAATAAAACTGTAAGATTTGTCGGAATGGCTTTTTAAATTCGACATAGATACATTTTTATCGCGTTCCAGATCAATCTAAAGCCAATGCCATTAGCATAACTAAAATAAGTATAAATAATTATTTACAAGAACTTATATATTCGACAACTACACCATGAAATAATTTAAGCTATATGAGAAATCGATTTTCCCAACAGAAATGCTCGTTTACTTTGAAGTCAACATATAAATGTATCAATCATTATTATATTGGAACTATCAAAAAGAGTGTAAAATCTATCTGTATAGAATACACTAAATTCGCTGCTTTAATTCATGAATTTCTGAATTCCAGTCAAAAAATATAATTCCATAGGTCTTACATGAGAATAGCCCAAGAAAATTAATAACACTTTTTGTACACATGTTAATGGAATGAACGAACATCACCGTACAGGCGTGGATATTTATTTCAAGGTAAACAATTAAATTCGCACATTAACCTCGTTAATATACACTTTAAGAGGGGAAAAAGGCCGTCACGCAGGAGCCGCGTTAACTAAGCAGATTTCCCACGTGATCTCAAAAGGTAGAAGTTCCATGAGAACAATATTTGGTATTTAAGCTTCAAATAAAGTGTTTCATGATATAGCAGCTTATTGTTAATTTGGTATGAGAGGGAGTGGGTTTTACTGAAGACGGAAAAGTAAAAAAAAAATGTAAATATTTTGGTCAATAATCAAGATATTTATAAAACTTATATAACAACATTGGTAGAACATTTAATTCTCAATTCGATTTGATCTATACATTTTTTCGATCTGATGTATAATAATGGAGATATTTCGAACTTTCGAAATTCCCTCTCTAACCCCCCCCCTCCCCCCAAGTCTTTTTCAGCCTTTAACGAATTTGATTTTTATTTCTACATAAAACATTTAAATGTCCCGTTTGTTAAAGATCAAACAAAAATGTAGACCGCTAGAGCGTTAAAAGGCAAATATTCAAATCTATCGTAGGATCAATGGGTATTTAAGGACTTTTTTCAAAAGTCGCCCTGAGTACAATCTCAATACCAGATTTCCCATGAGGGAAATCTGCTAAAAATGTAAAGAATTAATTCTGTACAAATATATTTTGTTTGGTTAAAAAACAAAATTTGTACAAAAAAACAAGAAACCAGAATTTTTATTTGAGAATACAAATTCAGACAACCAAAATCCAGTAGGCAAAGAGAACATTTTATTTCGAACTAATATTAATGAATGTAATACCTAATTTTCAAGTTGTCATCGACAATGACGTACATTGTCACTTCACTATATTTAACCCGATACAAGTAAAACTGAAGAAATAGGTGACCATAATCGTATAGGTGGGGGGGGGTAGATAATACGTATTCCATCTCATTGTAAAAAATATTTTTTACAATTTCATCAGTATACATTTGTTAACTCAAATATTAAAGTATTTCGATTTTCGTTTGCCCGTCATAAGTGTATGAAGGGTATGTATAATTGGAAAACACTTTTCTGATGAACTTTTTATTAAGAAAACCCCGTTAAAGACGCTCATGAAATCGATTTAAGAGAATTTACAAATAAAAACCTATGGCAGTTGGCCACAGAAATATTCTATAACTTTGCCAAGATACATTCCTATCTAAATCTAAACGATAATCACAAGAAATGGTTTCAAGTTCAATATTCAAACCCATTTATTTTTTGCTCTAATTTTATGAAACCTTTAATTTATCAAGCCTCCTTTATCTGTTAAGATGTTTATATGTTCAAGTGAAGAGGAGCAAATCATTAAATCTAAATCAATCACACTCTATTTCTCATAGGTGATGAGATAGCAATACTAATCATTCAGTTGGAATGGATGCCTCAAAAATTTTAAATTAGCAAATACAATCATTTCACAATCATACACCAATAAACTCATACGATGCAACACGCAATGAAAGCGGAGCTTACTGTCTTTACTATTGTGAAGGTAACTTTACAGTATTTCTCATGTACCGTTTCCACATTTGCTGTCATATGGCAGTTACGACCACGCCTAGAATATTAAAAGTCCGTCTCGCACGGGCTGCATAAACTAAGCAGATTCCTAAGTGATGTTCTACAATAAATAAATGTAAATGCTGGTAACACTTAACACCACCCTGAGTATTAAGTGAATAAATACAAACGATAATAAAAAATCTTTCCCCTCCCGATGGGAGGCGTCTGAAATGTAAACAAGCTAGTCTGCCAACTTCTAACCGGAAAGAAAAACAATTACTGAAATATATCAGAATATAACATTAATTGTATTTGAAACTATTTACTATATCTAGTAATTGGTAAAGAATAATTTTTATCTCAATCAATCAAATTTTAGTAGTCCAATAACATAAGACGGGGGGGGGGGTGGCGGCACCAAGACATATTTGCATGTATCTCGTATAGTAAAGGTCTCTTGAAAACAATATTTGGTATTTAAGCTTCTAATAATGTGGTTTATTATATAACAGAAACAGCAGAGCCCGAAAAAGTGTTAATGTCATAACATTTTGCCCGCAGCTATCAAAATAAATGCGTGTTTATTCCAACCCATTACAATAAAGTGGATTCATTTAGGCAATCTAAAAAATAAACAAGTCATACAAATCGTGGCCATCATGACTAGAAAGTACGAAGACTTGTAAACAAAATCGTTATCCTTATAGGCTGGAAAACGATAGAATCCCTCTTTATTGGAAAACGCATTAGTTTCTAATCTTGAAAACACTCCATAGACAAAGAAAACAGCTATGAAAATAGAAAAGTATTGTGTACTATATGAAGTACAAAACTTAAGGCACTATTGCAGTTTCTCCACTACTGTAGACCACAGGTTTTTGAACAGTATATGAACTTGGCCTGTCACCATTAAAACTTATATTGGGCCTTTTATTACTGAATGTTTGATATCCCAGTTGATTATTTCTTTAGAATTATAATGAACTATAATTAAACTAAAAGGTAAAGGATATATGAACGACTTGTTAGTAATGTACAATAGCATTATTCAGAATTAGATACATAAAAGTGACTTTGCGAATGCATCTCTTCTTGGAAGAGCTTCTACAAAAACATAAAATATTTCCCTTAAATTGTTTTAATCATTAACCCTAGAATGGTAGTGAACGTAAAAATTACGTATGATCTGGTTTGAACTGTTATCAAAGGGCCGTTAACGACCCCACCACCCCCACCCCTCAGCTATGAGCCCTCCAGACAGTTCGGACTTGACCTCCGCCAAGTGCAGCTAAGTGAACCTTACCACTCATGCAATACTATTTTTTGAAATAAAAACGACACGTAATATTTACGTATCAATACTATTAACCGCAACTTTTTGGCACGTAAAATTTACGTATCGCTACTAATAACCGGTTTTTATGCCATAACTTAGTTAATATTATTCTCAATTTATTTTCTTCCAATTTATTTTTATATTCTAATTTATTTTCTCTTAATGTTTTTAACTTTTATTTTTGAATATAAAAAAGACAAAGATGTATAGAAAGAATATAAATAATCTGTTTATAGTTTCGGAAAAATGGAGAAAAAATATTCAATGGATGAAGAAATCAGAAATTTGTTGAAATAACTCTCCGATGAGTCAGATGGGGAAAATGACAATTATGAAATAGATGGATATGGATACGACAGCGATGATGATCCGGAGTATTCTCCAAGAGATGAAGGAGGTTGAGCCTTCAGAAATGATTGCGACACAGAGTGGGCTAGATAGCGATGAGATTGAGAACATTTTAGAAAACATCAAGGCAATTGAAGAAAGAGAAGAAACACAGGGGCAAAAAAAACCTAAACCTCCCAACCACACAATATTTACAGATCAGTCACAATAAATGTAGAAGGTGGGGTTGTGCTTGGTAAGAATGGATATGAATGGAGCACACAACCTCCGGAACGTGCTTCAAACAAAGCGCCTGAAGGGAATGTCGTGCACATTATTAGATATTAAAATAGATATTAGTTAAAGATAAGGGTATGTTTTAATAAAATAGCCACAAACATTTAGAAATTTTGAATAATTTCACCAATTACCAGTTGCACACGTAAAATTTACGTATCAATACCATTAAGTGGGAAATAATATCACTACCATTCTAGGGTTAAGAATGTAATATTGTATTATTATTAAACAAAGAATAATGTTCCCTGACGAGGAGTTCCTGGTACCGGAGACACTTAAGTCATTTATTTTACATCAAAAAATGAAATAAAAAGATTTTAATATGATTGAATACCAGTGTAAATTAAGACAAAAATAGATACACTTGGAATCACAAGAATACACCCATTATATTTGGCAGCTGAGTTAAATTGTTAAGGTCATCTAATGCTGAAGCATAGTTTATGGAAAAATGCAGAAACTATCAATGAATTCATATTAAATGCAAATTAATGGGTTCCGGAATATGAACTAGTAGAGTCCAGTCGATTTAGCTGAGGAGAATCACCTTTCCCAGTAGCAGCACATTCATTTTCTTGGGAGAGCTAGTAAAAGATAGCCTCCTCTCCCATTAAAAAGACAGCATATGTGCTATTACGCAAAGCACGGAGGGGGACAGGTAGAAAGAAAGGAACCTGAAAGGCTGACAAGAAAATGTAGAGACAAAAGTTGACGAGGCACGAAGATCCCAGGATCTGAAGGGACTGAATGGTATAAACGAGTAAGCAGTTCATATAATATAACGACTTGTATAACTATTTATAAATCTAGAACATTGGAAACTCGGGACGTCTAAGGGATAGGATATTATAAATAAATAATTAACAACCACGGTGTCTCACGAATGAGTTTCCAAACAGACCTTCTCGTACACGGCAAAGATTATTTCAGTCCCTTATAAATTAAATATTTCATCAAAACATTCTCTCAATGTCTTTATATCCACTCTAATAGATGATAAAATGGGGTAAATAATTTTTTTATAACGTTCTAGCGATCGTTGGTGAATGACAGAATTTGGGAAATGATAAAATACCAAATACCTTCGTTATTATATATTGTATTCAAAATATAAGATAACCAAACCTGGCAAAACAGTTGTATTTCCTACGATAGTTATTTCTAAACATTTTCCTCTTGGGTTTTCAGTAAACTTCCATTTTCAGTCGTTTCCACAATAACCAAATATATCATGAAAACTGTTTTGCACAGCTAAATATATCGTATGTAAAACATTGGAGCCATGTGATAAGTGCAGCCAAATGACGTCATTCCAATCACGGGACTACATTTCGACTTGGACTTGAGAAATCAGCTTACATTATAATACACTTTTTATTTGGTTTATTTAATAAAGATTATAAATAATATAATTAATTACCATGTATGATATAGGTTTATCCATTAGTATCGAGGATGTGGAGTGGAGGGGTTGTGAAATGGCTAGTCCTAGAGGTGTTATTTACTTACATTGCACTTTATTTACCATTGAGGTTATTCAGTTTCAATTTTCTGTAGGCGAACACAGAGTTGAGAAATTCAGTAGATGAACGAATTAAAAAGAAGTTGGCATATTTGGTCTGTAACATGATACTGCGATTTGTTAGCCACCTTACAAAACAGAGTGGTATGTCTTTCATGGGCTGCTATGCCAAATTATTCCAAATGTACAAATTATAGGGCAATGTACAATTTCCATGCCAATTTAAAACTAACATACGCCCATAAAGGATATTTGATACACCCATTTGTTTTAAGATTTCAAGCTTCCTTTCTTGAGTCTTTTTTAAGAAGCTCAATAAAAATCATTATATAAAAACAAAGGGGTATTCAAGACATGATGAGAACGACATAAGCTCAAAGAAACCACAATGTAGGGTATGTTTTGCGGGCAGGTAGAATCGACAGGTGGGTGCATGTGTACTTGCGCAACATGACCTCCATTAAACTGGGGCCAATGAAGGTTGCACTACAGGACTGTAGACTTTCATTCATAATCTTCGCCTTTAACTTCGTTAATGAATTGAATTCACCACCTTCAACAAGAGGCACATTCGAAGACCTTTGAAGAATTTTATAAATGTCTTCTGAGCTTTAAATATTTAAAATAAACACTTAAATGGAATGGTGTTTTCAGGGTTTAATTTCGTGGTCGTTTTGGGGTCTGGGAGGAATTTTCAAGGTGAAATTATAATAATAATAACTATAATACTGCATTTTACCCCGATAGGCTATTTTTGACATAGTACTTATTTAATAATATCTGTTAATTTAGATTATAAATGATATATAATGTAAATTCATTTTTAGGGAGGAAGCAGTATGGGATTGCCTGACACGCCCTTAGATAAACTTCTTCCTAAATCTAAATTAGTAAAAAACAAAAAACAAACTGTAGGCAATATATATAAATAATAAAATAAAACCCAGCAAGAATTCAGATTTAATTATGTCAATTACCCACACACTCACGAGTGGATATAGAATAGAAGTAGACAAAAGATAAATTACAATTTACTTTTTTTTTAATACTAATTATATAATTACACCGAACAGTTGCCCTGAATTCAAAAATTGGCTAGATCTTATCTTAAGCAGTAGACAACAATATTTAATATCGTTGAACTCTATTTGGTTAACGTTTATTTATACCGTAAACAAGGACTACCTCGGTACACATGGGAATAGGTACAGATGTTTTGAAACATTGGAAAATAGAGGTAAAGTTTTTTTGTGTTCGTATTGTTCTTTTGAAGAGGGAAAATAGAACGGATTGAAGTTTTGAGAATTACATGTGTGATTTTTTATTTTATTGTTGACGTTCCACCGTATCTATTCCTAGGCGAATGGGATTTGGTCACGAATCCACATAAGATATTCTGAAGGAAACTCTGAGCTTGGCCTAGTTCCATGACTTTTAATCAAACCAATAGGACACAGAGAATTTCCTTTTAAAACACAGTAAGTTATACCTCGTTGCCAATGTATCCAGTTCTGAAGCTGCCCGACCTTAAAATGATTAATGATAACCACTATTTCAGAATTAATAAAAACAAACAAAAAGGTAGACTAACAAAGGACCAATTGTTTGAGCAATGGTAAGGCCTAACTAAAGCATTTAGAGCCCAATGACGTATATAGGTGACGTAGGCATTGCGCCAAACACTCAGTCTTCGGGGACAGATGAGGGTAACTGCATAACAGCCTGGACAAAGGCTTTGTTTACCTCTCACTCTCTGTCTTGCTTTCACCTGACCTTCACAACCTCAATTGCTTTCCCTTCCCAATACCGCGATTCATGAAAACTGAACGCCCCAATAACCCCTTTTAATACATTCCGACCAATAAAATATATAAAACCGGAGGAGGTGACAGCGGGCGAAACAGAAGGGTAGTTTCAAAATCGTTACATGCACGCTCTCACAGCTGATTAATTGCCAAATGGCGCGGCGAATGGAGATTACACACATTTCGCCAAGACGAACTTCTGTTTCGCAAGGCTGAGTGGTTTTTGGCGTGTCAGAAACTGGGCGTCGGGACAATCACCGAGAGGGGATGAGTGGGACAGAGAGATTTAGATCGATTAAATGAAACTTTTTCTTTATTTACTCCTTTTCCCAGCGTTTAAAACGAGAAAACATTAACAAGAACTTAACGACTAACAAAACAATCAATTTAAGAGATACTCGTGCGTATTAAAGGAAATACTTTTATATGATTAGAAATGATTCCGCTCGTTACTTTTTTAAACGAGGATATTTCTTACACTATTAAATCTAGTAATAGGAAAAATAATAGGATTCCGCTTCCTAAAAAAAAACTCTAGTGTTTTATATACTCGCAAGAAGTGTATTCGCAATTAAAAATTTTTTTAGACAGATTTCTCTTAAGGGAAATCAGTTATTGAGGTCGTACTCACATGACACTATTTTCGAAACATTTCCTCAAATGACTATCAATCCTACCCAGGAAATGACGAAAAATAGATCCGTTCAAATCTAGACATATATATATATATATATACACACATACACACACAACACCAAACTCGATATTTAAACGTTTAATGCAAAACTAAAGATCAATTTAATCAATCGTTAATGACTGAAATCAGATCAGTGGGAGGGGGAGGGAATTTTAAATATTCTTAATATCTCCGTTATTATGCGTCGGATCGAAAAATTGTATAGAACCAATCTTATTGTAAATGTAATGTTCTATAAAATTGTTATGAACGTTTTTTCACTATCTTGATTATTAATTGGCATATTGGCATTGTTTAGTTTTCGGCCTTCAGTAAACGACCACTCCTACTTATGTCATAACAATAAGCTGTTATATTATGAAGTACTTTATTTGAAGCCTAAATATCAAATATTATACTCACTAGACTTTTACGTTTCGAGATAAATGCAAATACGTGACAGACGTGGGAAATCTGCATAGTAACAAAGCCCCTGAGTGACGGACATTTTAAAATAAAATTTTGATATCTTCTTTTTAAGTTAAGACTGAAAGGTTCTTTGTTCATTGCAAATCCAAAATCAGTGACTACAGATTTTGTTCTACCAAAGTGCATTTATTACCATGTACTTTATTTAAAACAACTAAACTATTCTAAGTAGTTTTGACCAATAAACATTAGTTCTACGAAAAAAAAAAATTAATTACTTAAGATGAATTGCAAAGTATTTTAAAATGTCTATTACGTATGCTAAGGGACAATATGTCTTAATGCTTTTGGTTATATTCCGTTGGTTCGATTCTCTCGTGGACAAAAATAATTTATTTAGTGAAGAACTTATTTAAATAAAATCCTTGGTCCTTCACTCATGCTAGATGTAAAAGGATGGTGACCTGTAGATAATTCATCCCAAGTAGTAAGAAATGAAATTAATTAATATTTAAAATACATACAATTAAATACATTAGTGAATAAATGAAAATGGCAAATCATCCTATTTATTAAGACCTACGAAGAGTTACTTGTACAAATTTAAACTAACAAACACAAATACATGTAAATGTGACGATGAGACTGAACAGACATATGACCACCTCTTATATGACTGTACATTACTTGACGGACCAAGAACAAAACTCATCAAGTACATTACCTTACAAAACGGAACTTGGCCGACGGACAAACCGAAACTTCTACTCAAATTCAACAAGGGATTTAATGCATTTATTCAAGATTTGGACACCATTTTGTAGATATACACCTACTGTTGTACACATATGTAATGTAATGTTACATATGTTTTATTTTATTTTATTTTTTACTTTATTTTTGTTTTTATTTAATTAATTTATTGTTCTATAATATTTACATTTATTATATAAGAAATATTATAATGTAATGCTGAAATGTGTGTAGTATCCAATGGATGGAGCACACAACATGAAAATAAATTCCCATGTTAGAGGGATACTCTGCGTGGAAGCAGGAATCGATTTCTAATGTCTTTAACCAATTTTATTTTATTTTTCAGGTAGAACGTGTAAAGACTGCAGGGAGATGAATAATTTTCTCCAACGAAATTTCAAAAATATTTTCAGATATAAGACTGTTACCACAGATAAAATGCAAGTAATTATTTATGTTAACACTTCGCTAATGTAATTATAATGTGTGCCATTATAATAAAGCAATAACTATAACACTCGAATACACCTTCGTACTGATCACAGAACCTATTTCTATTGTTCGTACATTTATGAAATAGAATATGAATAATTTTAACACAAATAAATTTTACATAATAGTAAAATCCGGTCATTTAGAGGAATGTTATTAGTTTGCTCATGGAACTTTCCAAAGATAAAAGTACACAACTCGAGAACTGATAAAATACTCGTTGACTTTGTCGTCTACTTTTACTAAATCCATCTAGCAGTTACGCAAGGATAGTAAAATATTAAAATAAAATCTACGGAATAAATGTGAATTTAAATTCGATTCCAAGCTCAAATGAAGTTTACAGTAATAGTTTGAAACATTATTTATGATCAGGTATTTAGTCTTTTGAAGGTGAAAACATGGTTCTTCATTTAAAGAGCATTTTAATCTTTAGTAATTAAGATTAATAACGAATCATGTCAAATAAATTAAAAATGTATTAATAATCAAAATGGTTAACAAAATGAATTTATTTAATATAACTATTGAACTGGTAGTAAAATTTAAAGCAATATATACTGTGGAATTTGAAATCTCATACTCAAGAACTTCGTCTAAAGCAAATCAACAAATTTTTATAAGTATCCAATTATGTCTTTTAAAGTTTAATGGAAGTGAAAGCACATCATTTCAAGTAATATTGTAGAAATTAAATAACCAAATACATGAAAACTACATAATGTATTTTAAATATTTTAATATTTAGCTGGCAACTTACTGTAGTGTAGTGCCTACGCTTTTTGTGGCCTGCTATATCTTTGAGCATCATACAATCTTGAGCTGTTTAAACCAAGGTTAGTCGTGTCTTAAATTTTGTTTTCGAGGACTCAGAAGAGATAAAAAGTATTTTTTTTTTTGTAAAAAAGAAGAAAAAAATAACCTGCATAGGCCTGCTAAGAAGGCAGTGAGTTGGCACCAGCTGAGATAGTTTTAGATCAGGGTTCCAGCTAAGCTTTATCAATCTTAAATATCCCTTAGTAAGGACCCTACTTAATGGGCGCAACGATAAAATTAAATACTCAGGAGTGATCCACTTTTCTGGCAGCAAAAACAAGTCGTAAAAAAAAAGTCCTACTATCACTATAATCCTGCAAGGGAAGATACACGGAATAGTGAGAAAAATAAAGCCGTTCTGAATAAATTCTAAATTCAAACATAACATTCCTGAAAACATAGCATTTTTATGATACTGACTCAAATTAAAAAAGTCCGTCACGCAGGGGCTGCAAAACTAAGCAGAGTTTCCTAATGACGCTTAATAGTAGATAAATCTGCATACTGGTAACACAACCGACCGTGAATATTACGTGAATAAATACAAACGGTAATAAGAAATATTTCAGTCAATTTTAACAAACTCCCGACGTTTGAAATGTAAACAAACAGGTCAGACAACTTCACACCCGAAAGAATAACAATTACTATATCTAATACTGTAATTTATAACGAAACAGAATAATTTTTGCCTCAATCAATAAAATAAAAAAGTCCGTCACGCAGGGGCTGCGTAAACTAAGCAGATTTCCCACGTGAAGTTTTACAATAGAGAAATCTGCCTCATAACAACTGTAGTAGTAAGAAACCTCTAAACCTAAAACATTATTTAGGGCGTAATAAAAAATAACAACAGAACGTATTTGCATGTATCACATATAATAACGGTCTCTTGAAAACAATATTTGGTATTTAAGCATAGATCAAAGTGGAACATTATATAACAGCTTATTGCTCATATGACAAGAGCAGGAAATCCAAATATCTCGGATCATATTCATATAAGAGAAAACATGTATATATAATAACATTTTTAGGTATTTTAATTCTCAATGGGATTGGTTATGTACAATTCGACTTAGTTTTTCGATCCGAACGTATAATACCGGAAATATTTCGAAATTCCTTCCTCCCACTGGTCCGATTCCGATTTCAGTCATTAACGAACTTGAACTTCCTTTTTTCATAAAAGGTTTAAATATCGAGTTTGGACCAAACAAAACTTGCGACCGCTTGAGCGTTAATAGCCATATATATATATATATATATAATATATATATATATATATATATATATATATATATATATATATATAAAATTTTGAACTGATTTCTTTTCGTACGATAGATGAACATTTGTGGAAATTTATCGAAAACCGCATCATGAGTACAACCTTATTAGCTACTTCCCTTAAAGGAAATCTGCTAAAAATTTTGAACGGACCTCATTTTCGTCATCTGGGTAGGATCGATTGAGTACAACATCAATAGCTAAGGAAAATTGCTAATATGTAGGTCCGAGAGGGGAGAGGTGCAATGGTTTACTGTGCGAAAGTAATATACCGGTGAACAAGATATACGAAATTCAAGAAAGGGGATTGCACACTAAAGTTATTTTACCTGTGCATCGAATCAACCGATTAACTCATCGACGAATGGTGAGGCAATTGAGTAGCTACTAATCAAGAAGTAGCTATCATGGTCTCTAATGGCCTCACAAGGAGACAGGGAGTGCGTTAAGTTGACTACGACTCCTATTGTGTCGCAGGACTTGGCCCTTCAAGGACTATTGTGCCAAGATATTCACCTATATCCCAAGTCTAGGTCTTACCATACGACTAATGGTATTAACGCATTTACCTACGAGGCAATTCGACAAAGGGTTCATTTACGACAATATCAAAGATGAAAATAGTCGTGAAATCATTTCCAAGGACAGAAAATTAAAGCAATTAATAATTAAAATCCTCAGAACTAATCTTTTTGACTGACACTATCATTCAAAATTATACAGGACATAAAGTCAACAAATATATTTGTATTTGAACATCGCTAAAAGTAAATCCCTAGTTCGAGATAAAGCACAAAAAAAAAACAACGCTCAATTCAATAAGTGTCTTACTTATGTGAGGGCTTAATTGAATGACACCAGTCGTTTATAGAATTGTAGAGAATAACAACTTAAACCCCTTAAACTATTTGTAAGTACCTATGACATTCGAAATCACAAGTTACATCACCATCATGCTCGCGTCTTTCCACAAATATTTGTCAAAGCATAAATAAATGAAAATATTGATTAAATAGCTGTGCTAAATGATGAAATCGCTATGAATACTGAAGACTAAAAATAAATAGTACCCCAGTACTAAGATCAATAAAGGTTCTTTCCAATTGAGGATGAGATCGACCTATGTTCTAAATAGGTTAAGTATACTCCGATCTGGTTTGATTCTAGATTACGAACAGATCGATCCCAAGCCTCCTGTAGAACTTAGCCCGGAGTCCGTTCACACCCGAAAAATAAAGTAGTACTTCTATTAAAAGAAGGCATCAAAATGAAAATAATAAATAAAGAATACCCTTCAATTTATTCAGGCGTGGCGACTGCCAGGACTTTACGGTTTATGACATTTAGTGCCAATGATAGAATACCATATAATAATTATGATAAATAAAAAGTGAATATGATTGAGATATGAAAAACACTAGCTATGATGAGATGATTTAAGGACAGAATTCTTATTTTAATTTTGCTATTGAGTTCTTTTATTTTGAAGAGAAAGGAGGGACAAGCCTAACTGTTGCTGCGTTGGATTGCTCAAAGTTGGTCATGCGATAATGTCTAATTAAATTAAATAACAATGATTTAGAAATTATTTATTAACGTCCACTTTTTTGCAACTAAGGCTAATTAGGACTGGTTATCTACAAGTTACCACCCTTTTGTACCCAGGGTGGGACTAAGGATTACAATGATTTGGGGCGCAGGCTACCCACATGACCGTTGATCTTAATATCACATGGTAAACCTAGAGTGGCGAGTTCGATTCCCCGCCTGGGCAATTTATTTAGCGAAGGAATCCATTAAATAAAATCCTTTCTCCCAAAGGTTGGTAACCTGTATATACCCCGTCCCAATTTTCCATAGTAGCAAAGAGTGGACGTTAGTAAATAAATAATAAAAATAACAGTGATTTTTTCCCTCAATAGTTACCAAATGGCATTCTTGAAAATAAATACAGTTTTCAGTACAAACGAGTAAGAAAAATGTACACAAAGGACAAACACATAAAATAATGATATTTCCAAAGTGTAATTATTTAATACACATTCTTCATACATTATATGATTTAAGAGTATGTAAATAAAGCAGATGTTGGCTTATTAGCTTATTATAAAAATCAGACGTACAGGTATAGTATACTAAATAATAAAAATAATTCTCTTGATAATTGAGTAAAACTAAATTGTATAAAAGAACAATAGTGATACTTCTCAAGACAAATACACCTTCTAACCCTGACTATAAACCAAATTTACCTTAAGCTTTAGACTAAAAATAAAATATTCCAAATATCTGGTCCGGAAATAACGGGGGAAATTTTCGGCCTCAGAGTTAACATACAGTACATATAGATAGTAAATTATTAACTGTGTGAGTGAGGCAAAAGTATGTAATAAAGTTGTAATATAATTATAAGCTGGTATAAAGGTGTATTGAGGAGAAGGTGTAATAAAGATAATGCAAATATGGTTATCAGGAGTGTGATAGGAATCGATGGACTAAAATAGCTGTCAAGAGTGGGTCTAGTCATTAACCCCAACATGGGGCATGTTGCTATAGCCCACCCACCCACCTGGCACAAGCAGAACATTCTTATACCTACCTAAACCATGAGTCATTTCACAAGTCTACCCTAACAATTCCCTCTTTGTCGAATTTTCCTCTTTGAGGAAAGCCGGGGGAGAAATTAAAAAAGTCTGTCACGCAGGGGCGGCTGCGTTAACTAAGCAAATTTCCCACGTGAAGTTATACAATATAGAAATCTCCATACGAGAGCCGAACGGTTACGGCAAAGGGCCGAACTAGCTTTTGGCTGGAAACTCAGTCGTCCGTTAACGGCGCAAATTTAATAAAAAAGCAAATATCTCGGTTAATATTCAAGATAGAGAATAAATGTATAGAACAATATTTATAGTAAATTTAATTTACAATAAGATTAGTTCTATACAAATTTTTGATCCGACGTATGGTAACGGAGATATTTCGAATTTTCGAAAATCCCCCTCTAAACCCCCCCCCCTCCCACTGGTCCGATTTCAGCCGTTAACGAACTTGATCTTTCTTTTTGCATAAAACGTTTGGTAACGATCAAACAAAAATTGCGACCGCTAGAGCGTTAACAGATAAATATATACAGTTTTGAACGGACCTCATTCTCGTCATCTACTAGGTAGGATCGATGGACATTTGAAGAAACTTTTCGAAAATCGGGTCATGAGTACGACCTCAATAGCTGAATTCCCTTAAGGGAAATCTGTTAAAAGTCTGTCATGCAGGGGCTGCGTTAACTAAGCAGATTTCCCCTCGTTATTTGATACTTGGCCTTCTAATAAATTGCTTCGTAATATAACAGCTTATTGTTAATATGACGTTCGTAGGAGTGGGGTTTACTGAGGGCCGAAAACTAAAAAAATGCAAATATCTCCGTTAATACTAAATATAGAGAATGAATGTAATTTTAATTACAATAAAATTGGTTCTATGCACGTTTCAGATCCGATGTACAATAGTGGAGATATTTCGAATTTTCCAAATTCTCCGCCTCTAAACCCCCTCCCAATCGTTCGATTTCAGCCATTAACGAGCATAACATTTAGTTTTGTATGAAACTCTTATATATCGAGTTTCGTTACGATCAAATAAGAATTGCAACCGCTAGACTATTAACAGGCCAATATATATAAATACATTTTTGAACGGACCTTATTTTCGATATCCCCTACTTAGGATCGATGGACATTTGAGGAAAAGTTTCGAAAATCAAGTCATGAGAACGTCCACAATAGCTGATTTCCCTTGTGGGAAATCTGCTGATTGTGGTTTTGGGTACTCGTAATGGCAAAGACCAATCAATTAGTCAGGCTAATGCAGGTTACTGAGGGGTGACTCACTAGCAATTTTGGATTCGATTACTCCCTAAAGTCTTTATTGTTGGATAGTCTCCTACAGAACAAACGGTGGTGAAGGAGAATAATTACCGTTGACGAGAATTGCAGTCAGTTATTGTCTGTAGCAGAGACAACTACTTTCCAATAACAACGCTATTAAATATCCTTAATAACTTTACCTATAGATAATGAGCTCTTCAACGGACGAACTGATATTTTATGAAAATAAAATAAATAAAAACAAAAAACAACAGAGCCAAGATTTTGGAAATTGTCTTTGAAAAAATAAAATCCCCCCCCCATTCCTGACTGTTAATTCATTTACATAAAAAAAACTACAAAATTGTATACACAAAATAACATTTATTCAAGCACACATGAGATACGAATATATATAATGGTACCATACCTAATCATCTCATCAACTATATAATATTAAATCAATTTGTAAAATAGGGGCTCGGGTTATCCCTTTGAGTTAAAGCGTTAGCATTAATCTCACATGATAAACCTATAGTGGCGAGTTCGATTCTCCCTTGGGCAAATAGGAATTTATTTAGTGACGAACTCATAAATAAAATCCTTTGCCCCCTGGCTAGAAAAGGGTGGTAACCTGTAGATAACCCGTCCCAACTAACTATAGTAGCATAAAATGGATGTTAATAATTAATACAAAAAAATGTAAAATACATCGTGTTTACATGTATTTAAATAATCACTTACAAAATTATGAATTACAAAAAATAAAAAAAAGAATAATTTGCAAAACCAAAAATTATTTGACAGATGTAATGCTGAATCACATAAAATTCATTGTTTCATTAAAACAGTAAAACACTGGATATTTAATTCCGAATTAGATAACATCCTCTATAACACTAATGAGTGTGATGATCTTTAGCTTGTTTTTAAAGTAACAAAAGTTCGTCACGCAGGGGCTGCGTAAACTAAGCAGATTTCCCATGTGAAGTTTAGCAATAGAGAAATCTGCATACTTGTAACTAACACCACCATGAGTAAATACAAACGGCAATAAGAAATCTTTCTGTTAATTTTAATAAATTCCCAACTGGAACGGCTCCTGAATTTTAAGAATAATTTATATTTTAATAACTCAAATTTTAATAGTTAAAGAACTAAAGAAGGGGGGGGGGCGGACGAACAGAGCGTATTTGCATAAATCTCTCAAAGTAACAAAGGTAAGGTAAGGTTAGAAACGACAGGTAAGGTTAGAAGAGACTTCCACCAGACCCGAACAGTTACGAAAATGGCTGATCTAATCCGAACGATGCTTGACCACGTGTTCCACAGACTTCATAAAAATGCAAATATCTCGGTTAATATCGAAGATAGAGAAGAAATGTATATAACAATATTTATAGTAAATTTAATTTGCATTAAGATTGATTCTATTCAATTTTTCTATCCGAAGCATAATTACGGAGATATTTTGAATTTTCAAAAGTTCCCTCTCTAAACCCCCCCCCTCCGACTGGTCCGATTTCAGCCATTAACGAACTTGATCTGTCTTTTTACATAAAATGGTTAAATATCGAGTTTCGTACCGATCAAACAAAAATTACGACCGCTAGAGCGTTAACAGACAAATATATATATATATATATATATATATATATATATATATATATATATATAAAATTTTAAACGGACCTCATTTTCGTCATCTCCTGGGATCGATGGACATTTGAAGAAATTTTTCGAAAATCGCGTCATGAGTACGACATCAATAGCTGATTTCCCTGAAGGGAAATCTGCTAAAAATGTTAATCATGTAACTAACTACCCATTTCCTTAAACCCCTTCATTCGTACTTTCAAATGTATTGCGGTGGCTCTACAGAGACTAGAGCTGGTGGCAGGTAACTTCTTTTTCATTCAAGGAGCTCAACTGCCTGGGCATCGGAGAAACTGATAGTATCCCAACCTAGAAAGCTGGCCAGTTATAGTGTGTCCACTGTATTACATGTATACCTCCTTAGAAATTAAATAAATAAAAACTATTTTTCGGAGTGCTATACAATTGCTTTCTTCTTATCGACGAGGAGGGGGGAGGGTGAGGATGAAATCTCGATTCAAATTTCGTGACAAGTTAAGCACTACACTCTATGTACCTATTATATAAAACGATAGTTATTTACATGCAGAACTTCTTTTTAACCATTGTTCAAAACTGATACGAAAGATTTTCCACAGTTATTAAGAATATAAAAACACCTATGGTAATTAGATTATGGTGTTCTATGAAGAAGGAAAAATATTCTTTACAAAGCTGATATCTATTGAGATCTATAACGCCAATTTGGGGAGTATTTTAAAATACACGCCCGGTAATATTCATCAAGATGAGTTAACTTTGGTTGACTCTGGTAAGTAGGAGTATTAAGAGAAAAAATACCAAAGAAATGCCAGAATGGATCTCCAGGAGTTAGACAAAAAATACTGTCTATTTGGTGAAAGACCCCAAGGGAAGTATATAAAGAAAGCAATGTTTATATTGAAGACGAAACAGTCTGTAATATCGGCAAGGACTCAATAAGACGGAGACTGTTTGGGGGAGATAAATAATACTGTTTTCAAGTCTGAAATAAAACAGTATATTTTAAAAACAATTTACAGTTAACCTCCTTTTTCTCTTTATTTGTGGCTCCTATTTGTTTATGCATAAACCCCGAATTTCCAAAAACAAGTTAACAATAATCAATATTGTGCCAAAAAAGGTAGAATCAAAAAGTACAGCTATTTCTATAAAACTCCAATAATTCGTTCATTATAGACAAAATAGTTTGTTATTACAAGTCATAAGTGATAAAATCAAGTATTTAATTTCCTTATACAGGAAGCAATTTTTCTCAAAGTTAAAGACGAGTAAATAAAGATCGGCAAGAAATACACCTAAGTTAAATGATTCAAAATATTATTTCATTTTCAAAAGGAAACTACTTTCATTGAAATATTAATTTTATTTTTAAAGAATATAAAAAATTATCTAGTGACATAAATTAACTCAAAATTAACTAAACTGCAGCATATGATCAGGGACGCCCATGCATTTATCAACTAAATATAACTTATATATAAATCATCCAAAAATACGTCGGCCACGAATTAAAAATACCTTCAGCTTGTTTATTTGGAATACGCCTCAAACCATCAAGATCATTAAGCTTACAAGGCTTCCCTGAAATATTTAAATTTAAATAACTATTTATCTAGAAAAATATGCAGTGCATATTCAGTTTAATATTCCTAAATAAAGAGAAGACATACTTGCTTCATTGAAACAAGACGCTGTTATCTCATTAAAATAAATATATCAGATATGATGCTCACATTCTTCAATAGAAGAACAACAAACATTATCTAACGATGTTAAAAATAATTTTGGCAAGTAGTAGTTTCCCCTACATTTTAATTTTGAGTTTAAATGATTACTATAATAAATCCAGTGTTGAATGGAGATATTTCTAAAAGTTCGCCTAGATTAAGAAAAGTCCGTCATGCAGGGTATGCGTAAACTAAGCAGATTTCCCACGTGAAGTTTTACAGTAGAGAAATCTGCCCAATAACAACTGTAGTAGTAAGGGATCTCTAGACCTATTCACGAGGGACGAACAGTTACGGAAACGGCCGCCAGAGCTCTCGGCGGAGTCCCGAACATAGCCGACTGCTGCCGACCACACACAGAATACAAGTACAAATATCTCGGTTAATATTTAAGATACGGAATAAATGTATAGAACAATATTTATAGTAAATTTAATTTGCTATAAGAATGATTCTACACAATTTTTCGATCCGACACATAATAATGGAGATATTAAGAATTTTCGAAATTCTCCCCCTCTAACCCCCCCCCCTTAACCGATTTCAGCCATTAACGAACTTGATCTTTCTTTTTGTATAAAACGATTATATATCAAGTTTGGTAACGATAAAACAAAACTTGCGACCGCTAGAGCGGTAACAGACAAATATATACAGTTTTGAACGGACCTCATTTTCGTCATCTGGGTAGGATCGATGGACATTTGAAGAAAAATTTCGAAAATCGCGTCAGGAGTACAACCTCAATAGCTGATTTCCCTTAAGGAAAATCTGCTAAAAGGAAGAACTCAAAAGATTTAGACGATTTTCAATATCGAAATGCTCGCGTATGTTTACTAGTCGGCCATGATTCAAAATATCAAGTCAATATTGAACTAAAATATTACAACATATTCTTGTCTTGGTTTTATACATTCCAGAATTATTACATACAAATCATAAATGAAATAAAATGTTGAGCATTAAATAATGCTTTCCAGTAATCATGGATCAACAAGCAAATCCACTGGCCTGGAGTTAAATAGTTCATAAGTTTTTAAAACATGCTGTATTATTAAATAATGTTAAGTAGATTTACTAACTATACCATGCAAAATTTGAAATAACATTTTACCAGTAATTATGCATTACCAATTTGGAATAAAGAGCCAAGGGAAATCATGCATTTCCGAAGTCGATGAGAAGTTAAATCGTTAAATGATATTCTCCAATAGAAATAAAATAAATACCAAATAAATACTTTTGTCAATTTTCCGAAGAGATCAAAAGGCAGGAATAATCTACCAATGTCACAGGCAGAGGAATTGAAATATAGTATCCATATCATGCAAAATATAAGAATCCTTGTGTTGAAAGGATTTTTCAATAAGACCATAACTAGCATTAGGCAATGTCAGCCATCATCACACATTTTGATCAAATTTGGTGGATATGGAAACTTTTGTTTCATACGGTAGCAAAAAATTCCAATAATATTAAATGACTTGGGAAGTTCAAACGGGCGGGGGGGGGGGATGAGAAAAATAAAAGATTTTCTCATACAAAAAAACTCTATTCAACGCTATGCACTATTAAAATTAATGAGAGAGTTCTGTTTTAAATAATAAATAAGGGAACTGTGGACTAGCAAATGAAGAAGAAGTGCATCGTTAGCAGAGTAAGGTAATATGTAAATTAGTACAAAACAATATGAGGAAATGTAAGAAAAGTGTGGCTTTCCAAAAGGATTATTACTTCAGAAGGAATAAAAAAAAAAAATAATGTGATTTTAAATTCAATGAACAGTATAAACAAGAAAATTGTACACAGTATCCACATCAATTGTGAAGGACTTTTCTTATGATTCATTTGTACGTAAAAGGGATAGAAATTTAAAAACATGCTCAAGGTTGCAGTTCTATTAGAGATTTGCTGCAGAGGGGCTCCAATAACTACATCTAAAGGAAGTTGAACTGAGGGGCCAATTAACATGTTAAAAATATTAAGGAAAATAATAAAGCTGTTCATTTTTGGGCAAATTACTGCAATTGGACAAAGGGACATGAGTTTTACAGAACAATGGCAAATAAAATCAAAATATGAAATGATAGATGTCATTTTCAAAGAATTCAGGCAAACTTGAAACGGCAGACCAAAAACCATTCATGAAAATTGACTTATCCACAGTTATGATAACTACTACAGACCACTATGTTTAAGTTTAAACCCCCAGGAAGATTCCGTGATGAAGGGAGTGTTAATCCATAGCTGATTTAGTTTTGAATACCTGTGCGATAGGTCCCTGGCATCAACCCAAGAGTTTTCCACACAGGAAAGACCCGTCATGAAACTCTCCAGGTCTGCATCTGAACGATCCGCGCGTCGCAGGAACGTTGGGTTAGGTGACAGCGAGACACGCTTTTGCGGCATCCCCTACTACAAACACTACTCATAAAGCTATTGCAAAATTACAACAAATAACAAAAATAAAATCAATATCTAGAAGGAAAGAACTTCTAGGCATGAATACATTTATGATAGTTGCAGTTACAGCATTCTCTTACTCCTTGCTACCTTCGACAAATAAACAGTGGCAGAATCTTAACAGGTGCGAATATTTTTCAAATTTATTTATAGAGAGAGTATTCACTTATCTCTATTCTGCTGGATTTTTATCACTTATCTTTAGTTTATATTTATCATAAATTAGCCAATAAGCCTACTCCCCAATAAGGAAATCTGAATACTTTAGAGCTTTGCTGATTTTCAAAGGAAGACAATTTCTAAGATCTTGATGCAATCGGGTAGCTCAACTTCCTCAATATCTTCATCACTAACTTATACTTTCAGGTTACTGGTCTATATTCTCCTCTAGACCTATTTGGATATTGAAGTCTCCAAATACCAATTTGACGCCGTATTTCCATCGTAGGTCCTAACTGTAAATGCATAACCATTTTCGTTCACGTCGTCCTCATCATCTTCAAAGAGTGAAACGGAAAGCAGTAGAATCGTCCTTTATTCTGATTAAGCAAATACGGTCACTGAGAAGTAGCGCCCAAATAATCCATCATCATAAATAGCATCGGCATTATGGGTCACAGCGAAACATTTAATATAATGAATCCTGATGGTCACGTAAATATAGCTTCTAATGTTCTAAACATGTTGTTGGAGCTTTATATTAACTTAGTTACTCGTGCTATTTTTAATTTTCAGCATTCGGTAAGCCCCCACTCTAAACCTTAAACTGAAGCTAATATTTCACTTAATACCTTATGTGAATTTTATGTTTCAAATCTGGTTAGTACAGAGTAATTACTAAGGGGGGAAATAGAGTATACAATGTGCAGACCTACACAGTTGTCATCTGAGTGTCATTTTATCAATTGAAAATCAATTACTTTACTCAGCACCTACGCGAAGGGCATTCATTAAATAATGTTTAAACAATCGATTGAATATGTAATAAATGTCAGTGGAAATAAGCATAATACATCAGAAAGCGAATACATTTCTTAAATCATTGAAACTATTTATAGCCAGAGGTAGGCTAAAGTAAAATGGGACAAGCATCCATGTTTGCAACCTTACTGCCTTGGAAAATTAAATTTAGGCTTCCCTTACTTTTGAACCTGAAACCATGACTCACCTAGTTCATCCCTAAACAACTCCATCTATGAAAATGTAGAAGAAACCAACCTTTATTTTATTTATTTTTTAAATTAGTATAATAACTTTGTTCAACTTTTAACACAAGTAAAAAACATATATACACATAAAAACAAACTATAGAATCTTATTCATATGATTAAACAAAAGTTTGAAATTGGCTGATAAACCCCAGTCTGTTAAATTTCAGTTAAATGAAAATCAGGATGATTTAACATATAAAGTTATAAACATTATATTTGACACACATACAATAAACGTTTTATATTTAAACATATCATATTATTTACATAAATGATATATAGCGAAGGTCAATGTAACGCTTAATGATGGAGTTATGTACGGTTTATATTTCATCCCTCGTATAAACACCAATAAAGGCATTTCGATCTAGCGCGTTAAACATAATCAGTTTTTAGTATTTTATAGAACATAAATGACTATAAACATATATTTTTTTCAACTGTTATATTTCCACCTTTTAGCAGATTTGCCTAAAGGGAAATCAGCTATTGAGATCGTACTCATGACGCGATTTTCGAAAACTATGGTTCCTAACACGGTTTTCATTGAACTTTTACTTCGTGAGATACATACAAATTCGTTCCGCGATGACCAATTAAGATTTTACGGTTTTTTTTTCGAAAACGTTCGTTTGATCTATACTATACAAGATATCTAACCGTTTTATCCAACACGAAAGGTCATGTCTGTGATTTGCAAAAAATAGGAATAGTAGGGGGTTTAGAGAGGGGGGGATTAGAAAATTCAAAATATCTCAATTATTTTTTTGTCGGATGGCAAAATGTTATAGGACCAATCTTGTTAAACTATTAATGGTCTACAATTGTTGTTCTATGCATTTATTCGTAACTCAAGTACTAAGCCAGTTATACGTATTTTCTTCTTTTCAGCCTTCAGTAACTTCACCCCCCCCCATCTCATCGGTTTCCCCCCCCCCCCATAGAAATAGAGACTACATTGTGAGATCAACTTGGGTCGTAGCAACCAGTGAGAAATCTGCTTCGTTTACGCGTAATTGATAGTGATTATCAAATCACTAGTATTTACTATATTTTTCCGACGTTTCACCAAGCTGGCTTCTAGCTCTCTCTGACATAGATTCCCTATTTTTAATTTCGGTTTATATATGTCTACTTTGTCCGGAACACTTCCATGTGCTTCAGCCAGTTCTTGGTCGTTTTAAGCACCACACCTTCCTTGATATGTACAGACTTCCACCTTTGTGGTACGACAAGCATCCATAACTTATTAAATTTAAAAATTATGCTCTATAGGAGTCTGCCATATCATCAGGACAAGACTATAAATAACGAGGAATACGTAGTTGAAAACGAACTAGAACCAGCTGGATGTTTTGTTTTGTTAATGTTATTTTCCATTAACTACTTTTGCTCTGACTTTTTAAGTATGCACTTGTAATTTGCTTCTTTTATCAATTTGATATCACTAGATTTATTTTTATTTATTAAGAATAAATCCCAATTTCCTTTTTTCTCTCTAATGGAGTAGGGAAAATAATTATGTTCTCAAGTTATAGTTAGAACAAACATTAAAATTAGGGTGAATTCTAAATATTAGACTTCGAATGAAAAATTCCGAGCACTTAGATGTATTATAACAAATCAGTTACAGAAGATAAAGCCAATGGCGAACTGAAAGGATTCGTTCCGAAGTTATTGCTCATGAAATGAGATTTGGGAAGCATTCTTTACTGGCATAGGTTAGTTGTTTAAAAATGAATAATATAAGTTCATAACATACCTTACGCAAAAAAAAAAAAAAAAAAAAATTGTAAGTAAATCAAAGCTCCTTCCCCTCCCCCAGAAGCAATCATGTCCGTCGAAAATCACTTCCAAAAGGCCATATCCATACCTAAACTTCCAATATTTATTAACAGGTTTCTCTAAAGCAAATGGATTCAATATTTTCTACCTCAAACATTTTATAGCGGTATTAAAGTGCCAGGTTCATAAATCTCCTTTTCCCTGAAAAATGTTCAAAGTGGAATACGCAGGTTTTGGGACTGCGCAAGACATATTTAGACTTAATCATCTTTTATGGAGCTGCTAATTATCGGGAAAACAAATTTAGGTTGTTTAAAATAGTTACAGACGCTCAGGTTAGCCGTGTGAGTTAAAGGGTAGGCCTTCATTGTAAAACCTTGAGTGTCGAATTCAATTACCACCTGGGCAATAGGAATCTATTTAGAGAGGATCTCATCAAATAAAATCCTTAGTCCCACCCTGGCTAGAAAAGGGTGGTAGCCTGTAGATAACCCGTCCCGATTAGCCAAAATGAGACGTTAATAATTAATAATAATATAATAGTGACAGGTGGGAAATATTTTTTTTAAAATGTGTCCACAATATAGTATTAATAATCACCGGGTTAAAGATGTGGCGAGAGATGACAGGCAGACACCAACAAATAATATTCCAGTGGAAACGGGTATCTTATTATAATATGACTATTATTTAAATTTTAATATAATAAATAGCCTATAAATAAATTTGTATACATTTTACAAAATGAGAAGTTATTTATTAACGCCCACTTTGTGCTACTCTGGCTAATTGGTTAGGATTATCTTCAGCTTAACACCCTTTTCTAGCCAGGGAGAGACTAAGGATTTTATTTAATGAATTATTCACTAAATTAATTGCCCAGTCGGGAATCGAACCCACTACTCCAGGTTTACCAAGTGCCCAATGCACTGGTAATACGATGGATAAGCGTGATCTAGAAATGGAATTTGGCCACACTCATTTATAGCCAAATGTTTAGATATTTGTTTCGAAAAGAGAAATATAAAATCATAAAATACAGTAAGATGGAAAGAAACGATCAGTCAATCAGCCACAAGTACAGATTTCTAATTTAAAAAAAAAATCAAAAATAATACAACTAATAAACAAACTAGAAGAAATGTACAGCTAAAAATTAGTATGAAAACAAAATTAATTCAGAAACCAATATTTACAAATAAATATGAAAACAAATTGAAAACAAAAATGAAATTGCATCATCCAGTCAACAGCAGTTATAAGAGGCATATCATGTAAGGAGATAATAACATAAAAAATAAATATAAAATAATAATCCAATTAAGAGCTATACTTTACAGTAATCAATAAAGTTCGCAATTTGTGATAATAAATATTTTTTTATTATTATTATTTATTAACGTCCACTTTTTGCAACTGAGGCTAATTGGGACGGGTTATCTACAGGTTACCACCCTTTTCTAGCCAGGGTGGGATTTTAGGACGTTATTTAATGAATTTCGTCACTAAATAATTTCCTTTGCCCAGGCAAGAATCGAACTCGCCACTCTAGGTTAAATATTTTTAAATGTATATACAAAATTTCTAAAAAAATAATGTAGAAATTTAAAATTTTCCGCCACTCATCAAGGTTTCGTGATAGGACGTGACGTTTTTACTTAGAGACAAGCCCCGTTAACCTAGAAGCAGCGGAGAAGAAGAACTTCGTGAAGACTGATGACGGATCTCATTATGCAAGAACCAAACTTAACTACTAAGAAGGTGAAATCTAGAAGTTAAAGTACTTAGTCATCTTGTTGGGGCTCAACTCTTACTATACACTACACCAGCGCTCCTAGGTCCCTCTGAGGTGACCAAACAGAATAGAAATTTGAACAAACCTATTTTACGAATAGAAAGGATAGGAGGGTATTTAAAGGAAAGAGTGAAAATATCGTCACGATCACAAATTAAACAGCTGATTTCACTTACGTATATGATAATTACAATTAATTTCAAAGATAGTAGCATCTTTTTGATTCATTGACGTTTAATTCAATAACTATTTCAATTTTACTTCACACAATTAGTGGGATATGAATTTCTGGCATAAAGAAACGTGGAAAGTCACACTCTAATCTGAGCTAAAGGTAAATACTCTCAGGAGGATGTACATATCAGGAAAATATATTTTGAAAATTCATGAATTTAAAGCATCTACCTCAGGATTATTAAAATAAAAGTCCGTCAAGCAGTGCTGCTTTACTAAGCAGATTTCCCACGTGCATCACGTATTTGCATTTATTTCAAAACGTAAAAGTCCAATGAGGACAATATTTGATATTTAAGCTTCAAATAAAGTTTTTCATGACATAAAAGCGTTTGGTTAATATGACATGAGCAGGAGTGAGGGTTTATTGAAGGCCGAAAACTCAAAACACTTCCTTCAAATATATCGGTTATTAATTTAGATATTGAAAAATCTTACATAACATTTATAGAACAATAAATTTGCAATAACATTGGTTCAATACAATTTTTCGATCCAACACATAATAACGGAGATATTAAGAATTTTCAACCCCCCCCCCTCCCCTTGGTCGTATTTTAGCCGTTAACGAACTTGATCTTCGTTTTTACATAAAACGTTTAAATATCGAGTTTGATAGCGATCAAACAAAAATTGCGACGCTAGAGCGTTAACAAACAAATATATATATATATATATATATATATATATATATATATATATATATATATATTTGAAGGGCTTCATTTTCGTCATCTCCTGGGTTAGGATTGATCGATATTTGAGGAAATTTTTCAAAAATCGCATCATGAGTACTGCTCAATAACTGATTTCCCTTATGGGAAATCTGCTAAAATAATAACAACCTTCATTTACGATTGATTTAAAATTGTTTAGTTCGTTTTCTCAAAACCCATTACAATCGCCACTAGAAGTGGTCTGGCAGAATCAGAGTAGGGAATACGGGTTTATTTGGTTACATCACTTTAACATGCCTGCTTCAATTTCAAATGGAAACCCCCTAGAAACGAACTTAAGTAGACAATTCCAAGTAGAAACAAGGAAAAAGGCCCTAACCATTCTAAAACAGGAACTGTTAAAAATAGTATTATTTAGTTAGGAGAAGAGAGTCGGGTTCTATCCTCGCCTTTCAAGATTCGTTTTAAAGCGGCACTCTAGAAAAGTTAAATATTACAATAATTCCTATGGGGAGTGCAATGAAAAAATATTCTCTGCATATTTCATTTTGATGAGTCAGTCTAATAGCGGGAAACACTATTTTTCTTTACTATTACTCCAACTACTTCAGGAATTTCTTAATATAAATTCAAGAAACCTGTTCATCAAGAATAAATTGTATAACTTTATTTTAGTTTTAAAGAAAAAGCAATGCCACATAGTGGAAATTAAATTTAACTCCTTATATTTTCTTGATAAACATCATTACCATTCTCTCAAAACCATGGTTTGAATATTTCGAAAAATATTATCTACAGACTGTAAAATGAAATAAATTATATGAACTAATATTTAAAACCAAATAAGCGATTCCTGATTTGTTATATAACCCTACTTTCAACTGTTTAATTAACGATAAACAACGTTACACCTACATTGCAATAAACCCATCATACTAGCATACTTAAAACAAAGCAAGGTTCTCCACAAAAGATATAATATATAAAGATCAACTTCCTAGAATAGAAGGAAATTTTAACCGAATTTTCTATCGAAGGGAGCAATATTTAGCTAACAATACATAGAAATATTATCTTTAGATAGAATTTTTAACTACTAAATTAAAAGATATGTAGGCTTGAATTATTCACCTTAAATTATACCAAATAAACCTCAGAATAACTGAGTAAATAAATTAATCCAAGGGATTAATTCAACTATTTTGAGGCAAAATTCAATTTTTCATCAAATATCATGTACGTATGTTAAAGAGGAAATAATACCAGCCAATTTCAAACTTAATAATATATAGGAAATAAAAAGTGTTGTCCCTATACTTACAATATGAGATTATAAAAGTTAACTGACCGTCGGTATAACACTGAATGACCGAAGGCTACAGAAAAACAGATAAAGGAAGGTTATCAAAGATCGAAGCCGACGTCAGAAAAGTATCTTTAAGACACATACATAATCAAGATATACAGCGGTGTAATGTTGCTAAATGCCTATTCAGAACAGCAGGCCAGATGGCAATGAACCATTCATTATAAGGGAAAACCAGTAATATTTATTTACATTTCTGTACTTATCCCCTTTGCTTTGAAATATTCTTGTGGTCTCTACACAAGTTCCATCATAGATTTTATACCATATTTGATATTTATAGACAAATGTTGTTGAAACCAACAATATGATTTTCTTTTCTGTTTCCCAGTGATACTTCAAGTTAGAATCAATTAATTAAGTTATGTTAATAATTTAGAAAATAGTGTCAATTTCATAATATTGGGTTGTCCAGAAAATAATGCAGGATTTTGGTATCAAACAAAAAAAAAAAAAAACTAGTTACTTTAAAGCAATGTTCTTTAATCAAAATAATTTCCCATACTTTCAACACATTTCTCCCAACGTGTTGGTAACTTATTAATACCGTCTGAATAGAATTCAGATTTTTTAGAATTGATAAAGTCAAAAAACGCATTTTCCAGTTCCGTTTGATTTTTGAATATTTTGTGTTGTAAATAGAGGTCCAGGTGTCTAAAAAAATGGTAGTCAGTAGGCGAGAGGTCCGGAGAGTAGGGTGGGTGAGGCAAAGTTTCATAGCCAAGCTCCAATAATTTTTGTGACGTTACACGTGACACATGTGGTCGAGCGTTGTCATGCAACAAAATGGGCCCTTTCCGAGGGATTCATTACTGCCAATTTCTGATGCATGGTATTAATTTGGTTACAATAAGATTCAGCATTGATGGTTTCGCCAGGATTTAAGAAGCTGTAGTGTATTAAACCAAATGAAGCCCACCATACCGTAACCATGACCTTCTTTTGATGAGTTGGGGGCTTTGGAAAATGTTTTGGAGCTTCTCCTTTGTCGAGCCACTGTCCAGAACGTCTAGTGTTATCGTAGAGAATCCACTTTTCGTCACATGTAACAATTCTGGCCAGAAATGGGTCATTTTTGTTTCGACAAAGAAGTGATGCACAAACATCAAAGCGCTGATTTTTTTGACGATCGTTTAATGAGTGTGGAACCCAATTTTCGAGTTTTTTCACCTTTCCAATCGCCTTGAGGTGGTTAGAGACGGTCGTTTTACTCACTTTAAGTTGCTCTGCAAGTTCTCGAACAGTTGTTTTGGGATTTTCTTCCACCACAGATTGAAGAACATCATCATTAAGAGAGGAAGGCCTTCCACGACCTTCTTCGTCTTCAAGACTGAAATCTCCCTCCCGAAATTTTTTGAACCACCTTTGCACAGTGCACTCATTAACACTACCCTCGCCCCAGACTTGGTTAATGTTTCTGGCCGTTTGGGCTCCGCTTCGGCCGAGTGTAAACTCGTAAAAGAAAATCGTACGATATTCACGCTTTGACATTATAAGGATGACTGAATTAATTACAAGTAGCGGAATGCTACAGAGGTAAACAAACAATATCATTTGGAAGAGGATTAATAAGTGTTGACATTCATACACATGAGTAAACCTGTAAATGTAAACAGTTAATTATACCGAGGGGTATTTTAATGAAAACTTAAAATCCTGCATTATTTTCTGGACAACCCATAGTACTGGACTTTTAACAGATTTTCCTTATCAGCTATTGAGGTGGTACGTAAACGCTGTAGCGGTCGCAATTTTTGTTTTATCGTGACTAAACTCGATATTTAATCGTTGTATGTGAAAAGTAAGATCAAGTTCATTATTGGCTGAAATAGGACAAGTGAGAGGGGTTAACAAGGAGGATTTACGATAATTCGAACTATATCTGCTACTATACGTCGAATCGAAAACTTATCCAGAAACAATCGTATTGCAAATTAAATGTACTAGAAATATTGTTATATAGTTAATAGTCTTGAACATTAACCGAGATATTTGTAATATTCATATTCGGCTATTGTCGGTTCTGTTCGGGCGATTCCGCTGAAAGTTAGTTCGGTCGTTTCCGTAACTGTTCGGATCTCTTGATATACAGTCTGGTGTAAGCTTCTTCTTTGTGATATATATATATATATATATATATATATATATATATATATATATATAAGCAAATACGTTCTGTTGATCAGCCCCCCCTTCTTTAGTTCTTGGGGTACTAAAATTTGAGTGATTGAGGTCAAAATTATTCTGCTTCATTATAAATTACAGTACTAGTTATAATAAATTGTTTTCAATAAAATTAAGGTTATATTCGAATATATTTCAGTAATTGTTTTTCTTCATGGTGAAGAATATTTCTATCTATCTGTTCAGCTCTGAGTGGTTGGCAGACCTGTTTGTTTGCAATTCAGAGCTTTCCGTTTAGACGTTATTAAAACTGACTGAAATATTTCTCAATACCTTTTGTATTTATTCACTTAATGTTCACGATGGTGTTAAGTGTGGCCAGTATGTAGATTTAACTATTGCAAAACTTCACGAAGGAAATCTGCTTAGTTTATGCAGCTCCTGCTTTGGTTTAACCGTTACCAAACTCGATATTTGATTCCTTTATGTAAAAAGGACGATCAAGTTCGTTAATGGGAGATATCGGATAAGAGGAGGTGAGGGGGGATTTCGAAAATTTGAAATATCTACATTACTGTACATAAACAATCTTAGTGCAAATTAAAAAACCTAATAATAATAATAAATGTAATATAAATATTTTCTCAATATTAACCGATATAATTGCATTTTTAAAGTTCTTCCTTAAGCAAACCCCCATTCAAACTCATGTAAATAAGCTGTCCATGACCTCTTTATTCTTATTATTAAGTTTAAATACCAAATATAGTTTTCAAGAGATGTTTATTATCCGAGATACATGCAAATTCGTTGTGCGGCGTCATCAAATAAGTTTTAAGTACTTTTTTCGAAAATGTTTATTCGATCTATACCATACTCCATGTTTATCTGTTTCAGTCATCAATAAAGATTTTATTATTGGCAGAAATCGATTCAGGGATAAGAGGGGGAATTTGAAAATTAAAAATATGTCTGTAATTACGAGTCGGATCGTAAAAGGTTATAGAAGTAATCTTGTTGTACTATTCATGATCTTCAACGCATGTTTTCTAGCTCAAAGCTTAAGCGATTAATTCTTACTTTCCTGCTTTCAATCAGATTGGGGAGTGAGATGAGATGGCTAGAATGTCTTAACAGCACGTAGGAAATCTGCTTAAATCTCGCACCACTTGCGTGACGGACTTTTTCCAATTCTCTTGAGGCGCTTCGATATAACGTACAGTCAGTAACAAAAGTTTCTGGACAGTCATGAACTTAGCAAATAGAAGGTTGCCATTCTTACTCATTGGGTTTGTAACCAATAAAACAAGTAATAAAATTTAGTACTTTAATTTATACGTTCTATAACATAATTTAATTTTTCATATAAGGAACAATAATAGCTGAACAACAAACCAAAAAAAGTCCGTCACGCAGGGGCTGCGTAAACTAAGCAGATTTCCCACGTTAAGTTTTACAATAGAGAAATCTGCCCAATAGCAAGTGTAGTAGTAAGGGATCTCTAAACTTATTCACGAGGGACGAACAGTTACGAAAACGGCCGCCAGAGCTCTCTTCGGAAAGTACCGAACAGCCGATCACACACAGAATACAAATGGAAATATCTAGGTCAATATTAAAGATACAGTATAAATGTATATAACAATATTTATAGTAAATTTAATTTGCAATAAGATTGATTCTATACAATTTTTCGATCCGACGTATAGTAACGGTGATATTTTGAATTTTCGAAAATCCTCCCCTCTAAACCCCCCCCCACTCGTCCGATTTCAGCCATTAACGAACTTGATTTGTCTTTTTACTTAAAACAAGTTTGGTAACAGACATAGACATATATATATATATATATATATATATATATATATATATATATATATATATATATATATATATACATACAGTTTTGAACGGACCTCATTTTCGTCATCTCCTAGGTAGGATCGAACGACATTTGAAGAAAAATTTCGAATATCGCGTCATGAGTACAACCTCAATAGCTGATTTCCCCTAAGGGAAATCTGCTAAAATATACAGCCTACAGCGAAACACGGGGAGGCTCTTTGATGGTGAGAGGGTGTATGGCGGCTGCAGGTGTTGGACAATTGGCTCTCATTGATGGGGAAATGAATGCAGCAATGTATTGTGACATATTAAAAAAAAAATTTAATACCAAGTGTGGACAGCTTAGGACTGAAGGTTAAGTTCCATTTTTATCAGGAAAATGTCTCGAAACACACTAGTCTAATGGCCAGAACTTGGTGCCTTTACAATTGTCCGAAATTCGTCAATCCGACTCCTAAATCTCCCGACATGAACCCCATTGAACACCTGTGGGATCATTTAAAACGGCAAATCACGAAGAGTCCAATAAACTCCAAGGAACAAGCCAAGAAGCGGATCCTTGAAGAATGGTCCAAAATACCGATTTCTCTGACCCCAAAACGCGTTTGTTCTATGCCCAATAGGCTCAGGGAGGTAATAAAAGCTAAGGGCAATCCAACAAAATATTAATTTATTTATTCTAACGTGAATATAAAATTTGTTATTGAAATTTAAAGAAACTGTCCAAAAACTTCTGTTACCTTTTTTTCATTGTTTTGTTGTTCAGCTATTATTGTTGCTTATATGAAAAAGTCCGTCACGCAGGGGCTGCGTAAACTAAGCAGATTTCCTATGTGAAGTTTAGCAATAGAGAAATCTGCATACTGGTAACACAACACCACCATAAATACAAACGGTAATGAGAAATCTTTCAGTTAATTTTAATAAACTCCCAACTGAAACGGCTTCTGAATTGTAAGAATAATTTATATTTTAATAACTCAAATTTTAGTAGTCCAAGAACTAAAGAAGGGGGTGGGGCGGATGAACAGAACGTATTTGCATAAATCTCACAAAGTAAAGAAGGTTAGGTAAGGTTAGAAACGACAGGTTAAGTTAGAAGCTTCCGCCAGAGCCGAGACTTACGAAAACGGCCGAACTAACCCGAACAACACCCATAAAAATTCAAATATCTCGGTTAATATTCAAGATAGAGAATAAGTGTGTATAACAATATTTATAGTAAATTTAATTTGCAATAAGATTGGTTCTATACAATTTTTCGATCCGATGCATAATAACGGAGATATTTCGAATTTTCGAAAATCCCCCCTCCCTCTGGTACGATTTCAGCCATTAACGAACTTGATCTGTCTTTTTACATAAAACGGTTAAATATCGAGTTTCGTTACGATTCGATACAAAAATTGCGACCGCTAGAGCGTTAACAGACAAATATATATATATATATATATATATATATATATATATATATATATATATATATATATATATATTATTTTGAACGGACCTCATTTTCGTCATTTCCTGGGTAGGATCGATGGACATTTGAAAAAAAATTTCGAAACTCGCGTCATGAGTAACACCTCAATACCTGATTTCCCTTAAGGGAAATCTGCTAAAATTAAATTAAATTATGTTATAGAACGTATGAATTAAAGAACTAAATTTTATTACTTGTTTTATTGGTTACAAACCCAATGAGTAAGAATGGGAACCTTCTATTTGCTAAGTTCATGAGTGTCCAGAAACTTTTGTTACTGACTGTATACAGGGAAGAATTGGAGACAAGTAGTTCAAGTCGAAACTTCAAAATTAATAAATGTAAATAATATTTAATGATTGTAGTCGAGAAAAAAATTGTCCCTGCCAAAATTTAATTACAACATAGTATTGAGTACAACACAGTAGTTTTGAGTATAGATGTCAATTTTGTTGGCAGATTCGAAGAAAAAATTCCGCCACGCAGGGGCTGCGTAAACTAAGCAGATATCCCACGGGAAGGCTTACAACAGATAAATCTACATACTGGCAACACTACCGTGAATGTTAAGCGAATAAATACAAACGGTAATAAGAAATCATTCAGTCAATTTACAAGTAAATAGTATCTACAACGGAAAGCGTCTGAATCGTAAACGAACAGGGCAGCCAACATCGTAGCACTGAATAGTCAAAATTATTCTAGACCGGAAAGAAAAACAATTAATGAAATATAACTGAAAACTATTTACTACTATAGCTAGTGCAGTAATTTGTAATGAATCAGAATAATTTTTATCTCAGTCAGATTTTAGTAATCCAAGAACAAAAGAAGGGGGGGGGGAGGAGGAGACCAACAGAACGTATTTGCATGTATCTCCTATTATAAAAGCTTGTCGAAAATAATATTTGGTATTTAACCTTGTAATGAAGTAGTTCATGAAATAATAGCTTATTATTAATATGACACGAGTAGGAGTGGGGTTTACTGAAAGCGGAAAACTGTAAAATCCACAAATCCCGGTTAATACTCATTATATGGAAAATATGTATAGAACAACATTTATAGATCTTTCAATTTTCAATAAGATTGACTCTATACAATTTTTTGATCCGACGTATAGGAACGGGAATATTTCAAAAATCCTCCAGTCTAAACCCCTCCCCCTCTCCACGGGTCCGATTTCAGTCGTTAACGATATATATATATATACAATTTTCATTTTCGTCATCTCCTGGGTAGGATCGATGGACATTTGAAGAAAATTTTCGAAAATCGCGTCATGAGTACGACCTCAATAACTGATTTCTCTTAAGGGAAATCTGCTAAATCAGCTCTCAAGGTTTAATTATGACGCGATTTTCGTCAAATGTCCATTGGCCCTACCCAGAAGATGACGAAAATCGTGTCCCTTCAAAACTACAATATATACAAACCAATGCCAGGCACATTGGAGCCTTGGGTTCTTGTATATACGGGTACATACAAGAACTCAAGGCTCGGTATTTACTTGGGTATTTAAAGGCTTCATACAAACAAGATATCGAATTTGCTAATGGCTAAAATCGCACCAGTGGGAGGGGGGGGGGAATTCCGAAAATTCAAAATATCTCTGTTACTATACGTCGGATCAAAAAATTGTTTAGAACTAATTTTATTGCAAATGTGATTTGCTATACATGCTATAGATCTTCCGAGGTATTTGCATTTCTTGTTTTCAGCCTTTAGTAAACCACCACTCCCACTCATAACAAATTTATAATAAGCTGTAATATCATGTACCACTGTATTTGAAGCTTAAGCACCAAATATTGTTTTCATTGAATTTTTGCAATGTTAGACACATGCAAATACGTTATGTGATGACGCTATCAATTCAGATTTGATGTTCTTAAATGTTTATTTGATATCTGATTTATCTATACGATACTCGATTATTAATCATTTTATTTAACACTAAAATTCATAATTTAATGGCTCAAAATGAACCAGGAATAGAGAATTCGATAAAATATTTCCGTTAGGAGTCGGAAAGAAAAAGTGTATAGAAGAAATCTTATTTCAAATTAAATGTTCTATAAATGTTGCTATATGTGTATAGTCACTGTCTTGATTATTAATCGAGATAATTGCATTTTTTTAGTTTTCGAGATGTAGGACTTGTCATATTAACAATAAGCTGTTATATCAAGAACCACTTTATTGGAAGCTGAAATACAAAATATTGTCGTTTGTAGAACCAATCTTGTTAAATCGTAGATTGTCTACAATCTTTGGCCTATGCATTCATTTGTGTCTCAAATTTTAAATGAGTAATTTGTACTGTTTTCTTTTCAGCCTCCAGCAAACTCCAACATCCACTCATCAAATATGTTTACTAATAAATAGAAAATAAATGGTGAGAAGAGATCAATAGTTTGTTGGAAATGTGCTCAGTTTATACAGACCCTACTTGACGGTCTTTTTTATTAACAAAATGAAGATAAAAATACCAATAATTTTCCATTATTGACATCTATGCAATTTTAAAGTTGTAGTAACTGTCAGAACATTTATCTTGTCAGCTTACTTAAACGGCATAACAAAATAGGTCTATGAAGGGAAATTTTAGGTCGTAGATATTTGAAAAATCTGTTCTGCTTTAATTTTAATTTTGTATGTTATACAAATGTTTTATTTTGAAAGTTATTTATTAATTTCCATTTTAGTCTATGATATCTTAGGAAGAAGAATTAGTTATAGGTTACCACCGTTTTCTAGGTAATGCGGGACACTAAGAATATTGAGTGAGTTCACTACTAAATTAAGTCCCCACCACTGGGTTATTTTAATTTATTTGATTGGAACTATTCAATCAGCACAATATATAATGTACTCTTCAGTGTTCTTTCAGTTGTTTTATCCCAACAGTATGATTATAACATCTAAGATTAACAAGACAACAAAAAACAATAACCTTAACATTTATTTAAGGAGATAAAGAAATCTTTCAAAAAATAGGGAAATATTTTTTAACAAGTCTTACCCTATTTGTTATTATTGGCAGAACATTTCTAAATAAGGAAGAAATACACAAATCAAGTGTAATCAAAAGACAGGAAAGTTAAAATTGGATAACCCAAACATTTTATTATACAATGAATTACTTAGTACTAGATTTAAAACAACCTAAAAATGTAGCAACAAAAAAAAATAAAAGAAGAATATAATTAAGATAATAACATATGGATTTCATGGCTAATAATGCCTCCACATAAACACTGAAACTAAAAATATCTTGAAGACTATATATAGAATGTTGGGCCATATGTAGATTCCTGATGGCACTCGTGCCAGCTCGAAGGGCAATATATTAAAAAAATATAGGCACCATCAATTAGTGGAGTTATAAAATAATCGCATAAAGTAAATTATAGCTAAGAAGGTGACAGTACCCAATGCATAAAAACGAATTTAAATATTTTTCTGTACTAATACTAATGCAGTGGCATCAGTAGTTGTCATGGGAAACCAAACAATTCAAAAAGACACCTAAAATGAATAAAAACAAGAACTAAAAGAAAAAAATCAATAAATAAACCCTAGAAGAAAAAAATATATTTGAAATTTATAAAAAAATATATATCACAATGTATTGAGAAACTAATGCAGTTAACCAATAACAGTTCCACTGATAATGAAATATCAACATTGGATAAAAGAATTGAGTAAATATAAATAGGTAAATTATTTGCTCAATATAAGAGTCTCTGATTTATAATTCAATAAGTACGGAAGATTAGATTTAATTATATTTGAAATATATTAATTAGGTTGCAAAGTCTAAAACATACAATGTGACAGCATATTGCAGATAAGCAGATTCACAACAAATACATTATAGAGAGGAAATATAGGATCGACACAAAATATAATGGATTTTGTAAAGTCTGCATACTAACGAAGGGCGAAATGTAAATGTAAAATGTCGAAGAAGAAATCTTTGGAATACAATGTAAACAACTGACAAATATGTTTCACATTTTAAAACAAGTATTTAAAGTCATTACATAGATAGAGACAAATATTATGTAGATATTATATATCTTAAATATAAATACTAAAATATCAGAATAAAATGGCTAAAATCATTTACAAATAATTACTAGTATTCAAATAAAACTTTTGAAAAATAGTAATGATGTTTTGAAAGTAGGCAAAAAGAAAATTATAGCTAAAATAAGAGAGAGACTGAGGAAATCAAAAACTTACCTGTGTGCAGCTTTACGGTACCACTTCTTGCCTTTGAGATTTGAATAAGGATTAAACTGACTGTCAACGGCCGGTGAATCAGGAGCAGAATCATTATGAATGAAATAACCAGCATCTGTTGGCTCCATTGGGAATCGCGAATGATACAAGGGGGGAAATGGGGAATTATAAGTGCTGACTATACTGAAACTCACTCTTAACTAGATTGACAGATGCAATAAAACGCACCGGAATTTTAACCTTCACTATCAGACACACCTCCCAAGTTGCGCTCAGAAAGATAATTTAGAGCACTGGCGCACATGATATCACAATATGGCCTCCACACTTGATAACATTATACTTCTACTAGATACGTTTTTCGAAATTCAATTTTTGGTGTAAGAAGTAGTTATAAAAATGTTTAGCATTCAATTATATTATATGATTTTATTTTTAATGGATTTGAATAGGTTCTAACGGGGTTTAATTCATGTTAGTTTTTGATCATCAGGTTTGTGTTATCAATTTCCCGCCTTATTTGTTGATAAACATATCTTCAGGTTGCTTTTAGGTTTCTTACAGGTATTTTTCTTGAGAACCCAACAAAATCTTTAGTTGTAATCTTCTTTTTCTTGAACATGCCTACCTTTCTTGAGAATTGTGAGAATTATTATGGTACAAAGGATCTCTATAAACTTCTGAAAGTTGAAAAAGATGCATCTGCAGAAGAAGGTTGAATTATTCTTTTATATTTCTTTTCCAGTTTTAATTGCCCTTGATTAACGTTGTGCTTTTGTATTGTACAGTGAAAAAGGCATATCGAAGACTATCCTTACTGGTTCACCCTGATAGAGTATCTGATGAGGACAAGGAAAACGCAACTGAGAAGTTTAAGATCCTTGGAAAGGCCTATTCAGTACTGAGTGACAATGATAAGAGGGCTGTCTATGATGAAACAGGTGACTTCTAGTTTAGTCAGTATGGGGTTTTGCTATAAGTGATCTAATTCAGCCCTTATCTCTTATTTGTTATGATTTTGCATATCAATAATTCTTGGAATATGACTTGAATGTTTCATTTATATTATGGAGTCTCTTCTTTACGTTTAAATATATCAATTTTAACATTGTGGAATAATGAAAATTGACATTATATCTACTCTGAAATATTGTCTATAAAAGATAATTAGACTATATGCTTGTCACGTGTATTTCAGAATTACTTTGCTCCATAAAATCTTTGCAAACATGTGCTAATTCATTGATTATGGGGGTTAATTCCTTTGCACGTTAGCCCATTAGTCCAATGGTTTGTAACGAGTGGAGATATTGCCCTAAGAGAGCATAAAAACATTTTTTTATTGCTTGGATCTGGAGGAAGTAATACAGGATTGTGAGTTGCAAGTTTCAAAAGGAAGGAATTTTTAAAATATATTTTTATGTTTTTACACCAAAATTATACCGATAGGTAACATATATGATGGTGCATTGTAATGTAAATATGGAGGTATGTATTATTAAAGTTGTGGTCCATTATCATCCAATAATGTGATTAGTACAATGACAGATAAGAAGAAATACTATTCATAAGCATATGAAGACCTTATACAGAAAAGTGGCATATTAGGTCATAAATTCTCCATAACTGATTTAGTGAAGTATTATATCAGGTGTCAAAGACTGATCTTAATGCATTCAACTGCACATCAATAAGTGCTCCTGTTTTCATTACAGATGATTTTACCTTTCTGAGGATTTCATTCATTGTCATATAGGACCATGAACTTCATCTTGTTTAATTCAAATCACTGTTTATCGTGATAAAATTGGAGCATTAATCCTGAAGGGGTCAGAACATAATCCTGATCTCAGTTATATAAATGAGCTAGAATAATCGAGATCTTCATTGGAAACTATAAGCGCTAAAAATGACAAAACTGAGGCTGGAGGTTTCAGTCGAAGGGTGTTATCCATTTACAATTGTGAGGAACGACCGTTTTCCTCCTTCAACTGGTGCTCGCGCAATGAAATGTTGCTTCTTACATTGTTTTCTTCTTTCAATTATTTTGTCTTAGTTATCTGATTACACTCATCAAGTATTGGTAAGAGGGTTATATAAGATACATCTTGATTTATGTTTTATAGTCTGATTTCATTGCAGTACCTCCTTTTACTCTCCTTCCCGAATTATTTATTTTATCATTTGGACTTAATTATATAACTCTCAAACTTGTGCATCGGTTTTTTAGTTTGCATTGAAAAAGGTAATACATTTTTACAGAAAGAATGGCAAACTGAAGTAGTTTCATTTCAACCCACGTGACCGACAACCTTATGAAACGAAAGATTGATTTTGATTTATAATGCCCCTTTATTAAAAATCTGCTTGCCCTATATACTTCAGACATATTACCACAGTCCTTAGGTTCAATGAGTACTTCAAGCAAGGCCCGAGAAGAGATGGCAAATGAAGTCATAAAACATGTTCGGGCAAACAATTTTTTAAAGTTATAAATCAAGACATTATATTATGTGACCCTGCCCAATATTTCACTTTATGCATCCAGCTCTACCTCCTAGTCTTCTCCTAGTTCTAATATTCTTTCTTTTTTTTTGTTTTTGTGTCTGCACAATACCTAAGAAGCAGAGGAGTGTCAGATACCTCCCTCACCCTCTCTCTCTTCCTTCTCCCTCTGTATGCCCACCCACCTATTATGAAGAATCTTTTTGTATTAATTAGATTTTCAATTAAACCAATTGCTTAAAACATTTAGTATTGAGACTAGGCTTTGATATAGGGGTGTATATTTATATGTTTTAAGAAAAGTTAATAATAAATTAACCCATTATTAGATTTACAAAGGGTATGGACCTTCCAACTTAAGCAAACTTTTTTATTTGTTCTTTGCTGCAGGATGTGTTGACGACGAGGATGGAGATCTTCAAGACAGAGATTGGACACAATATTGGAAGCTTATTTTTAAGGAAATATCTTTTGAAGATATTTCAGAATTTGAAAAAACTTATAAAAGTAGGTATATTTCCTAAGCTAATGTAGGCTTTTGAAATTAGTAATCATTTTGTTCAAATTATTTTTACATTTGCATTTCACAGATACATGCCTCTAATTCTTTATTATTATTCATGCGGAAATATTTTCCAAATTTGGCATTGTTTTTCTGGGACTCTGTGTTTTGTAGAATTTAGTTGCCACAAGAACAGTAGCTTATATATAGTGTATCAAGATATTTATTTCCAGCTTATAAATTTAAATAAAATAATCTTTTTGCTTGTAATTATTATTGTTTTGTTTTTTGTTATGTGGATGATAGAAAATTTAAACTTAATTAAACCAAGGTGATTGTCAAAATTTCTTATTTTACTATAATTGTACTTATACAACTAAAAAATATTAAAAAAGAACATCAATTTTTATTTTATTAATAAGGGCTCCCTTAAAGGGAATATTGATATGTAAGAATTTAATCATTTCTGATAAGTATTTCATTTGAATGTGGTGTAATCCAACTATTTTTTTTAATTTGCCTCTTGATTTATGTCACTATACGTTACACTGTTAAATTGTACATGGCCAAGTTTTATGCTGGACTCATGTAAAATTGTGTCAACACTAGCAATCCATTTAGGCTCTCTTGTTTATTTTAGAAATGGCTAGGAAGGTACACCGGTTAAGCGTCCCTTTCTGTATTTCACTCAGCTACAAAATTTGACATCAATATCTTGCGTTCGTTTACTTTCAATATTCTGAGAGTTTTCTGAAACAAAGTATAAGATAATTTAAAGATTTTTTCTTTCTTTAAAAACCTATTCGATACTTCAATTTAATTATTGGGTGCACAAGTCAAAAATTTAATTCGAAATCAGGAGTAGGATTTTGATAATTGGGAGAATTATTTGTTAAGAGAATTTTTTATTAATTATTATCTCTAAGGAAATGGAATTATCTTACCGTAAAATTAATCATGTCAGTAGTATTTGATTATCCAACTGGCATGCAATTTTTATATTTCAACCACAGGAATTTATAAATTTTTACAATATCAAACAGTATGGCATTATTTATATTTCCTAACAAAAATGTTAGGTATTCAGTCCTGACTAATACTTTTTTGGGACTAGCACAATTCTATTTACAGTTATTGCAATGTATGAAGCTCATTTATTTAATTTAAATCATAATTTTTAAAACTGATGCTCTTTCTCCTCGAGTGATTTTTGAATGTTATTATTAATATTATTTCAGATAGTGAAGCAGAAACAGAAGATTTAATTAAGGCATACAATGATGGAAAAGGAAGTATGGATTACATATTTGACTATGTTCCATTTACATCAGCAGATGACGAAGATAGAATACGTGATATACTGCAGGGATTGATAGAGAAAGGTGAACTAAAATCATACAAAGCATTCACTGATGAGACACCATCAAAACGTGAAGCTAGGAAAAGAAAGGTTTCTATTAGTTTTTTTGTTTTACTGTATACTATAGTTTTCTTCTATTTTCCTCTTCTTTTTTTGTACTATTTTTTGTTAATTATTACCAAGTATTTATAATAGAATGTTTGTTTCAAATTTGATATATATGTGCTGAGTGTTCTAAACACAGTTGTCAAACAAACTTGAGTGCCACTCTGAATATTGTCTGATATGTACTTGCGCTATCAGAAAGGTAGCTTTTGAAAGTTTGTCATTTAATTTAGTGAATTACACACTTTTCATCCATATATATCAAATCATAACCAAAACTAGAAAATGAAGATAATCTTCTTTCAAAATAAGATGGCTTGATAGATAACTTGTGGCTCCAAAATTTCCTTCTACAAAAACATTTAATTCTTTAAATTTAGAGTTAGATTTCACATTAAAATAATTTAAAACACCTCTTTGTGGTTCATCAGAATTTTTTATTCAGCTTTTAAGGACTTTTCATAACTACGCTGCATAGTCAGAGCTATAAAGAATGCTAGAATGTCACACATCAAGAATGTTTTTTGACTAACTTATATGCAATTTAGTTCTTATTTTTATATTTTATTTTATGTTGTTTTATTAGCTATTAATTAACCAGTAATATATAAATTCTTCAATATGGTTCTGAAGACTTCCTTGCTGGGCCGAATGTTCTTCTGCCCTATACCGGCTAACTGTTTTAGCGGGATTGGCGTTACATTTTAAAATGCGGATTTTGAGTAGTTGTTTGGCTATTTTTAACAGGCTACACATTGCTGCTACTGTTGTCCTGGTTAGGATAGCTGAAAAGCTACCAAAAATTTGCATTTTAAAGTGCACTGGAGCAGATAGTTGATGTAGAGTAAAAGAATAAACTTGTCAATGATGAAACATGTTATTGATGGAATTAATGTCATAGGTAAAGAAAATTTTGTAGAATCAAGATTTGTTCTTAATATATTAACAACTTTCGTGACTTTATTTTTACTTATGATTTAATTAAAAGGGCCCACTAATAAGAAGGTAGCTACTTCTTTATTCAAGGTTCTACTGAATTACCTCATGATACCAGGGCTTCTAGGGAATAGATTGAAGTCCAATCTCAAAATTCTGTGACCACTGAGCTAAATAAAATTTAGAGTGGGACTCAGGAGGTTTCAACATGGCGCATAGTAACCCAGTCATTACCACTAGACCACCCCCTCTTCATGTAACATTTTTAACAGGCTATTTGCAAAAACTTTGTTGAATCAATTATTGCGTTTTAAAAATTCATTTTCTAGAGCTCAGAAAAATAAATAAAAATATTATGTGCACAGTTTCTTATTAGTATTCTACTTAAGTTGTAATGAAATGTATGTATGAAGTTTCAATACTGTCACTGTGGGTACTATAACTAAAACTGTTGCAACCTATATTTATTTTTTTATCCCCTCGTCTTAAGATTATAAAGACCCTAGTAGTTGTTAATTGGAAATTAGTTAATTATGTGTTAGCTGAGTATGTATGCTCCCCCCCCCCAGATATTATTATTCTAAAAATGTTTCTTCTTTTCCCAATTCATTTTAGAAAGAAATAACTTTTTTATTTTCAAGCTCATTTTGGGACTCATATTAACCATGTATGTTAGGACTTTAGTCTTAAGTCATTTGGTAAACCTTGTGTCAAGGATTTGATAACTTACCTGGACAATAATTTATATACTGACAAGTTTATTACATAAAACACAATAACAATATATATATATATATATATATATATATATATATATATATATATTTGTATATATATAAAACCTGCCCCAATTAGCCCTAGTAGCTTAAAATCGACATTAACAAATAACATTTAAATAACAAATTCTGATTACATTTTATTTTGACTTTGTATTTTTATAGTGGGCCAAAGAAGCTAAAGCTGCTGAAAAAGCTAAGAAGGAGATATTAAAAAAGAAGAGCAAGAAAATTGATGAGAACCTAAGTGATGGAGATCTAATGAAAGCTCTTATGCAGAGAAGGAAAGAAAGGGAAGTAGAATCAGATTCTTTTTTCAAGCACTTGGAAGAAAAATATGGTGGGAAACCTAAGGGTAGGAAAAACAAAAAATAAATGTCATCTAATTCAATAGAATTTTGTTTACTTGTTTTTTCATTATCAAAAGTTGTGATCCTCTCTGTGTTTTATAAATGTACTTTTTACAACTGAAAGTTCATGATTTGTGATTTTATTAGATTAGATTTAAGCAAACTCTAAGATTTGTTTCCTTGTTTAATTGATTACTCCAATTATCAGTGTACTTCAGTATTAGAAGTGATCAGCCTGAATCTGCACTACTAATGTTATATTTTCATTAATGTTGTATATTAATCAAGTATGTTAATATCAGGCTGTTAGGAAAGTTTCTCAAATATTTTCAGGGGAAATGAAGAAAAATATTAAGCATATTATTGATCATGTTTAATCTACAATATAAATAGCATTTTGTTTGATAACCATTTCCCATCTTTTCATAATTCCATTTTCTTAAGACATAGACTTATTACCAAAAAACTAACCCAGGTACTTTTTGCAGTCATCTAGAGAATTAAAACTCTTTACATTAAGGAAATTTTAGAAGGAAATGTCTGGGCTATATGGAGGGTGAAGGCCAACTTCCCAGCCAAAGTCCATAAATTTTTTTTTCCTTGTGGTGTTATCATGGTGGAAAACAATGTCTCTCTGATTTGACAACTCAGGTCAGTTCTGGTCAATTGCTTCCTTTAATCTGAGTAACGAACTAAAGTATTTATCAGATTTTATTTTTTCGTTCGACACCCTTCATCCATTCAGCAACAGAGCATAACTTTTTGGGCATGGTTATATTACCCTTTGAAGTGATTGGTGGGGACCCCGCAATTGATTTTGCTTAACAATTCATCAATCCGATCCGGGTACCAAAAGCTTCAAAAATGGCCAAAGTCGTAACAAGTGTTCATGAATGATTGAATTTGATACTTCCAGCTTCTCTCCTATTTCCCGAGTGGTTCTCTGGTAGTTTCCAGAAATATGCCTCTTGATAGGACTATGGACAGACCAGGTAGTCTGCAATAGGCCTACCTGAGTGTTGTGATCTTCAACACCCAGTTCTCCCTATCTGAATTTAACAAACCATTCACACATTGCTCATTCACTTACTGCATTCTCTCAATGTACAGCACATTTTGTTTGCGGCTTAAATTGTATTCTTGCAATTGTAGAAATAACAAAAGAATTATGTAAAGAAATTGAACTCTTGTTCTCCTTGACTACCATGGTACTGAAGGGGTGGTTAGGGGGAATGATTTAGGCCAGTGTTGACATTGATAGGATTTAAACACTAAATTAAGCCCCCGCTTTGTCAAAATAGGTACATCAAATTGTTCCTTTGATGGGGGATTTTGCCTTTACAATTTGCAGCCTTGCAGAAACTTTCTGAACAGCCTGTTAGTTAAAATGTAATTTATTTTTTTATTTTTCAGTGCCTCGACCTTACATTACCTATTTGGTAATAATCTTATCTCATTCAATTTTCAAAACTCATTATTTTGTTTACGCTATGATAAGATTTTTTTTCTTACAGCTTTTAGATTGTTAACTGGTGAGGTTAATTTGTGATACATTATGTTGTACCTAATTTGTATATATGAAGTCATTGTGTTGTTCCTGTCTTATTAATAAACTCATTTTTTGTAGAGTTTTGTGTTATAATTCATGCTCCTTTTCTATTAAATAAAGTAAATATATGGTGTTAGTACCCTGTTAGCTGAGCTTAATTTTATATATTATTGTAAGAAGTAGTGGATGTACAAAAAATGTTCATCACATAGGGGCTGCATAAACTAATTATTTCCCACAAGCTGGGATATAACACATAGATAATTTCAACTAACCATCTATCGTATTTTCAAATATTTGATACAGAAAAAAATCTAAAGAACACCATTTAAAGAAAATTAAATTTACAAAAAGGTTAGTATGGTTATAATCAATAGTTCAATCAGTCTCATTGGACCTCACACTGGTCTGATTTAGCCATCAAAAAACTTCGTTAGCTTCTAATATTCTTGATTTAAATATTACTTTGTTTGTATTTTTTTGGTGTCAGCCTTTTGTAAACTCCCACTTCTACTCATCCAATTTTCACTTTAGTACCTCAGTCATTCATGTTTATATAGGGAGAAATTGAGAATAGATGGTGAGATGAGGTCATAAGAGTATCATATTCCAGTGCATAAGAAATCTGCTTAGATTACACAGCACCAGTGTGATGGACTTAGCGTTTTCACAAATTTCAACTTTGATATTTTGGGATGAAAAAAGTTATTAATATTCAAAATCCTGTGGAAAATCGAACGGTGTTTGTTCTGTCCAATATATTAATGAAGTAATTAGTGATCGTATAAACTTCAACAACAGATCATTTAGATGATAATTTTATATTTAATTAATACTTTTAAGCCTTAAATGTCAAAATTTTAACATTTAATATCTAAAATAAAATAAATTGGGAGTTTCATTAAAGTTAAATAACTGTAAAATTGAAAAAAGAAGTTTTTCAGTGACATACTTTGATTAGTAAAATTTTGAAATATCTTTTTTAAAAAGCAAATAAAAATGAATTACAGTAGACTCCCGATTAACCGAAACCTTCGGGACCGAGGGGTTTCGGATAAGCGAAAATTTCGGTTAAACGGGAGTCCGAAATTTCTGCATGAAAATGGATTAATTAGAATAAAAAACACGTTTATGTACTCGAAAAAAAGCTTATTTTATTTAACAATTAAAATAACTTCGTATATATGCTTTTATAAAACTATAGACTTAAAAAGAAAAATGAAAGAAAAAAAAACTTCATCGTTTAAAAAAGTCGGTGATTTTCACAAACAGATCGTCACATCCGTGGGACTGTCGACCCTCCCTCGCGCTCCCACACTCTCTTCCCATGCCTCTTTCGGCGAAGCTAGGACGAAGTAAATTTTTTTCCCCCTCCCTAGCAACTCAAAATGTTTCGGTTAAGCGAGAGAATCGGGTTTCGGATAATCGGGAGTCTACTGTACTTACTTTTACACAATAACTATCACTTCAGAATTACTTTACTACTGGTTCACAGATAGATGCTGGTGGCATGCCAAACTCGCAATCCTAAATTTCTTATTCTAAATTCTCTTATATGTGTATGCATCGTTTTCAAAAATGTCGAGCTGTATATACTTCGCAGCATGTATAGCAACAAGATTATGTTGACTCTCAAGATTTGCTTCAACACAGAGGCTGATTCCTTTAATCAAAATTAACTGGCAATATCAATCCATTATTTTATCGAGCATTAGGTATTTGCATAAAAAGTAGATACGAGAAGGAGCCTGGGGCATTTATATATTTTTTAAATATATATAAATGGTAACTAAGGAAACAATGAAAATGTCAAGTATATTCTCAATTTCTTATTATTTCACTTATAACAGCATCATTATTCATACAACCTTCAGTAAAAAAAGACAATTATATTACATCAGTTATAAGATAAATTTTTCTTAACTCTTTCTAGAATAAAAAATAAATAATTTTTAAATGTAATTGTTTGATTAACAATAACTATAATATATCTTGATTAAAATCACACTAGTTTTTTTTCTGTTAATAGGTACATACATTAAAAAATATTTTACTACCTACAAGTTCATATTTTATATTTCCTTGAATAAATGATTCAACGAAAGATTAATATGCTGTCCTAGGTATAATTCTCCAAACAACCTTTATGAAGACTAATTTTGCCAGTATAATATTTATTCCTGTAAGCTTTTTAAGTAAATGAAATTAAATCCTTCCTAAACATTTCAATTCGTGAAAGGAAATGGTCTTCAACACGGCAGTGATTTTTATTATACAATAAATGCAATAAAATAAGTCATAAGTTTCTTCTTTTATTTATTTATTTATTTTTACACAGAATGTTAAATGCCTTTCTTAAATTTATGATTTAAAAATAAATCTATCTAGCATAAAATTCTGTTTCCAAAATAATAGAATACATACTAGTTATATAAAATATTATAATAGATAACAAGTTCCTATCATAAACATTGAACTTTCAGGTTTAAAATCCTTAAGTGTTTACAAGTATCTTAACCTTACATTTTAATAAACATGAAGCTAAAACCTTGTTGATATATGAATTACTTGTAATATAAACAGTCATTACATCTATCTATTAAGAATATTGAAACCTGGAGAGTCTTACTTGAAAAAGAAGAATTCAAAGCATGGTTAATGTAAAAGCAACTTACAAAGAATATAAATTGTCTTGAGTGTAATAGAAAATATCTACAAAGGTTTTATAGTAGATATATATAAATAAAATTTATATCACAGAAAACTTTTCATGTTTCATCTCAATTACATAATTCATATTTACGGTATTTTATACTTGCATGTAGAATAACAGGCTCTCCCGATGTTTCATATCATTTCTAACAAAATAACCTTAATACTCATCTGGCCAAATAATGCCTTCTTTTTAACCATTGTGATTCAGTTTAAATTGAAAAGTTTTAATAGCAACAGTATAAGTAATATTGCATACCAACTAAAATAAATAATGGAGTGAAAGAAGTGTCCAAGAGGCCCCAAGAAAGAATATTTCCTGGGAGATTTTGAGAACTAAGTCAGGAAGGCTGTACAATTGAATTTTAAGAATATCTTTTGTAAATTTAATTACATAAAAATGTTTGGCTGAAAATAACATTGTTTGTTTAGAATGGACACCCAAAATCTAAACAAATGTTATAATCCTTGTGCGTATCAATTTATCATGTAAAACTACAATTAGGAAACCCAAGGGTTGACCTCTTTTCTTTTTTTTTTTTTTAATGCATAATTACTGTAGTGTGTTTTTGATAAATGCGATTTTTAGTTTTGTCTAATTTGCCACAAAGTATCTGCATTTACACAAGTATAAAATAATTTCCTTCCCATGCAATGTTTTTATTTAACGCTTGGGGAGAAATTGATAAATCAATGTACATTGTTCTTAATGAATTTGAAACCTGACATAATTTAGATATATGCTTTCAATTATTTTTTCTATCAATCAAATTATTGAATTTTTAGAAATATTCTTCATAGAGGTCACTAATATGCTTAAACAAAGGAGTGTTACAAGCCTGCAACAATAAGGTTTCAAAATTGGACCCACAATAAGATAAGAAAGAAATGGGTTACAAATGAAAAATATTTAATTTACACACTTTTTTCAAAAAGGAACATTATTAAAAAGAAATATTTATAAAACACGAAAAAACACATTAGAAAAAGGTAAAAATAACATAGTTACAATATTAAAACTATTTACAATAAACATCAATAAATACTCTAAACACTTTGGTAAAGTAAACACAATAAATTCTATGTATCACATCTAAAAGACATTCCTATATACAGAAAAATTAATAGAGCCAGATTTATTAATAACTGTGCCATTTATTACCACTTATGGTATCACTATGTTATATTCATGCTCGTTGAGCTTATGAATTTAGCGGAGGAAAACAGGATTTCAAGAAGTAACATTTTTTTAGTTTAAAAAATGGCACAAAAAGTTTTGTTGTTAAGATTAAACGTAAAATTTAACTTATTTTTTTTAATTTAACAAACTAATGCCTAATGTATCAAAATGTTTTCTGTTGTTTTTTTTATTTTTTGCATTAACAGGTTCAACACATTTGCTTCATCAATGCTGCAGTTTTTGAATTCATAATAAGTATTCAAATTCAAAACTAATGGACCCTTATTTACAATGAGACCAATATCAGAAGTTCGTTAGGCAAAATATAAAAAAGCTAATAGTTATATTAAATGCCTATATATCACACATTGGGAAACAATTATTTCAACTTATTCTGTGCCAGAGGATGGAGTATTGAAATTGATCCATTACAATTTTGTTTAGAATTAAGAGATTTCAAATTTAATAGCATTGAGAGAAAAAAAAAGAATTATATTAGTTCTGAACCATGTAAACTGCAGCTACAATTTCAATGTCATCGAGGAACAATTTACGTTTAATAAATATTAAAATACAATACAAATTGTAAATTAAAAAAGTAAGAGCAATCTCTTTAAAACTAGAATATTAAACATACTTTTACACGACATTTCCTTTCAAAGAATATAGCAAGTATGCTTCATTTAAATAAAATTAAGTACAACCCTCTATCAAATGATAAGCTTAAATAAGTTTAAAATCATGAACATCAATATTACAACAGCTTTACCAAATTTTGTTATACCTGAGTATATACCAAATTAATTCATGGCACAAATGTTGTTTATAGAAGAACAATACATATTTTATACAATATGAAAAGTGACAATAAAGTTAGGTCAAATATACAATTCTCATTTCTACTCATAATCCTACATATTCATTACGAGTACAGACATTAAATGTACAATGGAATTGGCAACACACAATAAGCACCTGCTAAAAGGACACCAAGTAATTTTTGTGTATACATTTTTTTAAAGTTTAAAACAATTCTCTTCAAAAATATATGTATCATATATATAGGTTATTAAAAATTGCAATAGGCAGCTTTCCAATAAATATTTTATATGGGCAGGAAATCAAATGCAGTTTTAGTTTTGAATTGTACCACTTAGGATGTTACATAGCTATAAAAGATATTTATACACTAAAAACATTATCAGTACATTAATTTTATTAGTAAAATTTATTAATATATAAGTGAAGCCAATGTACATCTTAATTTTCGTTCTTCATTAATCATTTTCTTGTGATTAATAATTGAGCAAAAGAGTATTAATATACCCAATTGACAAAATTGTAAATTGGCTTCAATAAAATGGAATTGCAGGGTTTTCTTAAGCAAAAAGAATACACTTAAAGCATTTTTGTTTTTACTTTAACTACCTACGATGTTTTGATTGTGGCAGAAATTGTACAAAAGTTTAACCAAACTCTTAACAACAAAAAATAAATTCATTTTGGGATGGATTAGTCAATTCTTGGTTTATAGCTTGTTTTCCAAATTTCAGCAAGAGTAACAGCTGAATGAAATCTATGGAATATGCACAGTGGTAGTGTGACTCTCTGCACCATTGACCATGCCAGGAACCCATAGAAATCCAACTACAAAAAATATTCAATTAAGAACTATTTCTGAAATAGAAATTGTTTTTTGATTAGAAAAGGAGAGAGTTTAAGTTATTACCTGAACTGGATTGGCTACGACCTTTTGAGTTTCAAATGTATAGATTACCCACATAGTAACATTTGCTATAAGAAGAAATGTAACAATCTGACGGCCAGGTTTGCTTCGATCATGTTCTGGTAAATGCACACGTCTTCTTGAGACATCAGCAATGAAAAGCAATTGCAAGACAACCTATAATAATAAAGTTATTGTATATTGGAGCTTTATTTAATTAATCAATGCTAGAATTCCTATTGAACAATTGTTCTCATATAATACATTTTATACTCAAAAAAGGTTGTAGAATAAACTGGCTAATATGAGTAATATAACATTTTTCTCACTTCCAGATTTAATGTATAATAAAGATAATAACCATTCCCTTCACTATAGCTTCATACCAATCAGAGATTTTTACAAAAATTGATCCAAAATATGAAAAGGAGATCAAAATCATTCGAACGTTAACAATTTGACTGTTGATTGCGAGTAGACTGTCCTTACTCATGTTAACTATTGGCTGACCCCTATGACACTTCTCAGATTTTGGGTTCATCCTAAAACTACTATCTCAGATGGCCAAAAAGTTAATACAGCCAACTATTTATTAATGACAAAATTTTTGATGTAAATTGAGTTAACAATTGTGTAACTTAGTGTGCCAAAATTATATTTTTACAGGGCTGATTCACCCCGTAATGCAAATACACATTCTGCTTTCTGGATCACCTGGCTCTGCAACACAGTTCTGTATTTATAAATATTTCCTTGCTTAACCTTTTAATTATGCCAGAACCCATATGTTTACCTGAACTATAGAGAGGATTCCCGTTATCATCACAAGCATATTTGGCTCACTATTAAGTGCAGTGAGAGAACCAGCTATTATACTGAAGACTGCATAAACAAAGAGACCAAAAGCAGAAACTCGCAGTAAGATGTCATTCAGATCACTCTGTTCTTCGGCCTTGAATTTTAATCCTTGTACTCTAAAAAATAAAAAAAAATAATAAAATATAATTTCTTAAAATGATATTTTAAAAAAAATCACACACTGAGGAGAGTGGAAATTAATTTTAGACATTTGTTCATGATTTATATATTTTTTGCTACTTACAAGCTGACTAACAGTGTTACTTATTAATGTACACTTTATGCAACTAAGTCTAATCGTGACAGGTTATATACGGGCAACCACTCTTTTCAGTTAGAATGAACCAAGGGTTTTATTTAGAGAGTATTTGTAAATAAATTCCTGCTACCCATGTGTGAATGGAATGATTTACTAAGCAAATTAAGACAGCATTAACTCACATGGCTAACCTAAACACAGACACAATGAAATATTATCTTTTTAACGACCTTACAAGAGCAAACTATATTTTACTATTTTTACTTTAGCTAAACTATATTTTTATTTTGACTAAATGAGAAGGAAGAGGCGAATTATATTAATTAAATGCTACAGATGAGAATGTTCTGACTGAGGTATTTGATTGGATTGGAAAATGAAAATGGTAAGTGGGGTGTGTGAGTGTGTGTGTATGCATATATATATATATATATATATATATATATATATATATATATATATATATATATATATATATATATTATAGTATTTTAGATGGACCTCATATTCGCCAATAAATTTATTTCATAATTTATATATATTTTCAATAAACACATGATCTGCTGAGTAGGATGATTCAAAATTATATGTGTAAAATTTTATCAAGAAATTTAAATCTGAGTAATGTTATGATTATTTTCTATAAAATGCCACTCTACTTTAGAAAATGGAAAGGAATTTGAATCCTTAAGTAAGATTCTTTCTGACTGGGTCTCCAATATTATTAAATTTATATACATGAGGTTAAAATATATGCAATAAAACAAAAACTAGATTACCTGATAAATCCAATAATTATAGCCAGAATTGAGAGAGCCATGAGAGCACAATGTGAAACATCAGCCAAATATATGGCAAGAAGACTGAGTACAGGATTATGAATGAGTACAAAGAAAAGGATGAGGCATATAAGTGAGCCAACTAGTAGAAGTAGACCAAGGAAAAGGCCCTTGCTAGCTCCAACACAATCCATTCTTCCCCCTTGTTGTGCTTGTGCCATTGCAACTGCTCTCCGCGATAAAATTACCTCTAGCCTTTGTTCTAATTCTTCTTCTCCTTGGTATCTATATAAACAGGAAAATTACACATACATAAAAATGAATGAAAACAATTGTTTAATTTACAAAAATATTTTGACTTTAATAAAATGATTAAGCTTTATTTTTGATTGTGATTTATAAATTGCTTTATACTGCAATAATAATGAAATTGAATGGTTTTACTAAAGTCAATAAAATAATAAGTTTCTCTTTGATATTTAGAGAAGTATTTAAAAATACAAGTGCAATGCTCCTTCTTTATGAGAGTAAAAGCTAAGACTAACGAAAATAAATCAAATGACGAAGTTCTGAATCATATTAGTAAAATTAGTGGTCTTATCAAAGTCATGGAGGAAAAGCAGAAGGAAAGTGAAAGTTATTGAGTATATCACAACTTCTCATTTTATATATTTTTTAAATTTATTTATTGACGTCCACTATTTACTACTATGGCTAATCGGAATGGGTCATCTACAGGTTACCACCCTTTTCTAGCCAGGATGGGACTAAGGATTTTATTTAATGAATTCAGTCACTAAATAAATTCCTATTGCCCAGGCGGGAGTCGAACTCGCCACTGTAGGTTTACCATGCGAGATTTAGGTCAATGTGTTAACCCTTTAACTGTGCAAAGCCACTATAGTGCCTTGGATCAAGCCACCATAGTGGCTTTGCACAATTAAAGGGTTAACTCACATGTCTAACCTGAGCCCCTCGTTTTAAATAAATTTGAGCCTAACATTACTGACTGAAAGGGGAGAATGAGCTCATTTTTGAAGAGAGCAAAAACTTTTTAAATTTAAGTGCATTTAGTACAAGGGAACTTCCTGGAAGGTCCTTCTTTCCAAGGACCTTTTTCTGAGAAACGATCTTAAATGCTCTGGCCTGGAAGTATAGGACTCCCTTGCAAGGGACTTCCTATTAGCTAGGAGATCTGGGATCGAGTCCTGCCAGATACAATCATTTTTCTCTAATATGAAAAGTATTAAGTTTAATTAAATTGAGACAGTTCCCAAATTATATCAACCAAATATATTGATATGAAACTATTTTTACTTTGTTAAGATTATCGCTAAACCTCCAAACCAATAGTGCAGTAATGGAGTTACATTGAAGATTTTGCGTACTCTGACCAACTAATTCCTACCAGACATATTTTTTATAATAGTTTTGTGCCATTCTATCACATTCACTGAATGATTCTCCATACTACATTTTCATTCAATTAAAGCATTCTCTTACCTAGGATTCTTCCCAATGTGACACCACATAACGTAAATAACTGCAGCACCAATCAAGCTGTATTCTATAATAAATGGGAAGAGGTAAGGTGCCGAGTCCTGGACAATTGTCCCCATGATATTTGTTCTTTCACAATTTTCTGAAGAAAGTGAGCGATGGTCAATGAGTGCTGCAGGAGCTAATGGGGAATCGCCGAATTGGTCCCAGTTTATGACAGGATTATTAGTTGGGGCAGGCTGTAAAGCTGTAAAAATATAAAATGTAATTTAGGAATATAGTTTAAAATTAAATATTGCATTTCAAGGTTGAAAGTAAAGTTAACACCAAGCAAAACAGATGTATGAATGATAAAGAAGTTAAGTTGAATCATTCATATCACTAACACTAACTAACAAAATATAAATAAGCTGATGCAGATTTGGTAAAGTCCTAAATAACTGTTAGCCTTGGTTTAATGAAACAGTTATAAAATGTTATAAAAAAAGATAGTTGAATACATTTTTATACTATCAATTATCTGATAATTTTGACTATTCAGCCACCTAGGAAACAAGAATTACACTTGAAATTTAACTTATATATATGTTTTCAGCTCTTTAAGTAAAGTCTGATTGAAAACAAAACAATAATTAAATAAATGGTAACCTTACCAACTAATTCCTGAAGAGATCTAATACATGGATAAAATTACTTCGGCCACAGGTTGTAGGTTTTTATAGAAATAATCCCTGCATACATAATATAATTAAACTGAAGTGATGCCCCTGTAGCAAAGTATCATTTACTTTACATGCTAGGAACTTATGTTTTGCAGAGAGAAGAAACTCTCGCTACACAACCAAGGCTTCACCCTATCTACTAGATGTGTTGTGCTTTTCCCATTAGTACATTAATAAGTTAAAAGCATCTTATAATATCGAAACTTTTGAAAATTTGTAATAAGGGAAGCTACATTCATCAGGGTTATAATTGAAATAATAATAGTTCCGTATTTACTTTTGTTAATCAAATAAATTCTAAAATTGATATAATTATGAATAAATAAATTAGTGGATATGACTTCAAAATAAGTCCAATTTACATTCAACTTGACATTTTAACACACACGATTAAACTACACAGGGGCATTAATAACTATGTGCATGAGTTATAGATACTAATTAGTTGAGTGTTATGGCACTATTTCACTGGTATTTTTTCTCCAATCAAATATCCTTCTGATAAACGTCGCTTAAAACGAAGCTATACATCTACTGAGAGCATTCCAGAAATAATAGGTATGATAGAAAAAAATAATCTTACAAGGATTTAAGAAAGAGATATGCAAGAATCAAATTACAAGTGTCAAATGAAAGAATTCTGCTACAGGCTAAACAATATTCAACTATAGAGATTCTATGATAAAGAAAATATTCATTGATGACGATATATAAAATAATTATACAAAAATGCTAACTCTATTTAATTTAATACAGAAGAGTGCCTACATATGAAGTCTACTATCAATTTTACATACAATAAATATTTGCAGGAACTAATAAGTAATGAGTATTAGAATAAATGTGCTGCATAAAAGCACACAGTAATACCCCAGGCACAGCAAACCTATGTTCACCACAAATTTGTTTACTTTACTTAACACTTTAAATGTTTACATATTAAGAAAAAAATTTGCTAAAAACAATGCATAGTCTGGACTTTAGGTTACGTGAATAGTTTTTTAAGGTAATAAATGGCATAAGAGGTCAAAAAAACTATATATTTGAACATTTTATGTAAAATTAAATAACAAGTTCATTAATGCATGAAATTTAAAATTCCAAATATCTCCATTATTATGCGACGGATCAACAACAAAAAATATATTGAGATACATGCAAATACGTTGTGTGGTGATCAATTAAGATTTTACATTCTTGAATTGAAAATGTTTATTTGATCTATAACATATTCAATATTTAACTGTTTCATTCAACACTGAAGATCATATTCGTTAATGGCTGAAATCTAACAAGTTATTGTGGAGGGGGATTTGATAATTCAAGGTATCCCCATTATTATGAGTCAGATTGAAAAATGTTATAGGACCAATCTTGTTAAACTATTGATGCTCCACAATTGTTGTTCTTTACATTTTTTTGTAACTCAAATATTAAACGAGTTATTTGTACTTTCTTGTTTTCAGCCCTCACTAAAAAACTCCTACTTCTACTCATCTAATTTTCTTTCGAGTAAATGAGTCCCAATATATCTCATGTCAAGCTAATATATTTATATTTTATTTACTTATTGATAGTGATATTTTTTTTACTTTTTACATAGATGTCTTACTATTGAAGAAATAGATAATTAGTATCAGAGATCACCAGTGAGTCATTTCAACGTGTGGAAAATCTGCTTATTTTACGCAGCCCCTGCATAACAAATGTTTTAGAATGATCATCATTTTCAGAGTGACTCTCTCCAAGTCTGTGGACACGTGGGTGACTAGCTGAACAGTGCTTGAAGGTATCAAGACACAGATTATACTCAAAGATCACAAAAATCATAACTTTTATTCTATTTAAAACAAAGCCTTTCATGCCAAATTAATAGCAAGTTCCTTGGTGGAGAAACTTCAGTACTTATCGGTTAACGGAAGGCCACTCATTTAAAGATGATTATTTAATCATAATAAAAAGAAAACCACTTTATTATTTAAAATAACATTTCTAGAATTTATAAATGACGAAATGTTATTATAAGCGCCTTATAAAGAGGTCGTCTGCCAGATGAACTCAGGCTAGGTAGTCCAAGTGGTGTCTGGTAATAATCCTTTACCTTTTGTTATGCCATTTAGTATAACCCCATATCCTTTTAGCAGAAGGGAAATCAGGTATTGAGCTCGTTCTCATGACATGATTTTCAAAAATTATCTTCAAATGTCTATCGATCCTACCCAGGAGAAGACGAAAATGAGGTCCATTCAAAATTTTATATATATATATATATATATATATATATATATATATATATATATATATATATATGTGGTGTGTTGTTCTTTTCGGAGTTTTGGTCAATGTTGGTGAAATGAATCTTAGTTTATGCCGATATTTCGAGATATATATATTTGTCTGTTGATGCTCTAGCGGTCGCAATTTTTGCTTGGTCGTTACCAAACTCGATATTTAAACGTTTTATGTAAAAATAAAGATCAAGTTCGTTAATGGTTGAAATCGAACCAGACGGGAGGGGAGGGGGGTTTAGAGGGGACGATTTTTGATATCTCCGTTACTATATGTCGGATCGAAAAATTGTATAGAATCAATCTTATTGCAAATTAAATTTACTATAAATACTGCTATATACATTTATTCTATATCTTAATTTTTAACCGAGATATTTGCATTTTTTAGTTTTCGGTTTTCATTAAACCCCCACTCCTACTCATGTCATATTGACAATAAGCTGTTATATTATGAAGCACATTATTTGAAGCTTAAATACCAAATACGTTCTCATTGATATTTTTTGTTTTGAGGTAAATACAAATACGTGCTGCACATGGGAAATCTGCTTAGTTAATGCAGCCCCTGCATGATGGACTTTCAACATTTTGTGTACGGTTTTGAGGATCAATGAAATTATATTAATGATCTACTTGTAGATGTGAAAATCCAGCTTTATCCAATTATTCAATATTGCACCTCACCAGGTCTCACAATATGATAGAACCAGGCTCAATGAATTTAGCACTTTAAAGTGAATAGTGATAAGTGGTTTTGAATCAGTAAATATTTTTGCCTCTAAAGAAAACACAAAAAAATAATGAGTGGTCTCCTGTTAGCCGATAAGTATCGAAACTTCCAATAGATCCTCTAATATATTGTTTTGAACACAATGGGTTAATTTACCATTAAATATGTTAAAATGGAATTTGCAAAATTTGTTCCATGGCAAATAGAAAGTTAATTTCCTACCTCTAAGAAGAGCTTTTGTTATGTATGGTAAAAGGTCACATATAGTTTTAAAAACTAATTTGCTTTCATGCATAATGGCAAAAACGCAAAGTTGTTATCATGCAATTCTCGAAGGACAGCAATGCATTCCAACATAAAGGATCGCAAATCAAAACTAAATTTACTCAAACATTTGCAGATCGTGGCAGGGCATACAAATACTCTTTACATGCAGAGCCACCATTCATATAAGCCATATAATTACCTTCAGTTAAATTCTTGTGAATATTGTGAAAAAGGGCATTAAAGGGGTAAGGTGTTGTCGAGGTGGTGGTAGTGATGATCGTTGTGGTAGGAGGGATGGTTGTAGTGGTGGTTGTGGTAATAGGAGTCGTAGTTCTTAGGGTAGTAGTAGTCGAGGGTGTCGTGGTGGTAATGATGGTGGGAACCACGGTCGAGCTTATAGCACGCGCTGTGGTCGTAGCGAGGGCCTGCACAGTTTGGCGGAAATATTTAGCAGTAGTACTGCTTATGGGAGTTGTTGATACTACTGTCGGTATGGGCCGGAAACTCTCTGCAAACAACCAGAGAAGGAACTAACGGTACAGCATGCCACAAATATAGGATCTCTGTTCTGAATTAGGAACAGTAACAGTGCAGACAGATGTATTATACATCCAAACAAAGAGTTATATATTACACAAATAGAAAATATACATGTACACATCTTAAAAATTCTAATAATTAGTTATGAACAGAAATATATGGTACCAATCAAAAAATTAATAATAGATTATATTCTTGTAAATTTTTTGAATAAATAGGTAGTATTCATGTGAACAAATTACAAGAATATAAATTGGCAATGTTAAATGTTACTTTTACTTTAAAGCATATATGATTAAGCAAATATAAAATCACACTATCTGACTACTATTATTTGTAAATAGAGAATAAAGTTTTTATATTCTCAGGGAATTGGTTTTCATTAAAAAGTAGTTTATACCTTAAACAGAATAATTTGTTGTCTGATATATAAATTTTCAAATGCTCAATGCTGCCTTGTAGAGCATACCTAATGTTTTTATTAGATACCTGTAGATAACTATCCAGTAGCCCGTACATAAAACAGAGTTAACAGTCCTCTTATGGCCCAAATGCTTATTATACGAACTAAGCTGTAAGCAGCTCATCAAGGACTTTCAAACACTTATTGGGAGGAAATTTGGTCAACATGTAGCTCCATCCATGTATGTGCCAGCTTTGGCTAAAGTTTCATTGTTCAAGTAACCCTTGAATTACTATTCAAGTACTGAACTATGCATTTGAAGTCAATTGTCAATCAAGAAACTATTACAGCCTACTTACAAACCTTTGAGACTACGATTTTTGCATCAATTAACTAGAGAGTTTCGTGTTTTGATCCAAACAAATAAGACCAATCAATTTTTAAAAAATCTAGCAAAACTAGTTTTAAAGAGTTAAATGAACTAAGCAAAATCAATGGTAATAACATTCAACTGAAGCTGTTCACAAGTTTCAAACACTTATTTCACTGACCATTCTCACCAATATTAGAGTAATCCTGAAATTTGGATAGTTTGGTGGATATGATACAAAACTGCAACCAGCATAGTCTAATTATTTTGAACATGATATTTTTCATAACAAGAGAAAATTTGTTAGCTAAAGCAATGCCAAGAGGGCAGCTACCTAAAGTAGCTAACATTTATATTCAAGAGAACAGAATGAGTGTTGATGATAAATGGTGAGGGGAGTATATAAAGAACTTTACTTTCTGCCTGTGACCTGTATATTCCGTTTGTCAAACATCAAAGTTGACTCTAATAATTACAGAAACTAAGTACTATCAAACATTTAGATTTGATTAAAACAGCCACTCAATGAAACAACGAAAGTCTCCATACTTTCAACATTTTTATTTTTTAATAATTTTGAATCAAATGAATTAATACAAATGTAAATAATACCATTTAATATTTACTAATTTGTTTCTTAAAACTAGCAAGTGAATTAAATATTGTTTTTTACTAAGATAAATGAAAAATTTCTTATTGATTTTTTTTTTTAAATATAGTCTACAGAACTAAAAACTTCTACATACCTGCTGGTCTAACACTGATTCTATTAAATTCATTTCCTCCAAGAATAAGACCAGGAGCAGCAGTAGTCATGTTTTTGTCAAGAAAGACAGAAATTTCCTTCAAACTTTCAAGAACTAAAGTTCGTATCCATACACATAGATTAGTTGCAACAATATGCATAAGGCCGAAGCGTGCAATTACTTTAAATCTATGAATGTTTAGCTGAAATAAAAAGAGAGATGTAAATTAAGAAACTAATTGCACGAAACAAGAAAAAATAAACTAATAAAATACTTTAACTTTGTTTAATATAAAAAAAATGTGTGCTATGATGTCATTGAAGTTGACAATTTGTTTGACAAACAAATCTCTGTGATTCCTCACAACACCATCTTATTTGTGCATAGTTGCTTTGAAGAGCTGTACTGTCATCATAATCATCTTTTCGTGGCCTGCCCCTCCCCTTGGACCACACTGTGTATCATAGAATGAATATCTATGGAGCCTACACCCAGTTAATGTGCCCTAACCAGAGCATAATTCCTTTCTTAAAGTGACAATAATACAGGTGTGCCACAACACTCCATCAGATCAGCACTGTTTCTGATTGTCGCTGCTCTCTCAAAACTCCAAATTTTTTCCTTAAGTCACTCTCTCATTTTAATCCAGCCTACCCAACTCAGGTTTAAAAGAGAAAATTGTCACATCAATATTTATTTGACAAACCCTAATCAACTTAACATATAGATTGGCCCCAATAATTTTCCACTACAATATTAAAAATAATTATTCTTACATAACAGAGTAATTTTAATAAGAATAAATAAATGTTGCATACCCTCGAGTTCATAAAGATAAAGTACATCTGCATGAAGGTAAATATCATTTGAAGAACAGGATTTACTCCTCTAAGAATCTGGTAACAAGATGAAGTAAATGGAATTTCAAAGAAAGCACCAAACTCAAGACCATTGTAGATCATTGTTGCAAGTCCAAAAGCTATTAAAAAGATATATATGTAAATAAGCAATGCGATCAATAAATTATTAAACTAGAATAAACATTGTATAAGACAAAAAATTGAAAGAATGATTTTAAAATTTTTACTTTATGTTTAACATTAAAAATATAGTTTTTCCAAAGAATTTCACGGGATCAGATTTATACATAAATTATTAAAAAAAATTGTTATATATTTAAAAGGGGGGAAAATTAGATATTTTATCATATAATGATTCAGATAGTGAACCAGTACTTATAAATGATATCAGTCACATGACCAGTTTAATCTTGCTCTCCATGCTGCAATGTCAAATCCTCCTCAACTTGATAACAGTTGTAGCACAATTAAATCATTATTATTTTATATATTTCGAGTATGAGAGTATCAGTGAACTGTCAGAGAACATCAATGGCTGACAATTACAATAAAATGCAGACATGAGTTTATTCTTACCAATAGCTCCGACCCTCAGGAAGAAACTGCCATGGCTACAGGTATTCTGAGACGTTTTCCTTTTTCTTCCAGGTGAAGATAATTGTACAATTGCAGCTTCAAGGTCCCCTTCTTGAGTTAATTTTTCCTGTGACTGACTTTCACAACCAGATTTACTTTTCTTCAATGTTCCCAAACCCTGTGTAAGAAAACAAAAATGAATAAGATTGTCTAAACCTTAAGGAAAATGCACAACGGCACTTGTTTCTTAGAACAATAATATGAATTAAGTTACAAAAGTTTAATTTTAAAATTCTAACAATTAAATCTTGGTGTAAGATATTTATTTGTTAAAATGGACTATATTCAGTGCATAAGTAGGAAGATCCCAATTAAAATAGTGCTGCCAGATACAGTTAATTCATATTGTTATTGTTGTGTCTACAGGCTATTTCTAGTCACTATTTCAATGAACTGGAAGTACTGATTTTAAGAAGTGGACAAGAAAGTGTCAAAAAAATATTCGGTAATCAGAGTATCATCAACAAGTAAAAACCAGTTAAATATTGATTCCAATATGGACCTGCACTTAAGGGATAATCTAACATTGCCTATGTAATTATACACTGCTACAGGACATCCTCCTAAAGTAAGGAAATAAATATAGTGCTAACTAAAAAAAAGTCTGTCACGCAGGCGCTGCGTAAACTAAGCAGGTTTCCCACATATTGGTATGACAAACTTGCCAAAGTATCTCACTACATATTTTTATTTCTATGAAAAAAAAAATGATGGAAAGAAGGGGGGGGGTTACTGAAAACAAGAAAATACGAATGATTAGCTTAATATTTGATACAAAAAAAATGCTTAGAACAACAATTGTAGACCTACAACAGTCTAACAACATAGCAACAAGCTCTATTATTATAATTTGTATCCGACTCTTAGAGAGATACTTTTCATTTTCGAATTCCCCCTCTAAATCCCCCCCCTTCCTATTCCTTCTGTCAAATATGATGTTTAGTGTTCACTGAAACGACTATATATCAAATAAAAATGTTTGAAACAAGATCGTAAAATGTTAATTGAGGATGTCATCACACAATGAATTTGCATATATCTCACATAATAAAGGTCTCTTGAAATCAGTATTTGGAATTTATTCATTAAATAGCACCTTATTGTTAATATGACAAGAGTAGTAGTGGCGGTTTACTAAAGGCTGAAAACTAAAAAGTTCAATTATCTTGGTTAATATTTACCATAGAGAAAATATTTATATAACAACATTTATTGGTAATTACATTTGCAATAAGATTGACTTTATACTATTTTTCAATCTGAAATATAGTAACAGAGATATTTCAAATTTTCAAAATTCCTCCTCCTACTGGTCCGATTTTGGTGATTAATGAACTTGATCTTTCTTTTTATAAAGAAAATTTGCGACTGCTAGAGCATTGACAGATATATATATATACACACACACATACATATATATAGCGTCAGTTGATAATGCATAAGCATGATTTAGTTCCTTTTGAGAAATATTTCTAAGGCCTATAATTTTCAAAATTAACACAGACTTATTTGATTATTCTATACTAGAGAGAGGACAATCTAAAAATATTTATTTAGAAACATAAATTATTTCATTACTGATAAAATAGTAGGAGAAAGAAACAGAACATTAATATTATGCCCATTTGTCTGTCAGTAAAGTTCAAGATTTTTTAAAATTTGAGCTATCCAAAATAGATTACAGCAGGGGTTTACAGAAATAATCTAAAAAACAAATAACTGTGAACAATTTGATTCAAATGTGATTAGTCAGTTCATTCTCTCTTTTTCTAATTCTCATAGACTCGAAGACAGTCAGGCAAGACTGAAGATCAATTAACTTGACAAATTTAATCTGCTTGCTAGTAAATAACTATCATTTTCTAATTTATGTATTCCAATGAGGGCATTTCTCTCTAATGGTTATGATCTGTAGTAGGAATCCTTGCTTCAATATGGAGTATATTTTTCTACTGCAATTTTGTTAGAAAGATGTATACTGTCAAACAGTTGCAATAGAGGTCAAAATAGTAATTGAAAAATTATATCAAAATTGACTTAGTCATTTCAATTAAGCTGTGCAATTAGACATTTGGGAAAGGTAATAAACTTATTAATTTCAGATTCTGTGTTCATTATAAGAAGTGGACATTTTATAATTTTCCTATAATTAAACACTTTAATATTTTTGGACTCAGAAGTGCATAATGAAATTCAACATTCATAGGTCTTAAATATATCAGCATAGCCAGCTCAAAAACACTTTGAATACCAACTTATGCTCTATGACTGAGAGCAAACATTCTTTGATGGTTTCCCTAAGTCTTGATTTAAAAATGAATTAATGTCTTCATTATGTAAACAGAAAAATTTTTTGCTATTATTTTATTTAGGGGAGACCAATACAAAGATCCAGAAGTATTTTCTCATTCCTTGTTATGAAACTCCTCAGCTGGGTAGCCTTATTGGTTACTATTCCACAAGATAATATATGTAAGCTCAAGAAAAATTGCAAAATCAAAGCTCTAATATGATTATCAGAAAGAACTCGTATGAAATTAGCGAATAAGCATGTGTTTTTAGATCAAAAACTAAAATGTATCACACTTTACAAAGGCAGCCACTTTTAGGGGTATTGAAAGGCAGTCCCTCTGAAAATGGGTCAAAGAGTTTTTAATTTTTCTTCCTAACATACCACACAACTCCACCAAATTAGTTGTTTAAAATTTTGACTTGATAATGATTAAATTGAAATTCTTATGTTAAAAAATACATTGTTTAATGATACTCTTATAACGTTTAATTGTTGCTTAGTAAAGATAAAAAATAACAAATTAATTTCTTTCACCAAGATTTAGAACAAGAAAATATTTTATAACATTTGTATTTAGAAAGGACAACCTTGGTCAGCCTATTTTTTTTTTTAATTTCTTTAATACAAACTTTATATTGGAGAAATCAATTGTGCCATTTACCGTATGTTTTTCTAATATCAACCTTGATTCGGTCTTCAGTCATAAACAGGGAGTATCTGAGCTGGTATCCTTCCGGAATGCTGTAGCAGGCTTATGTTAGTGTAGCTTACTCTTGTTATGTATCTACTTCCTAAAGGGCCTTCCTAAGTTATTACCCCTACATGCCATGGACTTGATTTTAATGTTTTGACTCAGCGCATTACTTGATCCTTCTCCCCCCCCCAAAAACAGGGTTGTTTATATAAGAGATAAAAACAAAAAGATATATATTATATAGTTATATACACCTCTTTCTCCCCTCCTTGTCTAATATCTCACAAAATCTAAGTGGGACAAGACTGGAAGGTACATTAAAGTTTAAGTTCACACGTTCATAATGGCTAATTTCCACCTTTAGTCAGCTCATGCTGTCTACGGGCTATGGGGGTATGGCTCTCTAGCAGCTCTGGCAACGAATGGAATTCTCATGCCTTTATTGGCATAAATGGAATTTTCCACAGACCATTTCATTGTTGGATGTTCTGCTGCAGAAGGCAGCAGAAAACAATTTGTGACCCTCTTCATTCACTTGTTCATTTCTGTTGAAATAAGGACTAACTGTTCAAAAGAGTAATTACCAGGTGTAGCCAGTGAATTAAACGCTTCCAAGATGTTCGCAAAATTGTTGAAACTTTTTACAATATCTCAAAAAATTCTTGCAAGAAATGAAAAAAGGATCATACAAGAATGAAGTAAACCCAGATTTCAGGTCAGATGATCTCACAAGTGTTTCGATAGAGTTACTTGTGATTTGATTCTCTTTTCTTATATAATTGATCTATTTGTGAAAAAAACATCCGGGAAATGGCAAAATCATTTTTGAATATGAAGTTCTTACATTGAATTTGTAAATTTTTGAAGAAAATCTGAAAAATTGACAGAGGCTGTCTAATAACATTAATTAAAATCAAATCTGCTTAAATACTCAAAATATGGTTAGTACAAAGAAAATACATAAGAAGCAGAACTCCTATTAAGTCAGTTAAATGAATACGTGCTTAAGTCCAAGCAATTTTAAGCATTCAAATTATCTATTTTCAATGTTTAACAAGAAGACATACTCTTCAGAACGAGATAATATAAGGGTGATGATTGTTACATAAACAGAAAGAGTTATATGGTACACCAGTAGGAACAAGAAATGCATGCCCAGGCAGAAGTGACTAAGACCTAAAGAAGGAACTAGGGGCGCAAATTTGGAGGAGCCTATAATATTGAATGGCAATCAATAGTCAAAAGATGGGAAGGCAATAAAATATTGTATATTTCCTTCCTTCGTACTAATTCCATAAGAAGCATGGATCATCATCATCACTTTAAATTGAACAAGGAGAGTAAAAAGTCTCCAGTCAATATGACGGGTGTGAATAGGGGATACATTTGGATTTAAGATTATACATTTATCAAAGTCCAAATTCTGCCAAATTTTCATATTTTGTGGGTTCGAAACTGCATTCCAGTTTTGATCATATCGCTGTTCAAAGATTGAAATCTTTTAATTTCCATTTGAAACTAAAGATGCTGTTACTTGTTTCTGGTTTGTCAAATTTTTCCCTCATGAAATCACTTCTATCTCTGCTGAAATAAATGAGGTAAACGAAATTTTGGCTACCCAGCTAGTTTGACTGAAGTATTTAAGAAGATATACTGTAATGATAAATTACATCATCAAATTTTTTAATGCTATGTTATTTATGCTGGGGTACTAAGTGCGTCCACCGTTCAGAATGTTGGTCATGCATCTTCAGAGTATATTGTCATTCTGTAAGGAAACTCGTTCAAAGTTGACTGAAGTACTAAAAAAGATCATCTTGTGAACTAGCGATAAATAAAATATTATGAAACCTTAGAAAATTATTGACATCTTTGGAAAAAGTATGAGTTCTTCTGGGGTCTGGTCATGAGGCGACTGTCAGAAAGTTGGCAATACATTTCTTTGTATACGTTCTGAGACATTCAAAATAGTTGGAATTTTTTCATTTCTATTTGAGCAATGTGTGAGCGAGGCTAAGGTTGGCCGTGCGAGTTAGGGAGTTGGTCTTAATCTCGCGTGGTAGACCTAGGGTGGTGGGTTCGATTCCCGCCCTGGGCAGTAGAAATTTATTTAGTGACGGACTCATTAAATAAACTCCTTGGGCCCACCATGGCTAGAAAAGGGTGGTAACCTGTTGATAACCCATCCCGATTAGCCATAGTAGCATAAAGTGGGCATAAATAATAATAAACAATGTGTGAGCATTATCCAAAACCTGTAATAATCAACTGAAAGTAATAACCCCCAAAACCAAGCTATGAGCAGTGGGGTGCATCATATTTAGTACAAAATTGGAAATTATGAAAGCATATATAACCTTTTTAAATAAATCATTTTTTAAAAAAATATGTAAATAAAAAAAAATTATCAAGGACAGCTTATGACTTTTCAAAAATATATCATATGCACCCTATATATTATTAAACTTATGTCAACTTAAGAAAGAAAAATGAAGATTTTTTACAATATAAACACAAAAGGAAGAGAAATTCAAGTATTCATTGCTTGTAAAAATGAAAGAGATTCATGGAATGAGTCTCATGGAGAATCATGGGTTTTAAATAAATAAATTATATCACCAAACTCTTCAATTTCATTCATTAATATTATTACAGCAAAATCAAATGAGAAACTTCCAAGCTTCCATCACCACTGAAAATGATTACATTGTAAACAAATCTAAATACATACTATAAACCAAAATTCATCAAGAATAAATACCAAACTGAATACAAAACCACACATTTATAATTATTATTATTTATAGTAAAAGAATCACACAAACAGATCATCAAACGTATCAAAATGTGATAGCTGCCAATTGGATGAAAAGGAGTCTGGGATAAAGTAATTTTATATAAAAGAGAAATTATGTTATTAAAATTACAGTCTATCCGAATGTCCAGCTTCTTTCAAAGATATTTATTTATTCCATCAAGCTTTTTGAGTTTTCATAGCAGTTTTAAAGAAATAATTCTTAAGAATTTATTCACAATAGAGGGGAAAAGTCCTTTAAAGTTTTCTGTGAACTTCCATACATTTACATTTGGGTCCTAATAAGGAAAATGTAAAATATGAAACAAAACTAGAAGGAATACAATAGTAGTGAATGGGTGAGGGGATAAAATAGTACACATTGGTTTATAAACACTAATAAATATACCTGCTTGAAAATGTCCACGACACATTTGATTTTTAGCAGATTTCCCTTAAGGGAAGTAAGCTACTAATAAAATTCATTCACAATTCCTAGATGATAGATGATTCTTAAAATTTCAACACATAATATTAATTTAAAGTATTAAAACTAACATAACTGTAGCAAAACATAATACAAGGATTAGGGATTCATATTAGGCATAAATCAAGAAAGGATAGTTTTCTTTAGCAGAGCACTCTCTGAATATAATATGCTAGGAATGAACAATCAACATTATAAATAATAGAATGGGTTTGGCTCAAATGTGTAGAAACAAAAGTGCAGGTAAAGGATAGTGTCAAATCACTCACAAGCTTAATAGAGAGCGGATGCATTGAATGAGTATGATTCGATATACAAGTGATGTCAGAATATATGGAAAAAGTTTGTTTAAATTTGTATTAGTCAAGCTTTTTATCTAGTCAAGGCTTGCACATAACGTGTTATTAATCAATATATATACCTTGCTATTAGCTCACAAGAACCTAGAACATAACAGTTGCTTCTTTAAAAATTTCTATTTTTGATGGCTGTTTGGCCATTTTTATCAGGTGACTTCATGGAATCTTGGTTCCTCGAAATAAGCAAAATAAAAACTTAGCCGATAAGTCACCTGTTGAAGATGGGCTGAGAGCCATTGGGAATTCACCATGACGAAGGAGAGACAACCTCTAGAGCAAACAGCAGGGAAAATAAAATTTTGATCTTTCCTCAGCGAAGAATAGTTGATTATTTGATATTTGAAGAACATATAGATTTTTGACGAATAAGTTTGTAAAGTTTAGCAATGTGGCTGTACAAATAAAACTGTAGTTAATCAACAATTGAATAGTGTACAGATATTTTATATGGAAAGCAAGTAACTATTAAACATTACTTGCCTATAATTTACTATTAAAAAAATATGTCATTTAAATTTAAAGTTCTAATCAGATTTCTCAAGGATTATAGATCCCCACAGTTCTCTATAATATCTAATTGAAATATGTTGTGTAGAACCACGAACCTTAAGATGCTATATATTCTTTTCGAAAATGTTGATTGTTAAGACTTTTTAATTGTTCAATTTCTATAATTAGTTAAACAAAACAGCACTGTTTAATTACTTAAAAAATCTGCATAAGAGAGAAGGAATTTCTTTAAGGTGTTGCTCTTAAGAGTGGTGTATTCCATTCCTGCGGGTGATGAGAATTTATTAAGTAACTCTCTAGATAAAATTCCTTCCCTATTAAAAAATGAATTATTATTTCACCTACAAAATAAAAAACGTCTGAGTTGGAAGCTAATAGCAGACCCCTTTGATAGATTAAAGAGGAAAGGTGTTGGTGACAATATATATCACAGTTTGAGTGCAACTCTAAATTACTTAGTTAATCTCATAGACAGTGTATTTTAGGCAAATTTTGGTTCAACACAGACTAAAATATAACCAGGAGTAAACTTAATTAGGAAAATATCATTCATGGCTGTACAATCCAGGATGATGGTACATGCAAAAACACGAAATTCAATCAAAATTTAAAGTTTGGTACATACTTCACATATTTAAAAGACTACGCATCTAAATTTTATGAAAAGCTTGCCAGATCATAAGTTTTTTTTTTTATATATATATTAAGAAGCATGCTCTAGAATAGGGTCAGCTGATCTTGATACCAGTGGGTAGAGAAAAGCTTTCTTTGATAATCCTATGAACATTGGGCCTTATGGGGTCCTGGTAAGTATGCAGATATGAGTTTCCTTCCAATGACCTACTAAAAGGTTTGCTACTGCTAGTATGAGAAAAGTGATGTGATGAGCTAACACAATAATGATGAAATACATATTAATAAGAAAATTTATTGTCAATAATGAATAAATCTATAAATGTATTGAAACAGGATACAGAATATAATAAAGACAAGTAGGCGAGCTACAACTCGTGAATGGTTCATGGGTATGGGTATTATCTCAATGAAAGCTATCTCCTTAGTTATTTTCTTAAGTAGTAAGAACTATTCATGTAAATATGAGTGTTTTTATATTATAACCAATTTCAAATGGTCCTGAAAAAAAAGTTATTTGACCATTTCAGAAAAAATGTTTATAGTTTCCAACTGATTATGTAATCATTGTTCAAAAACAACTTTCGATACTTTTTCTTCAACCTTATTCCAAAATAAGAACCATTTTTGATTTTTAACTTGCAAACAATTACAATTTTGTAAATGACACCTACTGTTTTCTGGTAAACTAGTGTATTCAGTGCATTAACCACAGAAAAGTATGGCCTTTTATCTACATAATATGATATTCTTCATGAAAACATAAACATTTGTAACTTTAAATATAGCCACAAGTGAACTCAATTGTGACAAAACAGAGTAATCCAAAAGACAGTGTCAATTTTATTTAGAATGATATCTTGTGTCCAACCTAATATGTGTTACTTTCTCATTCAGATTTAACAAAAAAATAGCAGAAGATGCTAGTATATTTGTGAATCCCCATGTACACTCCTCCATCTTGTTATTTGAGCAATGATTTTGTGAATCAAAAAGTCATTTTTGGTCACATCACACAACCCTACTTTAGAAAACCTAAGGCAATGGCGCTCCATTCAGTCATGGTTCTTGTTGTTGCTGTTAGTGAAATAAAGTAATTCTTAAAGCTTTTCCAAAATATCAATTGGCGAGAGCTGATGTGCTCTCCTAAATAACTAGTTGAAAAATTGAATATAATCAGAGCATTCATTGTGTTAACACTTCATGAGCGATAGAGAGGGCAGATGCCGGAAGACCTGCACAGCTGGCACTATTTCTCTGACTCCCAGGAGGTGGAATATCTTCTCAGTTTAGACTTCTACACAATCATTTTGTCACTGAAAACACCCACCAGCCACATGTTCCAGAATATTTGATGGGATCCGTTTCATTCTCTAGTTCCATTTCTTCTTTCATCTGAATAACTCAACCTAACATCTGAACATAACTCCAAGCCTTGTGTGTGTGCTTGTGCGTGTGTTTATATAAATAAGTATAATTTGACCAAAATAAATACGGTGTCTTTCGGCTCAATATTTATTCTATACATTATAATTGTGTATATACATATTCATGTAAACTATAATATACAAATGATGTTCAATAGTATACATTTATTCAGTCAGTTTTAAGTTTTTACATGGGTTGTGGCCAACATCGATAACCATGCACACAAAAATATTGTCAAATATTGCCTGCCTATCAAGAGCTAACAAGGCTCGCCCAGGGTATTGGATTAGATATCACGTGTATATATATTAATAAACGTTTTCAAATCTGTTCTTTATTTTATTATTAATCTTTAGAAGCATAACTGAACTCATTATATACATTTATATTAATGTTTTGTGGGCAATTAAGAAGTTTATTCAAGATAAATAATATATTTATACAAAAGGAAAGTAAGGATGGAAATTTGAGACCCTTTATAGATGATGGGCAACGGAATAAGACAAATACATCTTACAATACAGGTGTTGGAGTGTTGGGGAAGTACGGACAGTGGTCAGGTCAAGCAGATTCACATTTTGTTGTGCTTTGAAAGGGAAATGAAAAGAAGGATTTAACATTTTTGTGAAAATTTGCAGGAAGAGTACCCAACAAAGCAAAAATAGTAATACTCAGCATTATAGTTTTGAAATTTGATTAATGGCAGGAGTTCAAAGGAAAAAAATTAACAGGCATAAAAATAAAAAATAAAAGTTTTCATGAAAGTGAATGTCTAATACTGCAAAAAAAAAAAATAATAAATAGAAGGAGAAGGAAATAAATTACAAAGTCCCATTATGCTAATAGATAGCAAGCTCTGAGGTAAAGGGTTCTCTCGCAATAACACAAACTCACCATCTGACTCCCATCCACACTGGAGATGGACTTCTGTCGTACCACATCGCGCATTTTGCGTGGGTAAACGTCATTCTAATCATAATAAAGCACAAAGGTCAACAAAAAGGATGCTCAAAATGAAACAAAATATAACCATGAAAGTGCTCACCATTTCTTTTAACAGAAAATGTGATTACTAAAATTAAATAATGATAATACATAGAATGGCATTGAACATTGCAACACAAAATAAATGAAAAATCATTTAAATAAATATATAAAAGAGCACTTCCATTTTACTACAAACGTAAAATGAATAGAATAAATAAAAAATGATCATATGAAAGACAAAATAAAATAATAATCAAATGAATTTTTTAAATTATTACAAAAATAAAATAAAAAATCATATGCAAAATAAGCAAGCATTTATTCCATTGTATTAATATGGGTAAAACAATATTTTGAGTCAGCATAAAAAGCATTTCTCAAAATTCAGGACCAAATTCTTAAACACTTATAAATAATGAAACTGTGTTTATAAGAAATAACAGTAATCTAATAATAAATTTTCATAAGATCAAATTCAGCAATTATGAATTTTAGATAGAAGGTTACTACAGGAAACGATGAAGCCATCTTAAATACAGTACTTGTACCAACAAGTAATTGTTAATGTTTTTTTTAAAAAAAAAAAAAGGTTTCAGACATTTAAAAACCATGGATTGACTATATAACACATATCTAAGGATTATGAAGTCACAAGTTTTTTTTTGTAAGGAAAAGGGATGATAATAGGGTTATCGTATTATAACATTGAATTTAAAACATCTGATGTTAACTAGGGAATTAAGGTATCCAAAAATAAGTATGAATTTGAAAACAAAGGAAGACTAAATAAAAAAATATTAAAAACCACTATATTAGCTCTTGTTAATGAATGGAAAAAAACAAACATTCTTCAGTTCTAATTTTTATTTGAGATAGCTTTCTTGTGAGACAATTGTTGATAAATCGTGACTCGTGTCTCAAAAGTGAAATAATCTTCACATTTAGCTAATCCTAAGCAAATAGTTAAAAATTATTAGGGGAACACAAAGGATGTAATTAATAATTCAAATACATAATAAGAAATTATAAGGAACATTTATAAAACCACAAACAAATAGTGAGCAATATAATATGTTTAATTTTAACCCACATCAAGAGTTAACAGCAGGACAAGTAAATATATATATTTAGTGAGGTGTTATGAGTTAATTGCAAATCAATTTTACAAAATAAATATTAAGGTTGAACTTCTTAATTCTACTGGAATTTACTTACTTATGTCCTAACAATTGATAGAAATATAACCAATTTTCTTGAATAAGGCCTTATAAAAGGAAATAAATACCTGGAAAATATTTGACCGTGAGTTTCGTTGACCTTGAGGAGGAGGTGGTGGAGGCGGGGCTGCAGTTTGGCTCGATTCTTTTTCTTTATCCCCTTTTTCCTTTTGTTCTTTTTTCTTTTCCTTCTCTTTTTCCTTCTTTTCTTTTTCCTTTTCTTTTTTCTCTTTCTTTTGGTTTTTCTGATTCTCTTTTTCTTTTTTCTCTTTCTTTGGTTTGGGAGGTTTGGATTCTCCACCCTGGCAACATGAGCTCTCTTGCAGTAAGAAGCAGAAAACGTACAGCAAAAAGAGAATGCTTGTTCCATAAAGATATGTAAAAAAGCCCTGAAACATAAAAAGTAAAATACAGGAAATGGAATGAAAATAATTAAGAAATTAAAAAATAAATAAAAAACTATAGTACAATGACAACTGTACTGATAACATTAAAACATGTGGCTGTCTTAACATATTTTCCATGTGCTGAATCTCTTATGCTCCACCATCTATCCTCTATTTTTCCTGTTTCCAACAGGTAATATTTCTCGAGGATGAAGTAAATAGTAAAAGAAATAGCATTTTCAGTAAAAATGAGGCTAACTTTAAAAATCATGTGAGTGAATCCATGCAAACAAGGCCCAATGTTAACAACCTATGACTTTTACGTTGATAATCCAATTAGCCATAGTGGCATAAAGTAGACGTAAATAAATAACAATCAGGCTCCTCCAAAATTTCAGATGTATAAAGCTACAGGGATACTGATTGATCTCAGTTAAGGGTATCCTTTGTACTAGGAAAGAATAGGCAAGAGCTGACAGAAAAAAATATCGGGGCAATATATAACCCTTTGCAATGGGAAGACAGGCAGATGAAACTATTTTTTTGGGAGAGTCAAAAATCAGTACCAGGAATGGGATAAAAAAGATGTGCATACTCATCACTGAACCCTTTTTCTAACTTCCCTCTAAAGACAAAAATGTTCTCGTGTCCTAGGCAAAAACTTTGGCACTCTCCCAGTATCTTTCTTTTCCAAGTAGCTTAATGGCTTCAGATCCAATCTTAACAGTTTGATAATCTATCCTTGATTTGATTACTCTCAGTCAGAAGATTCTTTTCTCATCTACGACAGTATTCAATCCACTGAGAGAAACTCTGTCCGGAGGATTTAATACACTTCCAGAACTTACCGATCGACCCTTACAGACAAACTGTGTCTGAAAATGCTCTTCGATATCATCTAGCTTCTTAGCCACTAATGTTCTTTTCTTTTTACTCAGCAATCTTTCTCCTCTTTTTAGACTTAAATGTATCATCTTTTGTTTGAAGAATATTTAGCCAAATCTTGTTTTCCCTTAATTACCTTTTCACTTCGCCATTTAACCAAGGGTTTATTTTCATAACTTGACATTGATCCCAATGTTTCATCCACGTTTTAGCAGATTTCCCTTAAGGGAAATCAGCTATTGAGGTCACACTCATAATGCGATTTTTGAAAAATTTCCTCAAATGTCCATTCTACCCAGGAGATGACGAAAATGAGGTCCATTCAAATATATATATATATATATATATATATATATATATATCCTCCTCATTAACGAAAAGCTGTTATAATATGAAACCCCTATTTGAAGCACAAGGGGGTCAGGAATATTTAAATGAAAACACACGCTGAACTAATTTTTGGAGAACACATGCTTGAATCTTGAAAGAAGTACTCGTAAGTTTATTTAGGAGTATAATTTTTGATCTTTCTTTATTTAACCAATGCCCTATGTGATTAGTCAAATGAAAAACTTCAATAATAGTACTCAAGTAAGTCGCAAATATGGTAGAAGAGCAATATTAATGTCGCATATTATTCCACAAGTTACGTAAAACTGAATTGGACCAGCATCAAGTACAGTGCTTCTTAAATTGCCATAGAGAGGCCTTCAAGCTTAGCTCATCATAAACAATTTTCAATAATTGAGAGAGATATAATACCAAAGATAAACTAGGCTAGACTTACAGTGTTTGTGATAACTCATACTCCCTTATAGTTTTTAATAACACACATGATGAGAGTAATTTCTATATTGCTGGGAGTAGAGTTATTGATTTTGTGAAGCAAACATTTTTATTGAAATAAGAAATAATTATTTACTTTAAATAATATTCTTATACCCAGGTCATAAGATAAATTTAAAGACTCCAATAAATAATTATGCCTAATAACCATCTTTTAAAAATCAGAAAATCCTTTACCCACTAGAGAGACAAACAAATTTATGCTTAATGTATCATTGAGAGGCCTCTCCAGATACAAATCTTAAGCTGAAAAAGAAAGAAAAAAGTCCGTCACGCAGGGGCTGCGTAAACTAAGCAGATTTCCCACGTGAAGTTATACAGTAGATAAATCTGCCCAATAACAACTGTAGTAGTAAGGTATCACTAAACCTATTCAAGAGGGACGAATAGTTACGGAAACGGTCGCCAGAGCTCTCGGCGGAAAGTCCCGAGCATAGCCGACTCCTGCCGATCACAGACAGAATACAAATGCAAATATCTCGGTTAATATTCAATATAGAGAATAAATTTATATAACAATATTTATAGTAAATTTAATTTGTAATAAGATTAATTCTCTACAATTTTTCGATTCGACGAGTAGTAACAGAGTTATTTCGAATTTTCGAAAATCCTCCCCTCTAAACCCCCCCCTCCCTCTGGTCTGATTTCAGCCGTTAACGAACTTGATCTTTCTTTTTACATAAAACGACTAAATATCGAGTTTGGTAACGATCAAACAAAAATTGCAACCGCTAGAGCGGTAACAGACATATATATATATATATATATATATATATATATATATATATATATATATATATATATATATACAGTTTTGAACGGACCTCATTTTCGTCATCTACTAGGTAGGATCGATGGACATTTGAAGAAAAATTTCGAAAATTCCATCATTAGTACAACCTCAATAGCTGATTTCCCCTAAGGGAAATCTGATAAATAAAAAAAAGTGAGCCCATGGCTGGTGGATACACTCTTCCTCAAAACTGGCTATATCTTGCTATAGAACAGCTTTTTTTCAGGAGGGAATTCATAATTTGTTTTTAGAAACCCGAGTGATACATATTGAAGTATATTAGGAAAGAAAATCAAATTGACTAAAATAGAATATTCTAAAGAAGGAATATTGCAGAATATTAACAGTCGTATAATCATCGGACATTTATATTAACACTCATTAATTAATATTATAATTGTAGCTAATCACTTACCTCGTAATAAGGCAGGGGGATGCTATGTGTTACCACTTCCGAAACCACATATGCTATGCAAATGACGACCAACAGTTTTGCATAAATAAAGCTCATAATAATGAAGAGAGAAGTCCTGAAAGAAAGAAAAAAAGGAAAAAAATTACAACAGGCTGAGGAAAAAAATTCTTGAATCAATAGGATAAATTCTAAAATATAATTAATTTTCAGTTGTAGTATAACATTGAAACACTTATAAAAACAGAAAATTATAGTAGCTCAGGAGCTGTCTAGTAAACTTCTTTATGTTGAAGTATTTTTTTCAATGAACTCAATCTAAAGTATTGCGAATAACAAATTTTGTATTTGGAGCAGAAATGATTTGGGTATCTTTCTCTGAGACGTATAGTAAAGAGGAATAATCAGGGAATAGCACACTGCCTACTTTTTGTGCTATGCAGTCACAGAACAGATATCCCTATACTTAGGTCCTAGAGAGCATTTGTGATTAGAATAGACTCAAATTCCTATAAGAACCTAAGAAAAAAATGGAAGGATTTAAAGACTTAAAACAGATATCAGATTACTACATTTTACTGACTACATGGTTGGGAACACTGTCAGTAAATAATTAATAATTTAATTATTTTACTTCCTAGAACGAAGAAAAGTAAAAATTTTGTTTTTCAGATTTAATATGAATCATCTGTTTTGATATTCCCTGAGCCCATTTTGTCTAGTTTTGGTTATGATGTCGCAGAATTCAAGAGGAACTAGCCTCAGAATATTCAAATTTCATATTTAAGACTGATTTAACAGTCCAGTTATGAAACACCACTTTAGTTTAAAATTGCTTGAAGGAAGGGGGGGGGGGGTAGAGGAAAACAAACAAATGTGAAAAAATGCATATTTTTCCATAACTATTAAAGTTACAAAATATTTTATAGAACCTTTTATGTGGGACAGCCTGGATAGAAGACCACCACAAGAGTAAACCAACACGTGGCTGATCTGAAATATCAGAGAATAAAAACACCCGCCCATAGCTAGGCACGCTAACTACCAAATTGACCAAATTAAGTTTGACGAGACAAAAATTCTACATAGAGAAGACCACCTTGGTAGAAGATTAGTACTAGCTCTTGAAATAAACAAGAGAACAAATACAATAAATGGTGTGGGCGGTGTCATACTGTCCGAAACGTAGAAAGCCATAATAAAAAATTCGAAAAAATATCATTTAATCAAGTAGCTATTCAAATTAAAAACCCTGTCTCACGAAGGTGGGCGCATTTCCATTGAAAATTCGCAAATTATAATTCAAGACGCTGGAGAAGATAGCTGACCTCCTCACAATGAAAATATTCCCCATCAATGAAAAATAGAAGGACTTTTTATGTTTATCATGAAAAGATCTACAAATTATGATCCATGACATTTTTTGATTTGTTGCATTTGAGTGTAGATATGAAATGTGACTTTAAAATGAAATAATATTGAATGAAGTGCAGCAATACATTTTGTTCAATTAATACAAGGACGTCATGTGTTGCCAACATCAGATTGAGTTGTTATGTTCAGATAATTTAACACAAGGAAGTCAATGTAGTGTCTATCAGTAGTGAACTCGAATAAAAGCTCAATACTGTACCAACTGAACTACTGATACTAATACAGACATGTGAAAAATTAATTTCATTTTGTTGTTTATACTTCTACCAAAGCTCAGTTGCTAGAAAACATTTCTGGATACAAAAGTAGGATTCTTAGCAGCTATGAACATTTCTTTTTCTCATATAAAAAGTAATTGAGTTATTAGATATCAGCTTATTTATAGCAAATTATTTACTTCAAATATTACTTATAGGAAGTTAATTGATAAAAAGTCTAATATTTTATTGAGCAAATTATGACCCGATTTGGCATCCTCATGTACCTCTGTGGCGAAACCACTGTCTTATCCAGTGAATGTTTTCATATAACTTCAATATAAAGTTGGACCAGATATGTACAACAAATCAATATTTATTAATAATTAAAATTTGTGTAAGATAATTTAAAATTAAAATGAACTTCCGCTTTGTACCAGGATGACCAATGGAACAGAAAATGAATTACTTGAAGTAAAATTGTGTGTATGAAATTAAATTAACAAATGTATTTAAGCTACTGATAAAAAATGTATTTCTACTATTGACTGGTTGTTTTATTGCAAATTCCCTCATTTTTATTGTGACATAATGAAACAGAGGAGTCAATTTTAAGAAGTTATAGAAAACACCTAATCTAGAAATTAAAATTAAAATAAGATGTGTTACCCATGCATGTGTAGTTAAAAGAATGCTGGCCAAATACAAGAGGCAAGTTCATGCAAGGTCAATAGCATGTTCATACAAGAAGAGTACCTTGCAGTGTTACCGGATTTGTCAACTAAAAGTCTATTTTTATATAAGTATTTAACATTTTTTTAAAGAGAATTATTGTGGATTTTAGAACCACTTGAGTCCCTTGTACTCCTACCAAATTAAATATATCAAATATGTTTTTACAATTCATTTAAAACTATTTCATTTGAAAGTGATATATGGTATTTCCATTCCAATACAATTCATCAAAAAATGTCTTAGATCATAATTCAAAGATCTTCTTGTATCCCTAATAGGTAAGGAAACATTTGTAAGTTTTTATTTCGTCCTCAGCTCAGTTGATTCATTCAAAAAGAGAGATGCAACACCTGATGTGGCATCAGTGCTGAGTGTGAAATTTGAAACAGGCGAAGGTTAGTCGCTTTTGAGTTATGGGAGGCCCTTACATACTCCCGCCAAAACTGACAGTTGGAATCAGGGAGGCTCAAAGGGGTTTATTCTGTCAAAGTCTGAAAACGGAAATCTTTCGGGATTTCAATACTTCCTTTACATCGAATGAGAAGAAAAAGAAAAAAATCTGTAATCCCCTTCTCTCTTTGAAATTGGCCTCTCTAGATATATCCTTTCTTCCGCGAGCGTTTGCGAGGCCGCCAACACGGAAGCCTAAATTAACTGCAATATAGAAATCGCTAATACGAAATACAACAGAGATATTTATCTTTATTTTACGTAAAGAAGAAAATTTTGTATAATTGTCAACAAAAACATGACAATTTGTTTAGCTAATAATTGATGAGCTCAAGGAGTAGAGATTGCCCATGATAAGAAAGGGTGACGGGTGCGACCCCCCCTCCAATGCCTGCTCGAAAAGCATCCCAGGCACAATCCAGTTTATGTATAGAAGCTTTTTACTTTTATTTAGACAACTGATGATAATGGAATTTCAAGCTGGAGAGTACTTGCATTGGAGTTCAGCTCTTTTATTAATTTAATTTTAAAAAAAAAGGAAATCTACATTTATATACTCAAAGACACATAAAATTGTGCAAAACATCCTCAAGTAAACTTGTAAAATAAAATCTGAGAAACACGCCATTCTTCCATTCTTCATGCCACCCTCAAATTTTCAAGACTTATTAATATATTATTTTACTATAGGATTCATTTTTTTTCTGAAGATGTGATTAACTATTTAAAAACTGGTTTATTAACTAACGTCTTCAAATAAATACTTTGTTGTAAAATATTAAATACTTGTTGCTACACCTAAAATTTTTATTTCAATAAAAGTATATAATATTTCATGAATAATAAATACTTAAATATAATTGATATGTCGATTAGTATTATCATGCTATTATTACAATTGGGCATTATTGTTTAAATTAATAATTTAAGACTCATTACAACCATTTCAATGCAGAAAATTCGAACTGAATAAAAATATGTGTTAATCGAAAGCTTAAAAATTAAATTTAACATTGGAAATGCCGTACAGTTAATTGCTGTCCCGTCCGTAGCATGTACTAATTATTCCAAGTAAGGGATGTAAGAAAAAATACTAATAAGCTGTTGATTAACTGCTTCCTTTAGCATATACATTACTAATCTAGTATTCAATTAATAATTTCTCATGTATTCCTCATTTCAGTAGATTTCCCCTGAGGGAAATCAGCATTGAAGGACGTCTTCATAACACGATTTTCGAAAAATCTCTTCAAATGTCCACTGATCCTTCGAAAGTAGATGACGATAATTAGGTATATGTGATGTAATAAGGTTATGTTTTTTATGTTTGTGCTATATTTATATCTCTTTGTAAGAGGAGACTTACTACTAATGTGGGCTAAAGTGCATTTTAGCCCCCCCCCCTTGCCGCCATCTTGTTACGTCACTGTCCGACATCTCGTTTATCTTGTTTGTCTCCGCAATTTAAGGATCCAACAAATTAGGTGAGTTAACAAAATTTAAGTTAAAATTACCCCTCCCCCCTGGTTTAAACCGCCGATGGCGTATTTTGGAAATTTTAAAGTGTTAAAAAAGATAAAGTAAGAAAAACAAAACCCCCACCCTCGGTGTTAGAAAACAAGATGGCCGCCGTCATGATCGTGCGCCATCAAGGGGGGAACTAAAATGCACTTTCACCCTAATGTGTAACCTTGCAGGATGTATTATGATTGTAAGTCTTTGTGGGCCATTCTTGGTGTAATATATCCTTGTTACAGGTTCTTCATTCATTCTTTTCTATAACAAGAGTGTGTGTATACACAACACATGCATACATGCCCGGTACCAGAGGTCTCAATTTCTGTTTGATCGTTACCTAACTCGATGTATAAAGAGTCTCATATGAAACTAAAGAAAATCGAAAATTCATAATATCTCCATTATTTCTGGATCATCGAATATTCACATTTGAAAAGTATCTCTTGGAAATATGTCTTTTGTGAACTAATTCTAATTAAGTTTATATATACACTAGCTTAGTTACCAGGCTTCGCCCGGGAATTCATTTGAGGCTGAATGATGACGGTATTTTTTTTTTTTTTTCTTTTTTTTTTTTTTTTTTTTTTTTTTTTTTTTTTTTTTTTGTTTTTTTTTGCAAGCTTTTACTTTCGCCAATATTTTGACTTTTCCCCGTCCCAGTGTTTAGGGCATTATACCCGTCGTTGCTGTGGATTGGTTAATTATAAAATTACTAGCTCAGATACCTGGCTTCGCTCGGGAATTCATTTGAGGCTGAATGGTGATGGTATATTTTTGGCAAGGCTTTACTTTGCACAATATTTTGACATTTACCCGTTCCAGTGTTTAGGGTTAATACCCGTTGTTGGCATTTGTTAATAATAAAATTATTTTTTTATGTAAGACTTCACTGTCCTGCATATTGTCATATTTATCGTCTCCTGTGCATTATTCATAGATTTGAATTATTAAGGAGAAAATATTGACATACATTTGAATTAATTTTTTCAGGTGAGGTACCTGTTAGTTCATATTGAAAAGAAGTGTTGAGGAAATTTCTCTAAATAACAAAATAAACAACTTTTGTTATGTGCATATTTGCCGAAACCCCAATAGGAAATCATTATTATTAATTTCAGGCCTCCCTTATAACCCCCACTCTGCCCGTCCCTAGAAATGTTAGTATGGCTTATTATAAGGAAGGCGTTAGTGCTAATTCACATAACGAGTTTGGTTTAATTAGGTTGAGTCTTTTGTGCCAAATAAAATTGTGGACTCCCGCTATAGTTTTTAGCGTATAACTCATTTATACTTCCGTATACGGCAAAAGTGCATATAACAAAAGTTACTTTAAATAACAAAGACAACTTTTGTTATGTGCATATTTACCGAAAATGCTATAAGAAACGAAATATCGCTATTTTTAATTTCAGGCCTCCCTTCTCCTGTAATCTCTAGGGACCCTCACTCCTGTTCTTCTCAGAGAATATTAATATAGCCTAAAGTCTAAGTCGAGTTAATAGTAAAACAGTACCAAGTTTCATAAAATTTGGTTCTGCCGTTTATACGGTAAGAAACAACCAGACCTCAATGCAACTAATTGAACATATTGGCATGTGAAACGAAAAAGTATCTTGAAATTTCGAGAGAAAAAAATCAATGTACAGAGTTTACAATTATATATAGATAGATATTATTACGAAATATGGATCCATTGATCAAGTCTACTTGAGGGACTTTGTCGCTACTTGGAAATTACGTATTTAAAAAGTTCAAAGGAAATGGGGGCATCCCTGCTAAAGATTGGCGTAGATGGAGCCAGGGCAGGAATCTAGAACCTTCTTGACGACGAGCCGGCTCCGACCAAATTGCGGGCGAGTTGGTGCCTTGAACATACAAGAGCGGAAGACGGGCATTTAAAAGTTGTCAGCTCGCCCGGCAGTTCAGTTTTTAGCAGATTTCCCTTAACGATTAAATATAGAGTTTAGTGACGATCAAGCAAAATCCTGGCCAAATAGTGTGCTTCTCCAAGTCTCTTCCATTCTCTTCTTTGTTCAGCAACTCTCTGCCATATTGCCCCGTCACATGTAGTCTTCATCTTCAAGCCCCATGCAGTAGACAGTCTTCCTCTCTTCCTCTTGCAGTTCCGAGGATACCAATTAATAAGATTTTTAGTCCATTTATCTTTATTCTACCTCACTAAGTGTCCTGCACATGTCCATTTTCTCTTATTTATGATACACGTCAGAGAATTTAGTTTTTTCTCTAATCCACTTCCTGGACCTTTTATCTGTCGTAGTACGTAGCGCTCCATTCCCCTCACTAGAAATCTAAGTTTTCTAATTTTGGATTTGTTGACTGGCCATGTTTCACACCCGTAGGTCAACCTTGGTAGGACTATGCTTTCGCATAATTTTCTTTCTAGCTCCCCGGCGGTATATGATCCATAAAGCTGTTTGTATCTGAAAAGAGCTTTCCACGCATCTTAGCATCTTATGCTGATCTCTTAAGTTATTGTCTTGAAGTATATTCAGCTGGCCAAGGTACTTGACGAAAATTATATATATCCGGTCCGCGAGGAGCTCCTCCCTCGGAGAGTTAGAGGATAAGGAAATCTAAAATACGAGATTTCTCCGATGTTATGTGTCGGATCAAAACATGTTACATAACTAGTCTTTTCGCAAATGTTATTTCCTACAATTGTCGTTATATACATTTTTTTTTCTCAAGTTCTAATGCTAACGGATTTGTTTGCATTTTTACCAGATTTCCCCTAACAGCTAATGAGGTGTTACTCATGACGCGATTTTCGAAAAATTCCCATCGCTCCTTCCTAGTAGATGACGAAAATTATAAATACACATACACACACGCACACAAACACACACACACACATATATATATTTGAATGGGCCGAATTTTTGGCGTCTTCTAGGCAGAAACGGTAGATATTTGTGGACACATTTGAAAATCGTGATGATCCAAACCTTAATAACAGGTTCACCTTTTATGAAATTTGCTAAAAGATTAACCAATATCTGAATTTATGTACTGGAATTACAACTTATGATGTGGCTCGTAAACATAAATTTTGCTTCATTCTTAATTCTTTTCAAGGAAATTGCCATGCTCATTGAAATGTTAAAACAGTAATTTATTAAAGAAAATTATATTCTTATTTTCTAGAAATTCTTTCATCTATGGCTGTTTAGATGCAGTATGATCAAAAAAATAAAAATCTTTCTTTTATGGAGACTTTGTGTCATTTGTGATAGCCAAATGGAGCATGTGATAACAACATTTGAATAATGTTCTGCAATTTAAAAGAAATTTTGTCAGTCGGATTACTGATGATGCAATAATCTATTCTATCTTCTTTAAGTACCAAATACTTTCTGCAACTCATTTCTATTCACATAAAAAATAGGGGGGGGGGATTCAAAATATCTCCATGTATTATTATATTATGATTATTCCATCAACCAAGAATTTACTTTCTTGCCCCGAAAATACTTATTTGATGTACGCCATAGTCAGTATTTAACCGTTTTCACTAAACTAAACTCATATTCGTTACAGGCTGAAATCGGGCAAAGAATGGGGGATATTTTAAATCCATTATAAAATAAAGTCCGTCACGCAGGGGCTGCGTAAACTAAGCAGCTTCCCCTCGTGAAGTTATACAATAGAAAAATTTCCATACGAGAACCGAACAGTTACGGAAACGACCGAACTAACTTTCAGCGGGAACGAATAGAACTGACCTTAGCCGAATAGAGCCGATCTCGTCTCCACACTCACATAATAAAAATGCAAATATCTCTGTTAATATTGAAGATAGAGAATAAATGTATATAACAATATTTATAGTGCTAGACTATAGTTATAGTTTAATTTGCAATAAGATTGGTTTTATACAATTTTTCGATCCGACGTATAGTAAGGGAGATATTCCCCATTAAATTTTCGAAATTCTCCACCTCTAACCCCCCCCCCCTCCCACTGATCCGATTTCAGCCGTTAACGCACTTGATCTTTCTTTTTACATAAAACAATTAAATCCCGAGTTTGGTAACGATTAAATAAAAACTGCGACCGCTAGAGTGTTGATAGTTTTGAACGGACCTCATTTTCGTCATCTCCTGGGTAGGATCGATGGACATTTTTAGAAATTTTTCGAAAATCGCGTCATGAGTACAACCTCAATAGCTGATTTCCCTTAAGGGAAATCTGCTAATTTTAAAAGTTCTTGGGCTGCCGAAACTAAAACACCGGAGAGAGCTCAGCGAGGAAAGCTGTACGGGTATATACAAAGGTGATTTTTATTTTTTCATCCATGAATGACTCGTTCATTATGTTTTTCTGAAGTGCCCCATTACGAAGTACTTACTTCACAGTTAGGCTGCTGAAGAAAGAAATCAGCTTACTTAACAAGTCATCACTGCCTTCAAATTCTTCTTTTGCCATGAGTATGCTTAAAAGCTTCACACGGTCACTATTATTATAAAGGAATGTTTTCGAAGCTCAATATCCTTTTACCATTAAGGGAAATCAGGTACTACTGGCATTAGTACTGAAAATGCGATTTCCGAAAAAGTTCTTCAAATCTTTAATGTTACTATCTTGTGGTAATGGAAATCCGGTACAACAATTTTACAATAGATAAATCTAAGTACTAACCTAGGTAACACTAAACACCACCGTCAAAGTGGGGTTTATTATATAATAGAGTATTGTTTATGTAACTTGAGTAAAAGTGGGGATTTGCTGAAGGCAGAAAACTGAAAAATGCAAATATATCCGTTAATATTCAAGATAGAGAATAAATGTATATAAGAATTTTATAGTAAATTTAATTTGCAATACGATTGGGGTTTATACAATTTTTCGAATTCAAATATTTTATAAGATATTTCGAAATCCCCCCCCCTCTAAACAAACCCCCTCCGAGACATGCGATTTTTGTCATTAACGAACTTGGACTTCATTTTGAACAAAAATATTAAATATCAAGTTTAGTAACAATCAAACAAAAATTGCGAGCGCTAGTGCGTTAAGAGACTATACAGATTATATATATTTTATATATATATATAAAATCTAGAACGGACCTCATTTTCGTCATCTCCTGGGTAGGATCGATGGAAATTTGAGGAAAAAATCGCGTCTTAATTACAACCTCAATGGCTGATTCCCACTATGGGAATTCTGCTAATAGAAATCGAGGTCGTTAATGGGTAAAATCGGATCAAAATTGGGGTTTAAAGAAATCTGTATTTTGAAGTTTGTAATCGTGGCATTTGTGTATTAACGGGGATGTAAACATTGATGAGCAACCCTTACTCCCTTCAACAGTCCAATAGTACAGACGATATTAGCCAATTTTTGGCTAGTGGTTGTTTATGTTTAGAATTAGGTTTGTTACATAAAGTTGTTATTTTCTTTGGATTCCATGGCAGAGGTTTTGGGTCAGTGCACTCAATTAACATCACCTTTGATAGTCCTTATGCATTTTTCTTGAAGTTTATGTTAATGTATATATTCTTGTTTCCGGTGAGTTAAGTATCTCTGAAAGCCCCATATTTATGTCTGAAGAACCTAACGTTCCTAGAACCCGTCTACTGGGCAGCTGGCCTTTGGTGTTCTTACCTTTGGACCTACTGATGTCATAATGAGCCCCTTCAGCTTATTGGGGACAGCTCATTCCAGGTTTTCCTTGGCTAGGAGGGATTGCGGTACGTCGAGCTTCACCCACTACTACCAAGAACTCTGATTGTGAACTGAGGGTCATAACCACCGTCTAAGGAGAAGGTTTCTAAGCTCTACGGCACTAACTATATATATATATATATATATATATATATATATATATATATATATATATATATATATAGACACACATATAATTGCCTGTTAACTCTCTAGCGGTGGCAATTTTTGTTTGATCGTTAACGAAATCCATTTTTAAACGTTTTAAGTAAGTAGAAAGATCATGTTCGTTAATGGCTGAAATCGGACTAGTAGGGGGGGGGGGTGCTTCAAAATTTGAAATATTTCCGTTGCGGTATGTCGGATCGAAAAATTGCGTAGAACCAATCTTATTGCAAATGTATTGATCTATAAATATAGTTTTATACATTTGTTCGGTATCATGAATATTGTCCGAGATATTTGGATTTTAATGTGTTCCGGTTTCAGTAAACCCTCACTCCTGCTAATGTCATATTAATAATAAGCTGTTATACCATGAACAAATATATTCCAAGGTTAAACACTAAATATTGTTCTCACTGAACTTTTAATTTGTGAGTTCTTTCGAAAATGCGTTCTGTTGATCTCCCTCCCCTCTTTTGTTCTTGGATTACTACAATTTCGTTTAAGGATCAATAAGAAGGCCAAGTCCTCTACTGTTTTTTAATATTATGCAGAGTGCAATTTTGAATTTAACGCTCCATCCTCAGTGCCTGCTGATTAAAGCTGCGTGGCCCAGACTACGCAGCTTTAATCAGCAGGCACTGAGGATGGAGCAGTTGACTCCGAAAGTGTACTCTGCATAATATTAAAAAACAGTAGAGGACTTAACCTTCTTATTGATCCTTATCAATTGGTTCCTCTACCATCCAGCATATTCCAGAGATAACAATTTTGTTTATTGGGTTTTGGGCTTAAATAATCAAGGTCATCAATGTTCAGCGCCTGCAGAACCGTATTTGAGTTACCCGACCATGGGAAATCGCTGAAACATGCACACTAGGTAGTTTTTATTATTATTTTTTTTATTATATATATATATATATATATATATATATATATATATATATATATATATATATATACTAGCTCAGATACCCGGCTTCGCCCGGGAATTCATTTGCGGCTGGATGGTGAAAGTATTCTTTTGGCATGGCTTTACTTTGGACAATATTTTGACATTTACAGTTCCCAGTTTTTAGGGTTAATACCCGTCGTTTCTGTGGATTTGACAATAATAAAATTAATTTTTTATGTAAGACTTCATTGTACTCCATATCGTCATATTTCCCGTTCCCTGTGCATTATGCATAGATTTAAATTATTAAGGACAAAATATTATAATAATATAATATAATTTGAATTAATTTTTCCAGGTGAGGTACCTGGTAGTTCATATTGAAAAGAATTGTTGAGCAATTTTCTCTAAATAACAAAATAAACAACTTTTATTATGTGCATATTTGCCGAAACCCCAATAGGAAACGAAATATCACTATTTTTAATTTCAGGACTCCCTTATAACCCCCACTCCTGCCCGTCCCTTGAAATGTTAATAGGGCTTATTATAAGGAAGGCGTTAGTACTAATACACATACCCAGTGTTTTATTTAGTTCGGTTGAGTGTTTTGTGCCAAATAAAATTGTTGACTACCGCTATAATTTTTAGCATATAACGCCTTTATACTTCGGTATACGACGATAGTGTATATAACAAAAGTTTCTCTAAATAACCAAATAAACAGCTTTTGTTATGTGCATATTTGGCGAAAAACGAATAGAAAACGAAATATCACTATATTTAATATCAGGCCCCCCTATAACCCCCACTCCTTCCCGTCCCTAGAAATGTTGGTATGGCTTATTATAATGAAAGCGTTAGTGCTAATACTTATACCGAGTTTTATTTATTTCGGTTGGGTCTTTTGTCCCAAATAAAATTCTTCATTTCCGCTATAGGTTTTAGCGTATATATCATTTATAATTGGGTATACAAAAAAAATGTATATAACAAAAGTTACTTTAAATAACAAAATAAACAACTTTTGTTATGTTCATATTTGCCGATAAACCAATAGAAAACGAAATACTGCTGCTTTTAATTTCTGGCCTCCCTTACAACCCCCACTCCTACCCGTCCCTAGAAATGTTGGTATTGTTTATTATAATGAAAGCGTTAGTGCTAATATATATACCGAGTTTTATTTATTTCGGTTGGTTCCTTTGTCCCAAATAAAATTGTTCACTTCCGCTATAGGTTTTAGCGTATATCTCGTTTATAATACGTTATACGAAAAAAGTGTATATAACAAAAGTTACTCTAAATAACAAAATAAACAACTTTTGTTATGTTCATACTTCCCGAAAAACCAAGAGGAAACGAAATATCGCTATTTTTAATTTCAGGCCTCCCTTATAACCCCCACTCCTGTTCATCCCAGTGAATTTTAATATAGCCTAAAGTCTAAGTTGGGTCAGTAGTAATATACATACAAAGTTTCATGAAATTTGGTTCAGCCGTTTATGCGTGAAAAGGTAACAAACAAACAAACAAACATACACGAAAGAAACAAAATGCAGTTATGGTGTCTATGACATGTGAAACGAAAAGTTATCGTGAAATTTTGAGAAAAAAATCAATGTACAGACAGAGGTTACAATTTTATATATATATATAGATTATTTTATAATTTTTTTATATATATTTTTTTTTAATTTTTAACATTTATTTTTTTCAATATTCCTGCTACATTATTTTTATTTCTTTTTCTGTTTCGACCCTCACCCCTCATTAATCAGTATGCATCTCTTTATTATTCAACTCATGACTATCCAAGAACAAAAGCCTGTATTCTAAATCTACAAAACATATGTTTTACACCTAACCAATAAAGAGAGATATAAATATCCCAAAGAGCTATAAACACAACAACCCTTCATTACACTCCCTAACAGATATATTTCAGTAATCGGTTTTAATTCCGGTTTAGAATATGTCTATCTATCTGATCAGCTCTCAGCGGTTCGTTGACCTGTTTATTTACAATTCAGTCGCTTTCCGTTGTACAGGTTATTAGCTGAAAGATTTCTCATTACAGTTTGCATAATATTCACGTTGGTGTTACCAGTATGTCGATTTATCTATTGCAAACCTTCACGTGGGAAATCTGCTTAGTTGACGCAACCCCTGCTTGACGTACTTTTAGTTTGTCGACAGCCGTGGCCATGAGCGAGCAAAGACCTAGAGAAAGCGCTGAGCTTGGAGTTCCTGCATTAATGGCTGTCTATTATGACATGAGACTGAGAGAAAGAAAGGCAGAGCCCTAACTGGATTGCAGCCTGAAGCACGATCTCCAGTAGACAGCATGACGACTGTCTTCCAAACCTCCTAGAGATACCTCCTCCTTGCTTCATCACCCTATCACGAGCTACCTAACTGCAAATGATACATCATCCAATAAGCAATCTAACCAAATTGCTGCTTAGGACACACAGAGTACTTTTACAGCATTTCTCTATGAGAAGAAAGCTGTTTTCTAAGGTTATACTGAATGTAGAAACCAGCGCATTATTTTTGTGGCATTTCATGAGAATAAATATTTGAAGACAGTTTTCAGAAAAATACCAACATTTCTGATCAACAGAAATCCTTAATTAGTAGATGGCAAAAATGCTGTATATTTTTAGCAGATTTCCCTTAGGGGAAAATCACCTATTGAGGACATACTCATGACGCGATTTCCGAAATTTTTCTTCAAATGCCCATCGATCCTACCTAGGAAATGACGAAATGATGTCCGTTCAAATTTGAATATATATACAATTATTGTTTTATCGCCACCAAACTCGATATATAATTGTTTCATGCAAAACTAAAGATTGAGTTCTTTAACGGGTGAAATCGGACCAGAAGGAGAAGGGAGGGGGGTTTAGAGAGGGAGAATGTTGAAAATTCGAATTATCTCCGTTACTGTAAGTTGGGTCGAAAAATTGTATAGAACTAATCTTATTGAAAATTAAATGCACTATAAATATTGACATATATATTTTTTCTCTGTCTTGATTATTAACCGAGATATTTGCATTTTTCAGTTTTCAGCATTTAGTAAACCCCCACTTCTACTCATGGCATCTAAACAATAATCTATTATATAATAAACCACTTTAATTGAAGCTTAAATATAAAGTATTGTTTTCACCTTTATTACACAAACTACATGCAAATATGTTCTGTTGACCCCCTGCCCGTCTCAAGTTCTTAAAATATTAAAATTTGAGTGTTTGAGATAAAAATTATTCTGATTCATTATAAATTACAGTACTAGATATAGTAAATAGTTTTCAATAGAATTAATATGTTATATTCAGATATATTTCAGTAGTTGTTTTTCTTTCCGGTGAAGAATATTTCTAACTGTTCAGCTGTGAGAGGTCGGCTGACCTGTTTATTTACAATTCAGACGCTTTCCGATGAGTGGTTATTAAAATTTAATGATATGTTTCTCATTACTGTTTGTATTTATTCGCTTAATATTCACGGTAGTGTTAAGTATTACCAGTATGTTGATTTATTTATTGCAAAACTTCACGAGGGAAGTCTGCTTAGTTTTACACAGCCTCTGCGTGGCGGGCGTTTTTTAAATTACAAAAATCCCTTCAGTGAAAATAAGTTATTGCGGTTTTACTCATGCTACTTTCATATTTAGAAATTATATCACAAACTATCCCACTTCTAACTTGAATTTCAAGTCTTGTTGACATATGGCTATTCATAAAGGAGAGATTGCTGATGTGTTTCATTCCAGCAATTTGGAAGTCTCCTTAGTCTAAAAGAACTTTTCTGCTTTTCATTAAGCTTGTTGAGTCAACATATGAACGTATTGCATATATTAGACATATTTTTATATATTTCTCTTACTCAAGGTCCGAAAAGAAACATGTTTGATATTTAAGATTTGAAATAGAACATTTAACGATTCGTAGCAAAGTTAATCTGAAACTTATTATTGTTAATATAAAAAGAGTGTGGGGGGGGGAGGTTACTGAAGGATGCCTTATTGAAAAAAAAATTAAAATATCTGATTAGAAGAGTTGTAGAAAATCATATTTGCAACCAAGTTATGTTTAACATTATTCGAATCTGACTTATTGGAGATATCTTGTCCTGAACAGACATCTCTTTCGTCATCTTATAATTATGACCAACTTCTGCTCCTCTGAATCTTGTATTTCATACACAAATTGGTTACAAAGTGCTGAAAGTTTACTGTTGGTATGCTAAAGTAACTTTTAAAAACCAGACTTCTGTATTTATGCATAGGCCATTAATGAGAATGGATAAGTAGTGTGTTTTTATGGACATGAGAAGAAGTTAGCTCAAAGGAAATGTAAATATTTTTGCAGCTAAAGTCAAGCACGGTTTATAGCTGCAGTTCTTCAAATTGGCACTAGATTCCTGTCATTGGTTAATGGAAGTTAACCATAGATACTATTCTCAATCATTTAAAGACTATACACATCAATACTATTAAGGTCTTCGGGTCTTGACCGTGTCTTCATATTGGTTGCCAACGTTTCGCTAGACATGCTGCTAGCTTCCTCAGGGCTATCTCTGAGACTGAAGAGTTGTTAGTTCATCTCTGGTATATATTTGAGTCTTATCCGGTTTCCTTGGGCGGAGTCTTCCCTTCCAGGTGTCTACGGATACTTGGTCCGGTGGTCGTTCATCGCCTATACCGTCGTTTTCGTTTCTTTTTGGAGGTCTCTGTGGAATTACCGGCTTCCAGAGTTTGCTGAGTTTGTATCCATCCTCTCTATTGAAGTTGTTAGGGCATTTCGCTATTTCTATAGCTTCTCGAACCAGTCTTTCTTGGTAACGGTCAACCTTTGCCAGTACCTTGACTTCATCGAATTTAATGTTGTGTTTGGTTTCCCAGAAATGTTCCGCTATGGCTGATTCTTCTGTCCGAAACTTTTTTAAACTCTTGATGTGCTCGGCGACCCTGGTGTTTATCAATCTGCCGGTCTGGCCAATGTATTCTGAGCCACAGGAACATGGTATGCTGTATATCCCCGGGATTTTTGTGTGGAGTTTATCTTTGCAGCTGGGTAATATCTGAGCTATTTTCCTATCAGTGCCAAATGCTGTTTCTATGCCTTGCTTCTTGAGTATCCTAGAGATCTTCTCGGTCGTACCTTTAACAAAAGGTATTACGGCTGTTTTCCGGATTTCCTCTTCAATTGTTCTTGTCTTCTTTTCTTTTTTCTTTTTGAATTGATTTCTTATTTCCTCTTTTCCGTAGCCATTCTTTAGCAGAGCAGTCATCAAGTGTCGTTTTTCCTTTGGGAGGTTCTGTGGCTCTGAAATTCTCTCAGCTCTAGCGACCAATGTACGAATTATTCCATTCTTCTGTGCTGGATGGTGATGAGATCCAGCGTGTAGGTATCTGTTGGTATGTGTTGGTTTTCTATAAACCGCATGCCCCAGCTGTCCGTTTGATTTCCTTTCCACCAGAACATCCAGAAATGGAATCTTCCTCTCACGTTCGATCTCCATCGTGAACTCAATGTTGGGGTGTATTGAATTAAGATGCCGCAGAAATTCTTCTAAAGTCTTCTCTCCATGTGGCCATATGACGAACGTGTCATCCACATATCTAAACCATTTTTTCGGTTTTAGTCTTGCCGTTTCAAGTGCCTTCTTTTCAAATTTCTCCATGTAAGCATCGGCTGCATTTGGACTTAATGGCGACCCCATGCTGGCTCCATCCATTTGTTGGTAGAAATTGCCGTTGAACAAGAAATATGCTGATTGCAGGCAGATTTTGGCTAGCTGGGCTTCTTCTTCCGTTAAGAATTCTTTCATGATGTTTAACGTTTCTTGAATTGGAATTCTCGTAAACAGTGACTTAACGTCAAAACTGACGAGACGATCGTTTTCATCGATCATAATATCTTTGATTTTCCTCACGAAATCTGATAGAAATAGAATTAAGAATGAAATAAACAAGGCAGTGAAAGCCACTTCTACGATCAAGAAAGAAGAATACAACCGTTTAATCAAGTCCGACCCAGTTCCACCCAGACTTTACGGATTACCCAAGATACACAAGGAGGATATTCCTATGAGGCCAATAGTTAATTCGATTGGGTCTGCATGTTACGGAATCTCAAAGTATATTTCGAAGAAAATACAACCAAGTATTGGCCTGACCCCGCACCACATCAAGGATTCATCAGATTTCGTGAGGAAAATCAAAGATATTATGATCGATGAAAACGATCGTCTCGTCAGTTTTGACGTTAAGTCACTGTTTACGAGAATTCCAATTCAAGAAACGTTAAACATCATGAAAGAATTCTTAACGGAAGAAGAAGCCCAGCTAGCCAAAATCTGCCTGCAATCAGCATATTTCTTGTTCAACGGCAATTTCTACCAACAAATGGATGGAGCCAGCATGGGGTCGCCATTAAGTCCAAATGCAGCCGATGCTTACATGGAGAAATTTGAAAAGAAGGCACTTGAAACGGCAAGACTAAAACCGAAAAAATGGTTTAGATATGTGGATGACACGTTCGTCATATGGCCACATGGAGAGAAGACTTTAGAAGAATTTCTGCGGCATCTTAATTCAATACACCCCAACATTGAGTTCACGATGGAGATCGAACGTGAGAGGAAGATTCCATTTCTGGATGTTCTGGTGGAAAGGAAATCAAACGGACAGCTGGGGCATGCGGTTTATAGAAAACCAACACATACCAACAGATACCTACACGCTGGATCTCATCACCATCCAGCACAGAAGAATGGAATAATTCGTACATTGGTCGCTAGAGCTGAGAGAATTTCAGAGCCACAGAACCTCCCAAAGGAAAAACGACACTTGATGACTGCTCTGCTAAAGAATGGCTACGGAAAAGAGGAAATAAGAAATCAATTCAAAAAGAAAAAAGAAAAGAAGACAAGAACAATTGAAGAGGAAATCCGGAAAACAGCCGTAATACCTTTTGTTAAAGGTACGACCGAGAAGATCTCTAGGATACTCAAGAAGCAAGGCATAGAAACAGCATTTGGCACTGATAGGAAAATAGCTCAGATATTACCCAGCTGCAAAGATAAACTCCACACAAAAATCCCGGGGATATACAGCATACCATGTTCCTGTGGCTCAGAATACATTGGCCAGACCGGCAGATTGATAAACACCAGGGTCGCCGAGCACATCAAGAGTTTAAAAAAGTTTCGGACAGAAGAATCAGCCATAGCGGAACATTTCTGGGAAACCAAACACAACATTAAATTCGATGAAGTCAAGGTACTGGCAAAGGTTGACCGTTACCAAGAAAGACTGGTTCGAGAAGCTATAGAAATAGCGAAATGCCCTAACAACTTCAATAGAGAGGATGGATACAAACTCAGCAAACTCTGGAAGCCGGTAATTCCACAGAGACCTCCAAAAAGAAACGAAAACGACGGTATAGGCGATGAACGACCACCGGACCAAGTATCCGTAGACACCTGGAAGGGAAGACTCCGCCCAAGGAAACCGGATAAGACTCAAATATATACCAGAGATGAACTAACAACTCTTCAGTCTCAGAGATAGCCCTGAGGAAGCTAGCAGCATGTCTAGCGAAACGTTGGCAACCAATATGAAGACACGGTCAAGACCCGAAGACCTTAATAGTATTAATGACCATGACCGTGGAAGTCTACGAGTATATTTACTATACACATCCATTCAAAAATCAGATATATATTTAATTTGTTTTTACACTTTTATTTTTACATTTTTGGATGCAAAAATAAACATTTTATCTAAACCTCAATTATTTTAAATTTCTTTTACTCCATTTAGATGCCCATTACATTTTATTACTAGTTTCTTTATAAGATATTTATTTATTTTATTATTATTATTTTTTTTTGTTTTCGAATTTAATGTTTCGTTTTCGTTTAGGTTTTCATTTATTTTTTTTATTTTATTTTTTCATTTATTTGTCGATTTGTTTTTTGTCTCTTTGGCTGAGTTTTGTTATTTGGTTGCGTTCTTAGTTTGTTCTGTTCTAATCGTATTGTTTAATTTTTATCTGTTACTGTTTTCATTTTTTATTTTGTTTATATTCATTGTTTTTTGATGAGCAATATCGCCGTGTATGTTAATAAATAAATATATAATGGAAGTTCCAAACAATTTTGAATGAAGTCCTAAATAAAACATATAAGATGAGTTGTAATTTGTCCGACTTCTGATCGATTAACAGCAAACATTATGTCCCTGAGAATACAGATGACAACTAAAAATTATGAGGCAAAAAAATATGACATTGTCTATTGAATGGGTTCCAAGGCACAAAGGCACTTTAGGCAATGAAGAGGCAGAGAGGCAGTCAAGATAGCGGTATATCAGACAGATTTCACTCTTATTTATGAAAGAGTTCTCTGTAAAAATATAATAGTGCATTCAGGAGGAATTTCAGCAAACACTACTCGCATTCTTTTCGGTTTTTATCTATAAATAATCAGTAAATTTCTTAATGATAAGTTTCATGTGAAAAAAAATTGACTTGTTCAAAGAAACTACAAGCCATTTGAATTTTATTAAAATGTTATAAGAAATCTCTTCCAATGGAAACTCTTTTACTAATAAGTAAACAAATTATATTTGAACGGCAATAGAGACCAAGAAGGTTTATAATTAATTAAAGTTGGGAGACTCTTGTCACCAATAAGAAGTATAAAATAATACATTTTTCTTCACACACACGCTCCCACATACATATATGGCAACCAATACTGTTTGTAATGTGAAACAAACTATAGTTTTTATTTGCACCATTTTTTTTCAATAGTGCTATGGTAGGTACGGCATTTATTAACGATTACAAAACTATCACTCAAAATAGTAAAATCTCTAGAAAACCTAATATGGACCTTGAAGATCTTAAAGTTCTTTAAAACCAAGTGAAAAGAAAAATCTTTTAACAATTTTCTTGAAAAATGTAATTTTAATATTGAAATTAATCTTTTATGTTTTTCATAGTTATTATACTTCCTACTTCATTTAAGCAGGTTTCGAGATTTCATGAGGTCGTACTCATGATACGATTTTCGAGTTTCTTCAAATCTCCATCGATCCTACCTACGAGATGAGGTCCGTTCAAAACTGTATATATATGTCTGTCGCCGCTCTAGCGATCGCAATTATTGTTTAATCTATACCAAACTCGATATTTTGTAGTTTTATGAAAAAAGAAAGATCAAGTTCGTAACGGCTGAAATCGGACCAGTGGGAGGAGAGGGGGTTTAGAGGGGAGGATTTTCGAAAATTCTAAATATCTCCGTTAATATACGTCGGATCGAAAAATTGTACAAAATCAATCTTATTGCAAAGTAAATTTACTATAAATATTGTTATATACATTTATTCTCTATCTTGAATATTAACCGAGATATTAGCATTTTTATTAAATCTGGGCGGCTAACGGACGAGAGTGACTCCCGCCAAAAGCTAGTTGGGCCATTTCCTTGACTGCTCGGCTCTCGTGAAATTTCTCTATTGTAAAACTTAAAGTGGGAAATCTGCTTAGTTTTCGCAGCCCTTGTGTGACGGACTTTATGAGAATGGCAACTGGTTTCATACTAGAAGCAACATTTGATGCGTCTGCGGATCCAATTCTTGTTCCGAACCAATGAAAGGAGATCAATTTCGAACTGCACATCTTGAACCGTTTTCACAAATTTTGGCTCTATTCTGTGTTAATGGTCGCTTATATTAGGAAGTAGTTGGCGTGTAACTAAAATTTGCTGAGGTTAACTGAATAATTAAAGGACTAAGGGAATTCTACTGGCTAGCTAATAAAACGTTTTTATGAGGCTATTCAGTTTACCACCCGAGACGAACAGATTCTCCTTACTTTCCAAACCAATTGAAGGATTGCACAAGATTCAAAGAACTTACTTTATATAATACGGGAAAGCGAATCATCTCCGAGGCAGGATAGAGAGGAGTCGGTGACAGCTGAGGAGTTTCACTATCCCTGAGATGCAAATAGTGAAATTTAAATGATATTTAGTGAAAAGTAATAATATACATAAAGCTGCTTTAACTCAAGACGCAAAATTAAACTACAGTTCCAAGAAAATAGATAAATAAAATAAAAATATAGCAAAGCTTTCTACAGGCGAAAAAATATTGTGTGAATGATTGGAAGGAAATGCTCGGTTACTGGTAAATTAGAAAATACCTTTGGCATTATAAACGCTTTAATTTTAGGCTTTTTGGAGGCTATGGGAAATTTATCACTTGGCAATAGAACACAAATGTTTCTGTAACATAGTAAATTAGTCCCAAAAGCAAATTATGTTTGAATCTGAATATGTGATGTCTACTCATCGCAACTAGCGAGGACCTACATATTGTTTATCGTAGGAAATATCAAATTCATTAATGGCCAGAATCAGTGGAAGGGGGTGTCTCTCTTAATAGTTGAAGAATTAAATTATTAAAGTCCGTCTCTCAGGGGCTGCGTAAACTAAGCAGATTTCCCACATGCGTTAGTGTGGAGTTTACAGAAGGCTGAAAACAATTAAGTACTAATAACTCGCCTAAAACTTGAGATACGAAAAAAATGCATAGAATAACAATTATAGAACATCAATAGATTAACACGATTTGTTCTATAATTTTTTACGATCCGAGTCATAATAACTGCCATATTTGAACTTTCCAATACCCCCACTCTAAATACCCAACATTCTAAATCAGATTTCTGCCAATAAAAAAATGATCTTTAGCCTGGATTGAAACGGTTAAATATCGAGAATTGTAGTGATCAAATAAACATTTTCCGGTAAAGAACGAAAAATTTTAATTAATGATGTCTTTATCACATTACGTAATTGCAGGTATCTCACAAAGTAAAAGTTCAATAAAAACCATAGAATAAAGTAGTTCATGATATCACATTTGACTGAGGGCTGAAATCTAAACAAAATGCAGTTATCTCAGTTAACAATCAAGATAATGAAAAATAATAATAATAACATTCATAGAACTTTAAATTTGCAATAAAATTAGTTCTATCCACTTATTCAATACGACGAATAATCAAGGTGATACTTAGAATTTTTGAGATTCCCCCATCTAATCCCCTCCCCTCCTCCCATTGGTCCGATTTCTGCCATTAACGAATATCCAATTTGGTAAAGATACAACAACAATTTCGACCGCTTAACAGACAAATATATATAATTTCCCACCGTCATCTCATGGGTAGGATTGATGAACATTGGAAGAAATATTTCAAAAATCGCGTCATGACTACTACCTCAATAGATTTTCCTTAAGGAAATTCTGCTAAAAACCACTTTTGTCATGGATTTTGAAGAAGAATCCGTATTCAAATTTGTAAAGGAGTATACATAAATTCACGAACGATTAGGACTTTAGTAACATAGTAAAATTATAAATAATATTACTATTCATATATATGAATATATTTTCAATGATTTTCCGACATTTTTCCACCAACTACACTGAGCTCGGTGAAGATGTTTAAACCAGAGCTAGACATTTTAGAAACGAAGTAAGCTCTGACAGTGGAAAAAATTTGTCAATTTTCTTTTTTCTATTAGAGATTTAGAAAATATGTGTAAAACCTTTTTCGTTTACCATATAATCTAGAAATAAAGTGTTATTAAACTTTTATAAAAGAACAGAAACGAAATAATTTACAATTATTTCCTAAACATGAGGTTGTAAGAGCATTTTTTTTAATTTTTTTTTTTATCGCTATCAATATTCAAACTTATGACAGCTCTTTCAGTCAGGAAACTACATATATTTCAATTCTCTTTTAAAACGTTAAAAGTCACACAGGTATAAAGTTGTAGTTGATGCATTGCTATTTCCTTCTAAATAATAAAGTATTTATAATAGTTCACAAGGCAATTCATTGCGTTGTGTCTCATCCCAATGATGAGTGATAAATTGCAAAAGGCGCATTTACTCTTAGCAAATAAATTAGACCTAATTCCGAAATGCAATAGGGGGAAAGGTTCATTGCAATTAGGGTAGGCCTACATTGCTAGGTTCCCATGAATCATCCAGACGTCCTGCCTAAATAATAATACCATTTCACTTTCGAAATGTAGAACAAAAAAAGGAGTAGTAGTTTATTTTAGATGTTATTTGCCACGAAAAACAAACAGAAGCATTTGTATAAGATTTTCGAACATATATGCTAAACCCTGCTTTCTAGAGTGACATAGTTACATGCTCCATATTTACAGTTATGAGTTATTTAGTTTGACGCCACCAGGTGTGAAATAAGAGGATATTGATTTGCAATGTGTTTCTTTGTCAGTTAGAAGAAAATTTACTTCCATGTGTACAGGCACGGGTTATCTACAGCTTTCCACCCCATTAGCCAAGGCGCTACTATGGATTATTTAGAGTCCTCCACTAAATAAATTCCTTTTGTCCATGGGAATCGAACTCGCTAGATGTGAGATTATGACCAACGCATTAACTCACATGGCTAACATCAGCCACACATATTACAATTAACATTCTACTCAATGAGCTCAAACACGAATAAGTTATGAGGGATTTGTCTTCTGGACTTATTCCAGAGTATTGGAGCGAGTATATCTTATGAGAAATCAAAATTGCTTTAGTCCGATTTTGTATAATTTTTGAACAATTATTTACAATCAAGCATCCTTAAAAATAAGTTCCAATCATAAAGCGGAAGGCCAACAAAGATGAAAAAAAATGTCCCAAATCTTTCCAAGCGTATTAAGACTGTCTAAGAACATTATTATTTTATTTGGTTTCACGCGCCCATTCATTTTATTTCGAGCCGTGCGATTCAACCCATGACCACATCGGAAATATATAGTTGTGCAGAACATTTGTTTATTAAGTGAAGGTATCATCTACGTGTAAAGTAATATTTTAAGAGAGGTTGTAAATCCTTTGCATTCCTCAATGGAGAGCTGATCGTAATCAAAATGTACCCTCCATGTTCTAGATTTCTTTGCCAGTCGGGTATTCTTCAGAATAGCTAATTTAACTGATAAAGGTTGCGTTCTGTTTGCTGTAAAACAACAACATAGGAATTCGGCCATCCAGCTCATAAATCTATCTGGAATATCTAATTGGAAATAATTGGTTTTGCTATCAGGACTGTTTTAATTAACTTCCTTCGTGCGGACTGCCAGAGTGCACATTTTTTTTATGATAACAAAGCACAAACATTCATGTAAACAGAGATGTTTTTCCGCACAAAATGCCTTTACCTTTTTTTGTATTGTCTTCTGAAAAATGTCTAAAAAGAATATCCCGGCAATTAATTCGTGCATTGACTCGTAGGTACTGAAGAAGTAGTTATGTATTATATCAAAAGTTTTTATTCATAATAAGTCAATATAGCAATAAGGAATAGATTCTGCAAATTTATTACGTGATTCATTAGCTTCGTTCAAAAATATTCAAATTTAAAATAAAATTAACATTTTTTAATTCTCAGTACTCCTCTGTAGTGTTAGACTTCTATGTTCCTGGTTTTATCTCATATCCTTAATGTATGTTTTGATATAGTATTTTTTTTTTGGATAGAAAGCTCTTCATACATCAGGGGTTAATACCCTCATCCCATACTTATTATTGGCTCTTTAAGACAAGAGTTAATGTAACTTAAACTAGGATTAGTAATTAAGATTTCGTTCAGAATCACACAGATAAAGATTATCTATTTGATTCAATGAATGGTTAATTGGCTTAAAGGTGAGATCTGAGACGTTCCATGTGCTATTTCTGAGGTAAGCTAGTCTAAAAAGTTGCTTATAAATAGTAGTTGAGGAAAGAAATAGGAAGTACAACCAGACAGTTCGATCTTAACATTTCCATAAATTTTAAAAGCCAATTTAATTTGTATTAGTTGAATATTTTTATTAGCAGTTTTCCCAAATTAGCTATTGAGTTTATACTCATGACGCGATTTTCGAAAAAAATTCCTCAACTGTCCATTGATCCATCGATCATACATAAATATTTGTCTGATACCGCTTCAGCAGTCGCAATTTTGTTTGATCGTTGCCAAACTCGATATTTAAATATTTTATATAACAAGAAAAATCAATGGCTGAAATCGGACCAGTGGAAGGGGAGGAATTTTGAAAATTTGAAATATTTTCGTTACTATTATTACAAATTACCAATAAATGTTGTTTAATATATTGTGTTTAATTAATCGTTTTTATCTGAGATACATGCAAATACGTCCTGATGACCTCCCCCCCTCATTTCTTCTGGGCTTACTAAAATTAGAGTGATTGAGCCTAAAATAATTCTGGTTAATTAATAATTGCAGCATTAAATATAGTAAATATTTTTCAATAATATATATAATATATTATATTCAAATAAACCAATTAGCCATAGAAGCCAAAAGTGGACATTTATAAAGGATAATAATAGAATGTCAAATATATTTCTGTAATTGTTTTTCTTTCCGGTTATGAATGTTACTATCTATTCTGCATTGAGAGGTTGGCTGACATGTTTGGTAGCAATTTTGACGCTTTCCGTCGTGGAGGTTATTGAAATGTAAATTTCTCTTTCAAAGATTTTTCTTTGTAATTTGTATTTGTTCACTTAATATTCACGGTGGTATTAAGTGTATAAGTATGTAAATTTATTTGTTGTAAAAGTTCAAGTTAGAAATCTGCTTAGTTTAAGCAGCCCCTGGCATGACACTTTTTATATATATGAATGCTTCAACTCGTCGGGTTTTCTCATAGTTTTTTCTTATAATAATTAAATTATTTTTTAATTAATTAATTATACCACAAAAACTGTAAAAAAACAATAACAAACTACCTAGAAAAGACCCAACGTCTTAAAGGTGTAAAATACTCCTAAAATATAAGGGGACTCGAAGTGCGGGACAAGAAATATTTGTGTTTTAAAACGTTTCAAAATGTTTAAATATATACATGTATGTGTGTGCGCGCGCACATACATTCATAGGATAGGCATATAAAAGAGAAATGTTATACATCAAATGGAATACATTGAATGTGATCTTAATTGGAAGCTAACTGCACACTTAATTAAAATATACACAGTATTGTCTCATCAAATCATTCTGGCTTGATTAGCATTAGATTCACTTCATTTAAAGTCCTATTCTTTCTTTCTTTTCATTAAATAAAACTCCAAAAGTTATGAAATATTATAACTAAATAGAGAGAATTATTTACTGTAACATCATATGCTTTAGTTAATGAATCACAAAGATAAGATAATTACACCCCAAAACAAAAACACGGAATAAAACAATAAAAATAAACACACTTAGCTTGTTTGACACATTCAGCTTATCACCATAATATTTCCAAATGGTGATACGTTTCCAAAACACTTAATGGATGACAGTGTTAGAAAGATTATGGCCGTCAAAGAGGAGAGTGAAAGAGCTTTTAAGTGGATTAGTACCTTAGTTCTCGAGCTGGTGGGAAAGTGTGTAAATGGACCATATTACTACAGATTTGTCTTCTTCCTTTTTTATGTATTTATTTTACTGATTTATTAGAAAATGATTTTATATTAATTTTTTTGAATGTTAACTGTTGCAAAGGCTAATATTCATATTCAACTAATATACACGAAGTAGACTAAAATAGAGAATATTCTTCATCCTGTTAAAGAGTTTGCATTTGCTTTACAGGTTGTCAGTTTAAGACAGTCTTTGTGGGAAATACAGTTTAAACCCCATCAATATAAAAACAATTTTGGAGTACTTTCACTCCCGCCGAAATTTTAAAATAATGTTTACAACTCATTTTTATGTTAATTAAATAAAGGTTTGTGACAACTGCGGACTAACTGTTGATTCAGAAATTCTGTAATCCATGGGTAACAATCCTCAGTCATATGCAAGGAATATGATGGCTTTACCAATAAAAAAAAAAATCAAATGCCTTTAGATGTTGATAAACTATCCTAGATTAAATAATAAAACGTCCTTATTATGTATATATAGTGGATCTGAAGCTTCTCAATGATGGAAATGTATATCATTTACCTGCTGTTCGATTTTTGTTGTTATTAAAATAGCCCCTCCAGGTGATAACAGATTAGAAAACATTGTTGGGTATTATTAAATTTGTCGGTAACCCTTTCCACGTGAAATATCTTCGGTAGAGAGAGTTAAAGGTCCGTAACGAAACCGTCATTCTGGTTTTAGAAGTCACCCTTTGGAACAAACCTTAGTAGCTAGGCATCCTATAGGCTTTGGATCAGCCCTTAAAGCCCCAGAGATTAAAAATTGATGGAAAAAAAAAACATTTCAGGACCTACATTGCGTTATCCACGCATGGAAAGGGTTAATTAGTTCCTTGTTCCTCCGTCAGAGGTTCGCTACCACCGACTACCGACCCTTCCTAATAATGTTGGGACGGTTTAGACCTTGGAAGGAGTCCTACCTCTTTGGTTCTTGCAAGGCGTCCTTGGGCTTCTTCTTGAGCTCCATTTCCTTGTTAGTGACGTTGTTCCTCTCGGGCGTGAGGTCTGACGAATGCGGGCGGCCGACTGGGAGAGTGGCCATGTTATCCACTTCGACCGTGGACACCTTCACCTCACCCATCCCGCAAGAGTCGCAGGTTCTGCGGACACCACGTCACCTCACTAACCTCTCACATCACATCCATCATCACTTCTGACCATACTTCAACAAGGTATAATTAGTATGAGAAAAGAAAAAGAAAGAGAGCTAAATCATTTTACTACAATCTCGGAAGGTTACTAGGCATTCAGGAAGACACTACACTCTCGAACAGGTAAACCCAGGGATTTCCATATTTTCAAGAACATAAAATGCTCGACAACTGCTTAGTGACACACATTAAATTATGTAGTTGAAAAGAATTACATTGGTATCTAAGGTATTGGGTTGGTAAGCCCTGGGTTGGAGAATACAGGCAATTTATTGAAAAAAAAAAATATGAATAGATATTTGAGAAAGAAAGAGAGCATGGAAAATTATATCTACATCTAGCTGACAGATTTAATAGGTAAGTAAATGGGTTTGTATTGGAATGAAATGTTCAATGAATCTTAATAAATTGGTTTTGTTTGGGGGTTTATGAAGTGAATAAATTTTAAGATAAAGGTGATGAATGGGGTTTCTAATGTGCATGCTCTTGATTTGAATTCAGGTTAATAAATGTAGTATGAACTAATAATTTCATTGAATAAGTATTTTATTTCAAAAATATCAAAACTCTTTTATAATCATTGTATTAGATAAATGGTTGTAGAGCTGCATCTTCCTGAATGTATGGCTACTTCTGAATGTTCATTTTATGACTGACTGTCGGTGTTGTGTGAAGTAGAGTAGCTGTGTTGACAGTAGTGCTGACCTCTGGCGGTGCGGAAGGTGTTAGTGCTGGAGATGCTAAGGCCTGGTGGAGTGGCACTGCTGGTCCGTCGGCCTGGCGAACACTGAGCGGGAAAGGGAAGCCAGGGGACTTGAAGCACAGGGGCTGGGGGTCACGTGACCGCCAAGAGGGAAGGGGATTGGTGGGGAGAGTCCCAGGCACGGGGATGCTGGGGTATTGAGCTGCCAGATCTCCCACCCTCCGGCAGAACCGCGCCCTACGCTACTTCCACCTCATACACCCCTTTCAACAACATGTTTGTAAACAATGCTCTAAATAAGCCATCAAGAATCAAAATGTTATTGCCCCAGGACTAACCTAAGGTGAACTTTGAAGGCTCAACAGCCTCGCCCTGGACAGGGGCTGTCACAAACGAGGGGTTGGTGTACTACTGTTGGGAGATACAACTCCTGTGTATTTCACTAATGCCGCTGATATTAATACCTTTCTTGATCATACCCTGATTATTCCCAAAACCGATATACGCCAAACGCTGAGTACAGAAAGGCACAATTCCAAAAATATTAACATTTGCGGGGATAATATGCACTGGGATTAAAAGCGAGCAAGTGCCACGCGGATAAAAACCATATAAATTTGTCCCAAACTGATTTATATCATATTGCCTTATGGCTTTAGTGAACTTTTGAGTTTTGGACATGAACCCTCCCATTTGTCGATGGCTAGGCAGAATAATATCCTCAGCAGCTAACCTTTTGCAAGAATTAAAATGTTTTAGCCTTTGGCAACCCTTTGGCTGGATTTCCCGACTTCCCCACTGAATCTTGAAATCTCACTTAGTGATGATCACATGAAATAACGCCCTAATCTACAATTCTTGTCTTAACCGGAATTAAAGCGGTTTGCCTTATGACTGTCGAACTTTTGTTTGCAACGAAGTCTTGGGCTTCATGCCCTTTCATAATCATTAAATCTCATTTAAGGACTATATACAAATAATTTGATATGCCGGTATATTATTTTCAACCAGAGATAAGAGGTTTTGCCTCATATAATAGCCCCGATGTGTATTCCCAATAAAGCATGGAATGTTAGTGCCAATAATCTACCTAGATAGGAATCTAAGCCTGTTAAATCTGGAATCCAGGTCCCAGGATTAAGGTTAAACCTGGATGTTCACGCGGTTATGCGTTAATATTCTCTTCAATAAATAGGTCTATAACCAAATCATCTGTTAACGTGCAACATGTTTGTTTGTGGCTATATGGTTAGAATGCAATATCTTATTTAAAATATTTAACCAAGCATGGTTACGGAAGCGTTCTGCAGTCACGGTATTAAATGGTTCATTTTTAAACTGAATATAAAACTATAGCCACTAGTAAATAACCCAACTTGCCTGTTATTATCTATTAACGTACGATTCCTGCTTTTAAGACTAATCTTCACGGGGTAACGTAATTTTCTAGATAAGGTGGGACTTTGTTATCATTATATTTGATAAATTTATATACTTCAATTATGCATGTTTTTTTTTTTATTTTTTTTTTAGAAAACTAATTTGTTATGTATAATAATATGACAACTCTACTAGTGTTATTGTATTAATAACTCCCATTTCAGAGATACAATAATGAGGCACATACAAAAAAAGATTGATCCCTAGTGAGTTTTATTACAACAGCCTCATTACATCAAAAAATCCTCCAATCCAAATATATAAATATTATAACATTCATTTCATTAAGAACGGATCAAAATCTGTATTATATATATATATATATATATATATATATATATATATATATATATATAGAGAGAGAGAGAGAGAGAGAGAGAGAGAGAGAGAGAATTACATCTTTATTGTCTCAATAAAATGAGGTAATACTCAACAATGTCCTCAACAACCTTAAACGACACAGGCTGTGAAAATTGATCTTTTAAAATATTAAGTGAATTGGAGGGAACAGGAATAAAATATATTATAATTATTGTAAAGCAATAATATTTGAAACATTTCTATTTCATTGCGTGAGATTTTAGAGATTCTTTTTCTTTGAATTCTAGGGCCCCATAAAGAAACAGAATTTGAAACGATGTTGTAGCTCAGTTCCATCAAAAAATCTTTCATTACCCAAGCAACTTTAAAACCATAAACGTTTATTAGTAAGGCCTAAAACGACTACAAGTTCATTAATTAATATGGGGGAAAAAGTGTGAATAAAAGGGCAATTATGGTGTTGACACGATGGTTTGGGTTGACAGGCAAACTCAATCAAGCTATTGACCAGCTATCGAATTTAAATATAATGGAAAAAAAGGTGAAAACATTTTTATGAGACTAGTTCTGCATAAGAAAACAGACATATAGCAGAGAGACAATCAGCGAAAAATGAAAGCGATAAAAAACCTCAAAAGCTCTTGCATACCTCTTTGTAAAGAACCGCTGATGTAGAACGATGGATGAAAAGGTTACGTCAACAACTGCCACTGGCAGACATCATATATGGATCATATTCATGCATCAGGCCCGCCTCTCGGATATTTTATCTCAACCCCTACAGTTCTGATTTACTCTCAAATAAATTTATTGGGAATCAACCAAGGGCTTAATTATGAAGTCTGTCAATACATTTCGATTTTTCAAATTACTCTATTTTTGAAATTATCCTTTAGTTTCTGTTCCCGATTTGCATAATAGAACATTCATTAAAAAAACGACATTAAATGTGACAATAAATGTTTATTCAAGTTAGCATACCTTCCGTTAATCGGGTATGTTTTTATCATGCTTTTATTTTGACTTAGGAAGTGTCAAAATTGAAAATGTCTTATCTCTTACCTACCGGAAACAAATGGCTTATCAAGTGAGGATACTTGTGTGGATGTGTGTGCGTGTGTATAAGTATATATATAATTTTTTTTTTCAGGACGTTTGGCTTTACAGGCCTTGGAGATCTTTATCCACCATTACCCTGAGCGATGGCTTCTCAAACCTATAGGTGGAACTCACTAGCGTCCTTCTTCACTCAGTTAACCCATTTCATCTTCGGCCTCCCTCGTTCAGGGTACCCACCACTGTCGCATTTATTGTTTTGTACAAGTAGTCGGTTGGGTTACTTCTTGCCACATGTCCCGGCTATTCTCAGCTTTCATATAATTTGAAAGGAAATCGATTGCCGCGTTTACGATATATTCTTCTTTTCTGTATTTCTTCCTCAGAGTCCTAAGTCTCTATCCCATTCTGGACATTTCATGGCTCTATGAACCTTGCGCACTAACCTGTCAACCTATGTTTTCCGGGTACCCGTCAATGCCCGTGCCTTACATGTTTAATAATGGGGTTGTTTCCTTGATCTTAAGACTCGAGAAACCGAGAAGAAAGTGCGGATGGCACTAGTAATTCTGTGGTCGATTTCAGTAAACTGGTCTTTGATGGAGGTTATTGTAGCTCCGAGATATTTGTAGCTTTCTACCTTGGGGAAGGATAGATCCTTTACACTAAAGCTGCTTTCGAGATGTGTATTACGGCTTACTACCATATAACTCCTTCTTTCTTGGTTTATTTGGAAGCATTCCTTTTTGCTTTTGCCGCTGATATCAATATATATATATATATATATATATATATATATATATATATATATAAACACGAAAAAGAAAATAAATTATTAAAATGATATAAGCCGGTCAAATTTATCGAGGTTATAGGTTTGAATGCTGAATGTGGAGCACACATTCAGCATTCAAACCTATCTCAAAGATTGTGAAGCAAACCCAAAACTAATAAGCTCATTTTTATTACCACCGTAAAAATGATGGATTCCCTCCGAAGAATAGATAATTATTCTGTATTTATTGGGCTTTAGTCATTTTTTTGAAGAAGGTTATTAGCATTATCCAAACCTTTTCTACCCAGGAACAAAAACCAAGTGTCTTCCTCCTTTTCGATTTTTATACTGATAACCCGCCAATATGGCAAGACTGGAGTTACGTCAAAGTTATATCGTTGAAATGTGACCTAGATCCAATCTTCGTCGAAAGGTAAAATCGCTGAAGGTTACCCTTCCGCTATTTTACTTAACCTCCAAGATTTAGTTATCCGTACTCTTCCTGGATATTGTCTATCATCGTCATCTACGCATTCAGCCTGCGTGTGATGGCTCTCTAACAATTTTGGCCACGAGTGGGGTTCTCTCCCACTCTTCAAACTATCTTAATGTATAATATTCTCATTTTTTTTTCAGAAGAAACCTTTTTTTTTGAGAGGAAATCAGGACTTCCTGTTTACGGGAACAACTAGCAGGATAAACAACGCTAAATGGAATATTCCGCAAATGAAAAGGTCTTGTGGAATTTAAAACCAAGAACGTTTGCTCCCCACCAATTGCTTTAAAAATTGTCAATATAATGGCGAAATTGTTGAATAAATTATTTTTTTTAAGTTTCAAGGTCCCCGTGTTCTCTTTTTAAGTTGAATTTTTATTCTCTCCATAAATAAATGTCAACAGCATTGAAAAGTAACAAATAACAAATAAAGGACAACATTTAATGATTTTCATTCCCGAAATTGTAGAATATTTGAACATGGAAGAAACACTTATGACTTTTACACCACACAATTATAAATAGGACATGGCTCAATTAAAGTGAATCTAAACAGATTTAAACTGACTATTAATTATGCCCACGCGATTTTACTACTCAACAGAATTAGACCCATCTCATACATGACTGTACACTGCTTTCAAACGAGAGGCACCTTGTAAAAGTGATAGTTTTTTTTATTTATTTCCTCTACATAGTAACCCTATGTGGAGGGATTTTATTTTCTGCACATCCCATGCATATTTGCATTATATGTGCATTTTGTCAAAATTCTAACATTTTTTATATAATAATATATATACATATTAAATGTAAATAAGATTATAAAAATTTACAAAAACTTGATAAAATAAACAAAAAATATTAAATAGTACAATTAAATAACCAATAAAAATTACATAATATTAATTTTATATTATTTTTTCCTCTCTCAGCTGGATATTGTAGGATATTTCTTTTAATAAATGTATGTGTTTTGAAAATAAAATATCAGGACTGATAGGCCATCCGGGAATAAAAGTCTTTAACTGTCTTCGTAAGTTTTGAGTCAGTCTACATTCATAAATAAAGTGGGTGAATGTCTGTTCAGTGTATCTGTCGCATTTACAAGTATTTGAGTCTGTAAGTTTGAATCTGTAGTGATAGTTATAAAAATAACAAACCGATGCTTTGTCAAGGATAGAATTTTATTCTAGAAGTACAGTAAAGCACTCAAGAAATTTGCAGAAGAGTTATACCAGAAAATACGTTATTGGAATAGCTATTGTGGGTAAATTGGTAGTATTCTATTGTTAAATATTATATTTTCACTTTTTCTTCATTTAAAGAATTGTACAATAATGTTCTTATTTATATATTAGAGTTACGTTTAATTATTCATATATATTAAAAAAAAATTGTATATAAGCTATATGTTATTAATCTACAAATAGGTGTAAAGTACAATATTTTACGGGACATAAAGCAGGAAATAAACTCTCTCTCTCTCTCTCTCTCTCTCTCTCTCTCTCTCTCTCTCTCTCGCTCTCTCTCTCTCTCTCTCTCCTCTCTCTCTCTCTCTCTCTCTCTCTCTCTCTATCTCTCGCTCTCTCTCTATCGCTCTCTCTCTCTCTCTCTCTCTCTGAAGGGTTACTTCATTGAGGAAATAAAAAAAAAGAAGGAAAAAAGTCAAAATCTGTCTTCACCCACTTTAGGAGTATTACCCATCTTGTGGTAATAATTTTGAATTTTTATTCTCTTCCAAAATTCAATTATACCCGCTTAAGCTTCCTCACTTAAAGAACTCTAACCTTTTCTAAACATTTTAACACATTATAACGAATTTGGCGTCTTAATCCTAATTATTTTTTAGAACAGAGACTAAAGGACCTAAGTTTCATTATAAAATTCGATTCAACCTATAACATTCCAACAATTTGCATTACTTTCATAATGTTTCCTTAAGGTTTTAAAAACTCTCATTTATGATCTTAGATTAAATCAAACATGTAATTTCAGTGTTTTCCTGTAAAAACTAAAATACCTCACGGATGCATTTTTAATTCTCCGTCATATTGTTTCTACAAATAAAGAATCTTCTCTGAGTACTCTTCTTTTACAATGGAAAAAAGAAAGTATATTTATTAAGTATACATTGTTTAGTAAGAAATGAGTCTGGCTCTTTAAGGAGCACTCGAGCGTTACTTTAAAAATAACAAGCTAGTTTGTAAAAGGACTCTTTTCTTCTTTTGATAGTGCACGCTGCAGCCAGTAGTGGAAATATGAACAACTAAATAAAAAATGGGGACTCCCTGATAAAGAAACTTAATAAATGTTCTTATTACACCCAAAAAATAATAAATTTAGGAGACGACGCCTATTCAAAGACAATAAAGCAGTAGTATCTATTCTAAAATAATTAACAGCTGTGCTTAGTGAGGTAAATGCCAAAGACTCAGAGATTTTGTTAACCGTTACTTAACCATAGACAATAACTTTACAGATTAGTCCAATGCACTAATATATACGACTACTATTCACAGCCAATATCCTTACTGCTACTTAAGAATCAAAAAAGTCCGACTCTTAGCTTCTGCGTCAACTTTTAGAGATAAATGCTCAATGAGAACAATATTAGGTATTTAATCTTCAAATAAAGGGCTTCATGATATAACAGGTTATTGTTAATATGAGTTAATATGACATGAGTAGGAGTGGGGGGGGGTTACCGAAAACTGAAAAAAGCAAATATCTCGGTTAATAATGAAGATAGCAAAAATACGTATATAACAACGTTTATAGAGCATTTAGTTTACGGTAATATTATTCAAATACCTATTAAATATATATATATATATATATTATTGATAATAGTTAAATACTTATGTGTTCAATTAATAATATATTTCTTGCATAATATTAAATATTTCCTTACACCAATTATATTTTTGACAGAAAGCATTCGAGTTTTCTTTAAATATATGAAACACGCTAAAAATTAAATGCCAATGATTAAAAAAATATTATTATTATTTATTTATTAATATTAAATAAACGCCCTAGAAACAAAAAATGAAAACATTCCAGAAAAAAAAAAATAGTCGCTCCCTGCGAGATACGATCTCGAGATTTCCGGTTTAAAAAGGAAAGCACTATCAACTGAGCCACGGAGACTTCTTGAAATAGACGTTTTAGAAAGACAATCAGGCAAACTTTAAAAATTTTTTTTTAGACTAACGCATGAGAAGTGCGTTCACTCGCTTTAACAAATTTTATGAATTTGTTTTTCGTTAGGTACTAAACGCTAAAATTGTTCGTTCAAATCGGTGGGGGGGGGGAAGCCGCGCACCCCTTGTAAGATAATAGACATACAATATTATTCATAAAAAATTATGACCTTTCGAAAATAATATCCTTTCGAAGATCTAAATACCCAAAGAGAATAAAATCCCATAACAACTAAAAAATTCTTCGGGCGAATAAAAAAAGTGAAACACACGGATTAGTTCAGTGTAAAAGGGGTAGATTAGTCCAATGGTAGGACGAGATGAGCTCTGGGTGGTGATTTAGTTGGTCGGGGAGAGACTGAGCGAAATGCCCAGGGAATGGTGAATATTTAAAAAGCTCATGAAACATTCCGAGACCCCAACCATTACACTACTATGGACTAAAGTACAGCTAGGGGGTTGTCCAACAGGCAGGGGTTTTTTTCTCATTCCAGCCCCATTACCTTCTCTCCTAAGGGGAAAATAGCACTGCCCCTTAATAAACCTCTGGAAATTAGTGTAAATTATTTTATATTTCTCTTGGGAAATGCAAACATATTAAATTATATCGTTTAGTATCATAAACTACATCTATATTCCGCATATTTCAGATTATCAAAAATTCACTTTATTTCAACAATTTCCTCCAATAATAACGCCTCCTTCCTTACTTTTAGTATCATAGTATGTATTTAAAATTTCACCCACATCCGTCACTTCAAATTAGGGAACTGATGTAGTCATTTTCGGAACATTTCATACATCAGTACTCTTTTTGAATCCATATCAGCATGTTAGACTCAATATCGTAATATATATATATATTGTAGAAGAAAATTACTAAAAATAAATACAGTCTTGCATTTAAATAAATATTATTCTTATTTATAAAAGTTCGCTTTCTGAAACTATGGCTAATTGGGACGGGTTATATACAGGTTCTAGACAGGGTGGGACTAGGGATTTTATTTAATGAGTCCATCACTAAAAAAACATCCTATTGCTCAGGCGGAAATCGGACTCATCACTCCTAGATTTACCATGTGAGATTGAGGCCAAAGCTTTAACTCACACTGCTAACCTGAGCGCTTTATTTAAATAAATAAAGACTAAAAAAAAAACATAAATGGGACATCTATTTAGAAACAATAAAAATAAAATATCAGTGTATCAAATTAGGAGTGTTTCTATAAATTTAAAAGTAATATTTAAATATATTTGCACATTTTTAAATTAAATAAATGTGTAGGGAAGAGGGGAGCTAAGGAGAGCATCTATCCGTGGGTTCGATTCTCATGTGGGGAACAGAATTAGTCAAGTATTGGACTCTAATTTTAAATCCCTAGAGTATCATCTGCGTTTGTACTGTAATATGTAAATAAACCGTACCGATAAGCCTTAGTTTCATAAAGAAAACGTTAATTATAATATACAATTAAATTTAATTAAATAGATTTATTTTAAAAAAATACATAATATGTTTTTGGAGTAGGTTGTATATTGAATACTTTTCTATACCATTTTGGCTTTAAAAAAAATTCAAATAGAGTGTCGAATTATTATTTTAATGAACTTTAAGGTTGATAGAGAATTATTTGTTTTAGGGAAAATTTATGATGCATAATTACATGCGCAGAGTGCCCTTCAAGGGATATCCTACAACAACTTTAATTAATTAATTACCAAAATGAATACTTAAATTGTCTGTTAGCTCTTACAACCACGAAGCAAAATATTGTAAGAGCACCGTAGCCTTTGGCGGTGCTTCTTAATTTCCCTAAAAGATAATAAAAATATTAGATTATTTAGCCCTGAATTATTCGTTTATTTATGGGTACGAAGAAAGAAAGAAATATAGGCAAGAGAAGGATAAAAGAGAATAAGCACATCATAAAAAATAGAAAATAGGTGATCAATAAGAAAGCTGTGATAAAACATATGAATTATATATATTTTAATTTATTAGAAATTAGTCAAATGGAAGCGAAAGTAGAAAAATAAAAATAATTTTTTTAAATTATTTGAAGTTCTCATTTTTTTTATTGACCTTCCGCAATAGATTAGTTCAGTAAAGTTAAATTTTCACAATATTACAAGGAATCTTCATTACAAATACGAGTCAACTAGTTAAACTGGAGATATTTACAAGTAGAAAATTACTCTTATCGCAGATTTATTGCCTCAGCAAGGCCAGTATCATTTAAATAAACTTATAAGCGAACATAAAAAAAAAAAAATGATTTGTCTTAATTAAGTATTTTTTTTAACAATGAATGAAAGCCGTTGTAAAAATCAAATGATATTTCTTTTTTCGCCAATAAAAATGTATTAGTGAAAATTTGTGGTAACATTTTATCTGCTGTTTTACATTAGCACTACAATCACTACCTCTCAGCTACTCGGAATAAATACTTCTTGATTAACAATCAATAAAGAAATATGTCTTTCAAAGGAATGAAAATTAAAGAGAAAAATTCATTAAATCCAAAAAACACCCTGCCATTTTTACGCAAAACAGTGAATGATATTCTTTCATGAGGTTCATCGGCGAATATGTTTTACATGTGTTTGAAATGACATGTCGTGATTTATTATTATTATGGGTATTGAGATGTATTTAAAAAGACTCCCACGTCTTTTATAATACGTCGTACAACTTAAAATCAAAGATAAAATTCATACGAAGCAACTCGAGTTAGCAAATTTCTCAAAGGAAGAATATAGGAAATAGTGACAGACAAAAAGGAGCTACCTACTACTTTTCAAAGGAGATATCGTAGAAATACAGACCGAATCCGCTTTTGCCGACCAAACCAATTTTGCGAAGGCAATATTACATTATATCTATATTGAATATACAAAAATACAATATTTCCAATAGTATAGAAGTGGCCCTTGGAGATGACCCGAAAGAACTCGATAAATTGTTTAATTTTGTAAAAAACACGAGTTTATACAAAGATATTTAAAGTGCAATTGCTCGTATCCTCGTTTATATTGTTAAAAGGGCGATATGGATGAGGATGCCAAAATGTGAATTATAAATATTACAGGGCGATGATAACCTGGTAGTTTTTCGCCCTTAAACCCTATACAACAACAACAACATTATATTAACACATAATTCATTGTACAAAAATAATTAAGGTGCCGAAAAATAACAATTGGAGATTTTGTTAGGTATGCAGATAAAAGTGATAAATGAGGATGATCATTTGTCAACATACTTCTTTTAAGGTTAGTTTAAACTTTTGTTTTTATTTCATTCTAAGAGTTTAATATTTAGCTTCCTGCATACTTAACAGAGATTTAACGTAAAATTAAGACCGAAGAACCTTTTAATTTGTGGTAAATTTATAGTTGAGAATATGTAGAATGTTCCGTTCGATAACAGGGAAATTTAAAAATAGACTCAAGCAAACAGTAAGCTGTTATATCATAATATGGCTTTCAACAGACATTTATAATGCGAAATACACGGAAATGTATAATTTGATGACGTCTTCAACTAAGATTTCGTGATCATGACTCGGAAATGTTCATCTGGTCTATACGTTACTCGTTATTTAACATTTTTATTCAACACTAATGATCCATTAATGGCTAATTACGGACCCGGAATAGGGGGCTTATAGGGAAATTCGATCATTCAAAATATCTCCGTTATTATGAGTTGTAACGTAAAATATTATAGAACCAATATTGTTTAGCTATTGATGTTCTACAATTGTTGCTATATACATTTTTTTGTTAGTCAAATATTAAGCGAGTTATTCGTGATTTCTTGTTTTCCTTAACTAAACCTCCCCCTCTACTCGTCGGATTTTTATTTAGAAGTAGAAATTAAGTGGTGAGAAGAGATCAGTAGTATGTGATATCAAGCAGTGGGAAATGTGCTTATAGTTTACGTAGCCCGTGCGTGACGGACTTTTTGTGTATTTTTTTCATTTTAAGAGTCTACTAATTAGCTACCTGCATACTTAAAATATCCTGAACAGAGATCTAGCACTAGGCATAAATATTAAGACCGAAGAACCTTTTAATTTATGGTAAATTTAGTTAAGAATATATAGGATGTTCCGTTCCTTAACTGGGAGATTTAAAAATAGACTTTTGCCAAATTCATCGCGGGGGGGGGGAGCGAAGAAACAAGGACCCTCAGGACCCTATCCGAAGGACAATGCACAGGAAATCTTTAAGGACCTTCTTCCTTCTTATCAATTCTCCATTTAGGTCAGAAACCACGAGGAATAAAACATTATTTTAATCGAATTTTAAACGTAAAACATAACAACTTTCTTCACAAATGTTGAATTGATGTAGCAAATATTTAATAGTTTCATAAAATATGACACACATGTGTAACTGGTTTGAAATTACTTCTTGCAACCCGAAATTTAAAGGCCATGAAATAGTTATCACGAAATGTTGCAATTCCCCAAAATCCCCTTCGGTCTACTTCGCAAGAACATAAAATTACCAAAATTATATTAAATTGACTAAAAAAATACTTTCAGAAACACATGGTGAAAGAGTGTGGACTTTACATTAAAGGTCAGCAAAAAATCATTTTACTTTCTTTATTAAAAAGCAATCATTTTGGAAACTATCATGAATCCTGACATTTTATAAGTACATCATAGCAGATTCACCTTATGGGAAATTAATTATTGTAGTTGTACTCACGTCTCTATTTTCGGACATTTTGAAATTTCCAGTGATACTACCAAGTAGACAACTACACAAATGGCAAATATGTATGTATGTATGTTAACGCTCTAACGCTAACTTTAACGCTCGGTCGTAATTTGTTCCATCGTTACCAAACTCGATATTTAAACATTTTAAGTAAAAATAAATATCAAATTATTAACTGCTAAAATCAAACCAGGAGTGACTGTTTAGAAAAAGGGTAAATAAATAAATGGAAATATATCCGCAATTATGAGTTGGATCGATAAGATTAATATAAGCAATCTTGTTGAAGTTATAATATGTCTGTAAGTGTTACTCTACTTTCTTCCATAAGTCGAAAATTAACCGAGTTATTCCTAATTTTACGTTTTCGGCCATAATTAATCTCTCAATTCTACTCAGAAAGCCTTGGCGTGTAGGAATTTATTTAGTGACCTAAGAGTGAACTCATTGAATAAATCCCAAGTCCCTGGTTAGAAAAGGGTGGTAAACTATAGTCAACTCGTCAATTCTAGTTATAAATTATAAACAAAAGAAAAAAGAAGGAAAATTCGTCCTTCAAACAAAACGGACGATTAATTTCCGCTTAAGATACCTTATCACAAATCAAGAAATAAATATTTAACATCGTCATTTTGTAAAAATCTAGAAATTATATTACAGATTGCATATTACTATTGTGCTTTGTCTTAATATATAATACAATTTTAAATAAATATGTATTAATACTTATAATAAAATACCTCAAAAGCACAGCGAGCGACTTAAGCATGTTTCACAAATTCATTTTGGCCTCTTTGCGGTCTTATTTTATTGAGTCCAACTGTGCGATTGGGGTTATAATGTACTTTAAGTGATATAATGTTTACATTTTTATGCAATGATAATGTCAATTATTTGTAAGATGGCATCATGAGCTGTCGTGAATTTTAGCTCTAGAGAATAATCTTGTGCAAGGGACTGCTTCTATTTCTACTTTCCATTGAATGTAAGACCTTCTCTTCCAGCAAGGACTATAGAGGAATTTATAAGGACCAAAATAGCACTAAAAACTAATTTGAAGATCTTCGGCTACAAGAAAAGAAGAGCATTTGCTCCCATGACTCGTCCACTAAGAATCACGTTTGCTTACCATATAATCAGAATAACCATGCCCAACCAGACTTAACTCTTTATTATCCATTTTGCACTCATAACTGAACAAAATTTTCTTGTATAATTGCTTGCAAGGGATTTCATTTAAATAATTAACCGAGGGAGGAAAAGGAAAAAGGACCTTCTCCGACTTTCCCCCTTCTATTATTCAACATTTCCTTCAAATCAGGCTCAGAGCTGAAAGGAAAAGCGGAAGGAGATATCCTTCTTTGAGAGACCGGTTACTGAGGAAATGCTGTTAGCTCATCCTCTGAGGACCAACCCAACGTCCTCTCCTACTTTCTCGCACTAACGTTAATTGGGACAATTAAATGCCCTTCCCATTAAACATTAATTAAAGGAACCTCATTTAAATCGTATCTGTAATAACTGAAAGTCACGCGGACACAAACAACGATGCTGCATTAGATAGTAGAATAAGTCATTCCTGTTTCTTATCAATCAATCGGTAGAAGATAGAGCAGCGGTTTCCAACCTGGGAGGCGCCAAAAATTTTAAATAAAAACATATACCATAATATGAACAAATAAATGTAACTTAATATCGTAACATTAAATTTATTTTATATTATTTATTATATACATATATAATGTATATGTATATATATACATGTATATTAAAATAACAATAATATGGGGAGGCGTACAAAAAAATTGTTTCTTTCGGGCAGGCGTAGTAGCGTAAAGGTTGGAAACCACTGAGATAGAGAGAACTTTATTTTATTAAAGTCGAATCCTCAGTACTTAATAGCCATATATATATATATATATATATATATATATATATATATATATATATATATATATATATATATACTTAAACACGCAAACACACACACAAACAAAATTCCCCTCATTTCAAGAATTTTGATAATTTCTTTTTGACCTCTTCCAGTTCATCGGACAAGGGGGAGGGGGGAGTTTAGGGGGAGAATTTTGAAAATTCGAAATATCTCCGTTACTATACGTTGGATGGAAAAATTGTATAGAATCACTGTATTGCAAATAAAATGGGTTTTATATATATTGTTATATACATTTATTCTCCATTTTGAATATTCACAGAGATATTTGCATTTTTCAGCATTCAGCAAACCCTTACTTCTGCTCATTACATAAACAATACTCTTCTATATAATAAACCACATCATTCGAAGCTTAAATATCAAATATTGTTTTCAAGAGACCTTTATTATAGGAGATACATGCAAATATGTTCTGGTAACCCCCCCCCCCCACCCGCTCCTCGTCTTGACTTCTTGTACTACTAAAATTTGATTGATTGCGATAAAAATTTGTCGATTCATTATAAATTACAGTGCTACATATAGTAATTAGTTTTCAATAAAATTAGTATGTTACATTCTGATATATTTCAGTAATTGATTTTCTTTCCGGTAAGTTGTTGGCAGACCTGTATGTTTACATTTCAGACGCTTCCCGAAGGGAAATTATTAAAATTTACTGAAACATTTCTCATTAGGGTTGGTATTTATACATATAATATTCACGGTAGTCTTGGATTCCCAGTAAGCAGATTTATCTATTGTTAAATTTCAGGAGGGAAATCTGCTTAGTTTACGCACCACCAGCGTGACGGACTTTTAATTACGGTCAGAAAGAAGCAGAGTGTCCAAAAACACCTTGATACGTATTGCTTGTTACAGTATCTTAAAAATTAGTGTCTACTAAATGTATTAACGGAGATAATAAGTTTTTGAAAATCTATCCTGTAATTTTGTCTACATATTCAAACGCCTTTCAATTAAGTCTCCAATATATAAGCTGTATCTCAGTTTCTGAAATTTTCAAATATAAAATCTGATGCATACAGAATCAATCTGATAAGCAGCAGATGTAACAGGTATTATATTAGCCAAATTTGAAACTTCCTTTTTTAATAAAGACGTTCTAAGTAACTTTAAAAGAAACAAACAATTCTGTTATATAAGACGTATCGGTAAACGTAGAAAAAAATGAGAAAAATGTGATCAAAGTTTTTCATTGTTTATACAATCAGAGACACTTTGAAGAGCAGACAAAGCGTCCCTTTGATGTTGTTTCATGGCGGCTTCCTCAAGTTTTTGAAGTAGAGCTGCTTTGTCCTTCATAACTTGGGCTATTCAAATATCTTTTCTTTGAGCAGGATTCCCTTTCTTTTTTGTCACAATAAGGAGAAAAGAAGATGAAGTTTCGCATTGAGAAATTCAATTACAGTTATACAGTGGCCTTCAAAGGCGGGTAATATTGCTATTCTCTCGTATTTGTGTAGTACTTTTCTGGAAATAGGAAACGATCCCATGATTTCAATACTCACATAACTGTGAAATTAATTTCAATTTTACAGTAGCTTTCATGAGACTTTTACAAGTGGTATGGCAAAAACTATTAAAATACTATAGAATATTAACTCTGCTTGGCTCGTTAAATCTTTAGAAACTGTGTAATGATGGTATTTTTTTTCGAAAGGCTTCACTATGCATAATATGTGTATATTTCCCTTCTTCGTGTTTACATGTTTTTCCAATAACAAACTTATGCAATTTTTTAGTTACTTGAAGAATCAATGAAAATGAATACATGTTCAAATAGCTGTGCAGAATATGAATCTTCATCTTAAGTAGAACAGCTGAGGGATCCATCTTTGTTTGGGAAATATATAGACTGAATAATGAGTGTATAGCAAGGCTATCTTAAAACAATCTTGTTATATTTCCTGTATCAGTATTACCTTTATGATTTACCCTTTTTAACTTAATGGAACTATAGACAATCGATGTACTAGTGAAGAATTAACGTTCAACGGTTATTAATCAATATCATTTCTCTTTTCAAAGCAGCATGGATCTTATGAATCATAATCATGCCTAGTATTCTGTATTATGAATCGTGTTAAAATAAAAGTTTCTTTCTCTAAAAAGTGCACCTAATCAAAAGTCCGTCACGCAGGGCTGCGTAAACTAAGCAGATTTCCCACATGAAGTTCTACTGTAGAGAAATCTGACCAATAACAGCTGTAGTAGGAAGGGATCTCTAAACCTATTCACGAGGGACGAATAGTTCTGGAAACAGCCACCAGAGCTCTCGGCGGAGAGTCCGGAACATGGCGGGGTTCGTCGACCAAACACACAATGTATAGAACAATATTTATAGTAAATTTAATTTACAATAAGATTGATTCTATACAATTTTTCGATCTGACGCATAATAACAGAGATATTTTGAATTTTCAAAAATCCCCCCTCTAAACCCCCCCTCCCACTGGTCCGATTTCAGCCATTAACGAACTTGATCTCTCTTTTTACGTAAAACGCTTAAATATGAAGTTTGGTAACGATCAAACAAAAATTGCGACCGCTAGAGCGTTAACAGACAAATCTATATATATATAAAATTGTAACCTCTGTCTGTACATTGATTTTTTTCGCGAAATTTCACGATACCTTTTCGTTTCACATGCCATAGACACCATAACTGCATTTTGTTTCTTTCGTGTCTGTTTGTTTGTTTGTTTATTTGTTTGTTTGTTTGTTACCTTTTCACGCATAAACGGCTGAACCGAATTTTATGAAACTTGGTATGTATATTACTACTAACCCAACTTAGACTTTAGGCTATATTAATTTCCTCTGTGATGAACAGGAGTGGGGGTTATAAGGGAACCCAGAAATTAAAAATAGCGATATTTCGTTTCCTATTGGTTTTACGGCAAATATGAACATAACAAAAGTTGTTTACTTTGTTATTTGGAGTAACTTTTGTAATATACACTTTTTTCGTATACCGAATTATAAACGAGATATACGCTAAAACCTCTAGCGGAAGTGAACAAATTTAATTTTGGACAAAAGACCCAACCGAAATAAATAAAACTCGGTATTTGTATTAGCACTAATGCTTTCATTATAACAATCTATTCCAACATTTCTAGGGATGGACAGGAGTCGGGGTTATAAGTGAAGCCAGAAAAAAAAATAGCGATATTTCGTTTCCTATTGGTTTTTCGGCAAATATGAACATAACAAAAGTTGTTTATTTAGTTATTTAGAGTAACTTTTTTTATATACACTTTTTTCTTATACCGAATTATAAACGAGATATACGCTAAAATTTATAACTGGAGTCATCTATTTTATTGGGCGCTAACGATTGAACCGAACTTAACAAAACTCGGTATGTCAATTAGCATTAATTCTTCCATGATTATAAGCTATATTAAAATGTTTAGGTTAGAACGGTAGTGGGGGTTATAAGGGAGGCCTGAAATAAAAATTCGGGATATTTCATTGTCTATTTGTTTTTCGACAAACATGCACATAACAAAAGTTGTTTAGTTTGTTATTTAGATTAACTTTTTTTTTTTTTTATACATTTCTCCAGGAAAAATGTGTGGAGCAAGTAATTTGCGTAGAAATATTGATATGCTCAACAATTCATTCCTATTTGAACTATCAGGTACCTCAGCTGGAAAAATTAATTCAAATCAATGTTAATATTTTGTCCTTAATAGCTGAAATCTATGCATAATGCACAGGAGACGGGAAATATGACAATTTGGACGACAGTGAAGATTTACATAAAAAATTAATTTTATTATTAACAAATGCCAACGACGGGTATTAACCCTAAACACTGGGACGGGTAAATGTCAAAATATTGCACAAAGTAAAGCCTTGCCAAAAAAGTACCATCACCATTCAGCCTCAAATGAATTCCCGGGCGAAGCCGGGTATCTGAGCTAGTATATATATATATATATATATATATATATATATATATATATATATATATATATATATATAATTTTGAACGGACCTCATTTTCGTCATCTCCTGGGTAGGATCGATGGACATTTGAGGAAATTTTTCAAAACTCGCGTCATGAGTACGACCTCAATAGCTGATTTCCCTTAAGGGAAATCTGCTAAAATAGCTATTTGTTTTATTAATGTAGGAGCGCCCAGAACTAGGGGCTTTGCTCAACCTAAATAAAACAAAAAATTATAAAATAAATAACTAAATAAACGTAATAAAGAAAAATTAAACACGAGTAAAAACACAACAAATAAAACATTAAACACACGAACGATATTGTAAAGAAAATTAACTTTAACAATATAATTCTAATACTGGCGTCAACATTAATCACAGTTCCCAGTAGAGTCCCATCCTGGTTAATAGGACTTTATTTAGTGAAGAGCTCATTATAAAAAATCCTTAATTCCATCCTGACTGGGGTAACCTGAAGATAACTTGCCCCTATTATCCATTGGAGCAAAAAGTAAAATTAAAATTAATTAAAATTTCATGTAAAATATAATAAATAGATTACAAAGACATTGGTAAATAAAATAACCTTAAGTTAAAAATAACTGCATGTGTGAATATTACTAGAATTAAATTCTGGTAGCCATTATTAAAATACTGTTTATTATTAAGCTATCATTCAGCTTTTAGTAAAGCAAATTAAGATAGATTAACAACAGGTTGTTTTCGTAGGTCATCGCGAATGACTGTAAGTATATTAGATTTCACAAAAACGTCATGAGATAGAAATTTCCACTAGATAGAAAGAACAGAAATTAAATGCATTCCAGTGAAGGAAAATGGTGTAGGGGATATCTCAATTCTTGTAGTAGGGAATCGTTTGAGAATAAATTCCCATGATAAACCGGAAAAGGAAAAAGTTACAGTAAACGAAAGCGAGGAGCTTCGTTCGTGAAAGCGACGCGCGAAACTCCATTCTTCCTAAGAATCTTATTTTCAAATTACATCCTGCGCGAGCACGTTAAAAACTCACCAACGTGTTAAATAATTTAACAGTAAGGAATGCTACAGTTGGTCATATTGTGGAATTGGAGAAAACTATTATGTCAGAGGAAAGTGTTCAAGGTAAAGAAAGTGCAATTGATGCTAATGGACGAAGAAAGTTAAACTTCGAAATTGAAGGACTTGGTGTAGAGTGACGATTGAAAATAAATATCAAGTTTTTAAAGAGAAAGTATTATTTTTAGAACACATTGTATAATATAATTACTGTATGTTATTTTTTAGCAGATTTCCCTTAAGGGAAATCAGCTATTGAGGTCGTACTCATGACGCGAGTGTCGAAAAATTTCTTCAAATGTCCATCGATCCTACCCAGGAGATGACGAAAATGAGGTCCGTTCAAAACTGTATATATATATATATATATATATATATATATATATATATATATATATATATATAGATATATTTGTCTGTTAACGCTCTAGCGGTCGCAATTTTTGTTTAATCGTTACCAAACTTGGAATTTAATCGTTTTATGTAAAAAGAAAGGTCAAGTTCGTTAATGGCTGAAATCGGCTCAGTGGGAGGGGGGGTTTAGAGGGGGAAATTTTCGGAAAATTCAAAATATCTCCGGTATTATGCCTCGGATCGAAAAATTGTATAGAATCAATCTTATTGTAAATTAAATTTTCTATAAATATTGTTATATACATTTATTCTGTATCTTGAATATTAACCGAGATATTTGCATTTGTATTGTGTGTGTGGTCGACGGAACCCCGCCATGTTCCGGACTCTCCGCCGAGAGCTCTGGTGGCCGTTTCCAGAACTATTCGTCCCTCGTGAATAGGTTTAGAGATCCCTTCCTACTACAGCTGTTATTAGGCGGATTTCTCTATTGTAAAACTTCACGTGGGAAATCTGCTTAGTTTACGCAGCCCCTGCGTGACGGACTTTTTTATGTTAAACTATTTTTAAAATTGTAGCTGATTGTAAATAATGCTGTGCTCAAGATTGGACATTTAAATAGAAAATGGTCAAATATAGCACAACACACATATGTATATTTAAGTGATATGAAAATGAATGTAGAGCGGTAAATGTAGGCAGCCTTTACGGGAGAAGGTTGAAATTTCTCCTGTTATTTACTTAGGCAAACTAGCGTTATGTGCTGAAATTAAACTTTCATGCTCAGTCACACAGTACAAAGATATAATAACTTCGGACTTCCAAAATATCGAAAACTACAGTTTTCAAGTGTTGACAACAAAAGAAAAAGGGGAGATACTCATGGGAGAATGTGAGTATTCTCTTGAAAAAGTACGAAAAACATCCTGCAATGTTCATCGATCCAAAACAAGAGATTACGAAAATGAGGCCCGTTCAAAATTAAATAATATATATACCTAGTGGTGGTAATTTCTGTTTCGCAATCGTTACCAAACTCGATATTTATTCCTTTTATGGGATAAAATTTAATAAAGAAAGATCAAGTTCGTGGGTTGCAGAAATCAACCAGTGGGAGAGGAGGGTTTCAGGGGGAATTTCGAAAATTCGAAATATCTCTGTTATTTTACGTCGGCTCGAAGTTTTGAATAGAAGGAATGTTATTGCGAATTTAATGTTCTCATGTATCTGTTTTCTCCGATATTAACCGAGATATTTACATATTTTAGCTTGCAGCATTCAGTAAATCCCCACAATTTCTTGTGTATTTTTAACAATAAGCTGCTATATCATAAATCACTTCATGTTTTTATTGAACTTTTGATTTGTGAGATACATAATGTGATGGCATTAACAATTAAGGTTTTACGCTCTTGTCTCAAAAGAGTTAATTTTATCTATACCATAATCGATATTTAACCATTTTAGTCAACACTAATGATCATATATGTTATTGGCTGAAATGGGAGCTGGAATAGTGGGGGATTCCAAAATTCAAAATATCTCCATTATAATGAGCCATGTTATAGAATCAATCTTGTTTAACTATTGATGGTCTACAATTGTTTATCTATACATTTTTTTCATTCGAATTTGTGGTGAAATGAGATAAGCAGTGTGGTACACCATCACGTTCATTAAATAACGTCCTAAAATCCCACCCTGGCTAGAAAAGGGTGGTAACCTGTAGATAACCCGACCCAATTAGCCTAAGTTGCAAAAAGTGGACATACACCATCACGTGGGAAATCTGCTTGATTTACGCAGCTCCAGCGTGACAGATTTTTTCGATATCTAGTTTTATGATTTTTAAATAAAGTTGTATAAAGTGAAATTGTTCTCTATCATTATATTGAGGCATAAATGAAATGTCATTATTAACTAAAACTTAATTAATACGATATTTTAGTCCACGACATATCTCGCACTATTCTGGGCAGCTAAAAATACAAGTATACTAACCCGCTATTCCCTGGAATATGCAGGATGGTAGAGGAACCAATTGATAAGGATCAATAAGAAGGCCAAGTCCTCTACTGTTTTTAATATTATGCAGAGTGCACTTTCGGAGTCAACGCTCCATCCTCAGTGCCTGATTAAAGCTGCGTAGCCTGGACCACGACCGCCGGGCGACTATTGACCCTTGAAGATGTAAAAATCTTCCGAAACACCAAATTGCGGGAACTGTACTAATACAGACATATATTACTAGCCAATCTTATAAATAAAATAGTTTGACATATAGGAGTATCAAGGCCCGAGAATGCAGCCAATCTTTCTCGCCAGTTGATCCCATCCTGAGGGTATGATCCAGGGGCTTTCCTCCAGACTTACAGGATCTAGGGAACTAATTTTTCGGGGATCACATACCCGTGCTTACTGACTCAGCAATCTGGTGGAGGAAAACCCCAAGCTTATCATTCTACTAGTACATTGCATTTGAGTAGAATTATAAACTAACATGCAATTATTCATTTCCCCAATTTATACCGATAATTACTGGGATATGAATTATTAGATAATACCGTCAATATATAGATATACTTGACAGAACAATATACAGAGATACAGAACTAAAACGTTTATTTTAATGTGACTTAGAAAAATATGTACTTTTCATATGAAAATTCACTGTCTTAGATTATTCATTTAACTAAAAACCAGACATATTAATTCTTCTTACTCTGGACCTAATATTTTTATATATACTTCATAGTTTTATGGTAAGGGTCACAAGTTACCCCTGCCATAGAACCATGAACAACAGACATATTAAGTAAATATAAACCTTATGTTTAAAGTTAGTAAACCTTCTCATGTTCTTGGGTTTAAAGGGATAAATTTACCTTGTAGAGAGCAGCTTTGTAAGAGACAGTGCTGATGTTTATATCCTTTTGTAGAATGTGTTTGTATGCTTTACCAAACTTTTAACGACATTAATTAGTTTGTGTTAAAAAATAAAATAAGTAAAACTGACATTACTACATGTAGCTAAACAAAATTTTAAAATATAAGGAAATAATTTTCATACTTCAGAAAAGAGTGTCGAAAAGCTATTTTTTTATTCAAACTGTAGTAGTCAAATTATGTATTTATATTCACAACTCATTGAAAAAACTGAGGGAAATTAAATATACAGTTAAAGCGTGGTAGAGTGAACGGATGAGACGACTAACGAGTTACATTCATAATATTGACTTCGATAGAACGGAAAACAACTTCAAGGTGCCCGATATAACAAAGCAAAAAACATTCAGTCTGTGAACTGATCGACGTAAAAAGATACAAATTCCACACGACTTACATGTATTACTGACGAAGAGTAATACTTAAACATAATAATAATAATAATAGTATTATTGACATTGCAATGTCAATGATGAGAATATTCGAAAATCCCATGCCGAAAAGTTAAGAAAATATCAAGAATTGGCTATCGAGCTCAAAGAGGTATCAAACTGAAATCTGCCATAGTTACGCCTATTATATTAAGTTCAAATGGACTAGTGCCAAAAACAACGATAGCAGGCACCAAGAACTTGAATCTGCCAACAGCAATTATAAAAGAAGCACAGCAAGGGGTACTTCTTGATATTGCTAGAATCGTGCGAAAATTTTTAAATTCCCTTTAATATGTCACACTCACAAACTCCATATCGGTTGGATTTTCCCCCGATATGGATTTTACTCCAGTTTTCACTGAGTATAAACCTCCCCCATAATAATAATAATAATAATAGTAATACTTAGGTAAAAAAGAAATACTCAATAGGTAAAAAAGAAACTAAAGTAAATCATAGCCTTTATATGGATGACCTGAAGTTATATGCAAAGACACCTACCCAGTTGCAAAGCATGATAGGCATAATAAAGAATTATAGTGATTCTATTGGTATGTCTTTTGGGTTAGATAAATGTGCTGTCATGCATATTTCACGAGGTCAGAAAATGACTACAGATAATATAATAGTTTCTGATGAAACCTATATTCACGAACTAGAAAGGACTGAATCATACAAATATCTTAGGTTTCAACAGCATCTGAAAATAGCGAAAAAGGATGTAAAAGACCTATTAAAAAATGAATTTATTAAGCGCTTGCGACTTATTTTTAACAGCTATCTTTCAAGCCTCTATAAAATAAAAGCAGTTAATACATGGGCGATACCATCTCTTATCTATAGTTTTGGCATATTAAAATGGCCTGACACTACTCTTAATGAGTTGGATAGACTCATAAAAACGGAGATGACAAAAGCCAGAATGCACCATCCGATTTCATCTATGGCCAGGCTGTATTTATCGAGGAAACAAGGAGGACGAGGCCTTCTCAACATCCGAAACCTATGTCGGTCTCAGGAAGTTAACCTGAGACATTACATAAGATCGAATGATAGCCACGTCTTCAAAGAAATAGTTAAACTTGATGATGGGTTTACGGCCTTGAACTTGAAATGTAGTAACAATCCTGAAGTTAAAGATGAATCCCACTTTCTTTCAGAATGGCAAAGTAAGGAACTTCATGGTCGTTACTACAGTCGCCTTTATGACTCTGAGGTAGACTTGGCTTATTCTGTCGCGTGGCTGACGTCTGGTAAGCTGTTTTCAGAAACAGAAGGTTTCATTACAGCTATCCAAGACCAAGTGATTGCCACCAGATCATACAGACGTCATATCCTCAAGGACAGTAGTGTCCTGGACAAATGTAGGTTATGCAACAAAGCTTATGAGTCCATTCAACATATTACGGCTGGATGTGAAATACTTGCTGGATCCGAATACTTACAAAGGCACAATAACGTGGCAAAAGTATACCATCAAGCTCTAGCAGAGGAATGCGGCATGGTAGACAAGAAGGTCGCTTATTATCGCTAATAGAATTATTGGAAAAAGATAATATAAAGATGTATTGGGATGAAGCGATGATAACTGACCATACTGTGCACCATAACAAACCGGATATTCTCATTATTGACAAGATCAATAAGACTGCTGATATTATTGACATTGCAGTGCCCAATGATGAGAATATTCGAAAATCCCATGCCGGAAAGTTAAGAAAATATCAAGAATTGGCTATCGAGCTCAAAGAGGTATACAAACTGAAATCTACCATAGTTACGCCAATTATAGTAAGTTCAAATGGACTCGTGCCAAAAACAACGATAGCAGGCACCATGAACTTGAAACTGCCAACAGCAATTATAAAAGAAGCACAGCAAGGGGTACTTCTTGTTACTGCTAGAATCGTGCGAAAATTTTTAAATTCCCAATAACATGTCACACTCACAAACTACATATCGGTTGGATTTACCCCCGATATGGATTTTACTCCAGTTTTCACTGAGTATAAACCTCCCCCATAATAATACTTAAATATAATACTTTAAAATCTTAGGACTGTATTGCCCAAAGAATGAGGGATAGAAATAAAAATGATATCCAAAGCTCATTAAAAACTAGATTACCTAAGGCACTAAATACAATAAAGAGAATGTCAATTCTGGTCATTCACTTACTTATTATATCAGTAAATAGTGAAGTGATGAATGGAGGGAAATTGAAGAAGTTTCGATTAGAATAGCTGATATTTTTTTCTACCTACTGATTATGAGGATAAAAAAGTAATGTCACAAAAGTTTGCCGACTGTTCACGAAATAGAAAACTAAAAAAACGTAGGTTAATGATGATTACAATTTGGTGAGTGACTTTTGCCATTAAAAATATCTTAGATTGTGTCAGCGATGTGTTCCGTTTTATGTCCCTACTATATTTCATACCGAGTAATTAGAAGCAACTCCTCTAATGATGTCTTTATTATACTGCAATAGTACAAAAATAGATAATTCAAAAATACTTCTTAACTTAAAACGACCATATTGTTTGAATTATCGAACGTTTGGTTAAAATGCGTACCATTCCATTTTCATTGTTTAATTCATAAAAATAATTTACTTGTGTTTAATTAGGTTCTATTGAGTTGCTTCAAAAACAAGTTTTAGTCTACTATGTATAGCCATAACAAATAAATATGAGTACAGGAATATTTGAGGATTGACGTCAGATTTTATCCCGGTATTATGGCGTTATTGTGAAAATATAATTCTGGATTTCCTCGTTGAGAACCAAGGTCTCGCTGGGAATGTTTTGAAATATCATTGAATTAATATTTCAGTCAAGTTGAGAAACCAACAATGTGAATGCCGAATATGTACAAATACTCCACGCATGCTTAACTTCCAAATTCTGTGGGAATACAGAGCACTAAACAAAGAGCAATGCAGTGCTAAATATGAATAATGCCGAATTAAGTTTCGGCTGGAAATACTTTCAAGTACGAACATTAAGTTAAATAACTTTAATAAATTTAAAATAATTCAGGATTTATTAATTCTAGGCAAGCAGCATCTTCGAATCTGACATAAGTCATAATGCGTAGGGTTGATAGTTGGCATAAGATGTTCTGTATCCGTTTACGGATACATGTCAAAGGTACGGATACAGGTTTAATTAACCTTTTAATTGATTTGCCAGAAATATAAGGCTTGATGGCAAATATACCTTTCTGGTTACTGGATAATTCAAGTAGGAAGAAAATTATCAGACAAATTTGGTCATAACCATGTTTGAAAAGTTGTTGAAAGATCATAGAACAGCTTTCAACTTGCGATGGTCCTGTTTACTTTAAGTAACTGTAAGAGGTTTAAGCTTTTGGCCCATAATAATTTATTTATTGGAATAGCATGTTAAAAGCGTAACAGATTGGAAATAAGTGGGCGTAATATTCTCCTTTATTCGAGAAACGTCAATCGGAATAGACATATTGATTTAATATGCCAGACAACTTCCCAAGTTATTCTCAGGTTAGCTCTGCAAACCTTATTGTAGATTACCATCAAAGAAACGATGTCAGTGATTTATAGAGAAGTAATATTGCCTTTTCTGAACTATATTTCTCCTGTGTAGCATTCGGCTCTGACGAAGAAGTATAAAGACATTCTAGATTTCCCAAAGGCTTTTTACATCAATTTAAGAAGTATCGGGTTATATCATTCGAATCCGTTAGCATTGCAGCTAGAGCAGATCTAATTTTAAAAAGAAATCGCCAATACATATTGACCTCTTTCATAGTATAAAACATAATTGGGCTTCATATCGAAATAAACATCTCGGAGCTCCCTCATCGCTGCAACGACCCTAAGTCGGAGATGAAGACATGTTTTAACAAAACATTTCGACTTTGTAAAGTTCGAATAATAGGCTAAACTACTGGCTGGTATAAATGTGGCCTAATGAATTAGTAAATCAAATCTTCATAGTAAACATACTTCGTTAACAATTTTTATTGGGTTATGAACAAACAGATGAGGGAGTGAATGAGGCTGAACTGGATATCAATTGGAAGGTAATATTCTCAATAACAATTACCTCCTACGTACAGAAATCAATTAAATAAAAAAAATGGTATGGGATGAATGGTAGAAAAGCAGCCCACACTAGGAATTCCAACTGGAAGTGTATCAACCCCAAATTGCAGGAGGGTGCTTTATTTACTTTAGGGGCTAATTTATTTCTTTAATATATTTGTGTATACACGCACGCGCACGCGCACTCGCACACACACTCACATACAAACATACCTACATGATGGCAAATGCGTCTCAGTAACAATTTGGTATGTAATTATCCTTTATAGTCCGTTTGGAAGACTCAGAAATAAGTATGGCGTCTTCAGCAATTTACTACGATTTGGGGAAAACTGGTTGATTTTACATTAACTAAATAACGTTTTTTGAAACCTAAATAAGCTCCAATGAATATTTACAAATGTGACAGCATTTGAAGAGTCAAAACACATGTAAACAGTAACTATAAACGAGATTTAGCTTCTACGAGTCAGAAAAGAAAAAAAAAACTGGTTGTAGCCCTTCCATCAAAGCATGTGTCTGGTAGCTGCCTTATTTGAAACGCTGCCCCGGAAGGAGTAACTAAACATAAGGCCGCTGACCCCATCAATGTCGCTCACTCGAAATTTACGACCCTCCCAAAACAACGGCTTTAAATTTTCTTTTTCTTTTGTTCCTCCTCTGAATAAAAAAAAAAAGAAAATCGGTCGGACTAATGGGTAACACAGTGTAAGGTCTAACACAGTACATCGAGATGAGCCTGTTGACTGAATCATTATTGGACTATCAAAAACTAGGTTAGGTTATTATTATTTTTTTTTTACCAAACTCTATTGAATTGAATGAGCTTTTGAATGAGAGGCAATATTATGAGTGAGTATACACGGAAAGAATGATTCGTCCATCCTATATCGTTGAGGTTGTAAGGAATCTAAGATCGTATTACATGTTCCACTTATAAATTACGTCTATGTTTTAACAATTTTCCCCTAAGGGAAATCGGCAATTGAGGTCGTACTCATGACGAGATTTACTAATAATTCCCTCAAATGACTATCGATCCTACCTAGGAGATGAAGAATATGAGGTCCGTTCAAAACTATAAGTATATACATTTGTCTGTTAACGCTCTAGCGGTCGAAATTTTTGTCTGATCGTTACCAAACTCAAAATTTATTTTAGATCAGTAGGAGGGGGGGGGGTGGCGTCTAGAGGGGGAGAATTTCTAAATATCTCCATTGTTATGCGTCGGATTGATTTTATTGTAAAAGTGATGTTCTATACATGTTTTCTCTAAATTGAATATTAACAGATATATTTCCATATTTTAGTTTTCAGCTATCAGTAAATCCCACTTCTACTCATGCCATATTTTACGCTTTGCGTGACAGACTTTTTTTCTTTCGAGTTAAAGGTATACTTTTTACCTGTAACGTAGAGTTTTATCCGATTTCGGGTTAAGTCCCAATGTGTTCTGGTATCTTTGTGTTGGACTTCTTATTATTTATTATATTTTTATAATAACATTTACATATCTTGAAGCCGTTGCACTAAACGTTTGGCGAGATGAATTACGATAATGAAATTATATTTAAGAGTCATTTTGAGCGTATTTAGATAGGCCAAGGCGAAGTCAACTTGGTCTGATGTTATATATAAGGGGTTTAGACAAGCAAGATCTCTGTCGGTGTCAATTTCGAAATATCTACGTTATTATACGTCCAGTCTAAACGGCTTGAAAAGTTCTATAAATGTTGTTATATGTGTATTTTCACTATTTTGATTATTAACCAATATATTTGCCTTTTTTAGTTTCCGGCCTTCAGTAAACCCCCACTCCTACTCATTTCATATTAACAGCCTGCTGTTATATCGTGAAGCATATTATTTGAAGATTAAATACCAAATAATGTTCTCATTGAACTTATACTTTTTGAGATAAATGCGTGATGCTTGAGGGAAATCTGCTTAGTTTACGTAGCCCCTACGTGACGGAATTTAATTTTAAAAGTTGCCTCCCTAGATTAAATATGTTTATTAATTTTGGTTGGTAACTTAATTTTGAATATAATACAATATATAATATAATATAATAACTAAATATTCATTTAGTTTTTATCAGCGCGGGTTGTTGCTGAACTTCCCTTAACTTGCTAAATTTCTTTGTAAGTGGTTAGGTTGTGGTAATTCTGATTTTTGAGCTTCCACTGGGCATTTCGATCAAAGTGAGACTGACGCCTGGAATAAGGTGTTTTGCGATCGGCATTTTAAGGTATTATTACATGGGTAGAGAGTTTTTCTAAAACATGGAGGGCTTAAAAGCTTACGGAAACACATACAACGTTTAGCCTTTAGATAAACTGTCAGAGCGGGCTGGAAAAACTCAATAGGGAAAGGAAAAAATGAGCTAAAAGCTCTCAAGCGCAAAGCTTGCGACAGCTTTCGGAATGCTCTAAGATTAGATACTGGAGGTCAATGGCGTTGCGAATCTCATATTCCCCTACAGATCCGTGCTAATCTCTCGAGAGATCTCTATATCCTATTAGAATGGGGAAGGGATGCCTCCGACCACTTGCTAGATGGAGCAGCGTTATCGCAGACAGCATCTCTTATAAGCTGCACCATCAAGCAATTTGCATACGAAGGGACCGACAGACACACTCTTCTAGCCCCAAGCCGAATGCTTCATCATCTAATATAACCGTTCTAATAATGTTCTCCTCTTCTGTAGGCAATGCAATAGCCACAACTAACTCAAGGGCTCCATTCATTCCAAGAAGACAGATGGTATAATTAACACTTAAGTGCATTGGGCAACTTTCATTTTAGTAGAGTTATAAACTAGCATGTAATTACTCACTCCCCCAATATATACCTACAATTAATGGGATATTAATTATTTGATAATATGGTGATCTCTACGGGGAAAAAAAGATAAAATAGTTTTATTTTTATACGTATTAAAAAAATATGCATTCTCATATAAAACTTCACTGTCTTAGATTATTCATTACTTTACAAACCAGACATACTAAGTAAATACAAACGTTATATTTAAAGATAGATCTTGCCTTGTTCTTGGGTTTGAAGGGATAATTTTACCTCGTAGAGAGTAGGTTTAGAAGAGATAGTACTGATGTTAATATATTTTTGTTGGATGTCTATGTACGCTTAATCAAACATTTAACAATATTTATTAGTTTTTGTTAAAAAATAAAATAAATAAATCTGGCATTTCATTGGGCGAATACTACATTATAACTAAACAATATTATAAAATGTAAGGACATAACTTTCATACTCCAAAAAACAGGCCTAAAAGCTATTTTTGCATTCGAACTGTAGAATTAATAGTAAAATAATATAATTATTTTCACAGCTCATTGAAAACATTCAGGTAAATTACATTTAAAGCTGAGTACAGTGAACGGATGAGGCGACTAACGAATTACATGCGCACATTGTTATTATTATTATTATTGACTCACTTCGAATGGGCGAAAAAAAACTTTAATCTGCCCGACTAAAAACACAAAAAACTCTGTTAGTGAATCCATTGATGTCAAAATGGGCGACTAACACAACTTGCTGACAAAGAGTAATGCATACTTAAACATAATGCCTTAAAATCATAAGACTATACCTTTCTATTCATTTAGATTTATTCGGCTTTAGCCTATATTCTGTGTTACATTTAATTTGCTTCAAAGTCAAATTAGTAATTAAGAGTTATAATTTGTAATAAGACCATACGCCTTTTCATCTAATTGTTCATTCATTATTCATTATTTTAATCACAATGTACAAAGTATTGACATTTATTTATCGTTCTCTTTTTTCTTAAATTAACACTTACTCTTTCTGCTAGAATGCATTTTATTAACAATTTATTCATTATGTATAATTTATTTATTTTATATCATTTTCTATGCAAGAGTTTTAAGTCACATTTTCTTTCTCTTTTTTAAAGTGTTATTGCTTACTTTATTCTTGCGGGGTTTTTTTGTTGAGTGAGTGTGTTTTTAATTATGAGCCATAGCGCCTAGTGGCGAAAACTCCATAATAAATAAATGGTTCGTCAGTCGTGAATAAATGTTATATTTTCAAAGGAAGGATCGGTCGAAGCCACTGAAATATTAGCGCTGGTTGATATGATTTCAATATTGTTATCATACTGAACATTTTCTCCTGCAGAGATCTTTGACCCTACAGTAGACGATATAAGTTTGTTGCAAAGCCCACAAAATGTTTGGGCCCTAATACCGAACGAGGCACGTACGAACTCTGTCACAGATGATACAGCGGAAATTGTTTGCTCAGCGCATTTATGCTAGAAAGTCCGTAATGGGCGAAATGTCAGCGTACGCCCGCCCAGTAGTGTACAGTCCTCAATGCGACCGTGCAAATTGAGCGCCGGCAAGATGTCTCAAAACTTTCTCATTTAAAGTACCACAGACAACTTTCAATTTTACAAGATATCCATTGTCCTCAACTATGTCCGGCAAATAATGCATGCATTGCATTGCATTTTTGGCACGTTGCAACGGTCATGTATGTCCCTTAATCTCTTTCTTATTGGCAGAGAAATTAAGGAACCTCACAAACAAAATGCCCGTCACGGAGATTTCCCGCATGCTGGACACTATTCTGAGATGACATCACCTCTCTATTTTTTCTCTAATAAGAAACCTGGGTATACAGGAGTTGAAATATAAGCTGGACTTTAAATGTTTAATGGCTCACGTACTCCAAACGAAAAGAACATTTGTATGAAAGGGGGTGGGGGTTGTAGGAAGACTGGAAACTAAAAATTCATATACCTTAGTTAATATTCCATTTAAAGAAATAACGCTTAGTATACAAATGTACAAAATAAAATTGAAAAATATATAAATTATATAATATTTTTTATCTGACTCTTCCTAGACGGTGAAAAACACCAAAGTCCGTCGCGCAGAGGCTGCACAAACTAAGCAGTTTTTCCCATGAGCAACACATATTTGCATTTATCTCAAAACTTAGAAATTCAGTGATAATCTTTTTTTAGTATTTTAGACATAAAATAAAGTACTTTATATTTTAACAGCTTATTGTTAATATGAAATGAGTAGGAGTGTGGGGGTTTACTGGAGGCCGAAAACTAAAAACAGCAAATATCTCGCCTTAATAATGAAGATAGTGAAAAATCTCACGTAACAACATTTATAGAACATTTCATTTGCAAGAAGATTGATTCTATACTTTTTTTTTCGATCCGACGCATAATAACGGTTAAATTTCATATTTTCAGCGTTAAGGCACAAAAACTTTATTTTCACATATGTTTGATCGTTACCAAACTGGATGTGAAACTCCAGTTTGGTAACGTTCAAACAAAAATTACGACCGCTAATACATTAATAAGCAAATATATAAATCTCTCTCTCTCTCTCTCTCTTATATATATTATATATATATATATATATTTATATATATATATATATATTATTATTATTATTATTATTAAAGGGACCTCATTTTCATCATCTGCTGGGTAGGATCGATGGGCATTTGAGGAAAATTTTTCGAAAATCACGTCATGAGTACTACCTCAAAAGCCAATTTCCGTTAACGGGAGTGGGATGGGATTAGAAAATTCTAATATCTTCGTAATTATAAGTCGGATCATAAAATATTATAGAACCAATCTTGTAAACTTTTGATTTCTACAATTGTTGTTCTATGCATTCTTCGGTAACTCAAGTATTAAGCGAGTTATTAGTGGTTTCCTGTTGTCTGCCTTCTGCAACCTCTCCCCCTTTTACTTATCGGTTGTTTACATATAAATAGAGAATGCGTGGAGATCACAATTGTTATTCCAGCACTTGGGAAATCTGCTTAGTTTACGCAGCCCCTGGGTGTCGGACGTTTTGATTTTTGCCGCCCATGTAATATGAATAGAGCAGCATCCGAAAGAACATAATGGTTTTAAACTAGAAGGCGTAAACTTCAGATCTTGACGTATACATATATATATATATATATATATTATATATATATATATATATCTATATATATATATAGGTAGGTAGGATCGATGGACATTTGAAAAACTTTTTTTGAAATACGCGTTGTGAGTACAACGTCAACAGCTCATTTCTTGTAAACGGGGGAAACTTGCTTAAATGTACGTAGATGGGTTTGAAGATGGTGCCCCCTCAACCATACGCCGAATGGAAATAGTTCAAATTTTAACAATAACATTTGTCAGTGGACCATAGTAAATGTAAAATTTACAAAATGAAAATAAACTAAAGAAAATCATTTATTTATGGACATCACATCAAAGGTGATTTGCTCTTTCAAAAGCCAGAAAATGTACAAAGTTAAATAACAAAGGAAAATAGATAACAACAAGTAACAATAATAAATACCTTAACAACAAGAAATGACAAATAATTAAAGTGAGATAGATAAACATATTGTAAGTGAACATTAAAAAAAAAAAATTGTGATAAATGAGCTTAGTTGGCGGATGAACCAATAGGAAATGAATGGCTGAAAATGGTACTTGGCTAATGTTTATCGTAATTTCCTACTGCAGGGTAAACAATGCATGTGTACAAATGCATATAATACAATTAATGCATTATAACTTGAAATCCTGTTGCACACCACAGACTTAATTTGTATGTTAAATTTTTATCATATTAATTTTGTGTAGATATGAGAATATGTCCTTTATGCCCTAAATAAAAATAATAATAATGGCTTGAAGTTTTAAACATTTAACAGAGTAATTATAACTTCATACTTAGAGTAAGTTGTTCAACATATTTACTGATATCAGTACTGTATTCCCTTGCTGAACATAATTAAACAGCATAGTTGTATGGAATACAGTTATAAATAATTGACAATTTTTAGTGTTGTCATACAAATGGACCGAGTTTTGAATCGAAGGTGTTACTTAAGAAAATATACTTTTATTTATACTTGGTACATAATAGCACATAGAAATTACATTATCAGTTAATAATGGGTAATTGCCTTCAGATATTAGAAATGGCTTCTTAAGAACTAAGTTAAAATCATAAAGATTGGGGAAGTATTATTTTCTTTCTGCTAGCTCATTTAGGAGCTCTCGAAACTTTTCCAAATCAATTCATGAGATTAGGAAAACATTCTAGAGTTTAAGTTGTTACTGACCCACTCATTTCTTTGGCAACTTTCTATAAGCCTGTTCTTGGGGTTGAATTTAAAAACTATCTTCAAGTATGGAACTTATAAAACACTCATAATGACTGGTTGAAAGAGAAATAAACTTTAAAAGATCCGCTTTCCTGCGTCTTAATGGCTGAAGTGCCTCTCCACTCGATCTCTGTATCCACAGATTGCAAAAGAAAACTTTTATAAGCTATCAGTAGGAAATATTAAATTTCCTCGGACAATTGTAGTGAGGCTTCCTTACTTCATTAACTAAAGGCAAGAGCAACTGTAGCTCACAGATATTGTCATCGCTCATCTGAATTTCAATTCCATGTTTCTTCCTCAGTCCTCGATGTTAGCAACGTTTAAGATATCGTATAGTGAAAATCAGATGAGTAGAATATGAAGTATACTTAGGCTAAAGCCCTAAAAATAAAATAATTGCATTCATGTTGATGTTACATGAAAACGTAAGGTACAACTATCTCGGATATAACATTAAATACGTGTTTTCACAGTATTTGCAATTTCCACTTTCTCCCTTTTGAAAAGTCAACTCGACCTGGTTCGTTTTTAACTATAGCTATACAGAATTTCGATTGCTATCGACTATTTATATTTAAAACATTTAAATACCGAGTATAGTACGGGATTAAATCAAAGTGAAGATTTTTTCTTTTTAATTTTAGTAAGAAATGTTTGGTTACAAGTAGTAGGGAAGTTATTTTCTCAAATAAAAAAATAATTTTGAAAATTTATTACGTTAATAAAAAAAAAGTCTGTTACTCAAGGGCTGCGTTACCTAAACAGATTACCCAGGTGCGCCAAGTATTTGTATTTATCTCAAAAAGTAAATTTCCAATGAGTACAATATTTGGTATTTAAGCTAATAATGAAATGCTTCATGATATAACAGCTTATTGTGAATATGGCATGACTAGGAGAGGGGTTTTACTGAACGCCGAAAACTAAAAAATGCAAATACGCCTGTTAATAATCAAGATACTGAAAAAGAAAAAAAAACACATTTAACAAAATTTCAGAAAATTTAAGTAATACACTTTTTGCTCCGACTAATAACAAATAAAGAAGATATTATGAATTTTTAAAATCCCCCTCAAACCTCACCTCCGTCTTTAACGAACTCGACTTTTATTTTTGCATAAAACGTTTAAATATCAAGTTTGGTATCGATCAAACAAAAAAAAAATACGCCCGCTGGAGCATTAACAGGCACACACACACACACACACACACACACACACACACACACACACACACATATATATATATATATATATATATACATATTTCGTTGTTTTAAACTCCGTCGCTGGGAATCTATTTCATTTGCCTTTTGGGGCATATTTCCAGCGGTGTCTATGTTGCAGTGGCCCACCACAACATAGACACCGCTGGAGATATGCCGCAAAAGACAAATTAAATATATTTTGTTGATATGTATATACATTTTTAACGGATCTCATTTTCGTCATCATCTAGGTAGAAACGTGGACATTTCAGGAAATTATTCAAAACTCGCGTCATGAGTACGACCTCAATAGCTGATTTCCCTTAAAGGAAATTTCCTAATAGGAATTAAATAAAATCAGTTACCGACAGAGCATATATATACTTAAATACTAGATTAATCAACAGTAAACTCTTATTTCCACGCTCAGCACTTGATTTAAGTATATTAAACCCACCTACACCTAAACTCCTCGACTCCAATAGAGGAATTTGAATTGTAAATGTAACCATGTATCAAAGCAATCAAAGTATTGTAATCAACTCATTAATCAAATGAATAATTATGACATTAAAACATGTTATTATTAATCCACTGTATTATTGAAAAAAAAAAGTTATTCAAAAAAGTGCAAGAGAGAAAAGTCGAAAAGAGTAAAAGGGATTCTAAGGAAGTGATGGAAGGTGTAAGCCGATTCCAACCTTTCCCCTGGCTCCAGATGTAATGTGGCTTTCCATTATTCAAGATGAATTATTCAATTATTCATGATTCACTGAATACACAGGTCGAATATGAATAAGGTATAAAGGTAGGAGGCGACTAAAACCCTTTTAATGCTCGATATAAGCCAATAATTACAGGGATATCAATTTTTCGATAAAATCATTAATATCTAGGCTTGGCTTATGGATAAAATAAATTCAAAATAAGATAGGTTATTATAATGTGAACACCAAAAAATTCTCGTTCTAATATAAAACTACACGGCCTTAGATTATTCATTTTTTTACAATACCAGACACATTAAGTAAATATTAACGTGATATATAAAGTTAAATAGATCTTGACTAAGGAATTTTCGTCCTGGGGTTTTTTGATAGACTAATTCTACCTTGTAATGAAGATTTATTTAGGTGGCAGTACTAATTTTAATGTATTTTTGTGGGATGTCTTTGTATACTGGGCTTTAACTATTTTTACTAGTTTGAGCTAAAAAATTATATAAATAAATCTGGGAGAGTTTAATAGTTTTTAAGAAACAGATATAGGGAAAGGGGTTGTGTTATTACTTCAAAAAAACATGCTACTACCTTTCTGGATATATTTTTTTAACTAAAAAATACATTTATTTATTTGTCTATTGTTTCAATATTTTATAATAAGTAAGTGATTTCTAAAATGATAAAAAGTGAAATTTAACTTTTTTTTTTCTTTTGCCTGTTTCAAAGTTAAGCTATTATTTGTACAATCCTTTTGCATTTTAGCAGATTACCCTTAAATGAAATCAGCTATTGAGATCGTACTCATGACGGGTTTTTGAAAATTTCCTCAAATGCCCTTCAATCCTACCCAGGAGATGATGAAAACCAGTTCTGTTCAAAACCGTGTGTGTGTGTGTGTGTGTTTGTGTGTGTTTGTGCGTGTTTGTGTGTTTGTGCGTGTGCGCGCGCGCGCGCGCGCGTGTGTGTGTGTGTGTCTGTTAACAACAGCGGTCGCAATTTTGGTTTGATCGTTAGCAAACTCCATATTTACCAAACGTTTTATGTAAAAATAAAGATCAAGTTCGTTAAGGGCTGAAATCCGACCAGTGGAGGGGGTGGGGGAGTTACGGGGGATTTCGAAAATTCTTAATATCTCCGTTGTTGTGCATCGGATCGAAAATCTGTATAGAACCTATTAAATTGCAAATGTAATGTTGTTATGTACGTTTTTTCACTGTCTTGATTATTAACGGGGACACATATCTCAATATGCAAATGCATTTGTTAGTTTTCGGCTTTTAGTAAACCCCCACTCCTACTTATGTCATATTAACAATAAGCTGCTATATTATGTAGCACATTATTGGGTGCCTAAATAAAAAGTATTTTTCTCATTTAAGTTTTACGTTTTGAGATAAATGCAAATACGTGACGCACGTGGGGAATCTGCTTAGTTAACACAGGCTTGAGGTACTTTATTTCAAGTAGTTTTTCCGTAGTAATAATTTTGAATATGTGTGTGTGTATCTTGGAGACCACATGAAAATAGTAATATTGAAAAAATGATTGAGCACGCCATCCTCCACCCTCATATTAATATTATTGTCCTCCAACATGTCCATCGCAATCCAAAGTTGTTCCACGAAATGCATTTTACTCCCTTTGCCAAGGTGGTCGAGCACCTCGAACTCAACAGAATTAGCTTCGTGGCCTTCATTCAACATGTGCTTTCGTACCTCCGATGTCTTGGTGGAAAGGTGTTCTTTTAGTCTACTCCTTAACTTCCTTCCACTTTGCCCCACATATGAGCTTCCGCAAGTCAGGCAAGCAACCCGATACACACCAGATCTATCTAGTGGATCAATCGCATCCTTAATTCTTGGAAGATTTGTTTTAGGGAGCTTTGACTTCGGTAGGCAGTACGAAGGCCAACCTTTTCTAACATACGTCTGGTCTTCCCCGGAGAACTTCCTTAGAAGTACGGGATGCTGAGTTGGCCCACAGGTTGTCGAGTCTCCCTCTCACCTTGTTTCCATTCACTTTGGACCATCTTCGCGAAGAGACACTCCAAGACTTTATCTACCATTCTCTCATCCTACCCTTTGGCTGATGAATTGAGTTTTATGTACTTCAATTCTTTTTGAAGATCCTCTTCTGCCAATGCGATACTCAGCAAACGGTTAAATCAGGTTTGTGATTCCTGAAGTTTATATTGAGGATGATGATAAGAATCAGATGGGATCAAGATGGCAGTGGCGGTAGGCTTCTTATAAATGCTGAAGGAGTGAGAAAGGAATTGAAGGAGTCATTCCTTGGAATAATCAAATCCAGAAAGCTCAACTCCCCCTCATTCTCCATCTCCAAGGTAAAGTTTAACTGTCTATCCAACTGTTGACGTAGTCCACAGAAGACCCCTTTAAGTCATTCTCAGCCCCCAAATACCTCATAATGTTGTTATCAACGTAACACCCCTAGAAATTGGTATGCTTTCGGTATGGGTCGCAGTTAGACATCCCAAATCCCGACTATTAAGTTTATGTTTCTGAAGTAGTACAACAAGAATTGTGGTCTCAATCTTCCATGAATTCTACGGTATTTTATATACAGTACTATCGGAAAAAAATAGAAAGAGGAAAATCTGGGTTGAGTTTGAAATGCAAATTGATTATGTGAATAGCTCTTTATCACTAGCTCTTAGATTTCTGTTTTGGCATTAAATAAGCAGGTTGATTACAAGGTGGTTTATATCAAGTTGATGTACAAACAGAACGCAGCCATAACTCTGGAAACTACAACTTGCGTAGGTACCTGCTCCTATTGATAAACTAGGATTGATTATAAGATAAGACTATTTCAGTTCTCAGGCATTACAATCCTTTGAAGCCAAGAGCCACCGTTTATTGGGCTGGAAAACCACTTGTTTGGACTATAAAATGAGGTTTAAAATCATTATTTATGCTATTCTTCAATAGCCCAGCTAGGCTAAGAGTTGAAAAGGTACACAGAAACCAGACGTAAATACTTAAATATGTGAAGTAGCTCGGTTATTCTGATATAAAGGAAATATTGGAGTCTAAGAATAACCATTCTTGATCATTGATGAATCCCAATAGCAGAAAAATTGGATTGATTGATTGATAGATGAAAAAAAGTCCGTCACGCAGGGGCTGCGTAAACTAAGTAGATTTGCCACGTGGAGTTTTACAATAGAGAAATTTCAGAATAGAGAGTCAAACTTTAACGGGAACGGCCCGAACTAGCTCTTGACGGAAACTCACGACTAGACCCGAAGTTGGCCGATCTCATCTCTGAAGTTGAAAACAGAAAAATGCAAATATCTCGGTTAATATTTAAGATACAGAATACATGTATATATCATTATTTATAGTAAATTTAATTTGCAATAAGATTGATTCTATACAATTTTTCGATCCGACGTATAGTAACAGAAATATTTCACATTTTAGAAAATCCTCCCCTCTAAACCCCCCTCCCACTGGTCCGATTTCAGCCATTTACGAACTTGATCTTTATTTTTGCATAAAACGCTTAAATATCGAGTTTGGTAAGGATCAAACGAAAATTGCGACCGCTAGAGCGTTAACAGACAAATATATATATATATATATATATATATATATATATATATATATATATATATATATATATATATATATATATATAATTTTGAACGGACCTCATTTTCGTCATCTCCTGGGTAGGATCGATGGACATTTGAAGAAATTTTTCGAAACTCGCGTCATGAATACGACCTCAATAGCTGATTTCCCTTGAGGGAAATCTGCTAAAAAAAAGTATAACATAGATTAACAGAGAATATTCACTACCTCAGTATCTGGCCAAAGTCCAGTTATGGCTAGAATCCAAATATTTTCTCTAATAATTAAGTTTCTTTAATTTAAATTTTCCACACTGCGACCTAATTAAATATATCGTATATAATAAAAAAAAACAGAGATCTTTAGGCATCGTGAAGATTACCCTGTGAAGACGCGTTTTTTGAAAACATTCCACAAATTTCCGTCGATCCTATCTAGGAGACAAAGTGTTCAACAAATCTCTTCGAAAACCGATACATGTAAATATGTTCTGATGAACCTCACACCCCTCCCGTCTTTTGTTCTTGGATTACTAAAATTAAAGTGACAGTACTAGATATAATAAATAGTTTCCAATAAAATTAATTTCCTATATTCAGATATTTTCTGAATTTCTATTATTATATTCTATTATATTCAGATATTTTCTGAATTTTTTTTTATTTTTCTCTGAGAAGAGGTGACCTGTTTGTTTACATTTCATATCCTTCATGTTATGGAGGATATTAAAATGTAAATTAACTGAATCATTTCTCATTATCATTTGTATTTATTCACGGTGGTGTTAAGGGTTACAACTATGTAGATTTATCTGTTGTAAAACTTCATATAGGAAATCTGCTTATTTACTAATGCCAATCATTATCTAATCTCAATCAATCTATCATATAATTTTATGGTAATTCATTACAACTGGAATCACCGGCTTTCGTCAGAAGTAACTTTCAACATGTTACAATCCCATCAAAATATGTGATCTTTTTTTACCTACTGACACATAAAAAAAATTAACATTTCTTTAAAATTTTGTTCTTTTATTCTGAGTTTAAACTAGTCGTAGGACTTTCAGGATCTATTTTATCCCTATTTCTGACCTCACCAGACTAATGCTATATATTTACGGGCGTAGTTAAATACACACACAATATACTATACAAATAAAAAATAATTTTTATATATAAAGGTATAATATACTTAAGCTTTTACTTGTTTGGGAGAAGTTTGCAACTATGAAAGGCTGTTGGCTTATTTCCTTTTTTTTTTGTTAAGCGAAAAAAATAATTATTTTAACAATATTGACAACAATAAGTATAGTAAATAAAAACGATACTAACCAGAAGTGAAGGTAAATAATCTGTAAGTAGTCCAAGCCGATTAGTTTGAGGAGTAAGACTGAAGGGGCAAGAATAGGCGGTAAATTTCTTTTTATGTGACATTGACTGCTGGCCAAGGGAATTACTAACCAATCTTAGGGCCATCAAAGACTTACAGGCTACTATTTTTATGACCAATTATTACATCACCGATTTCATTCATTTATTTCTCACCAACAACTTCTTTAATGGTAAACCAATGTGGTTGTGCTCCACATAAATCTGCTCTAGTCTGTCACGTAGCCTAAAGCAAACGCGGGGGTTACTCCACGAATGAACCATCAATTTCAGAGCTAGGGAAGAACATATATAATAAATGTTTTAGGTCATTACTTTATCAACAATACCGGTAATTTAATATATGTGTACACAGCATTTAATAATTTAACTCTTTTCTAAATTTCCAATCCGTTCATATCAGAGTTATCCCATTAATGAACTTGATCCTTAGTTTTATATGTATTTAGTGTTTTTACCTTTGTGTGTGTGTGTGTGTGTGTGTGTGTGTGTGTGTGTGTGTGTGTGTGTGTGTGTGTGTGTGTGTGTGTGTGTGTGTGAGAGAGAGAGAGAGAGAGAGAGAGAGAGAGAATGTTTGTATGTTAATGTTATGACTGCCGTAATGTCTGCATGACTGTTATCAAAGTTGTTAATGTAAAATTAACAATTAAGTTCAATAATGGCCTAGGACGAGATAATACTATCAGTATCAATAAAAAAGGCTTTGTACTCTACATGTGATTTGATACAAGCTGTACTTCTCTAACCGGCAGACACTGATGATGAAGCTTGGTCTCTGAAAGTACACGCTACATTTATTAAAGCACTAGTAGAGGACAATGCGTTTTTATTGATCCTGATCAATTGGTTCCTCTCCTGTCCACGTCCGGAGATAATAATTGTTCCAGTCTTTAATATACATATTTCAGAAACTGATTTCCCATAAAGGAACCACAATTGTAATTATAAGTTATCACTTCTCCTTTATGTGAACATTTCTTGGTTTTTATATTCTTCATATTTAATGGCAAGGGTCTCCAATAAAACATTTTTGTCGGTGCAAACTTCATTGAAACTGCCCTACATGTTTCGTGGCGTATTTGCCACCTCTTCAGGGGCTATTCCTTTTCAAAAAAATGTAAGAAATCAATAACATTAATTTAACACATCCCTTAATAATTCTTTTGCTAGATATTGTATTAGTAAGGTGCCTACATCTATATTATATTTTTTAATCTAATTATAAACTACTACTTACATTTCTATAGTGCTCATTTCCCTTTTCTTGGTTTTATAAATTTAGTCATATCACTTTAAATATATTTGATTTGTTTTACCTCAAATGTATCCAAGTCATTTTCTATTTTGTAATGAGTATTTTAGGTTTACAAGGTTTAATTATATATTATAATTGTGCATTTATCACGATGTAAAATGTAATTTGTTGCATGTTCAGTTCTGGTTCTTACGACCTGAGTCACTAAAAAGCTGCTAACCTTGGATTAAAAATAGTGTGGACAAGATGTTATTATTTTACACTATATGCTGATTGAGATGCATAGAACGATATTATATAATCAATGTATATATATATATAATATAAAAAGTTCTTTTATATTTTTGATCTATACAATCTACATGTATAGTTTTTTTTTTATTTTATTTTTATCAAAAATGGTGTTGGTTTTTGAAATTTAAAACTCTCACTATTGCCTGTATTTTTTAAGAAGGTATATAAACAATAATTTAATTGATTGCAATGTTTCTTTTATTGGGAATTTTCCCTGAAATTTGTTAAAATTTAATTTATTTTCTATTTGGTTAAAGCATGTAATCTCCTCAAGAGTAAGTTTTGTTACTACAACAATTGTTGGTATGCCATTCATATAAATAAGTGAAAGACTGGGAGCTGGGATGGGTGTAGGTGGTTAGTGACAGGCAAATCAATCTAAATAGAGAGTCTGGTAAATCTATGGCTCTGCTCGACTGCTCTCAAAGAGACGATAACATTTTCCAGGCCTACCAGCTTCCTTCCAGCTCCCTCTACACGAAACTAGGTCGGCACTGTATTTAAAATGGGAAATATCTAATGAAAAAAAAATGTCCGTCACGCAGGGGCTGCCTAAACTAAGCAGATTTCCCACTGGAGGTTTACAACAGATAAATCTACATACTGATAACACCACCGTGAATGTTAAGCGAATAAGTACAAGCGGTAATAAGACATCTTTCCAGGAATTTACGAGTTAATATCTACAACGGAAATCTTCTGAATTGTTGACAAACAGGGCAGCCAACATCGCAGTGCTGAATAGATAGAATTATAAACTGTTAAATAAAAAATATTAATTTTATTGAAAACTATTACCTGCAGCTAGTGCAGTAATTTGTAATCAGAATAATTTTTATCTCAATCATTCAGATTTCTGTAATCCAAGAACAAAAGAAGGGAGGGGTGTTCAACAGAACGAATTTGCATGTACCTCGTTTAATAAAGGTTTGTTGAAAACAATATTTAGTATTTAACCTTGTAAAGTAAATAAAGTGGACCATGATATAGCAGCTTATTATTAATATGACAAGAGTAGGAGTCGGGGTTTCCAGAAAGCGGAAAACTATAAAATCCAAATATTTTGGTTAATACTCATTATACAGAAAAATGTATAGAACAACATTTATAGAACATTTAATTTACAGTAAAATTTATTCTTTACAATTTTTCGAACCACCGTATAGTAACGGAGATATTTCGATTTTTCAAAAATCCTCCCCACTGGTCCGATTTCATCCATTAACAAACTTGATCATTTGTTTTACATGAAACGATTAAATTCCAAGTTTGATAACTATCAAACAAAGATTGCGAACGCTAGAGCGGTAGCAAACAAATATATATATATATATATATATATATATATATATACACATATACACACATATATACATAATTTTGAACGTTCCTTATTAGCAGATTTCCCTTAAGGGAAATCAGCTATTGAGGTCGTATTTTCGTCATCTCCTAGCTAGGATCGATGGATATTTGAAGAACATTTTCGAAATTCCCGTCATGAGTTCATCTTCAAAATCGGATCCTGGATTTTCTATCCGATGGGGAAAGACACTAAATCATTTGAATTTGCATTTCATAAATCATTACATTCATCACTTACAGTTGACAGCCCGTATGTCGAACGTTGACCACAAAGGAGAAACCACAGACGAAACCTTAATGTTCTGAATACCGTATGAGCCTGTGGTCGTAGAATCCATGATTCAAGGCTGAATAAATGTTTTATTGAAGAGTTAACTTTCTATCTGTTTACATATCTTCTTCAGGCCAGGGGGGAATTTTTTAACCACGCGTTAATGGATACATCCATTTATGAACATAAAATACAAAGAAACATAGCTTTGGTTGTTCTATCTACTCAATAATCTCTGATTTCAATAAAAGTAATTAAAATCTGACAAACATTTATCATTGATAGGAGAACGAGATGAAATGTTTCAAAAATAAAACATTTCAATGAAATTGCCAAACATTTAATCATACGTGAGACATAAATAACTTCATATAAAATTAACAATTACTCTTATTTAAAAAAAAATCAAAATTGTTTCTGTCCACAACATAAATTTAATTTTAAACAATAGATTTGCTTAGGTACTGATTGTTGTTTATTTGTCTCTCAGAGTACAAGTCTAAAATTTAAACGATATTATTTGTAGCTTTCACGTATGGTTACTGGTTAATGCTGTGTTGTTACACGAAGATAGACACAGAGAACCTTACTTGGAGGTGGAGTATCGGCTTTAGGGTTCCAGACACATTTCGAATAATTTTATTTCATAGAGAAGTTCCGATTTGATTCTTGTTTTCATTAAGATAGGAGTAAAGAATACCTTTGGCGAAGAGATTCGTTTTTTAAGGCAGAGAAACTGTTGAAGCTGATTAAAATAGATCAAGGAAAAATTGCGTGTAGTTAACCATTTCGCCTCTTCAACGCTTAACGCATCTAATAACAAACTGATATTGTAAATAATTTGCATGAAGCAGTCATCATGTAAAGGTATCTAGAGATGTGAACGTGAGGGAAAAGAATGTCTTACAAAATATAATTGAAATTTAAAGAAAAAGAAATGTAAAAACAAAAAGTAAACAGAAAAAGAAATGTTTTATAACTACAACACGCTTAGTAAAACAAACCAAGAAAGCACACACATTAAAGAGAAAAACATCTAAACTGTTGCTCCATATATTAATAACATTAAAGGAAAATATTATAAAATCTATGAGACATATTTCTCACATTGATTTCACCTCGATGGTTTGATAATTTGGACAACATTCAAGAAACCTCAAATCAAAAGAACCACTACACGCTACTGAAACACGAAAACAAAATTTTACTAGAGAACAATAACATTTTTATAAAAAGGAAAACGCCTAAGAGAACACAGCTGGAAAAAAGAAATACAGACATGCCTACAGTTGCGTACAACGTTTCTTTCTTTGAACGAACTCCATAGTTGACTCAAATATAGAAGAACTTAGTTACTGAAAACTCAACATTTATGTGATAAGAACTAGCTCAATAAAATCCTTAGTCCGACGCTGTCTAGAAAAGGGCGGTAACCTGTTGATAGCCCGGACCAATTAGTCACAGTAACATAAAGTAGATGTTATTAAATTATATGCATCGATCATTCATGACATTAAATAGAGAAATATTGATACTAAATACACTGGCTAGAAAATCCCAAGTAATTTATGTAACCTGAATAATTTTTAAGTGATGTTATGAGTAATATATTGCTAACTTTATAATTAGAGGCCATTTTTTGTGAATAAAGAATGTTGAATGAAACAGTTGAAGTGGATTACTATCATCCAAGTTCCCATCTCGTCCACATTTAGAAACCAAGAAAGGGAGGGTGTGTGACAATTTCAATACGTCAATAGATGTCCATCTATAAGAAAATTCATATGCAATGTGACAAATGAATAAAATCTTACAGATGGGTGGACGAATTAGCTGAATTAATGAGCGATTGACAAAGAGACCAAAATTCTAGCTATTTACCCCACTTAAACCCCTAATACATTGTGGTTATTAAAATAAAAATCATGAGTATAAGAAACTCTTCAGTGGTTAAGAATAGAAAGAGAAAATGTAACAATAAAATGATTTTTACCTAATGCTTACTTGAAAAGAGAGAACGGTATTATTAACGACAATTTAACACGAAAATGGAATTTTTAACTATATACATTTCTTAGCAACTAGAATTTAATACAAATTTGAGAATAAATCCACTTCTTAGATAGATAATAGATAATACTAAACGGCGTTAGTGAATACAGTCCCGCAAGGCACTCTGACAAATCTGAATACATTTGAATAAAAGTAATTGTTTTGGTTGTTACCCTTGACAGCTGAATATTAATGGCTTAAGTAACCCATATAGGGGGGACGAATAGAGAATGTATGATGATAGCTTTTCATCGCTTCAATGTCTTTATAATTTCTGTTGCTTTTTTTAGAAGTTAAAATAAGTAAAAGTAATTAACTTATGTGGGTCACTTATGTGAGTAAGGGTCTGGTAATCTAGTTAGTTCGATTCCCGCCTGGGCAATAGGAAGTTATTAGTGACGAACTTATTAAATAACAAAGTAAACTCATTAAGTAAAAATAAAGCATTTAGAAGGACAGATTCATCCAATAAAGGGTGTATTAAGTAAAATGTATTTGTAAGCGTAAGTAAGGCTATGAGAACTTTTATACTAGAAGCTTTTTGGAGACCAATGGCTGTCGAGGTTTAGCATTTTAATTATTATAGTAATATCTAATTGCATCTCTTTGGCTAAAATCTCATGACAACACAAAACTAATAATAACCACATATACAAGTTGGTCTCCCTTTCTAGGGGCATTTAATGTTGCATATAAAAGGGATTCCAAAACTAAACTTTCTAATTTTTTTGTTTATGGAAAGGAAATAGAACAATGCTAAAAATAAAAAATATAAAATATTTTAAATATCTGTATATTCTGACAATAAGGGGTTGCCAGGTTGGGAATGGAACTGCCTAGACACATTTTGAGTGTTCAGAAACATTTTTTAAAAGTATAGGAATTTTAAACCTACATATACTTTGGGTTTTCAGGAAAACGATTTGTAGGAAATGTGAGATCCATACAATAATGAAAATGAAAAAAAGTCCGTCATGCAGGGGCTGCGTAAACCAAGCAGATTTCCCACGTGAAGTTATGCAATAGAGAAATCTCCATACGAGAACCTAACAGTTACGGCAAAGGGGCGAACTAGATTTTGGCGTCCGTTATCGGCCCAACTTTATAAAAATGCAAATATCTCGGTTAATATTCAAGATAGAGAATAAATGTATAGACCAATATTTATAGTAAATTTAATTTACAATAAGATTGGTTCTATACAAATGTTTGATCGGACGTATGGTAACGGCGATATTTCGAATTTTCGAAAATCCCCCCTCTAAACCCCCCCCTCCCACTGGTCCGATTTCAGCCATTAACGAACTTGATCTGTCTTTTTGGAAACAACGTTTAAACATCGAGTTTGGTAACGATCAAACGAAAATTGCGACCGCTAGAGCATTAACAGACAAATATATATATATATATATATATATATATATATATATATATATATATGGACCTCATTTTCGTCATCTCCTGGGTAGGATCGATGGACATTTGAAGAAAATTTTCGAAAATCGCGTCATGAGTACGACCTCAATAGCTGATTTCCTTTAGGGGAAATCTGCTAAAACAACCGAAGGCATGCAGATTAGCGGTAAATACATTCATTGCATCAGATATGCATATGACATTGCACTGGTGGCAAAGTCCGAAGTAGAGATGAATAGAATGCTGCTAGTACTAAAGGGCGCTCTAGATCAGTTTAAACTCAAAATAAATGCTTACAAAACAAAAGTTTTGGTTGTAGAGAAAGAAAGCCAAGAAAACAGAAATATTAGAATTGGAAACATTTTGATAGAAAAAGAGGAGGAGTTTTGATACCTAGGGAGCATCATCACTGAACAATAATGATAGTAGAAGGTGAAGTTGTTAGAAGAATAGCACTTTACATAAAACGACTAAATATCTAGTTTGGTAACGATAAAAAAAAAATTGCGACCGCTATAGCGGTAACAGACAAATACATATATATACATATATATATATATATATATATATATATATATATATATATATATATATAAAATTTTGAACGGACCTCATTTTCGTCATCTCCTGGGTAGGATCAATGGACATTTGAAGACATTTTTCGAAACTCGCGTCATAAGTACGGCCTCAATAGCTGATTTCCCTTAAGGGAAATCTGCTAGAAATATTTGTTAAGTATTTCGTATGGAGTGTACTGCTTTACAGGAGCGAAAGTTGGACTCTCCACAAAAGGGAATATAATAGGTTGAAAGCAATGAAAACGTGGGTCTAGTGTAGAGTGACTAGAACAAGATTGAATACAAAATTCCATCATGGAAGTTCTAAATGAGGGAAGTGACAGCAAGTCTTATCAAGACCACGGAAATTGGAAGAGCGAAGCATTTGGGTATATCATAAGGCACAACGACTTCATCAGAAATATATATGAAGGTAAGATTCTTGGGCTTAGGTGAAGAGGAAGGCCTAAACTATTCTATTTTGAAGACATCAAGCATCTTATGGATTTCGGTGAGCATAGTAATATGAAAAGAGAAGCTTCCCATGGTTGCAACTTCAAGGCGTAGCATTTAGATTATTATGATCGATATCATACTGAATATTTAACCGATTCGTTGAAAACAATAGGTATAGTTAGTCCAATTTTATGCGTCCAATCGATAAATGTTATATAATCAATCTTGTCAACAATTTAATTTTTTTTAAAAATGGCTGTTTTTTTTATATTATTTTCTATAGTTTGAATATTAAGGATGCTCTTTATTTTTCAACACTGTGATAACCCTAACTCAAGTAATTTTAGCTTAAAGCAAATTTATAACTCATCATCTCATGTCTAAGTTAAACAAATAAACTAATTTAAATGTCTACAGCAGGACATTTGAGTAGGTGGGAAATTTCCTATGTTTATGAAGCACTTGCTTGACGGAGTTTAACTTTTGAATGAAATATTTTTGAATTCAGTTAATATTCAGCTTCCACTATTTTAGAACGGACATCTTTAGTATGCAACACCTTTAAACTGTCGAGGGAATATAATTAAAGGAAACAAAATGTTCAAATTATAATTAAGGAAACAAAATGAGATTGTAAGTAAAGGAAGATAAATGACTTGATTTTCAACTTAATAACAAAACAAATGATTCACTCCTTTAATAAATATACTTTCGTAATGCTATTTACTAAATAATAAAATACGAAAATAACAGGTATTTTCAGAATACTAATGTATTTCACTGTAAAAGGCTGAAATAGTATTGCTGACTTTAAAGTTTACTTCTGACAAAAAATACTTCCGCCATTTTCAAAAAGCCCTGGATCAAAAAGCTCTCACCAGAAACGAATTCTTTTTATGAATGAACTTCTTGGGAATTTCATTTGTGTAACTCACTAATTAATTAGTCTAAGTGGGAATAAACAAGCACATTTTAACCCTTTAATACATAAGGATTACAAAGAACTACTGGAATTTTTATATTCCCCTAGGTTACCTCCGGCTACTAAGCTACTAAATGTGTCCTGTCAAAAAATAAGAGGAACTTAAATGGAAGACTTTCTTAATTTGTTATTTATTAAGTGGGTTTTAACAAGTATCATATCATTACGTGCACTTGTCATGCTACCAAGCCTAATTGGGAGGTTCCCACCAGGGTGAGATTTAGGGTTTTATTTATTTATTGAATTCATCACTAAATAAATTCCTGTTTTCCCGTTGAGAATCGAACTCACGACTCCAAGGTATACTAACTGAGATTAAGACTAACGTCACATGGCTAACCTGAACCCCTTATTAATGAAATTAAAACATTTCTTAAAAGTTTATTATTTCAAATTAAATATAAAACTTTGTTAGTGTAATAATAAGACACGCTTCATCTTGTTTTTCCGATCCAATAATAAACCTAGACTTAAAAATTGTATTTAAATCAAGCCATTGCTAATAAATTATTATAATGAGGCTGAGGTTTTAAAATATTATAAAAGCCACTAAGCTGAAGGAGAGTGAAAGAAAAAAAAAATCTAAAAGGATTTTATGAGTGGATTTCAATGGCTTTAATAACAAGGTGTCGAGAAGCCAGTTCTTCAAGGTTGAACACTTGCCTCAATGGCTGCATATTCAAACAACTTAACACTTCGCCTTTCAGAAGATGAAAGGCGAGAAAAGCAAAGGCCCGAAATTAAAGGAAATAGAGGTAATTGGATATTTTAATTATTGAAACGTGACACTAATTGCCCGCCACGAATATTATTTATGTTTAATTAAGGACATTCAATTTCTGAATTCAAACTCAGTTGTCATTAATTAAGAAAATCATATCGGTCTCGAAGAAAATCTAGAGCCGCGTCTTTATCAATCTAATTTAATTGGCCAGACGAATTTAATTATCATATTTCTCGTAAGGTTGTACTCATGACGCAATTTTTGAACCTACCTAGGAGATGAAGAAAATGAGGTCCTTTCAAACTTTTATGTGCACATATAATGTGTGCGTGTGTTACCGCTCTAGCGGTCGCAATTTTGTTTTATCGTTACCAGATTCAACATATAAGCGTTTTAAGTAAAAAAAGAGATCAAGTTCGTTAACGACTGAAATCGGACTGGGGGGGGAGAGAGGGGGTGTTTGGAGGGGAGGAATTCCGAAAACTTGAATTATCTTTGTCATAATACAACGGATTGAATAAGTACATAGAAACAATGTTATTGCAAATTTAATTGCCTATGAATGTTATTATATTCAAATTTTCTCTATAATGAATAATTACCAAAATATTTGGATTTTTTTTAGTTTACAGCCTTCAGTAACCCGACCCCCCCTTCTACCCAAGTCTTACTATAGATGTTATATCATGAATAACTATATTTGAAGCTTATATACCAACAGCACTTCTTATTGAGCTTTTACTTTTATAGATAAATTGAAATATGTGGTGCACGTAGGAAATCTACGCTCTAGACAGAGTTTTTTCCCTATTAGTTATGTTTTACTTCTTCGTTAGAAAGCAATCACACTCATATAAGAATACAAATAAATTTAGGAGCGATTGATACCTTATTTTTGATTTGAAATATTTATTAAATCATATTTCTAAACCTTGGGGTATGACCCCAAGGCAGTACTATTAATTACAGTCATTAGTAAAATTAAAAATATCTCTATGTTCTATTTAATTACGTTAGAGAAGAGAGTTCGATTCCCGTCTAGGCAATAGGAATTTACTTAATAACGAGCTCCTTGGCTAGGGTAGGGTGGTAGGGCCTAGTAAATAACCCGACCCAATTAGCAGTAGTAGCACAATGTGGAGATAAATAAATAATAATATAAATATAAACACCTAATAAAATAGGAATTGTAGCTGTCAGAAACACCGACGATGGAAACTCTTATTACATATGTAATTATTATAATTCTCAGAGAAGAATGTTCGTATAGCGTGTCGAGAGATAATAATAATAATTCACGAATGATATTATGCTTCTGAAAAGGGAGTTCTCAAGACTGATAAGGGAGAGATATTCACAATAGTTTTATCAGGCGTTGAGAGCTCTTAGGTATAGCTCTTAAATAAGCTCTGAAATTTCTCAAGAGGAAAAAGCTTTAGGAATGCTCTTGGTGGGATTGAACATAAAGCTTCCCCTTGGTCCCGTTATATCTTGGGCCACAGGCCCACATTTGCCATTCTTCCAGCTCATTTATCTTTCAATTTTCGTCCTGGTCATAGAATAACCCGACCACAAGAAGAATCCAATACTAAACCTTTACTGGCTATAAAGTCTTCTAACCATATTCTGGTTTTATTTTTCAATACCTGGCGAGAACTTGAACTGTTCTCTAACTACTAAACTAGTTATTCTTCCAGCATTTCAGTCTTATTGCAATAGTTTATCAATTTAGGAGACACCATGTACTCTATTTCGCACCAGGTCATTATGAGGGACAACTGTAAATAATCACATAATTGAATGACTCACTCCATAAAGGTTCAAGTTGGCAATGACTAACGATAGCATCTATTTTGAAGTGTAGGATCCTCCCTAGTTTTCGACATTTTGTTGACTTTATTTTTTTGATGCTTGAAAAACGTTAAGGTGTGTGCTAAATGAGTGATTATTAGTAGATTTTCCTAAAGAGAAATCACTTACTGAGGTCGTTCTCATGACACGACTTTTGAAAGTTTTCCTCAAACGTCCAACGATTCTACACAGGAAATTACGAAAATGAGATCGGTTCAAAACTGTATTATATATATATATATATATATATATATATATATATATATATATATATATATATATGTATATATATATATATATATATATGTGTGTGTGTGTGTGTGTGTGTGTGTGTGTGTGTGTGTGTGTGTGTGTGTGTGTGTGTGATAACGCTCTAGCGGTCACAATTTTTGTTAGATCCTTACCAAACTCAATATTTAAACATTTTATAAAAAAAATGAAGATCAAATTCTCGACGGCAAAAACTCGACAAGTGGGAGAGGGTTTGGAGGGGGAGAATTTCGAAAATTTCTAATACCCCCGATATTATGCGTAGATCAAAAAATTGTATAGAGCCAATCTTATTGCAAATGTTATGTTCTATAAATGTCGTTATGTAAGTTTTTATTTTACTAACTTGAATATTTGCATGTTTCAGTTTTAATTGTAAACCCCAAATCCTACTCATGTCATATTAACAATAAGCTGGTTATCGTATGAAGCACATTATTTGAAGCCTTAACCCCAAATACATTCCAATTGAACTTTTACGTTTTGAGATTAATGCAAATACGTGACGCACGTGGGAAACGTGTTATTTAACGTAACCCCTACGCAACGAAGTTTTTTTTTTTAATTCACATTATCCAAAAGGAACTTAGTGATTATGGTTTTAAAGATATATATATATATATATACATACATATATATAATAACAACAAAGACCTAATGACCAGGAGCAGAAGTATTATTATAGTGTTACAATATTACAGACTCGATTATGGCTTTAATCAGTATATAATTGCACACATAAAGAAAACTACAGAGACTTATATTACGGTATTATAAAGTCATTAAGAATAACAAAATAAATACTTCTTATAAATGCTTCATATGTTAAATTTCAGAAAAGCCTTTATTATTTGTGACGGAAATATGAAATAATTTAAAAGACATCAGCCCAAGAGGGTTCAATCAGGAAGATTTAATACGTCTTTAATAAACTTATTTTGTACTTATCATGGGGAAATAGGGTAATCAAGAGAGGCAAGAAACATATTGAATTTTTTTAAGTAACTATTACGTATTTGAAGAGTTCGGGTTGAATAAAAACAAAGAAACAAACGTCTATAAGCTTCTTCAAAATGAAAGGTGCCTATTAATAAATCATAATTAATGGTCACTTAAATTATGGTGAGCATAATTTTGATCGCTTATTATATATTAGTTTCCTTCGTTGTATTTCAGCCACGCTTTCTTATTTTTTGTGTTATTATTATTTTTTTTTTTTTTTTAAATTCCTTGAAGAATTATTCGTTTAGACCTTCCCTGGGGTCCATTTTGATTATTTTCAGCGTCACGGCTGTACTACTTTCAAATGTAATAATTTAAAATGATATTCAGAAACTATTTCGCATATTTAAAGACTGCATCAGATTTTTTAAAATATAAATTGTCCCCCACTTTACCAGTTATCTATCTAGGTTGGAGTAAGATTTTTTTGGCGTGACTGTCAACAAATATGCCCTTCCGTTCATGTGATAATAGAACTCACGATTGAGATTAAATAAAAGGAACTTTTACTTTTTTTTGTCATTGATCTTATTGTGGATAGCTCAATAGAAAATCCTACAAAATTGTTTAAAATTGGTAATTTAAAAATTACGAAAACTAAACGGCCCCACAGACGTGCAGAAAAATAATAAGCTTTAATAATACATTCTCCTTTCAGGGTATCTAATATTCAGGTTATCATCCATTTTACAAGTTTAAAAAAAAAATTGAGTTAAAGCAATTAAAATATCTGGATTATTGACTAGCTCATAAACAACTAAAAAAAATATAATATAATATTACAGATATGTTTTTACACTTAATCTCAGAACTGAGACATATTTTATAGCAGTTTTATCCTTCATACATATTTATTAAGAATTAAAAACACTATCCTCAGATACCTAACTATCTTGTACAGCTACCCAGTAGTCAGATTCTAATAATGAGCCCCGCCTTAATAGATGGTTATTTTATAAGGATAAGAATTATTTGTTTTCTCTCTTTAAACATAGTTCTTCACATGTAGTTAACAAAATAACTTGATTATATGTTTGAAAAGTGATTGATTGAGTGAGGTCATCAAGAATGTATGAAAGGAAGACAATTGAGAACTATAAAAGGGTCTAGAAGAAACCTAATAACTAGATAACCTAATAACTACTTGTCTAAGACAATAAAAAAGTAATCTAAGCATTCCTAAAAAAGAAAAACAAAAGGAAAGCAATAAATAGTTATAAATATTGAATAGACGTTTACAAAAAATATGGTATATTAACAAATCAAGTCCAATTATCGAAATTCAAGTGATTTGTATCTGGAATGTTAGTCTTAAAATTTGCTCGAAAGAATTCATATGAAATAAACAGCTTTCACAATACCAAGCGTATTTCAAGTTACCATTTCAAACTTATTATTAGTTATAATTAGTACGGCTGAATACCTTAACACAATAGTGTCCTATGATGGAAATTTAGACCTACGTTAAAATAACATGTGGAAAACGAATGGAAAAACTATTAATGTATCAAAAAGTACAAATGGAAAACGTGGCCGTTTATTTCGTATGATTCATCCGAGATTTGCAATTAATAAAAGGGTCTTACTTGGCATTTTTCGGATGGAAAGTGTGTGGATCGTTATTGTCGTTCGAAGAGGTAGCAAGTAGGTGGTGCGTAGGTGACGTGTGAGATCCGTAGCCATCTGAGTTCAGCTGAAAAATTCAAATGAATGAGTCAAGATAAATTAATTTATTAATGTGACAATAATTAAATTTATATAATTATTATTATTCTATATTTAATTCTGTTGTTAGTGATTACCAAATGAAATACTCATATTTCGAAGGTACCTATGTTCTGATAGCCTTCAGGCGACCATTTCTTTAAGATAAGTCATCAACCATTGCTCCTGGCCGACATTTTTATTCAATCATTACTAAGTTCGATATTTAAACGCCTCATGTAAAATTAATGATCAAAACCGATAATATCTCTGGAATATGCTGGATGGTAGAGGAACCAATTGATAAAGATCAATAAGAAGGCCAAGTCCTCTACTGTTTTATAATATTATGCAGAGTGCACTTTCGGAGTCAACGCTCCATCCTCAGTGCCTGCTGATTAAAGCTGCGTAGCCTGGACCACGACCGCCGGGCGACTGGAGTGCACTCTGCATACTATTAAAAAACAGTAGAGGACTTGGCCTTCTTTCAGATCCTTAAAAATCGATAATGGCCGAAATTTTTCCAGGAAAGCACGAAAGTAACTTCAAATATCACGACTGTTATTAACCAAACCAAAAAAACGGTACGCAACAAATCTTCTTGCTTAATTTATATAACTAATCAAACATTGTTACTTTATACATTTTTCTCTAATATAAGAGTTCTAAAGGTGAAATAGGGAATAGAATGGGAGATGACGATTCACCTTGTGGAAATCTGCATATTTTACGAAGCCCCGGCGTGAGGTTTTATTGATTAGACGCTTAATGTTTGTGCTATTTTGAAGCATGACCCCGCATTGATAACGAATTAGTTCTGAAGAATCTTATGCCTGAACTTCCTTGAGCGCTGAATGGACTGAATAGTCATTATTTTAATTGAAAGAGTTGCTGAGAATAATTCTGAGAGTTCAATGTTTGAATTAAACCTTCCGTTGAGGAAGTTCTGCATTTGGAACTTCTCCAATTGAACTTAGGCAGGTAGCCAACCCACTATTGTCCGTTTCTACCAATAATTAAGCCACCTTCGGTCTATTGACTGTTGAAAGTTTAACTAGGCCAAATGCTTAAATTCCTCAATAAATAATTAGTTAATGTTTATGTTGTCCTCAGTTGATTAGCACTCAACGTCATTATGCGGTAAAAATATTTCCTCAGAGAAACCGACTAGCACGTATGCGTTTATATTTACTCATATCTATGTTTGTGAATACTTTTTATGATATTGCGTGTGCTAAATTCTGATTCAATTCATCGCTATGCATAACTCCTTAATGCCCTGTTGAATTAGCCAGGGTTTTATTTCTGGAGGTAGGAACTTACTCACGAAAATGTAGGATAGTCTGAGACCGGCGAGTAGATTAAAGTTTGTAGTCTGCATACTCGTACTAGCTGATGCCTATCATTAGACCATTTCTGAGGTGCTGGATGGTGAAGGAATTATTATCTCAGGTAAGAAAAGAAAGGCCTCGTTCGTTCACAGTTGTATGAGCGCTTTCAGAGCATATGCCCCGCCATCAGTGGATCCCTTTTCACAAAGATGTTACTGGAACTAAGGATTCCCTGTGAACCTATCATTAGTCTTGTCAAGGCTACAGGCTACGGAGAGACGGCTATCTAACAGATCTGACTCAGAGTGAATTTTCTTCTCTTATACCTTTATCAGTGTGAATGGAATATTCCTCGTGATGCCTTTATTGTTGAATGATCGAATACAGAAGGCAACGGGAAACCACTGCATGTTCTTGTGATCCTCTTATTCCTTGTTCATGAGGACAATTACCAAGGCGTACGATAGCCTGTTGACACAGGAATGTAAAACTAAAAAGATCAGTTCGTTAATGCCTGGAATCTGAGTAATGGGAAGGGGACTTTGAAAATTCAAAATATCACTGTTATCATTTTATACGCCCAATCTTGTTTAACTACTAACACACTGTAGTTGCCGTTCAACAGATGTTTTCTTAAGTAAATATTATGGGTGTTTTCAAGCCCTTCGGCATTATCCGCTAACGGTATTGCAATTTTATTGGATGCTGGTTCAGGGAACTTGATTGTGGTCATAGAATTAAATTTCTGGACGAGCTTTGAAATGAACAAGTGGTTTAATTACTATAATAATTGTATATTGCATATTATTTGCATGATTCAGAGGGGATGGTCTATGGCAGGGCATGTATGGTTAGTGTGTTAGGATCTGATGTGAAGGGTTACTTGATGAGATGCTGCTGAATATGATGCTCGGGTTTTCTCTCGCGTTCCTCTTGCTCCCATCATCCTGGTGTCCCGCCAGGATATCCTTTAGTCTACTCACTCATGGTGAGAAAAAAAACGGAGTGAGAACAACACATGTGGACTGCACTCAGACTAGGATAGATCTCATCTCTTCTCTGCCTGTTCTTCCATCTACATTTTAAACTCCAGGATAACCTCTCAAATGTTTAGAGTTTGCTGAAATACCCTTTAGAGGCCGGCACGCACCCGGGGGAATCCTTGGTTATCCTGGAGGGCAACAGATGGAACTAGTGTTCAATTTAAATTGAGCAAAGGGAGTTATTCGCAATTTCTTGTTTTCAGCTATGAGTTAAGTTCCAGCCAGTAAATCGAAATTTTGTGCCTTGGGATAAGTAGTATATGGATACGACATTACAACTGTATCACACCAGCAAGTGGGAAGTATGGGCAGCCCTTGTGTGACAGACGCTTCTACTTAAAGGAAATAGCGCTGGAGTACGTTATACCTAATGTGCCTAAGAAGGTAAAGTTCTTTCTGACATTTGAACGTTATATGTATTTTTATCGGGGGTTTTGAGAGGGGGCGGTGATGCTAATGCAATACAAAGCATATGTTAGGATTCGAGAAAGTTATAATGCGTAAACCTCGTGATAAACGCTGATGAATTGGTATTACTGGACGAATTGTAAAATGAAGTCCTGCAGGGATATTCATTTATCAGGCTGGGCAAACGGAACTACATGGGCGTATATCAACGGGCTTTAATCTACACTTTGACACAGCAATGGCCATGCTTTTCCCCTTTATCCTCTGGGTCTCGGGCCCTTTTTTATTCCTTTTTGTTTTACGGTCGGGTCACAAATGATTCATGTTCGAATAAACCAAATAGAGTAGAGAAGAGAAATTTGTAATTTCTACAGAGTTTAACTTAAAACATAAAAGAGATATCCACAACTGTCTAATAGTAGAATACAGATAAGTAATCATGAATACTGAATTAAAAAAAAAAATAACTCCCGGAGAAACATGTTAATTAAATGGCCCCCGTATTTAAAATGAAACAAGGAGTGAAGTAGAGAAGAGAAATTAGTAATCTGTGCAGTTTAATTTATAACATAATAATAATAAATCTCTAGTAAAATGAGATATCCTCAATTGCCTAATTATCCAATTATAAAAAATAATTATGAGAATTGAATTTGAAGAAATGCTATTAGGGAAAAACGTGATAATTAATGATCTCTGTAGTTAAATGAAGTAATGTTCATTAGATAATGATACTATATTATATAATACATATAAGGTGGATGATCATTGACAGTTCTCAGTTGCAGGTCAGCGTCGAGATAGTCGACAAGGCCGTTTGGGGAATAAAAAGTCCATCAAACGTAAACTAAGCAGATTTCCCCAATTATGGAATGGAACTTGTAATATATATATATATATATATATATATATATATATATATATATATATATATATATATACTAATACATATATGCACACAATTTTGAAGGGCTTTATTTTCGTCATCTCCTCGGTAGGATCGATGGACATTTGACGACACTTTAGTAAAAGTTTAGTACTTTGAGGAAGGCTTTTTTTTAAACGAGTTGTAAGTACTTATAACAATCGATATTTTTTGAATCGATATAAATAGAACGCGGAATAAAAGACTCGGTAAAATACCATATTTTCAAACTGCATATAGCCCGAAATGATGCGTAAACATATTTGACGTTCAAACCTTGTTATCAAATTCAAAATGCAACGAACTGTCATTGCATGGATAATTTAATTTATGATTTTTTTATTTAACTATATATGTACTAGACTAGTGTTAAAAAAGTAAAAGCAAATAGTCTTCTAACAATGATAACAAATGGAATGAAGAATTAATACTCTGGAATGGAAAACTAACATTTTTGATAATGAGGAAGGCTTAAAAACGTCTACGACGTTTTGACAGCCACCAGTTACGTTGTGGAAATGAACAGAGGGTATGCGCATACGTAAAAGCATGTTTGAGTTAATGCGAGTGTGTAAGAATTAATTCAGTACTAATTTTCAGAGTTCTAAACAAAATGGTTATTATAAGTACTCTTACTCAAGAAAATGAGGGTGGGGCATATTCTAAATCGATTACAATGATCGCCAGGATAAATCGAAGAACCTACGTAGAAACCGTTGCGTAAGAATCTGTCATTTTCAGATCTGCTATAATACAAGAAGCAGAAGTACAATTTTCAAGAACAATACTAACGAATGTTGCTTTATTCCAAGGTACAATTCTTATAATTTAATGATCATTAAAAACGTTTAATATATATTTACTGAAAAAAACATCATGGAGTGAATAAGATTCTTCAAGGCCAATGTACATCATGATTATTAACAACTAGATTAATCGTAAAATTAAGTCTAGTATGTATTTAGAATAGGAGCTGCTTCTACAGAAAGACAAACCACAGTTTTTCCTATAGGATAGGCGTCCTTAGTTTTCGCTGAAGAATCGGGATTAAAAATAAAAATAAGAAAATTCTGTTGCATTTGAATCTGGGTACAATATATCATTAATTCTTCAGAACAACGGTACTTAGTCTGTAGCGGCAGCATTCGTTGCCATGTGAACGTGGTGAGCGCAACGGAGCCAGCCAGCTGGGAACTACAAAAAGTTGTGAAGTCTACTGTTTCGAGGAGAGTGGCGAGTTCGATTCTTGCCTGGGCAAAGGTAATTATTTAGTGACGGAATTCATTAAATAACATCCTAAAATCCCACCCTGGCTAGAAAAGGGTGGTAACCTGTAGATAACCCGTCCCGATCAGCCTTAGTTGCAAAAAGTGGACGTTAATAAATAATAATAATATTGTTTCTTCTGCCGTTCACTTCTGTACATTTCTCCTTCTTTTCATAAGCTTTACATATGTATATTTTACCATCAAATAAAAATAGTGCTGTGCTTGGAACATTTGTATTTATTTAACGTAAGAACGTTAAAAGTCCATCGATCAGTGTTCAGTCTGTATGTGCAGTAGATAGATGCTTTAAATGCAAAAGCGACTATGAACTTCAATGTTTGAGATAGTAAATATACACTTTCCACTTCAGATTGCAATATACAGCCAGACCCAGATCTTCAGCTTTATTTTAGTAACACTATTAAGTGTATCTTTCAGGGAGACTTCTGGTATCTCATTAATACTTATACCCCAAGAAAAAGTTATACATTTGCTCTAATCTGGAGAGACCAGAAACCCTGTTTTTCTTGAACATTCCAGTAATCTATAGATGACACACTCTAGGTTGAATATATATATATATATATATATATATATATATATATATATATATATATAGAGAGAGAGAGAGAGAGAGAGAGAGAGAGAGAGAGATCTGTGGAAAATTTTTAAAAATCGTGTCTGTTGAGTACAAACTCAATAGCTGATTTCCTTTAAGGGATATTTCCTAAAAGTTGTTGTCCTTTTTGCTTAGACCATCGGCCATTCTGTTCATGGCAGAGTAAGAAGAAGAACTACTTACTACCTACTCAAAATTCGTCCTTGTGGGGCTCCAGTATTTAGCAGTCATTCTTGGGAGATGTTCTTCAAATTGCCAAATCCTTCAGTAAATCTCGGATAAATGTGGGAAGGGTGACCTTAAACCTCGACGATATTGTCTGCCCCTGATATTATAATGGCATACTGTTTCAACAGCTTTATGACATTATGGGGACAATGATTCCAAAACGTTTTTTTTTTTTTGTTCTTATTTACAATTATGTTCTTACGTAGAATGCTTATTCACTTTTAGGCAAATTGATTCGCTTGTGTCCTGTTTTGTTTGTTTACAATCACCATTGATTATTGAAGGGTGTCTTGAAGCATGTATTAGCACTGACCGAGGTCAATAGAGACCTGGGTCAGGGACAATGAATAAATAAATGCACCTCACTGTAGAGAAATCAATGGACGTAATAGTAGTGACCGTATGTGGTAAGCACTGATGAATGAAGGCATATATACAATCTTTGCGTGTGTCACAACTATTGTAGGTCAGTGTTGCGTAAATCCATTGATTAATTATGAGCACTGAATAAGTAATTAATAATAAACCTTTGGGCGACGGAGGTTATTAATAATCGTCAATGTTTAGATTGATACGTTGACAATATCAGGCATAGAGGAAAAGTCAGCTAGTTCCTTGAATAAAAACGAGGGGATGGTATTATGAGAGAGTTGTGCAGTCCACTTAAAATCTGGTGACTGGCCGCGAAAATAGTAAAAGGGAATAAATAGTACGTGAGTGAGATGAAAAACCGAATAATACTTACCTGCTCAGAATATACATAAAACGCATCACATGCAACCTAAACAGAGAAAATATAGCTCTTACAGGGATGCCGTCCAACGAGGACTTTTTTAGACTTAGAGGTAGGAAGAAGGGCGATTTTAGATCGCTAATGGAGTACTTGAAAAGGCAGGCGCAAGTGCCTAATCGCAAGTCTAAGTAACTAACAAATAACAGATAAGGTACTAACAGGGGAGGTTGATCGATGCCCTGAAATACTAGGAGATGGCCGAATTGTATGTTCGTGAGAAAACTGAAGTGAAGGTGAATAGCAGTGGATTGAAGATTCCTTCGACCTAAGTTAAGAGACTAGGAATCGTTCATTCAAAACTGTACCAGTTTTATTTGCAAATAGGTTGTATCGGAGTATCAACAGCCCAAATAAACACGATCAAGAGTCGATAGAGGATGTATGACAAGCAAAGGCGGTTAAGTGTTTAAGGAACCAAGCGTAACGGAGACCCACACGAACAAATGACAACCTCAGAGTGTATAAGTGTATCCGAGAAACGAGGTTTTAACGATATTACTTCGAACCGATTTTAAACCACTCACTACGTCATAATTGTCATAGACACTAGCTCCCAAAACTTCTAATTAAGTATTTACGCACACTGGGTTTCCTGTTGAGGTACGTTGACTCAAGATGAACAATATCAAACCCAGGAAAAGTAAAAAAAAAAAAAAAAAAAAAAAAAAATTAAATTTACACCACAAATACTTTATAGCTACGATGTCCTTTTCAAATGGTCAAAATACAACTGTCGGGTGTCTGATTTTTTTCTCAAAGCACCCTACTATTACTCTCACAATTTCTGCACAAGAGAATCCTGATAATTATGGACTGAAATAAATGGTTATATATATATATATATATATATATATATATATATATATATATAAATATTGTGAATAAAAATATTTTCTTATTAAAAAAAATATAACCCATAACAAAAAAAGAAAAGGGGAGGAAAAGGAGAAAAAATATATATAATAAAAAAACTAAATAAGAAAAAAAAACAATAATAATCACAAAAACGGCCTAGTGTGCATGTGTCAGCGATTTCCCATGTTCGGGTAACTCAAATACGGTTCTGCAGGCGTTGGGGATTGATGACCTTGACGTTTTATGCCCAAAACCAAACAAACAATCATAAAACAAGATAGAAGATATGGCTCAAAAACTCAAAGAAAAAGCTTTAAAAACTTAATTTCTGAAGGATACTTTTATTTAAAAGAAGAATACAATTTAAAAAAGGCCAGTTGTTAAAAGGAACTCTAATATTTTTGGGGCAGTAATCTGCCACAAAATTAAATACCATCAGGTATGACCCAATTTTATGACCAATGTTTATCAACATTTATAACGCCAGCCATTCATAGCGCAATTTACGATTAGTAGCAAACATTGTTAAATAATTTAAAAATGCATATCATGTTTATTTACAGTGTTCTAAAGATTTAACGACACTAATATAATTAATTAAATTACAGTGAAATTTTAAAAACTGTACTTACGAATATGAAATGTTTTACAGCCAAAATGTCGTTTTTTGTAAGTATATGCCAAATATTTGCATACATTAGCTAAAGTAAACCAAAATCATTTTCCTATTATTATTTTTGTGTTTATTTTTATTGGAAATAAAATATTTCAGGTTAATATTAAGAAAAATTCACATTTCCAATTACATGATTGATGATATTTACCTTGACTACAGTTGGCACTCCTGTAGTGTGTACTTCGAGAACTTCGGTATCTACAGGCTCCAGGAGATGGTGCTCCGGGCCGGGCTGCGTGAGGAGTCGCTCCTTCATTTCGTGCAAGTAGGGGCACCTCTGCATCCTACAGTCTGCAACAAAGTCGTTCGGGTATCTGTAAGTCGCACACATTTAAAAACAATTAAAGTTTGTTCAATATCAATGGTTTATATAAAAATAGAGAGATAACGAAACAAGATAAACCATGCTCATAGAGAAATGTTTCAACAAAAGCAAGTCTAAAACTGAATGGATGAGAAATAAATAAGACAAAAAGAGAACATAAAACAAATATCTGAGAGTTAATTCCCATATTAAAAGCCTTCATATTTTATAAATTTATTTATTACAAGTTAATTTTTACTCGAGTAAACTTAGTTAGTAAAATGTGTTTACCGTGTAATAAGCATTTTCCTATTCATAGGGTGTATACACTACTGTAATACAGATATCCAAATAGATATGGTTGAAGCTAGTCATGAAGACACCTCCGGAGAGTTTTGATGGAGTATCCACTGAAAGAGGCATCTCTGATTTCCGCAATTCATTTGTAGGGCAAGGATGGCTGGCGATGATTGGTTAGTTAGGACTCCACAACTGATAACTGGTGTAATGTACTCACCTAGGGCTGTCCAACCTTCTATTTCAAGTCCAAATTATAGGAAATGCACAAGTCCATTATAACTTTTGATTCGAAATCTTGTCGTTTAAAGGCAGTAACGAACTACGTGATCCGTAGATCCAAATACCAAGACTCATTCCACAAGTGGGCATTGCTTTTCTTTCCAGCTTACCAGACGAGGTCCTTACTCGAGAAGCAAGTGTCTCTTTCAACAACCTTGCTAAATACATTCTGTCCTTTTCCCGTAAATCAGTTGCTATCCAAACTATCGAGGCTTTCGTATTTTCTCAGTTTACTTTTACAACTTGGTCTTTCAGATCATTATCTCACCTCGCACATTCTTCGGTGATATGATGTCCTGTTTTGACACCAAATGGTAGCCGAGACACTTAAGCCCTCATACCAACATCTATCCGTTGGATTTCCATTGAGGCAGGTCTTAGAAAAGCTAATCCATGAAACCGCTGAAATGTAACATAAGTCTGCAATGCGTGAGCCATTCCTGAGGTTTCCATTGAGCTCTGAAAAGTCCAGGCAAGGAATCAGAGAGGACAAAGTCATCGACAAAAGTAAGAGTAGAACCCGCTTGTATCTAGCAGAAAGCCCACCTAGATCCAGAAGCTTATAATATTGACAATAATAATATTAATAGGCACCCACGAACTTTTAGGGCACCATCATTCATGTTTATACAGCAACGCCTCTAAGATCTATGCAATTGTCCTTCCTCACTAAGTAATTTATGTGTCTTGTCTCATCATCTTCCACTACACCGTTCATGAATGTTTCAATTTCTCTAGCACTTCAATTCGGTATATTCTGTCTGACACTTGTTCTGTCATTTATCTAGGATCAGGTATATTTAAACACAATTAAAGTTATTCGTTATAAATCACTAATTTAACAATAAATACAACTCAACCAGATCACAATGAAATGTTTCATGCAAACCTTGTAAATTTGAATCATTATGAAGGAAATGAAAAGGATCACGAGTTAAAGACTCTGAACCCAAATTAAAGTCCTAGATATTATAGTAAAAACCGAAAGACAGTTCAGACACTAGAATGAAAACCCGTTACGTCAAATTTCACCTTCTGCTCCATGCTATTATCCTTAGTAAAAGTTCAATCTAAGGAATACATGGGGAATAAGATGTTTCATATTTATTTTTTAGCTGGTGGTGAGAGTAATAAATCAGGTTAATCAGAAAAAACTTTTTTGTGGCTCCTCACAATATATTTCTTAAAAACGCTTAGCGCTTTCGGGAATTAAATTCCATCCTCAGAGCTACAAACAATAAAACACCATAATTAAGGAGTCTAAAAACTATTTTAATTATTTTTTTTACTGTTTTTATATTTATGTACATTTAAAAAAATAGTTTATAGACTCCTTAATTATGGTGTTTTATTGTTTGTAGCTCTGAGGATGGGAATTAAATTCCCGAAAGTGCTAAGCGTTTTTTAAGAAATAAATTATGAGGAGCCACAAAAAAGTGTTTCTGATTAACCTAATAAGATATTTTGTGCACGTGGGCCCATTGAGAAATATTCTATGAGTAGGAGATGGAACTAAAAATTCCTGATCAGACATGGGATGTTAACGAACTTAATTTTACAAAAACAAAAGAATATATATTCAATTCACTCTTCTCACATTTAGTGGTGTCAACGCAACGTCATGGATAAACACATCTTGGTGATGAAGTTAAAAAAAAAGAACAACATTCCAAATGAATTCATTTATATATTTTCGCTATTCTCATTTCACCAATTCAAAAGCAGATGCAGTAAAAAGAAGCACAAGGTTGCTTTAAAGCATTTAGTACTAAATAGGAAGTAAGACGAATTTTGCAAATGTACTCTTCCCATCCAAGTATATATAAAACACTGGAATTCATGAAAACGTAACAATGGCATTAGTGGACCATAAAAAAAGGCTGAAAGAGAACAACCACATTTTTCTTCACTAAGTCAAACAGTCAAGAAGCTAAAAGGACAATAGTTCACCACAGACCTTTGGTTGGCTAATGAAGGCTTGTTCCAGTTGTATTTATTTCATTTTTGTTTTTTGCAATGGGTCCTTAGTACAAAAGATGACTCACAGGACAACTAATTAAGGTAATATAGTTCAGAAAATGTCTCGTTCCTGGAGAATAAAGAGCTTCTTTTACACTAAGAGTAACTTATTTAGTTTTCCATTTAGATCAGAAGAAACATTACAAAAATAATTGCAATTATTTGTCTCGTTATGGGTAACCTTCATGTAATCTAAAAATTTCAATAAACACTAATTTCAGCAGCAATGAAAAAAAAAAAAAAAAATTAAAATTATAAATCCCCTTATAACTTAGGTTATTCGGAAGGAAGAACATTTTTTTAATTAATGAAATTTCATTTAAGCTTATTATTTTTAATTTTTTGAGGGGATTATTAATTCTAATTCGGTTTCCTCTATTCAGTTTTAGAAATTTGCTAATTTAAAAATACTTAATGGGTATTTTTAGTAACTTTATTGCTTAGGACAATCAGCTATTGAGGTTGCACTCGTGCCGCGATTTTTGAATTATTTCCTCAAATCTCCATCGATCCTACCTAGGAGATGACGAGACGAACGAATGAAATCCGTTCAAAATTTTATATATATGCCTGTTACTACTCTAGCGGTCTCAATTATAGTTCGCAAACTCGATATATACGCGTTTCAAGCCAAATTAAAGATTAAGTTCGTTATCGGCTAATATCGGACGGGGAAAGGGGAGACGTTTAAAACTTGAAATATCTGCGTTATTATAAGTTTTATCGATAACGTGTTTAGAACTAATCTCATTTTACATTTAATTATCTATAAATGTTGATATATTCATATTTTCTCTAAGATTAATACTAACTGAGATATTTGAAATAATTAGTTTTCAGCCCTCAGTAGACCTCCACCCTATTTTACGGAAATATTCTGTTGATATGAGTAGGATCGTAAAATGTTTTATAACCAATCGTGCCAAACTATAGATGACCAAATAGCTGATGTTCTACACACATTTTCATAACTCAGGTATTAAGGGACTTATTCATGCTTTTTTATTTTCAGACTTCAGTAACCCCCCCCCCCACCACCGCCCGCCGCTGCCTGAGGGCACATGTGGTGTAAGTAGAGAATATGTGGTTAAATGAGGTCACAATGGGGTGGTTAATTACTTTTCTAGCCAGAGAGAATTTTTTTGGGGAATCCACCGTCGAGAAAATGTTTAGGTATTTGTGGGAATCAAAATCGACAAAGTTAACCGACAGAAATATAATAACGCGGTCATACCTATTGAGATATTTGCGTCAAAATATATTATTAGTGCAACTGATTGAATTATTTTTGTGATTTCCTTATCACCATAAGCTATGAGCCTAAGGTACAGAAACATTCTCTGTTAATTTTTTTATTGGGTTAAATGAATTAAAAAAGTATTTCAACCCTACAGTATAAAGAAAATAAATATTAGAAAACGAAATATATAACGCAATTTATTGAAGATTTTACGATAATTCATTTATTTCGGTTGTTCTATTATAATGGAAGTATGTTGTAATTAATGCTCCGGATTATGACCATGTAATTATAATTTAATTCAACCATTATGTTAAATTCTATGGTTTGTGTTCTATACTTGCCTCCAAATTTTAATCCCTTTGTTCTGGTATATGTTGGTATAAGCCGAATGAATTCCATGGGAATACACAACGTATTCAATATAGGTAGTACGAAGTGGGATGGGTAACAGGCCTGCGGGCAGCTGGTGTCGAAATGGAATGTGAATCTGGAGCACCGCTGCCTCAATATCTGGCCGCTACCTTTAGGCTGTTATAGGCTTTCCTACATTGTGGATTCCTCGTTTTAGTTTCAACAATAGAAGCCCTTGTAAGCCCTCCCTGCTTGGGAGAACCACCTGTTCAACTTTGCTCTTTAAGAACGATATAACTCACACGCATTGCATTGTTTCCTTATACTTTTGCGCAAGGAGATTGAATAAATTCTGCTGTAATCAGATTTTATCGAAGTATCTATGTCTATTTATGGTTCCTTATACATACTCGCAGTCAATAATTCCTCTTAAATATGAGAAATAATTTTAAGAATATTTATAATACTCAACATATAACAAAAAAAAAGTCCGTCACGCTGGGGTTGCGTTAACTAAGCAGATTTCCCACATGCGTTACGTATTTGCATTTATCTTAAAACGTAAAAGTCCAATGAAAACAATATTTGGTATTTGGGCTTCACATAAGCTGTTTCATAACATATTATCATATTGTTAATATGAGATGAGTAGGAGTGGGGGTTTCCGGAAGACCGGTAACTAAGAAACGCAAATATCTCGGTCAATATCAAGAATAGGGAAACATGTGCATTACTCCATTTATAGACACTTACTTTTGCAATAAGATTGGTTCTATACAATTTTTCGATACGAAGCGTAATAACGGAGATATTAAGAATTTTCAAAATCCCCTGTTGAACCTCATTTTCGTCATCTACTAGATAGGATCGATGGACATTTGAAGACAAATTTCGAAACCCGCGTCTTGAGTTCGATCTCAATAGCTGATTTCCCTGAAGGGAAATCTGCTAAATGGTAACATACGTTTCATATATTATTTAGAACTGTTTAATGGGTGACTTCAATGTTCACGCACTTTAAAAACAAAAAAAAAATGCACAAGCCCATTAAACCATTTACAAAACGCACACTCGCCCACGCGAGTAATCGGAGACTGACAAATTAATAACATATATAAATATATATTTGTCTGTTAACGCTCTAGCGGTCGCAGTTCTTGCTTGATCGTTACCAAACTCTATATTTAAACGTTTTATGTAAAAATAAAGATCAAGTTCGTTAATGGCTGAAATCGGATCAGTGGGAGGGGAGGGGTTAAACAAACCCGGAGCTTTACTAAACGTCGGATCGAAAAATTCAAAAAAATCAATCTTATTGTACATTAAATTTACTATAAATTTTGTTATATACATTAATTTGCTATCTTGAATATTAACCGATATATTTGCATTTTTATATAACGGACGAGATGAGATCAGTTAACTTATATACTATTGCCGTCGTGATTTTCCGTCAAAAGCTAGTTCGGCCGTTTCCGAAACTGTTCGGCTCTCGTGAAATTTCTCTATTGTAAAACTTCACGTGGGAAATCTGCTTAGTTTACGCAGCCCCTGCGTGACGGACTATTTTCTTTTTTATAAAGTGTGCAAGTTGGAAAGCTTTTAAAATAAATTAATATTCCTAAAATCCCTAACAAATCTTAAAATAATTCATGTTAAACAAACGCCCTTTCTACTAATATAACTAATACACAGAGAGAATATTTTCAGCCCCTACATGTTTTATCAACATTCCGATTCGCTCACAAGAAAGGAAGACTCATATCTGGAATGAATAATTCACTATAATTTAAAATAAGCCGTGAATAGAGAGAGGCAAGGACAAATAAACTTCGCTTGCACTCTACATATTAATACGGTAATTGATATTCTGTAACATTCTGATAATTAGCTATTTTCATTCACGATGTCACTCTACTCAATGGACGACTTCATATAAAGATGCAGACTGAAAACCTACCCAGATTCAATAGAATATAAATTGTAATTAGGTGTGTTCCACAGACTGGAACCAAGGAAACTGAAACCATTCTCAAACAGTCGTAACCACCTACAATCTTCATGATACTTTGCAATTGATAGAGAGGCATTCCTCAGTAGCCTGCGTAAGTTTTCGATTGATAAGTTCAAACTAGTATGAGTATGGAGACAACTTGGCGAAGTCTAGTCATGTCCCACTGACATAGCAACTATCAGAATTAAGTCTGTAGCTGTATCTCCCAGGTAAGTACGAATTCGGTAATTTGATAATATAAATATAACATATTTATTGACCTCTTTGATGATGCTTGTGCTAGTCTTAAAGTTAAAATTCCGTCATAAAGGGGCTGCGTAAACAGAGCAGATTTCTTAAGTGCTGGTATAACACACTTGTGATCGCATCTCACCATATAGTCCCCAGTTCTATGTAAAACAACCTATGAGGAGAAGGCAGCAGTAGACTATTGGGTGGGGGTTACTGAATTCTGAAAGCAAGAAAGCACGAATAAATCGCTTAATACAATATAAAGCGGCAGTACCACCACAGTTTCGGCTCAAGAAGTATACCGACCTTATCGCTGGACCGATTTTGATGATCCGGGTACCGTTTTGTTTGACTCGGTCGGCTTTGCTTAGAAAATTTTTGAATAATATCTCGCTGTCCGCAGGACTTAAGGGAGTTGGAAATTTTTTATTCCTGACCCAACCCTTTCCACATTATATTCGGCCATAATCCGGGGGTTGAGAGGATTTTTTTCCCCGAGTAGAGGAAAAACTCAACCATAGATCCGTGAACGGTCGGCAACTTTTAATCCGGCATCGGCCGGTTCAATTCCCGACGAAACGCGCTCGAACTCGAAATTTGTTTTCCCCTCCGACGGGCCATAACCCCCCCCCCCTGTTTCTGGGTTCTTTTTCCTTTCCAAGGGGTCTTTTTACAACTACAAAACAACTTCTCGTCGGTGCTTTTCCTCGAATTTCCATCCGAGGCCCCACACGACCCTCCCAAAATCGGCCCTCAAAAATTTCATGCCCTGTCTTCCCTTCCCCGCGTTAGTTTACCACGATTGGTTTTAAAACATTTTACGATCCTACTTTTAACAATAGAAATATTTTAACTTTCAAAGTCGCCTACTGTTCCATACCCGATTTCTGCAAAAAAACAAATTGATCTTTAGTGTTGACTGAAAAGGTTAAATGTCGGTATAGATAAACATTTTCGAAACACGATAACGTGACCACACAACGAATTTGTATGTATCTCGCATAATGTAGGTCTCATTAAAACAATATTTGGTATTTAAGAAATGAACAAAGTGGTTCATAATATAACTGAGTATTGTTATTCTGACATAAGACTTGTAGGCCACATCAATGCACTTCCAGTCTTGTCCCACTGAAATGATATCAGTATGAACAAGGTCAAGGAAGAACGGTAGGAAATTTGAAGGAAATATAAATTATACCTATTTATATCCTTCAGGTATGCATAAAGAAGAACTTATTTTTTCATGCCAAATAGAGTAAATATAAGACTAGCTAGGTACGTGACGATGTGTAAGAGGTAGAGCTAGAGAATTGAGCCGGATGTAGCATTCAGTTCTACAACCCATCACATACCCCTATATCTTAATAAACCCTCCAGCTTATATTATACTCACAATAGATACACGCATAGCTTTGGATCTAAGCGACAACTAGAGGCCGTCAAAGAGGGACTGCATAAACTAAGCAGATTTCACAAGCGTTGATGATATTAACTCACTTAAATATTCTTTCTTTCCATGTAAAAATCCGGTAAGTGGCATGGAGGATTTACTGAAAGCTGAGAAGAGGAATAGCTTGCTTAACATTTGTTGACCATTCCAATAATTTTTATCTTCCTACTTTTTTGTTGCGTAGTCATTTTACTTAATCACTTTTTTGTCCTTAGTTATACTTTCCCCCTAAAGTTAATGTTCAATTTGTATATTTTCTGTTATTGTTTTTTTGTAGATATTTTTGTTATTGTTCTAGCCATTTTTTGTATTTATTATTTTTGGTAATTTTTTCCTTGTTTTTTAGATTTGGTTTTTTGTTATATATTTTTTGTTATTCTCGGTGCTTTCGTTTTTTTTATATCATTGTTAATGTTTTTTTGTTATTGGTGTTGATTATTTGTGTTTTTGTTGTTGAGTAATATCGCAAATACCCCAAATAAATAAATAAGCATTTGAGTATCGAGAAAATGTATACAATAAGAACTGCAGAACATTAGTAATTTAACAAAATTAGTTACATGACATTTTTCGACCAGACAGACAGAAATTTAAAATTTTTGAATCCCACCTACTTCTTTTCCGGGTCTGATTTCAATCATTGGTTGATTGAAAGGAATAAATATGGAGTATGGTACAGATCAAATATTCATTTTTTTTCGAACTAAGATCGTAAAACCTTAATTGAAGACGGTTACACACAACGTATTTGAATGTAGCTCACATAGTAAAGGTCCGTTGAATAAGTATTTAAACTTCGAAGGACGCATTTCATGATATAATTAGTTAATATTCGAGATCAAGAAAGTATATAATTTATTTTATGCAATAATCGAGATTAGTTCTATAAATGTATCGGTCCGAACGATAATTTCGGAGATATTTTGAATTTATGGAGATATTAGAATGGATTTATTCTCCAATTCCATCCCTCCACTACACTCACTATTTATATATGCTTGTTTATTTATAAAGATCAAATTGTAAGGGCACAAATCCTATCGGAGGAGTTAAGATTGGAGGAAAATTCAGTCGTTTTCGTTATTATGAGTCGGATAGATAATTTGTATATAGCTAATCAAATAAACTTAATTATCTATAAATATTGTTTTAATCTAATTTAAATTAAATTTAGTTATCGATATTTAACCTTTCTTTTCAACACTAAAGATCATTTTCGTTAATGCCTGAAATCATACCCGGAAGTGGGTTCAATACATGGCTCAATGGGCCAACTAATCTAGCATATAAGATCATTACAGTTCGAGGTTGTCTGCTTAAATGAAATTATAACATCTGAGATCCTTCCAAAAAATCTATTGTGGGATTTCTCCTTCTACGAGAAGAAACCTTTTTTCATTTTGTGTTGCCATTTTTTTTTCTAAAAACACTAACCACCTTACCGCAATGTATCAAACTAAATGCATTACGAATACAATGCATTGAATACATTACATAAGTACGGGGATGGGCAATGATATGACTGACGTGTATAATTCAAGGGTGCATAACAAGGTTGTACGTAATTGATGTGCCATTACCATGAATGATATCACATCTTGCATGCTCCGGCTGCGCTTAAGGAGATAATTTCTCTACCACTTGCCATATGAAAACTTGCGACACGTTTTGAATGGTTTTACTCAATACGGACTTCAAGACCGCTTATTAGAACAATGGTTTCCAAATGACGTCATGAATACCAGATGAGAATCTGTTTTGAATCTACATATTGTCCTTTGGATGCTAGGTTAGTTGTACTGTATAAAGTTATATTACTGAGAAATGTATTGTAGATTCTTATTGCCCTTTATCTGCAGAAAATTCATACTGCGAAGTTAAACTTTTTACTGTTTTGACGAATCCGGAACGTAAAAGTCCATAAAGTACGGGGTGAGTAACTAAGCAGATTTCCCAAGTGAAGTTTTACAATAGTTTTTACATACGGGTAACAATTAACAACACTCTGAATATTAAGTGAATAAATACAAACGTTAATCAGAAGTCTTTCAGTCAGTTTTAATAACCACCCAAAGGAAAGCGTCTGAATTTTAGACAAACAGGGCAGCCGACAGAAATATTGAAAAACAATTACAGAAATATACCTGAATATAACATTAATTTTATTGGAAACTATTTACTTTATATATGACTGTAATTTATAATGATTATGATTTTAGTACCATGAAATTACTATTAGAATTAAAAGAGTATTTTTGCATGTATCACGTAGAATAAAGGTCTCTTGGAAAACAATATTTGGCATTTAAACTTGGGATATAGTGGTTTATTATATACCAGAGTAGTGTTTATGTGACATGTCTAGGGGTTTGCTGAAGGCTGAAAAAATGCAAATATCTCTGTTAATATTCAAGATAGAGAATAAATGTATATAACAATATTTGTTGTACTTTTAATTTTCAATATGATACGTTCTATAGAAATTTTCAATCCGACGTATAGTAACGGAAATATTTCGAATTTCCGAAAATCCCCTTCAACCCCCCCCCTCCCACTGGTCCAGTCCAATTTTAGACATTAACGCACCTGATCTTTCTTTTTATATAAAACGATTAAATATCGAGTTCGAGTACGACATCGATAAATGATTGCCCTTAAGGGGAAATAACAATATTGCCCAAATCAACAGATGATTATTTCTTTACTAATGTCGTGCAATGCAGGAAAATCTAATGAACGCAATAGGAATTTATTCAGTTACGAACTTATTAAATAAAACACTTAATCCCACCTCGACTAGAAGAAGGAAGTAACCAGCAGGTAACATCTCCTAATTAGCCGCCGTAGCATTGATTAAATGAAGAATTAAGAAATACTGCCCTTAATCCAAGGTTCCAAGGTTGTTGTTTTTTTTGGTAGAAGTGAATTATAATGCAGGTTGATTAAAAATAACTACACTTCCACAGTAAAAGTTTATTCAAAGGACAGAGCACTTTCTGTGCAATGCATCATCGTCAGTGCCCTAACGTCCTGGATGTTGAACTGACGGTTTTTTTTGGTTATTTTTTTTTGAGGGAGAGCTGAGACCCAGCTTATTGATGGTTGGTGTTAAGGCAGTGTGACCTACCGGGGGTAAGAATGATAGTTCCCCTTCTACTGAACTATAGTCCATTTTAAGGGAGGTGGTGGTAATGGTGATGTGGTGTAATGGAATAACGAAGGTAGGTGACCCGGTAGCTGGTGATACCGGGTGGGTTGAGAGGTATAAAACTGACGGGTCTAAGGATCAGACTGCTTTTAAATTTTGTCCAATAGCTTTCCTAACGAGTACATTGTTGTATAAACGAAAATCCTTCATAAACGACTTCACTCCTTCACTCAGAACAAAATATTAATTAAAATGTTCACACTATTAAAATAATACAAGAACTTCAACCTTTTCCTCTCATCTCCTAAGGTGTACTAGCAAAAATATTGCATTCTTGGAAAAACTAGGGAATGAAGATTGGCAGAAGGAAACAAAATAAGTACGCTATTGCATGCTCACGCGAACACTATAATAACTATGTTCACACCAAACAGCATTATCAAGTAATCATTCAAAGTGTAAAATCTGAAAGCTTTATAAAACCACTCGTATAGGAGAAACTCTTTCAATTATATACATTTTCATCCCACACAGAGACTGTTTGGAGCGTCAAGAGTCCCAGTTTGGTCGTTATACTATAATAATATGTCTGCGGTTGAATAATTTGATATACATCCTGTTATTTAGTTTAATCTATTCAATCTTTAACTTAAACCACCTTTTAAACCACCGTTTATGCTATATCCGTGAGCTCCGAGAATAACATTTCGAGAGATGGGAGATCTATTTTAGTATTCAGTTGGTTCTGTTATAAGGTGCATTTTGATATTAAGAAAGTTAAAGATAAAATAGCCCATTGCGCTGGAGTTGCGTAAACTAAGCAGATTTCCTACTTGTGGGCATAAAACACTATTGATCTCATCTCCTCATATATGTTTTACTTATCTAAGTAAAAATCCAACGAGTAGAAGTGGGGGTTTACTGAAAGAGCTTATATAATATTGAGGGCTGTGAAGCCTTACATAACAAATAAATTTATTATTAACGAATCCACAGCAACGGCGGGTATAAATTCTAAACACTGGGACGGGGAGATGTCAAAATATCATGCAAAGTAAAGCCTTGCCAAAAAAAAAATACCATCATCATTCAGCCTCAAATGAATTCCCCGGGCGAAGCCAGATAACATAGATAGTATATATATATATATATATATATATATATATATATATATAGCCATCTCCTGGGTAGGATCGATGGGCATTTCATGAAATTTTTATAAAACTGAGCGATATTAATGTTCAATAATTAAACAGAGTATTTTTAAATTGAAATGACAATACATCATTGATGATACAATGCATTAAGAAAATTCCGTTACTCTCGGGTTCCATAAGGCTAAGCAACTCCACACATGCAGGAATGATACACTGATGGCGTTATCTGACATTTTATTCTCTATTTCCCATTCAGTAAGCACCCTTTCTAAAAAAGATTTGAAACTTGTAACTGAACGTGTTATTGTATTTAGTATAATAACTTAAATTGAAAATCACAAGAGTAGAATTGGGGTTTACTCAAGACTAAAAACTAAATTTTAAGTCCATTCATAATCGAGATAAAAGAAGAATGCATAGAACAATTCTAGAGAATTACATTAGTAGATTGATTATATAACATTTCCATCTGTTGCATAAGAACGGAGAAGGAGCGACTTCGTCCAATTTTGGCCATTAAGGAACTCCATTAATTTTAGATGAAACAATTTAATATCGAGAATACAAACGATCGAACAGAAGTAAATTGACAAATATTTGTAGACACAAATTTGAAAAGACTTCATCTCCTGCATTGATTTATATTTAAGTTTTGAGAAAATCGATATACGGAACTGAAAAGCTGATTCCGATCATGCAAAATCTGTTAAAAAGCCAAGGTCGAAATGCAGTTCCGTCACTTAAAATTCCTTTGATATGTCGGTTTTCAAATGTGGGGGTAGAGTAGCTCATAAAATAAAATATTACGTGAAATATTAGCTCCAATGAACATGACTTGGGATTACTCTGAACATGCAACATAAAATAATACAGATTTCTAAATATTTGAGTTATGAAAACAACGATTAATGAACGACTAATCAAACTAAAAAATCAAAATCGTTCGGTTAATATTCATGATAGAGAAAATATGTATGTAACAACATTTGTAGGTAATTTAATTTGCAATAAGATTGGTTATGTAAAATTTTTCGATCCAATGTATAATAAAGGGGATATTGCGAATTTTGGGAAATCCCCACTAGTCCCCCTCCCATACTGGTCCTATTCCAGTCATAAACGAACTTGACCCTGATGTACCGCTTATATATAGAGCATGGTTACTGTCAAATGAGAATTGCAACCGCTAGAGTATATAGATATATTAAACATGCAACATAAGAAATCACAGATTACTTAACATTTGATGAGGGGCTCGGGTTAGTCATGTGAGTTAAAGCGTTGCCTTTAATCTCGCATGGTAAACTTAGAGTGACGAATTCGATTCCTGCCTGGAATAGGGTACTTATTTAGTGGCGGAATTCATTAAATAAAATCCTGAGTCCCACCCTGGCTAGAAAAGGGTGGTAACCTGTAGATAACCCGTCCCGATTGGCCTTAGTTGCAAAAAGTGGACGGTTAATAAATAATTTAAATTTTAACATTGGGGTTTTGAAAACTACGTTTAAAGGACTACTAATAATAAAGTTTCGTAACGAATAATTAAACATCACGGTGTTGTATATGTTTTATAGAGGGAAAGTTATTGCAAAATAAAATTGGCTTACAAACAAAGCTTCCTCACCTGAAATAGTTCATGCAGAAGTGTTTAAGAATATGTATGACAGAACTAGTATCTATTTGTGGAGTGAGACAGATGAAGAAGGAGATCCTACGGAGGCGTGATGTCATGATATGTAAATCCCAAGTAAAGGGAGGCCGCCAAGGTTGCCTGCACTCTCAGCTCGATAAATATTCCAGATTGCACCAATATTAATTACACTCCCTCGAGCTATTAGCCAATAGGACCCGCTATCGCTGCATTAATCTCGCGTCTTTAGGACTTATTACTTTTTTTTTCTTTTTAGAGAGTTCAATGATCTCTCTGAGTGAGGTTCGAGACGCAGGGGCAGCGCAAACTAAACAGATTTCCTACGTGCTGGAGAGGCACACTTTCGAATTCTTGTGGTCATCTATTCCCTATATTTCCTGCAGTAAGAGCCCTGTAAATGGAATTTGTAATATAGCCTGTAAATGAGACTTTATAATAAGTTATATTGAAACGATTATAATTGACAGTTTACTACTGGCCGAAAATAAAAATATATAGTACTTAATATTCGAGATTTAAAAAATATATTGAGAAACTTAAATATTTAAAAATATTGGTTCTATAATATTTTCCGATTCACCCCTTAAGAACTGAGATATTTACATTATTCGAATTTTTGGTCCGATTTCAAACATTAATGAATATGATCTTCACAGTTGAATGAAACGAGTATGTAGGTGTGGTATAGATAGAATAAATATTTCGAGATTCATTGTAAATTTATAGATACACGTAAATTAAATGAAATTAAAAACACATTAATTGAAAATTAAATTTGCAACGGGAAAACTCATAACAAAGTTTTTGTTTATTGTTTATTTATTTCGATCTTCTCTAGCATTTGGAGAAATTTTTCGAATATCTTCTCATTAGCACAATCTCAATACCTGAATTCCCTTTCGGTGGAAAAAAAAGTATCGAAAATTCAGTAACAAGGAATCAATTATTTCTCACAATTGTGTCTTCGCTGTTGTTGCAAGTCAAAAAGGGCAACTTTTATTTTAACATTTAACACTGTATCAGAAAATTTTAATTATGTTGTGATGTAGAATTATTTGTGACAGTTAATAGCTTGAGATATTTTGATAATATGCCGAGGTGTATGCGAAATATACACTAAATAAATTGCACATTTCTGATATATGAATTGACACTGGAAACAGCTACGAATATATATTTTATTATATAGCGTTTAGTTTTGGGTTTTTTTTTAATTTTTTATATTATTATTTATTTGAGATGCCACTACAATGGCGATTTATCTTTTATCATGTTTGAATACAATTTTACAAAATTGAATAAATATTAAAATTTTTAGAAAGCTAAATTTTACAAATTTACAAAATAAATAGAATGGACAAAACTAAATATAAATGGTTAACACATTTTCAACATGAGGAAAAACCAAAAAAAAAAAAAAAAAAAAAAAAAAGAGAAAACGTGGTGGTACAGGCTAAGGTCCTACAAGGGATGTAAGGTCTAGAATAGGTATGAAAATCAATCACCATTATAACAAGACAAGTTATTAAAAGATTTAAAATATTGCGAGAAAATAAACTAAAACAAACAATAAGTGCATTTTGGAGCCATATGAACCGCGTTGTTGTTTCAAAACTGTACGACGGCCCGACCATGATTATTTGGAGACCAGAATGCTAATACCGGTAGCACTGAATTCCTAATAACCAATAATAATTTTCGAACCAAAATGGCTTGACCGAATGACCTGATTCGTTGAAGAAGGGGAGCTTTCGGGTCACTACTGGGATAATTAAAACAGGTTCCTAATAATGAGAGGGTATTTTAAAACTGTAGAGCTAGTTTCGTATCAGAATGAGATATAAATTTTAAGGAAATGGACCCTGCGCTTGTAGTTAAAACTAATGGCCTCTTTAGCTAAGATGTAGTTTAAAAATATAATCAACTTGAATTCACCATTTAAATTAAGATTTAATAAGACTGATATTAGTTACTTCATGGCTCTAATTAAATGCTAGTGCAGCGAGTTAAAAAATATATAAGACGGATCTGTAGGATGCTTTAGAAATGACGTCTTGCAAATGCTCTGCCTGAGCGCATTCATAAGCGGCCATCCATTCACTTTCACTTTCGGATCGAAAAATTGTATAGAATCAATCTTATTGCAAATTAAATTTACTATAAATATTGTTCTATACATATATTCTCTATCTTGAATATTAACCGAGATATTTGCATTTGTATTCTGTGTCTCGTCGGCAGGAGTCGGCTATGTTCGGGAATTTCCGCCGAGAGCTCTGGTGGCCGTTACCATAACTATTCATCCGTCTTGAATAGGTTTAGAGATACCTTACTACTACAGGTGTTATTGGGCAGATTTATCTACTGGAAAACGTCACGTGAGAAATCTGCTTAGTTTACGCAGCCCCTGCGTGACGGACTTTTTATATTTTATAATGTTGTTCCATAGGTATTTTTCTATCATGAATATAAACCGTGATATATCTGCATTTTCAATTTTTAACCTAATGATACTTGCGATATATTCTTCTCCAAGTACCTATTCATCTAATTTAGAAGAGTGCTACATAAGTAAGCTAATTATAAGGTTAATATCAATTACAAATAAAAAAAAAAGTGGAAAGAAAATAGAAAGTAGGAGAATTTAACAAAAAATAATTTGATAATAAGAGAGCTAAAAGAAACGAAGCGAAATATAATTCATATTACACACACGAAAATATATAAATTTTATTTATTAACGTTTACATTGTGCTTCTAAGGCTAATCGAGAAGGGTGGTTTACGGATCACCACCCTTTAGACAAGAGAAACTAAGGATGTTATTTATCGAGTTTTTCAGTTTTTTTTTTTTTTTTTTTTTTTTTTTTTTTTTTTTTTTTTTTTTTTTATTATTATAGTATCCTCTAATAGATAGTGGTTGCTTGTAAATGTTGAATTAATGTTTTGACATATTGACTGTTTTGGTCAATAAGTGCATTAGAAGTCTTCTGTCAAAAAGTAGGTTTATGTTTTAGTATTAGTGGTACTTAGCAGTTTGCGTGTTTTGGTCTGTCAGCACGTCGCCCCATTATACCATCTTATCCCATCATATTTATTACCACTAGCTCTCTCCTGCGTGTAAGTACTCTGTTCGCTGCTGATGATCTTAATTTTCAGTTTATTTGCCATGAGCCAGATGATATCATTTATTTGTGTCAAAATTGGCACTCTTTTAGCTACATTTATTAAATGATCTCCAATAGTACCAGGCATATCAAGTAGAGGGTTGGTCCCACTAGTACCATATTTATGAAATACTGTTATAAAATCTGTCTGAAGATGGCATCATTATTTGCCGATCGTCGAGTAAACGCTACTCTATAATGCCGGCATCTACCGAAAGATTTGACAATAATGTTTGTTAGTAGTTTGTAGTCTGCAGGGTAAAGACAATTCTCTGTGTTAACAACACTGGCACTATCTGTGGATATGTAATATAGATATTTGTCAAGGAGAGGAACCAAGTTATAGAATGGGTGCATAATAATGTTATCCTCCGATTTGTTAGTCAGTCCTAGATATATTCCTAGTAGTATTCATTTTTCTCTGAGATTTTGAAACTAGTTGGGTCGCTTAATACTATAAAGCAGTTGAAAATACTGTGATCATAAATAATAATAAAAGAGATAGACAGGAAACCCATTATTAATGTGGAGGCTATGAGGAGTGAAGCCCAGCTGAGAAAGCTGTAAAGCCAGTGCCGGTGTAAAACTGGGCCACGAGTTTTTTTCTCTCGAATGGTCGTTTATTTATTTTTTTTTGTTTGTGATCTGCTTTAGTAGTTATTCTACTAGGCCTAAATATAGACACACCCAGTTTAACAGATTAGCTTCTACATCCACTCCAACAGCTTCCTAAAAGTAAAATGAATATGTTTTATTTATTAACTTTGATTCGAAGTTGTTTTCATTACTTTATCTCTATTATACAACTTAAGCCATTTTAATCTCCACAAATTCGTGTAGACGATCGATTATAATGGCCCCCGTATCAACAAAATGGGTGAGAAACATTTAAATGACATAAAAATGAATTTGTCATCCAATAACATCGTAATGCAGCGTTCTTTCTCAGGGATGTTTAATAAAAATGAGTTCACTAAGTTTGAATTGAAAACACGTGCTTGTTAAAACTAAACCTAATGACTGTACTATTATACATCCTTTCAGGATGCTCCCCTAGATGAGTATTTAAATATAACTTTCTTTTTAATCTCATAAGTGTTTAAGAGCCATTAGTGGTTGCCTAAAATAACGAATTGCTGTACTCTGGTATGTTTACTTTAAAGATTGTATTTTAACCACCACCAAAATTCGAGTAAATTATCCAATTTTTATGTTGTAATCGAAAACATGGTGGCAAGATCATTACTCCCATCTATTAGCAGTACTTGTATTTCAGAAATAATCATGACTAGTTTACGGGATATTTAAGAAATGGATTTTGGAAATTAAATTTGATTAAATTAAATTGCTTTTTAACGTCCACTTTTTGCAATTCAGGCTAATTGGGACGGGGTATCTACAGGTTACCACCCTTTTCTAGCCACGGTGGCACTCAGGATTTTATTTAATGAATTCCAACACTAAATAAATTCCTTTGTCCAGGCGGAACTCGCCACTCTAGGTTTACCAAGCGAGATTAAATACAACGCTTTAACTCACGCGGCTTACGGGAGCCAAAATCGAAAGACTGTAAAAAAAAAAAAAAAAAAAAAAAAAAAAAAAAAAAAAAAAAAAAAAATTGAAGGAGGGTAAAATTTTGTACTCCATATGTTTTATACGTTGCCATGCATTAAAGTAATTCATAGAGTGGCAAGTTCGATTCTCGCCTAGGCAAAGGAATTTTTTTAGCGACGGAAGTCATTAAATAAAATCCTGAGTCCCACCCTGGCTAGAAAATGGTAGTAACCTGTAGATAACCCGTCCCAATTACTCTTAGTTAATAAATAATAAACATTAAAGTAATTCATTTAACATATTAAGTGTTCGTAATATAAAGGATGCATCAAAGAGTATCATCCGATTTGGTCCGTCTATATTTTTGAAACTCAAAACGTTATGCACATGCGATCGTCTAATGCACTGTGTTGTATGAGGATAACACCATACAAAATACGAAAGTCAAGCTGAACAATTATTAATGACTGGCACTGCACAAGAAGCTTTCTGTTCTCCAGACACCATTTTTGCTACTACTGGAATGGGCGGTCACCTAAGCACACTTCTGCTACCTAGCGGGAACCATGTAAAAACTCGAGAGTTTCCTTTTTCCAACAGCACTTTGTTCGCGTAGATGTTTCAAATAACAGAATAGTTATGATTTTATGAAACCGGACGATTCTTTCTGATACACCCTCTTCACAACCTTTTGCACTACATGTTACTTTAAAAAAATGTTTTTGAATACAAGTGTTGACAATATTAAAAGACTTATTTTATTAGCCAGTTAATCTGTTTTCCTCGTTTACCAGTCTCTGCACTGCCTCTGCACCAAGCCTTAGTAGTAAATTATAAATACATTATGGAATTTTCTGTTAAAATACTAACATTAAATAGGGGTTTATTCCTCAATGGTTGATGTGCAAGAGAATTTATTTCTTAGCAATTCAAATATATTCCATTTAAATGAAGAATTGATGTTAAAGCAATCAAAGTTAGCATTACATAAACGACTGATTAATTCAAAACAACAATTCTTTGTTAACAAATAATTTAACATGCACTCAAAACTTATTAGTGTCTTTACCTCAATTTGGATGTCAAACAACAATTTTCTGTGGTTCCTCAGAATATAATGTTATTGTAGATTAACGGTGTTTTACGGCAAGAGTGTAATTATCAGAGCCTTCATTAACCCCCCGCTGCTACTATTCGTTTTTTTTTTCTTTTACATAGAAACAGGAAATATGTGGTGACATGAGAGTCACAACAATAAGTGCATTATACCATTTCGTGGGAAATCTGCTTAATTTACGGAGCCCCTGCGTGGCGAACACAGACAAAAAAAGCCCGTCAAGCAGGGGCTGCGTAAACTAAGCAGATTTCCCATGTGAAGTTTTACAATAGAGAAATTTCACGAGAGCCGATCAGTTAAGGAAACGGCCGAACTAGCTTTTGGCGGGAAAGTCACTCGTCCAGATTTAATAAAAATGCAAATATCTCGGTTAATATTCAAGATAGAGAATAAATGTATATAACAATATTTATAGTAAATTTAATGTGCAATAAGATTGATTCTGTACAATTTTTCGATCCGACGTACAGTAACGGAGATATTTCGAATTTTTGAAAATCCTCCCCTCTAAACCCCCCTCCCAGTGGTCCGATTTTAGCCGTTAACGAACTTGATCTTTCTTTTTACATAAAACAACTAAATATCGCGTTTGGTAACGATCAAACAAAAATTGCGACCGCTAGAGCGGTAACAAAAAAATATATAGATAGATAGATCTATATATATATATATATATATATATATATATATATATATATATATATATATATACAGTTTTGAACGGACCTCATTTTCGTCATCTACTAGGTAGGATCGATGGACATTTGATGAAAAATTTCGGAAATTCCGTCATGAGTACAATCTCAATAGCTGATTTCCCTCAAGTAATTCCAATGCGCTGTAAAAGAAAGGAAACACAAACCCATGTTTTATTTATATAGAATAACGGAGGAAAATGTGGGTCGAATTCATGGCATGGCATTGAGGAAGGGAGTTGAAGAGGGTTATCGCTACAGATCTAGGAAATGGCAATTTGGTTCGAACGGAACCAAGGGGATAACGAAAGGAAAAGAAAAAAATGTAAGCGTGACGATGTTTTTTTCCGAAGGGAGTGTTCCAGTGGTTGGTTTCGAGCCGACTACTATATATAGACAGGCCAGTCAGCCTCCCCGGGCTATACATCTCACGACTAGTCTAACTCAACTACCACAGGAACATACTGGAATCTGGAACGCCTTAGACTGTGAGGAGGCGTACAGTACTATCAGTTAAAATTTTTAAAAAAAATCCTTTATTCTCAATAATATCAACAGGTATCCATTAACAAAACCATGAACCACGGCGAATGGCAATACTGGGAATGAACGATAATTCCGACAATACGTCAAAGGTTTTAATAAGGTACGAATGCAACGGCGCGGACCAGTTTTTAGAGTTACAAAGTGAAAATGACTCTATTTATAAAAAAAGTCCGTCACGCAGGGGCTGCGTAAACTAAGCAGATTTCCCTCGTGAAGTTTAGTAATAGATAAATATACATTCTGGTAACACAACAACACCGTGAATAAATACAAACGGAAATAAGAAATGTTTCATCCAATTTCAATAACCTGCCGAAAGGAAGTGTTAGGTTAGAAATGTAAACAAACAGGAAAACAAATGAAAACCTCACACCGGAAAGAAAAACAAATAACTGAAATATATCAGAATATAACACATTAATTTTATTGAGAAATATTTACTATATCTAGTACAGTAATTAATAATGAGTCATAATAATTGTTATCTAAATCAATAAAATTTTAGTAGTCCAAAACTTTAAGATGGGGGGGGGGGAGTCACCAGGACATATTTGCATGTATCTCGTTTAATAAAGGTCTCTTGAATACAATTTTTGGTATTTAAACTCCCAATAATGTGATTTATTATGTAGCAGAGTATTGTTTACGTAACATGAGTAGAAGTGGCGGTTTGCTGAAAACTGAAAAATGCACATATCTCGGTTAATATTAAAGATACAGAATAAATGTATAGAACAATATTTATAGTAAATTTAATTTGCAATAAGATTGGTTATATACAAATTTTTGATCCGACGTATGTTAACGGAGATATTTCGAATTTTCGAAAATCCCCCCCTCTAATCCCTCCCTCCCTCTGGTCCGATTTCAGCCATTAGCGAACTTGATCTGTCTTTTTACATAAAACAGTTAAATATCGAGTTTCGTAACGATCAATCCAAAATTGCGACAGCGAGAGCGTTAACAGACAAATATATATATATATATATATATATATATATATATATATATATATATATATATATATATATATAATTTTGAACGGACCTCATTTTCGTCATCTCCTGGGTAGGATCGATGGACATTTGAAGAAATTTTTCGAAAATCGCGTCATGAGTACAACCTCAATAGCTGATTTCCCTCAAGGGAAATCTGCTAAAATCAATAGATTTGATAAAGAAATAAAGTCCGACAAGCAGGTACGTCCTCTTTGTCCAACCAAGGCTAATTGGGACGGGTTATCAACAGGTTTTCTTTTCTATCCAGGGTGGGACTAAAGATTTTATTTAATTCCGTCCCTAAATAAGTTCCTATTGACTAGGGCAGGAATCGAACTCGCCATTCTAGGTTTACCAGTCGACACATTAACTCACATGACTGACCTGAGCCCCTATTTGGTATTTAGGCTTCAAATAAAGGCTCTACAGTATAACAGTTTTTTCTTAATATGACATGAGCAGGAGTGGTGGTTTAATGATTCCCGAAAATTAAAAAATGGAAATACCTCGGTTAATATTCAATTTAGAGAAAGCATATCTATATATATATATATAAAATTGTAACCTCTGTCTGTACATTGATTTTTTTTGCGAAATTTCACGATAACTTTTCGTTTCACATGTCATAGACACCATAACTGCATTTTGTTTCTTTCGTGTATGTTTGTTTGTTTGTTTGTTTGTTTGTTTGTTACCTTTTCACGCATAAACGGCTGAACCGAATTTTATGAAACTTGGTATGTATATTACTACTAGCCCAACTTAGACTTTAGGCTATATTAATATTCTCTAAGGCGAACAGGAGTGGGGGTTATAAGGGAGGCCTGAAATTGATAATAGTGATATTTCGTTTCCTATTGCATTTACGGCAAATATGCACATAACAAAAGTTATTTATTTTGTAATTTAGAGTAACTTTTGTTATATGCACTTTTGCCATATACGGAAGTATAAATGAGTTATACGCTAAAAGCTATAGCGGGAGTCCACAATTTTATTTGGGACAAAAGACTCAACCGAACTAAACCAAACTCGGTATGTGAATTAGCACTAACGCCTTCCTTATAATAAGCCATACTAACATTTCTAGGGACGTGCAGGAGTGGGGGTTATAAGGAAGGCCTGAATTTATTAATTATACCCCCCCCCCCCCCCACCCCCCCCCCCCCCCACCCCCCCCCCCCCCCACCCCCCCCCCCCCCCACCCCCCCCCCCCCCCACCCCCCCCCCCCCCCACCCCCCCCCCCCCCCACCCCCCCCCCCCCCCACCCCCCCCCCCCCCCACCCCCCCCCCCCCCCACCCCCCCCCCCCCCCACCCCCCCCCCCCCCCACCCCCCCCCCCCCCCACCCCCCCCCCCCCCCACCCCCCCCCCCCCCCACCCCCCCCCCCCCCCACCCCCCCCCCCCCCCACCCCCCCCCCCCCCCACCCCCCCCCCCCCCCACCCCCCCCCCCCCCCACCCCCCCCCCCCCCCACCCCCCCCCCCCCCCACCCCCCCCCCCCCCCACCCCCCCCCCCCCCCACCCCCCCCCCCCCCCACCCCCCCCCCCCCCCACCCCCCCCCCCCCCCACCCCCCCCCCCCCCCACCCCCCCCCCCCCCCACCCCCCCCCCCCCCCACCCCCCCCCCCCCCCACCAAAACTAAAAAAACGTTGAATTATTTTCTCTTATGGCTCTGAATAAGGATATATTCTCTGAAGAGTTCTGGTATATTTTTTTTTATTGATTCGTTTTTTTGCAACAATATATAAATATTACAATTAAGCGATATGTATTACATAATAACAACTGACTTGATTATTGACATGAGGTGGGAAGTTGTCCATTAACGATTCCCACGTTGGAATGAGCATTGGATTATACCATATTGGAGTTATCCTTTTCAATACAGATCTCTTGGCTACTTACGCTTCAGTCGTCGTCTTGGGTTTTCTGGAATATGGGTAGATGAGAGTGATTCGACTAAAGAGTATTCCTCATATAAGGATTTTGCGAGAGTATGGACAAAAAGAATGTTAAGGTCATTATGTAAAGTTAAATTGGATTCGTAAAATGGGGAATCTTTAATTTTGCGGAGTATTGTGGACTGGAGGGTTTAGATTTTGGAGGAATTTGATGGTTTGGAGGAACCCCAAAGTTTAAGTCCGGATGTCCATATTGGTCTGAGTACTGTAAATCAATCGTTTGTTACGCTGTGATAGTTTAGATCTGTTATCAAGTAGTTTTAGTAGAAGTCTATACCGTTATTCTTGTCTTTTTAATTTGATGAGGTTTCCAAGTCAGTAGATAGTCTAATGTGAGTCCAATATACCTAATTTGTGACTTTTGATGAATTAGTGCGCTATTAAGTGCGTCTGGAGGCCAAATGGGACGCCGGAGAGTATATGTTTCATTCATGATTTGCTGTTGTTAACCTTGATCCTCCATTGTGTCAGCCATCTGATCTGAGTTAGTCGTTAAGATTGCAGAATCATCTGAATAAGTGAGAAGGGAAGTTTCAGGATGTGATGGGATGTCGGTAGTAAGAAATAAGAAAGCGCTTAGGATGCCCCCTTGTGGACACCTCCCGGTTGGGAAAATAAGGGAGAAACTGAGAAACCAAATGAAACTTGAAAGTGTCTGTCGGAGAGGTATAATTTATGGATGAGGTAGTAGGTAAAAGGGGGGTGTATGTTTTAGTATGAACAATAAGCCTTGATGGCAAACCTTATCAAAGGCTAAGTCAAGGAAAACTTCAGAGCAGTACTTGTTTTCGAACGAGGAGGCGAGAAAATCAATTATTCTATGATATTGCTGAACGGTGGAACGGGATTGTCGGAAACCAAATTGATGGGGAGCTGGAATAAATAAAAGTAGAAAATTGGAATTTTCCAGGAAATAAAAACGTTAAGTATTCAAAGCCAAAACGAGAAGAGAACGTGGAAGCCCTACTTTCTACAAGTTGAATTCCCATGAATTGCAGCCAGGACGTCCTGTGATAAAATGCAGTTCCTGCTGCAGCCAGGAACCTGTTGCAGTCTATTCGTCGGCAGGGCCGCCAGCCAATCCCGTTCACCCATCTATCTATTGTAATACAAATCATTCACCGATGAATAAGCTTCCTTTTTATAGAAGGAAGTTATTATGAATGGAAGCCGGCCTAAATTCAGTGCATTCAAATTATGCAAATGAGACTCATCTGATTATGAAACGGCCACATCGTACGTCATATAAATTAAATAATGAACCTGGTATGTTTAGTTGTGGTTGCAATATATTCCTGTATACATCAAAAAAATATGAAGCACTCGGCTCATTTAACACATTTTTGTGAAAAATGAGATAATGCATTTCTAGAAAGAAGATGACGAAAATGAAGTTCGTTCAAAGCTAAATATACATTTGTCTGTTAACGCTCTAGCCGTCCAATTTTTGGTTGACCATTACCAAACTCGATATTTATACGTTTTATTTAAAACTAAAGATCATGTTCGTTTTTCCGAAGTCCAATGGGAGTGGGAGTTTAAAGGGAGGAATTTTGAAAATCTCAGTTATTATGTGTCGGATCAAAACATTATATAAAACCAAACTTATTGCATATGCAATGTTCTATAAATGTTGTTCGGTGCGTTTTTTGACAATCTTTATTATTAGTAGAGATATTTGCATTTTTTTTAGTTTTTAGTCCTCAGTAAACCCCACTCATACTCATTTCATATTAGCAATATCCAGGTTTCATATTACCAAAACCAATATGTTTTGAAGCTTTTTATTTGAAGCCTAAATACAAAATATTGTTCTCATTGTACTTTTAGTTATGAGCCGAATGCAAATACGTGATGGACTTTTATTAAGTGAATGGTTGTAACTGCGGTATGCTTACCGAAGAACAAAATTTATAGTTTGATTCATTGGAAAATTTAAAATCACCGAGGTGATTCAAAAAATATTATTTTACCCTCACAAATTCTCTAATTGGACTATTTCTGCATGTCAGGGTTTATTGAGCATTGTTCAGGGACGGGGGATTCAATAAATATATGTATTGCAGAATAAAATAAGCACGAATACTTGAGACTATCTATGTTTAAATCAGGAGTGTAGAGAGAATGGTACTAGTGAAACAGCCAACGAGGAGTAGGATTTGTGTAAAATGGCACTTGTGTCGCGTTGGAGTGGCTGCTAGGTACTCAAGCTGTAGGGCGGCTTAGTCTCTCTGGATGGTATCTGTCACTAACAGTCAAACTGCTAACGGCTATATAATAGCTACCACCCATTCATTCAACCGCCATCTCGCTAACACCCCCTCCACCCACCTCTCTCTCTCTCTCTCTCTCTCTCTCTCTCTCTCTCTCTCTCTCTCTCTCTCTCTCTCTCTCTCTCTCTCTCTCTCTCTCTCTCTCTCTCTCTCTCTCTCTCTCTCTCTCTCTCTCTCTCTCTCTCTCTCTCTCTCTCTCTCTCTCTCTCTCTCTCTCTCTCTCTCTCTCTCTCTCTCTCTCTCTCTCTCTCTCTCTCTCTCTCGCTTTGTCAGTTTATTCGCTTTTTAAGACAAGTCCTTAAAAAAAACGGCTGAGTTTTACGAGAGACCCTCTTTCTGAAGAAAAAGATAATGGAAGGTTTATACTTTCTTCACCTGATGTAAATTCATAACAGTGATGAGCATAATAAACAAAGTTTGCATACTCTCAACTTCTATGGAGAGAGTTTAATGAAGTATTAAAACGAATAACTCTTTTAATATTTGTGTTATGCAGAGAACAAGATTGGCTCATTGGGTCTGATTTCAGCCAAAACCCACTGAATATCGAGTATGGTATAGATCATCTAAATATTGTCGAAACAAGAAAGTAAAATCTTAATTGATGACGTCGTTACTCAACTAATTTGCATGTATCTCGCATAATAAAGGTTTCTTGAAATCGGTATTTGGAATTTAAGCTTAGAATAATTGGTTCATGATATAAAAGCTTATTGCCAATATGACATGAGTAGGAGAGGGGGGGTTTTATTCTTATTCTGGGCCCAATATTTTTATATTTTCTTCATGTTTAATGGCAAGGGTCGCCAATATAAAAACATTTAGGGCCACATGGATCAATTTTTTCGGGGGGGGGGGGGATGTATTTTTATTAGTGATGGCTGAAAACTTATAACTCCTTATATTTTGGTTAATATTTATGACAGAGAAAATCTGTATATAGATCAACATTTATAGGCAACAAAATTTGCAATAAGACTGGTTCTACACCATTTTTTGATCCTGTTCATAATGACGGAGATATTTCGAACTTTCCAAATTCTCCCACTGGTCCCTTAAGGGAAATTTGCTGAAAGAAACCTTTTCCTAATCCACAAATTTAACTTTACTACATTACTTTAATTACATAGTTCGTTAGTCACATAAATGAAATGGCTTGGAGAAAACATAATGCATGTACAGAAACTATATTGTGAGTTCAACATAATATCATCAAACCAAATATCAATCGGAATATTTGAGATATTTTGTCTATGCATAAAGCGTAAAACAAGGCTAGTTGTGATGCAAAGCCATTATCAAAGAGTGCGCCAGAGATATTTGTCCCTTCCCTTGATGTCAAGATGTGAAGACTATTGTTCTCTAATTGTGGAAGACCGCCCTCCCCCACGAGCTTCCTATTTGTGAAGAGGAATTGTTCGCATTGTGTGTAAGCCTTCTTTCAACTCAGCTTAATTATGCTAAAGAGGCCTACAATTGGACTCGGGAGGAATCTAGTGTTTAGGAAACCTGACTGAAGCCTTGTGAGAAAATTATTATAATGCCTGATGTATGTTTTCCTTTAAAATATAAATGTTTCCGCCCTGCTTGCTACTCTTCTTTTGTATATCCTGTTATTACAATAGCAGGTAAGTAGTACTATTTTTAACAGATGAGCAGATGGTGCAGTGTCATCGAAATCACGCTCCATCGAAATATTTTAAACACGATTTCAAAATGATGAATTTCAGTGGTCCTTCTAACCATAATTCACAAGTACATACAAATCAACATGAATGGAAATAGTGGTTACACATTAAATGCAATAAATGTCATTAATTTAACCTTTTTTTAACCATATTACTTGGTATGAATGTGTGTAATAATTTTGTTGTTATTCTCATTCTGGGCCCAATTTTGTTTATATGTTCTGCATAGTTTAATTGCAAGGGTCACCAATAAGAATTCATTCAGGGCCATGAAACATGTAGGGCAATATGAACAAAGTTTGCAGGCAAAATGTTTTTATCAGTGACCATTGCCATTAAACTATGAAGAAATTGTTTTTTGTATTACCATTATTCAATTTGCCAGAACATATTATATGAAGTATTACTGATAAATTGTTTTAATAGTACGACATTTGGCTCCGAAGATGGCCATTGAAAGACTTAATATTTGTTGGGAGTGACGCGATCTAGTACTTAATTTAAGTTGTCCTTCATTCGGTTTCATATATTTTAGTCTTCAAGAAATGTCTATGCTTACCCATGCGATATAACCGTCGGTAAATCATTAAATATCACAAATCCGAGTTAAATTTCAAGTCTGGCTTACAAGTGTTCCTAGCTAGAGTATAGAGAAATAAATAGAGAATAGAGTAATTGATGGCGCACACCGAGATATAGGTTTATTTAGACGCACGGTCGAATTTTTTTTGTTTAATTCACCATAACTGTTGATCATTTGGTAACTCTATGTTATTCCTTGCAACTTGTCTTTTTCATGTACGATATTATTTGAATATATATATTAAAAAAATGTTTTTGTAGGATTTTCTACACATTTTAGTTTGTTAAATATTCAAAATAATTATATGCTATATAAAGTATCAAACCGGAATGCCCCTGAAACACAAAATTCAGAAGATTTCATATTTCTGTGCTAAAAATGTTTGTTTCTTGAAATAAAATGAATGAATATATGAATTTTGGAGGACAAATCATTCATAAGCATTTACTTATTTTAGACCCTCCACAACTAGGGGATCATAAATAGATATACAGTATATAACCGAAGTGCCTCTGAAGGCACATATATTTTGAAGTATATTTCATTTTTTTTGTTTAAAAAATGTTTACTTCTTGAAATAAATTAAATGGAAACGTGTTTTAATGGACGTATTATTCACGCATTTATTTATTTTACATCGTCCGCAACTGGGAGATCATAAATAGAAGCATTACGCTATACGGGCTGAACAGAGCCCTTATGCTATAAGATAACCTAACTCATGGGAGCATCAAGAGGCTGGCCTCTTGTTTCTATATTCTATTAATAGACACTGATAACCAATATCAATGGGTACGCTGCTGCAGCTACGAACAAAACGGAAACCAATAATCTGGACTATATGTCAGCATATGGTTATTTTTGCTTTTTATTAAATCCAAATCATAATGTATTTAAAGGATATTTATTGTCAAAACCTCCTGACACGTTTGATTCAAATCTAATTTTCTGATCGTGTTAATACTAGAAAATGCAGAGACTGATGTGAATTATATTAGCCGTGTAAAACATATATTACCAATGAAATTGGGCGTCGAATTTCATATATTTGATTTATGAGCTGTGATAGGAGTTGGCAATATTGTTTAACTTAGAAGGGCTCTCATGTTTTCCTAAGGCCATAAAATATCTATCTTAAACATACCCAGAACACTTTATACTTGAATACTGATGTGGATGAAATAATTAAATACACAAGATTTATCACAGCATAGGGGACTGACCTGTTTAGCGTTCCTTTACAAGTTGTAATGAATCTGAGATTGCATTACATGTACCAGTCATAAATGACCATATATTTTATATTTTGTGTAATGCCAGGACAAAACTCAGTTAGATTATTATATATAAGTATTTAAATGTACAGTTTTGTGCCTGTAATTTAGAGTTTTATCCAATGTGGAGTCCCCATGTGGTCCGACAATTTGGTAGTTAATGTCAATAGATTTTTATAATAACATTCACTGCTTTTAAGTCGATACACTGAACAATATTCCAGATGAAGTAAAATAATTAAATTACGTTTAATAACCTTTTCGAGTATATTAGATCTACACAGGAAAAGTTCGTCATGGGCTCAGGCTATAAAAGGGCAATCTCGCGAAGGGATTAATACAGTCTACACTTTGACATTAGCAAATACATCAATTAGACAGTCTGACCTCAGACATTCTGGAGAATAGATCTCAGGCGGTGACACTTCCTTTGCTGAGAGACTATAAGAAATCAGCTAAATTCATTCTTTGTAATTTAGTTTAATTAGACATTAATGTCCCTATTATATTGCTTAAATGTGCCTATCTCATTTATAATTAAATATTTATTATTGATGTATTTTCTAATTATAAATAAATTTATGCTTATTTAAATTTTGGGTCGAGAGTCGATTGTTGGTGAAACCATTCCTAAATTCTTTGTAAGCGGTTTTAGGAATTATTATTTTAACAGCTTCCACTCCCTGTTGCTCCAACCAGATCGCTACAAAGTTATTAATATAGATGGCGACTTAAGTCATGAATAAAATACACTTGGAAGCAATAAAGAATGTATAATTCCTGAAACCGGTATATTACAGTAGTTCAATAACGATGAAACAATTATCAAACTATGAAATATGAATTCACTTAAATAAAAAACATGCTCTCATCTATCTGTTTCAAATTCATACATTCGTATTCTGAACATGTTATTCATAATGTGAAGGCAGATCTGAAATGCCAATAAAATTAAAAAGAGAGGTGTAAAACATAATTCAACGCGAGCTAGATTAGCCTACTTGGTTATCGACTTTCGCAACAGTTGGTGACATTTGATAGGACTATCAACAAGTCCAGGATGAAAGGAGCTGTTTTGTGTCTAGCTTTAGAGAACAGCAACAGGAATTCACCAAGCATTTAATGAAACACATAAGGCACAATTAAACCTCAAAAAAATCATTATCACTGACGAGATAAGTAAATTACCGATTAACCCTGTTTTTCTTGTTCTCGCCCGTTTGTCAGTCAAAGAGTATATAATTTTGGGTCGAGAGTCGATTGTTGGTGAAACCATTCATAAAATCTTTGTAAGCGGTTTTAGGAATTATTATTTTAACAGCTTTCCACTCCTGCACCAACCAGATCGCTACAAAGTTATTAATATAGATGGCGACTTAAGTCATGAATAAAATACACTTGGAAGCAATAAAGAATGTATAATTCCTGAAACCGGTATATTACAGTAGTTCAATAACGATGGAACAATTATCAAACTATGAAATATGAATTCACTTAAATAAAAAAACATGCTCTCATCTATCTGTTTCAAATTCATACAATCGTATTCTGAACATGTTATTCACAATTTGAAGGTTGATCTAAATTGCTAATAAAATTAAAAAGAGAGGTGTAAAACACACCTCAAATTGAACCCGAGCTAGATTAGGCTACTTGGTTATCGACTTTCGCAACAGTTGGTGACATTTGATAGGACTATCAACAAGTCCAGGATGAAAGGAGCTATTGTGTGTCTAGCTTTAGAGAACAGCAACAGGAATTAACCAAGCATTCAATGAAACACATAAGGCACAATTAAACCTCAAAAAAATCATTATCACTGACGAGATAAGTAAATTACCGATTGTTCTGTTTTCCTTGTTTGAAGGCTCGTCCGTTTGTTAGTCAAAGAGTATTTAATTTCATATTGATGTACAAGGGGAAAATTCACGAAATTTGGTATGCTACTGAATTGTGTTAAGCTTGATCATCTCAAATATTCACATTATCAATATTCGAGTTACATAAGTAGAAGTGGGAAAGAAATTATGTAGGAGAGTCAAGAGGCTTGGAATTCTAAACTTATATACATCATTTGGAATTGGAAAATGGTAGATATATTTTTGGAAAAGTTAGCATTCGGCATCTAACAAGGCCAGAATTTTTTTTTATATCGAGTCATCGATTGTAAATTAAAACAAAAATAATTTTGTTGATTTTTTTTATTTAATTATGTATTAATGGTACTTTTCATTATAGCTAAGTACGCATCATCCTATATATACATAAATCATCAAAATATAATCTCTAGTGTTCTAACGAACAAAAAAAAAGTATAAAACACACAAACTTTTATATCTGTAAAATATTTAGGTTGAAATGGAATTTTTAAGTATCGTCATTTGTCAAATGTCGGCCTAATCTTAAGGGGTCTTTGGGGACTCACGACTTAGCGATACACTGCCAACTTTTGAAAGTTTGGTACGTTTTTTAGTTATGGCTTCTAAGAGGTTTTGTTTGTGCCTCTGGGGAAACCAACTTATTTTTATGAAGAAACCCCAGAGCCTATCAACTAAGTAGAAGTGTTCGAACGCAAGCAGGAGTTTAAATTAACTTAAGAGAGGAAACAACTGAGTTTCCTAACAATATGTCAATTAGCAATAAATCAGTTTTCATTTTAAATGATTATCATAGCATTATGCTTTATCATGGTGCTCAGCTATTCAATGTTACACGAGAAAAACTCAAGGCGAATCAAGTTGTAGTTTGCATACACCAACTAGCTATCATTAGTTTGGGGTGACTCTCGAAAATGTTGTATTATAGATGAATCATCTCTTAATATCGAGTACATTCCAGCCATCATTTTGTTCTAAATGTGGCTGCGTCCTGTTTGTCTTAATTCTCACAAGGGAACATTTCTAGTCTGCAAACTCAAACTCATTACTCTTTATCATAAGTCAAATTATGAAGGTAATAGACAGTGGGGATAGTCAATCGTTCAAGTTCTCTATAATTGAGGACATCTAGAAATTCTCTTATTATTATACAAGATCTCTGAATTGTTTCTTATGCAGAAGTTAATGGGAAATCACTCCATGTCCTCGTGACTTTCATCCTTGCCTTGTTTGTTTCCGAGGAAATCTGAACATCTTGTTCACCTTAATACATACCGAATCAATGATAACAACCATGGCCAATGTTAATCTCCAAGAATGCCTTTCGGGTTCATTGAACCTGAAAGGGTAGGCACTTCGCAAGAATTTCACAGCTCAAGAATTCTCCTTTCTTCGATATTTTCATAACGTGGAGTAAACCAAATTAGAATAAACCCGGGAAATTCTAGGATTAACAATCTTCTTTCGCCCATAGGTAGACTGAAGGGAAATGACTTATTTTCTCCAGGTAATTGAATAACGAATGATTCAGAGTTTCTAGGGAAGTTATTACTGTCTATTTTTGGAATTACTACATAAGTGTTATATTATGTTTTAATGAGGAATTTAATTCTGAAATTGCTGCTGGTGCGGATTTGACAAATTATACTAAATTCTGGTAAAACCTATTGTAAAAATTCAAGAAGCACACCTGAGTTAGGAATAATATTTATAGATATAATACTATATCGACAGCTATTTTTCTTAGCACACAATATTAGTCATAATTATCACAAGAATAAGGTCGTGCTATACTCTGTCAAATACTTCTGTGTAAAAACCTCCTAGGAAAGGAAAAAGTCATTCAGGCAGGAGCTGCGTAAACGAAGCAGATTTACCCACGTGCTGGTATAACCCATCAAACTGATGAGTACAAGAGGTTTACTGACGGCAGACAAAAAGAAAATACGTATAACTCACGTACGAAAATACGTATATAAATTCATACAACTACAATTGTATGACATCATAAAAATCGCGTCATGATACGACCACAATAGCTGATTCCACTTAATGGTAATCTGGTGAAAATAGCATTTATTTGGTCCCAAACAATATGATTTTAGTTTTTGTCACAAGTGGTCATGGTCAATTAATTAAGAGAAAAATAATAATGATAATTCAGTGAGCATCTATAAGTTATATACCAGGTATTGATACGAGCTTGGAATATGTTTTTCATCGGGCCATCCACAGATTTTAGAAGATGAGACCTTCTGAGAAGACCTTTTGGTGTCTGTGATGGTGTCACCTAACAAGGTGTTATGTGAAGTTCGAAAGAAGAGCTAATGGGATTATGTGTTTGTTTGTTCCTCATATTCCTACAGGATATTGGTTTTGCGCTTTCCTGTATTTGGAGAGATTGATGAATTCAATTATTCATCACTACATAACAGTAGAATGTCGTCACCATATGTAGCCATACCGTTTACCAGTTGAAACATTTGGAGCAGGAATATAGACGACAGAACATAAATACACTGAATTACAGGAAATGCATGGAAGAACTTGTGGAATGAAGAAAACATCGTAGTTAATAATTCTATAAACTATGCATCCAACGAGGTTAAACCGTGAATTATACACAGACTAGTACAACCATCACTCTCTTCAATAAAAAATATCACATCAGGAATTCAATTCTTATAAACCTAATAATTGTTATCAATTAATCTTCAATCCAATAGGGACAAAGAAAAAAAAAAGTTAATTGTGACATAATAGGAAATTGTGAAATTGATTCATCGGCTAAACTAGCTATTAACGGACGCCGTAATTAATGTAAAAAAATATTAGACAAACATCCTTTCACTTTGGAAGCAGGGCATTTCACATGAGGCTTGTTGTGTTATTAATAACTTAAAAGATCAATTATTCCTGTTTTTTTTTTTATTATTCAAATGACTAGTCAATACTCCCTCTATGTATGACCAATAGAAACGGATAGAAATCCAAGCTAATAGCACAGCTAAACAAATTTTAATTGCCAACTCGCGGCTTACCCTCCATTTCCAACTTACAAGTGCATTGCTCTACCAAGTTATGCAAACTCCATAATACACCGCTGTAGGTATATATTATAGATAAGAGGACAATAACCTATACAAAAGCCTTTGTTGTATCTAGTTGGAGCTAGCCAACTTTACGGGCTAAAAATTATGGGAGCACTCCTTGAGTATAACCAGCTGTCGCCTAATACTCAGTCCGATTTATCTCCATTCCAGTTGCTTATCAAACTACAAATATTTCCTAGTTGATTAACACCATTGTTTTACTAACTACTGTTACAAGCCAGGACGCAGAACTGTGGTTATAAGACTTGCACAACTCCCATTATTAATCTAACCATAATTTAAAAAGTCCATCGCGTATTTGCATTTATGTCAAAACGTAAAAGTTTAATGGGAACAATATTTGGTAATTAGGCTTATAAATAATGTGCTTTATAATATAACAGCTTATTGTTATTATGACATGAGTAGGAGTGGGGGTTTACCCAAGGCTGAAAACAAAACAAATCCAATTATCTCGGCTAATAATCAACATAAAGAAAAAATAAACATAACATTTATAGAATATTCCATTTACAATAAGATTAATTCTATACAAGTTTTTTATCCGACGCGTAATAACGGAGATATTTCGAAATCCCTTCCCTCTAACCCCCTTCTCCCATTAGTCCGATTTTAGCCGTTAACGAACTCGATCTCCATTTTTACATTGAACGATTAAAAACCACTTTGGAATTGATCAGACAAAAATAGCGCTAGTGGTCGCGAGGGAGAGAGTTAGAGGGATATCAAATTTTGAACCCCATTTTCGTCATCTCCTATGTAGGATTGGTGGACATTTAAAGAATTTTTTTTGAAAATTCCATCATGAGTACAGCCTCAATAGCTGATTCCCCTAAAGGGAAATCTGCTAAAATGTGACTATGGAATGCCGAATGTCATTTAGTTACTTATTACCTATACAAAAGCCCTTGTTGTATCTAGTTCCACAGTCCTTAAAGCACCTGGTCCTCCACCCACGAGCCACTGGGTGTAAGCCAGTTAGATTATCATTCAGTGTTCTCCGTTTATGGATGACATTTTTTCCAAGTCATCTAAATACTTTTTCCTGATCTTAACTCTTTTCTTGCTATCTAATGATCAGTTATAAAAAAATATTAATTGATTCAATACAATTTCTTGGGGCACACCATTTTCTAATATATGGGTGTCTGGAAGTCTTCATATGCGATCTACAAAATAATTTTTTTCAAGAAATATACAATATTCCTACCTATTAATGTATACAGTATTCAAATAAATGTCTTTGTCAAATAGCAGAAAATTTGTTTGTTATTTCAACGTCTAAACAAATAAAATATCTACATTGTATCGCTGCAGAATTTTACCCGATTTTACCCTTTCCAAGATTAATACCCAACATGCCCATGATTCTTCTCCTATTAACGTTCAAAATATTTAAATAAATATACTATGGGCATTTGTTAACAATATCTTGTCATAATAATGATTTAAACTGCTTTTCCGCCGAGTGCAATAATAGTAATAGTTAAAAAAATATGTTTTGTTCTGTTCAACTCCAGTCTCAAAAAAAAAATTAATCTTTTGTGGCAGTTTTGTTTCCAGCCTTCAGTAACTCTCCCCACGCCCGCCCAAAGCTCCTTCTGCACATCTGTTTTTTACATAGAAATAGTTTAGCACCACCTGCGTGACCGACTTTTTTAATTAAAACATGACTTGTATATGGACGGCTGATTGAAAACCTTCTATTTCCAACATAATTGGATTCCCTTTTTTAAACAAAATAAATAAATTAACACTAAAAAAAAAAAAAATATCTCCTTTTCTTCTCTCATGTAAGAATTGCGATAAAACCATCTTGGGTTTGGTTGAAAATACCAAATGTGTACAAATTTGAAAAAAGGTTTAAACTTCCCTTAGTTAAAAAGTTTCTTATGAAATCAAATAACGAAAACTTGTTGCCCAGTTAATTTAAGAGGCGTCATTTCTGAAAAGGTTAAAAAAGGTTTCATCCCGTACAGTGAATTATGTGGAAAGGTCAGGCTTCCTCTAACTGCCTCAGACAACTACTTTAATGCTATGTTTGTCAAGTAATCATATTTCAGTAATAGTAATGAAGATGATAAAACAAACCGTTATTGCATGATATTTTATTCCACGTTTTATCATATCTTTTTAATCTGTACTTATATTTATTGTGTGTGATACAATAATAGCACAGTTCGCTTCTTTGGAAATGCTACTTCCTCCATCTTAAATTGATTCGCCCTCAAGAGTAGGCTAATGTTTCTCAATATTATGATGAATTTTAAACAAGGGGCTTAAGGTTGAATTGAAATCATCTCTGATTTTCAGTACGATTATGTAATCGAATATTATAAGATCTCTCAATATGTTTTCATAACCTCTAATTTGCACTTCTTAAAACTCCGTCGAATTAAGAGTCGTAGGCGGGTGAAAAAGATAAAATAAGCCGTATACGAAAAAATTGATCTGATTGAGTTGATCTATACATTTATTCGTAACTCAAGTATTAAGCAAGTCATTTGTACTTTCTTGTTTATCGACAAACATGCACATAACAATAATTGTTTACTTTGTTATTTAGATAAACTTTTGTTTTATACATTTCTCCAGGAACAATGTGTGGAGCAAGTAATTTCCGTAGAAATATTGAAATGCTCAACAATTCATTCCAATTTGAACTATGAGGTACCTCACCTGGAAAAATTAATTCAAATCTATGTTAATATTTTGTCCTTAATAACTGAAACCTATGCATATTGCACAGGAGACGGGAAATATGACAATTTGGAGGACAGTGACGAATTACATAAAAAAATAATTTTATTAATAACAAATGCCAACTACGGGTATTAACCCTAAACACTGGGACGGGTAAATGTCAAAATATTGTGCAAAGTAAAGTCTTGCCAAAAACATACCATCACCATTCTGCCTCAAATCAATTCCCGGGCGAAGCCGGGTAGCTGAGCTAGTATATATATATATATATATATATATATATATATATATATATATATATATATATACAGTTTTGAACGGACCTCATTCTCGTCATCTCCTAGGTAGGATCGATGGACATTTGAAGAAAAAATTCGAAAATTCCGTCATGAGTACAACCTCAATAGCTGATTTCCCTTAAGGGAAATCTGCTAAAAAGAGAATATCTGGGGAAATTAGATCACAAGTGTGCTGTACCAGCACGTGGGAAATCTGCTTAGTTTACGTAGGACTGACATTTAATCTGTTTACATTGGCTTCTTACTGCTTGAGAAATAGATAGTAGATGGTTACGAAAGATAATCAACGTATCAGCTTCCTGTGTGTGTGGGAAATCCGCTGAGTTTACGCAGCACCTGCTTGACAGACTTTTACCCACTTCAAGCCCGTCTCCCATAACATAACATAACCTCTTGCTAAAGAAAGCTTGAGAAAGGCCCATATACAACTGTAAACAAAATATATTCCAAAGAGAGTGTTTTTACATTCGTTGGAATTGCATTGTTCGTGCCGCAGAGCAGTGAAAGTCACTTCTATAATCAAACTCATTTGCTTTTTATAAGCGAAATTTTCTCAGAGCAATTAGATTCTATAATAAGGGAATTAACTCTACTTTCAACGGATATCGCGTTCTCTATTGTAATAAATTGTTAAGCTTTTCAGAAATACTTACTTTTTCTAAAGCAAGGCACTAGCACAAATGAGTAAATGTATGACAAACCTGGTATAGAATGTCACTTCCTACCTGGAAATGATCCAGCAAGAAGACACAAATAGCAACCCACAGTGCTTACATAACATATATTTCTGAAGTAATTATTCAGTTCAGTCAAGGTTAAAAATTCCTGAAGGATTCTCTGTTGCCAAGAGATGTTTCATCTCCTAGTCACTGAGGTCATCTCCGAATTAATGAAATCATTTGCACTAATATTTTTGCCAAGAAACGAATTTTATACTCACAATTACTTCCATTTATTCAGTTCTCTAGAAGAAACAAATTTTTAATTAACAAACACTGAATTTTGTAGATTGCAAGTAGTGCATAGCTTTACGATGGAAGACGATAAAGGAACAAGTTTTTAAAATAACTTCTTAAAACTAAGAAGCCAGTGTATTAGCACCACGCGAAAAACCAACTTTTTAAATACAAATATTAAAGAGAATTCTACAAATAATTTTGTATAAAACTCAAACTAATAAAATGTTACGTAGAGTAGCATGCCCCCTTGAACATCGATTTAGACACCCAGGCTGTATTTCATGGCAATTTGAAAAAATAATTCTGAACTGAGTCTGATGCTGTAACTAAATAGCTAAGAGAGCGAGATGTAGTAAATATAATTTCATTATAATATTGTAAGTTCATATTAGCACAACCAAAAATTAAATACTCTTCTTATTCTGGACCCAATATTCTTATATGATCTTCGTAGTTTAGTGTTATAGATCAGCAATAATACACATTTCTTTCGGCGCAAACTTTATTCCCATTACCCTACATGTTAATAAAGTTAAGCCACTAAACAAATAGGGTAATGTGAATAAAAAGATTATTGGTAATCTTTGCCATTAAACTATGAGAATATATAAAAATGAAATAGTAAGCATAACCAAGGTTCGAAACTTCAAAAGAAATGGTTGTTTAATAAGAAAAATAATGTTCACGAAAAGCTTTAACCCTGGAGCAGTCGCGCGGGTTGACAATTGTCAACCACCTGTCAAGTTTTATGAAGTCATTCCCTTTCAACTAACTCCTACCATTCTTTCCCTTCCAGTATCTTCCAAGAAGACCCTATTGTTCGAATCTACAGTGTCGGTCGTTTCCAGTTTACCCTTCTCATAAGAAAAGTATTCCACCTCTAAAACTTGTTTGGCTTGTCAAGTGTCCCCCACGCGACCGTTTAAGATATTTTACCGGTAAGTCTCACATTTTTTTCTTTTGCAAATTTGTTTTATGAAATAGATATTTACCAATTTGTTATTCTTAATCTATTTTGATCGCTTTTCTTTCAATAGAAATTCAAAAATTGTGGGGGGCAATTCCAAGGGAAACGGCATGGAGTCATGTTACCATTCAATGACGGTGGCCAAAGATTTGCTTTTCTGCTGAGATGTTTTCGATTCGATATATGCATGTTCAGAGTTTCCAAGTACTGAAATTGAAAAAATTTGCTCCAATTCAGCAGAGGTGTTTAAAATTGTTAAAATAAATTACTTCCCCAAATTTCTTTCATTCCGAGTGGAATATATCACCATAAATGAGGCAGTTTTTAGCTCGCCGGGGGCAGATGCCCATTTAGGAAATACATGCCAAATAAGCCAGCCTGATTACGGCATCCAAAAACATTCTCACTAGTAGATGCTAATTATTGTCATATACGATCAACATGCAAACATATGTAGGTGATCAACCGGAGGGTCAATACCGGATGAGTAATTTCTCACATAGGACGTTGTATCTGTGCATTGGTGGAACCGGTAAAAGGATCCCACGGGATTATAACTGGAGACAAACTTGGTTCAGCAGTATTCCTATGGCCAAAAAAATTATTAGATAACTAAAGGGCTCACATATGTTGGATACCCTCCGGAAAAAACAAAACTGAAATCACCTAGGAAAAAAACAAACACCGCTCTGCATTCTCGTCAATGTTTGATCTTCAAGTAGGCTGCACACTAGTTTCTTACTGTCAAAAAGAATCGGGCAGTTCTCCTAATCTCAATTTTGCATCATGACTATTATATCGATGAGGAAACAGGTGAGTTGTCTAAGCCTGAAATCGTAACGTGTTATAACCACACTAAAATTGGGGTAGTACTTAAAAACGCTTTTGTTTGCTTTTACAATATATTTTTCAAGATTGTTTTTATTTATAAACCTTTTCTACCATTGCAGTAAGGCATAAAGATTAATGATTAGGCAAGTAATTAAATTATAGGATACCAAAAACAAAAAAATTCTGTGGGTGACACTGGTCAACCATGCGACCATTCATGTAACTGTTAATCACGCGACTACTCCAGGGTTAAATTATCTTTGCTTGGGAACACACTAAGCGACATTATGTAAAGTAAGTTTGGACTAAATGGCACTCAAAATCAGATAGATTTTGCAGTACAAGCATTTACAAATTCAATGTACTTAGAGATAATAAAGATTAAGAAATACTTCAAGTTTCTGGAGTTCCCTACTTTAAGTGCAGACATCTGAAAATAATTTTATATAATGTGGTTACAGAGATTCTCGATATCACGAACTCAAGTGATGATAGGCTAACAAAGAATCTGTCGTCAAAAGTTATAAAGAAAAAAATATTCTGGTACGATAACGTAACTGAAATTTGCCAAACCGTGAATCAGCCCACAGATGAATTTTTCAAACCTTGAACAGTGAGAAGAGCAAAATTGTAAAGAAATTTCTGATGCAATTACAGTCATTAGAAATTGATAAGTTTAAACAAAATCTTGACGATGCTTAATTTCATGATTTATACTAAGGACTCTCATTTCACTCCCAAGCATTAGAATATACTAACGTAAACAATGTCCACTTTATCAGAGCAATAGCCAAAACCATAACAGAAACTCTCAACTTGAACAAGAAGCCTTGAATTAGGGATGACACCGCTAACTGCTTGCTGACTGTGTAACCTCCAGGAACCTGAAGACACACACCACTTCCTCGCTGTTTGTCCCATTCTGTGGGAGTTCCAGCTTGCAGCATTTGGTCGAAGTACTCTCAGAAGGGGTCATGTAATAGCCCTGAACGGAGGAGATTACATTGACTTGTATAAATGTCTGAAGAGCAATGGAAGATATCACAGGGCTACTTTGTTTTGAGTTTAATTTTCACCCCCCCCCCCCCCCACCCCCCCCCCCCCCCACCCCCCCCCCCCCCCACCCCCCCCCCCCCCCACCCCCCCCCCCCCCCACCCCCCCCCCCCCCCACCCCCCCCCCCCCCCACCCCCCCCCCCCCCCACCCCCCCCCCCCCCCACCCCCCCCCCCCCCCACCCCCCCCCCCCCCCACCCCCCCCCCCCCCCACCCCCCCCCCCCCCCACCCCCCCCCCCCCCCACCCCCCCCCCCCCCCACCCCCCCCCCCCCCCACCCCCCCCCCCCCCCACCCCCCCCCCCCCCCACCCCCCCCCCCCCCCACCCCCCCCCCCCCCCACCCCCCCCCCCCCCCACCCCCCCCCCCCCCCACCCCCCCCCCCCCCCACCCCCCCCCCCCCCCACCCCCCCCCCCCCCCACCCCCCCCCCCCCCCACCCCCCCCCCCCCCCACCCCCCCCCCCCCCCACCCCCCCCCCCCCCCACCCCCCCCCCCCCCCACCCCCCCCCCCCCCCACCATGCATATTAAAATAATGATAAATAAATAAGTTTTCAGAATGTACGGGCCCAGTATTTTTTTATTTTATATTGGCCTGGTTTTTAATATATTTATTTTTTTTTAAATGATGATATTTCATTAGAATAATCAGATTATAAAATTATATGTACTCTTCTGGAGCGAGTAGGAGGGGGCGAGGACTGTTAATTGGCAACTATAGAACTTCCCTTAAGATGCTAATTACATAATGAATGAGCCCCAGAAGGACATAAGAGGAGAGTAGGGGGGTGTAGCCATAACGCAATTTCTACCTCCTATTTAGGTTTAAACCTGGTTAAAGGTCAATTTCTCTTCTACCTCCTTGGTATCAGAGGCCGCGCCCAATCAATTCTTCTGGAAGGCAATCTCAGATAAGGCAGAAAATTTCACCCTACACTTCTCCCTCTCCCTTTATCGACTCCATTAAAAGACAAATTCACCATTGAGTGGCTTTCTTTCTTTTAAGACCTATCTCTCTTAATATACTTCCAGTGAAATTTGCGTTACAAGGATTTTGTGAAGTAGGCTACCGATATAAACCGGGCTATATTTATTCAACAGTGAAAATGTTTTGGCAGCTCTTCGTTGTCAATATTAGTTAAGGCGTACGCACAATTGGTAAACCTGGATTCACCTGTAGGCATTAGGCAATTATTTAAGGATTTAATAATAACATGTCCCAATTATCTATAAAGGCATAAAGTGGGCATTAATAAATAAAAATTATATTTCAGAGTATAAACCTTCAGAAACAACACCATCGCATATGAAAATAGCCCGTCAGGAGCTGCGTAAACTAAGCAGATTGCCCACATATATCACAACATATTCCCTATTTATACGTAAAAAAGTAGAAGGCGCGGGGGAGGGGGTACTGAAGGCTGAAAACAAGAAAGCACGAATAACTCGTTGAATACTTGAGTTATGAAAAAAATTCATGGAACCAAAGTTGTAGACCATCAACAGTTTAACAAGATTGGTTCTTTAACATTTTACAATCCGACTCATAATAACGATAATATTTTTTTTTTTTCGAATTCTCCCCTTTAAACCCCCACTATCCGACTTCAGCCAATAACAAATATGATCTTTAGTGTGTTACTGAAACGCTTAAATATCGAGTATGCTATAGAATAGAATTAAAATTTTTAAAACGAGAACGTTAAATCTGAAATGTTGTCATCACGCAACGTATTATACTCATAATAATGGTATCTAGAAAACAATATTTAGTATTTAAGCTTAGAATAAAGCGGTTCATGATATAAAAAGTTACTGTTAATGCAACATGAATAGGAGCGGGGGTTTACTGAATGCAGAAAAAAAATCCAAATATCTTGGCTAACATTCACGATGAAGAAAATATGTACAATTATATTTGCAATAAAATTGGTTCTATACAGTTTTTCGATACGATGCATAATAATAAAGATATTTCAAATTTTCGGAATTCCTCCCTCCTTAAGGGAAATCTGCTAATACATGCACGTGAATATTAAAATGACAGTACTTGAGCTCGGAGCATTTGTTAAGACGAACAACTGTGACCACTAGGAAGCAAAATAGCCATACCTGGGAAGTCATGCATCAATTGATGGAAGAACTTTATAGGTTTTGAGCCCCAAGATTCTTCAGATTTACCTAAGGAAGAATGGATTTAGCTTTTAGCAGCCATTATCTCTACAAATTGATACCAAGACTAACGTTTTTTGCGTAGATGATAAACAAAACTACTTGACGGACTTTTTTAATACACATTTACATAATTGACGGCTCGGTGATCCGTTATATTTTATTCATTTATATATAGACTGTACACGCACGCATGCACACACAAACACACACTGCAATTGTGGTAAAAATCTCTAAATGTCTCCAAGCAAAAAGGACGCGAAATGTAATAAACAGGACGATTGAATGAGAGCCCGTTGAAATGGTTTCCCACTCCAATTAGTGTAAACAACAAGTGGTCTCGTCTCTTATGAATTACTCTCAGAACGAAGAGACACTTGGCCTTAGTAATATGCAGTTGAATCCATCACAAACTTCATTCCATAAACATACACACAACCACAACTTAGAGATGGTTCCTCGCCATTTTCTGTCACTGTGACAGACAAATGAAATATATGATATTTTTTTAAAGATAATGTTAAAAGAATGTCCCTTTCTATTATTTCGTAGATATATCCAACGTTTGTGCAGAAAGAAAAGGACAAACTCTAGTTATTAAAACGAAACATTAAAAGAACACTATGTGAACTATTGACTTAAATACTCTAGGCATAATTGCAACAATAATTAACCCTTTAGAAGAAATATAAGTTTACACTGTAGCATAAGCAGTTTAAATAGGGCAGAGATGAGTCAATAGCTACTCAAAAATTTTTAACTTTTTTTTTACTTTGCTTAAATTGAGTGTGACTGCACAGTACAAGACAAACCAAACTCCTCATCGTAAATGCATGGCAAACCGATTGATTAAGCACAAATACTGACAGCAAACTACGAGCTATGAAGAACACTATTTGCATGTGGCCATCAAGTTTCACAAACTGTAGGAGAGAAGATGTAGTTCTCTCGAGATTAAGAATCGGCCACGCCAAATTAATACACACATACTTAATGACAAATAATGACAGATCCACTTGCTTATAACATTCTCTTGACGATATGACATATCGACTGTGTTGATCAGCAACCTCTAGGTCAAAAAAATGAGAAATCCTGATTTTTGCATAATTATATTAATTGTACTGTTCTTGATGCTCTGTTTCAAAGCTGTATTCAAAATTATTTTATATTATTCACCTGCATTTTGAAATAATTGGAAATAATTTATCAATATTTTCATATACTGAATGATTTATGCCTCCTGTAAAAGTAATTTTTTTGACATACGAGGTCACTGATCAACATTGTCGATATACTGACAGAATGTCGAAAACGACAACGCCAGGACTTCCAAGATGACTTTACATGAACTTTTGACGGAAGGCAGCCCATACATTAGCAACATATTCTTATAACTATACATAATTCCAATATACGAAAAAATTTAACATATAAATTAAGTCTTTGGTGTACCTACGTAGCAACAATCATTAGCAAAACTGCAATTTTCAGCTATTCATTTCCAATTAATCATTCACCAACTATGCTCATCTCCAATTTGTTAGCAGATTTCCCTTAAGGGAAATCAGCTATTGAGGTCGTACTCATGACGCGAGTTTTGAAAAATTTCCTCAAATGTCCATCGATCCTACCCAGGAGATGACGAAAATGAGGTCCGTTCAAAATTATATATATATATATATATATATACTAGCTCAGATACCCGGCTTCGCCCGGGGATTGATTTGAGGCTGGTATGGTGATGGTATTTTTTTTTGGCAAGGCTTTACTTTGCACAATATTTTGACATTTACCCGTCCCTGTGTTTAGGGTTAATATCCGTTGTTGGCATTCGTTTATAATAAATTTAATTATGTATGTAAGTCTTCATTGCCCTGCAAATTGTCATATTTCCCGTCTCCTGTTCATTATGCATAGATTTCAGCTATTACGACAAAATATTAACATTGATTTGAATTAATTTTTATAGCTGAGGTACCTGGTAGTTCATATTGAACAGAATTGTTGAGCAAATTACTCTAAATAAAAAATAAACTACTTTTGTTATGTGCATATTTGCCGAAACCCAAATAAGAAACGAAATATCACTATAATTAATTTCAGGCCTCCCTTTTAACCCCCACTCCTGCCCGTCCCGAGAAATGTTAGTATGGCTTATTATAAGGAAGGCGTTAGTGCTAATACACAGACCGAGTTTTATTTATTTCGGTTGGTCTTTTGTCCCAAATAAAATTGTTCACTTCCGCTATAGGTTTTAGCGTATATCTCGTTTAAAATTCAGTATACGAAAAAAGTGTATATAACAACAGTTACTCTAAATAACAAAATAAACAACTTTTGTTATGTTCATATTTGCCGAAAAACCAATAGGAAACGAAATATCGCTATTTTTAATTTCTGGCTTCCCTTATAACCCCCACTCCTGCCCGTCCCTAGAAATATCGGTATGGTTTGTTATAATGAAAGCGTTAGTGCTAATACATATATCGAATTTTATTTATTTCGGTTGGGTCTTTTGTCCCATATAAAATTGTTCACTTCCGCTATAGGTTTTACCGTATATCTCGTTTATAATTCGGTATACGAAAAAAGTGTATATAACAAAAGTTACTCTAAATAACAAAATAAACAACTTTTGTTATGTTCATATTTGCCGAAAAACTAATAGGAAACGAAATATCGCTATTTTTAATTTCTGGCTTCCCTTATAACCCCCACTCCTGTTCGTCTCAGAGAATTTTAATATAGCCTAAAGTCTAAGTTGGGTTAGTAGTAATATACATACCAAGTTTCATAAAATTCGGTTCAGCCGTTTATGCGTGAAAAGGTAACAAACAAACAAACAAATAAACAAACAAACAAACAAACAAACAAACAAACAGACACCAAAGAAACAAAATGCAGTTATGGTGTCTATGACATGTGAAACGAAAAGTTATCGTGAAATTTCGCGAAAAAAATCAATGTACAGACAGAGGTTACAATTTTATATATATATAGATATATATATATATATATATATATATATATATATATATATTTGTCTGTTAACGCTCTAGCGGTCGCAATTCTTGTTTGATCGTTACCAAACTCGGAATTTAATCTTTTATGTAAAAAGGAAGATCAAGTTCGTTAATGGCTGAAATCGGAGAAATGGGAGGGGGGTCTAGAGGGGGGATTTTTGAAAATTCAAAATATCTCCGTTATTATGCGTCGGATCGAAAAATTGTATAGAATCAATCTTATTGCAAATTTAATTTACTATAAATATTGTCAAATACATTTTTCTCTATCTTGAATATTAACCGAGATATTTTCATTTGTATTGTATGTGGTGGTCGGCAAGAGTCGGCTATGTTTGGCACTATCCGCCGAGAGCTAGTGCGGCCGTTTCTGTAAATATTTGTCCCTCGTGAATAGGTCTAGAGATACTTTCCTACTACAGTTATTATTAGGCAGATTTCTCTATTGTAAAACTTCACGTGGAAAATCTGCTTAGTTTACGCAGCACCTGCGTGACGGACTTTTTTTTTTTAAAATTCTGATTATAATTAATTGAATTAGTTATTATGTTCATTTCTAATTTATTTGTTTTACTTTTTTTTATTTGACTATGTACTATTATTGACTTTTTAAATGGCAAATCACCTTTGATGTCCCTAAATAAATAAATAATAAAAAATAATTATAACTATTCTTAGCCGAAGAGTCAATTAGTCTACTACTCACACTGTCCGTCGAAAACACTCGATGGGTTTAAACCGGAGAGGAGTATATGAAGTGAACTATTGGCGATATCAACATGATATTGGAGCTGGGCCGGCCATTGGGCCTATAATGAGATAGGCTTATTCGGCTATGTTGGACATCCGACTGACACGTAATTTCCTCGACGAGCAAGGTCCCTTGCTAATCTCCGGCAGCAAAACTTAATTACATATATTACATAGCCTGAGGGGGGGGGGCTTATTTATAACAGAATAAAGCCCTCACCTCTTTGCCGCCAACTTGATTTCAGCCATTTAGAGAATTGTTTAAATTCATAATTTGATTAACAGCAGACAATAATCCCCGCTTTTCCCCATGAACAAATATTCATTTCCATAAAGTAGGATTTTAGTTAGGTTATAGAGGTTGTACATAAGACGCGATTCGAGTGTATTATCATTTATATATTTGTCCATTAACGCTCAAGCGGTCGCAATTTTTTATGATGGTTACCAAACTCGATATTAAAACGGTTTTTGTAAAAATAAATACCAAATTCATAAACGGCTGAAATCGGCCTGGGGGGAGGGGTGGGGTTAGAAGGAGAAAATTTGAAATATCTCTCTTATTATAAGTTGGATCGAATAAGTGTATAGAATCAATCTTATTGAAAATGAAATGGTCTCTAAATGTTGTACAAGTTGTGATGGCGGGTAGAGGGTCAAAGAGATCCTTTCCTAGCTCAGTTCTAGGAAGGTGTATACAAAATTATATATATATATATATATATATATATATATATATATATATATATATATATATATATATATATATTTTAAAAAAATGGTGGGTTGTTGATAAAAATTAAATTATATTCTACTTCTTTAAATGTAATATTAAGGATAAATATGAATACATTTACGTATAATTAAATGATCTAAATTAAACTCAACTGAGTTATAAAGGTTAGTTATAAATTAACTGTTAATTACAAATATAAAAAAATGATTATTTGAATTAATAAAATGAAATAAATGTCTTCTCATTAAAATGAAATAAAATTAAATAAATTTCTTATACGGTCTTGGAACTTGAATAATTATACTTTTTTAAATTATCTAAAAAAATTTAATAGTAACTCTCTAATATTTAATGTGACTATACAAACAAAAAGTAAAACAAAAAAAATGATCTTCTTTAACGAAAATCGATCTACGTCAATTAGTTAAGTAAATGAGACACTCACAGTCTCTGTGAAGGCAGATGGATGAAACAGGTACCTACCTGATACTGGATATGAATGGGATCCCACCATTTTTCTGTTCCATGGCCTGCTGAAGCTCCAATAAGAGTTTTTGGTCCAATTGTGGAAAAGCCTTGGGCTTGAACAAGTTTTTGGAACTGAGAGAAGCTGGAGAGACTGCAGTTACTTGGCCGGTAGAGCAAATACACTACTTACCGTACGTCGATTGTCATCAGCTGGGTGCCGAAAGGTGCCGAGCAATCCCGACTACCACCGATTCACGCCATTCACTATCTTAATGAACTAAACGTTTTTACAATTAATAAATATAATTTATAACAAAATTTGTTGGCCACAACACACGTTTTTCAACTATCTTAATAATTAAGCGAGATGCATATTTTATTTTTCCCTCCTCAGTAAATCCCCAACCCTACTCAAGTCATATAAACAAGAAGCTGTTATTTACTGAATCAAGTCATTATTTCTTCGGTTGCCATTAAACACCTCTGATATCGAGACCATCGCTTTGGGATCAATGTTATTATATTGTTGCGAAAACTGGCTGCATGAAAAATTACGCAGGGTTAATCACGTTTTCGCACGAAGTACGAAGTAAATGAAGGCAACCGACCAATGGTAACAGGAATGTTTTAGGTGACGCCCGTCTGGGAACTAGACCAGTCTCGACCCTTTTTAGCAGATTTCCCTTAAGGGAAATCAGCTATTCTTTGAACTCGCCGCCCTTTTAAAATAGCGGCCCAGCTCGTCCGACACTTAATTAGTTCTCTCACTAGTGATTAACAGTGCGTTACGTGAAGTCTTTTTTACGGTGCATTCAGTTTCAGTGCGGTACAGTGTTTATACGCGAAGATCAGTGCAGTGCCGTATTTTTGTGAAGATACGTAGAGTGCCGTGTTTTGTGATCTCAGTGATTCCTCACTCGTTCAATTCATGCCACACTCAAGTTCATGGTCTAGAGAAGGATCTAGAGATGGAATTCGAAAATTGAAAATTTATATCCGTTGTTATTATTTATTTTCACTATCTTGATTATTAACTGAGATATTTGAATTATATAGTTTTCGGCGTTCAGTAAAACCCCCCTCCTACTACTCATTTCATAGTAACAATAAGCTGATATATTATGAAGCACGTTATTTGAAGCATATATAGCACATATTGCTCTCATTGAACTTTTACTTTTTGAGATAAATAGAAAAACGTGGTACACTTTTTCTTACTTTACGCAGGAATGGAAATTTGAAAAAAATTGCATAAATTTAAAATGGAGGTAGAAAACGAAGGGGAAATTTGGACAATGATGGAATAAGGCCCAATTATTATGATGCTTTGAAAGCAAACTCATAAATTTCGTTTGCGCTCTACAAGAAGTCGAGGAAAGCTGATAAGACGCAAATCCAGACAGCGTGGCTGTGATATTTGGGCTAATTCATTGCAGACGATGTGACTCCGTGTCTCATCCTTAGGCCATAGAGAGAAGCGGAGCGTAAAGCACGCTAGGTGTGTATCGAATAGTTCGTGAGATGCTGTGTAGCGGTATAAGGTTAGCTAGCTCCTTCATTACTGCATCCATCACTGAAGGTCCGCTCCAACGGTCAGGCCATTAGTATACCAACCACAATCAAATCTCCTTCCCCCACTTATTACACGCCGAGGGAAAACCTCTCACATCTCCCGCCAATTTTCCATTCCTCTAGCCACCACTATCGTCTGATAAATCAATTCCCTTTGCGAGCGTCGGGGCGTAATTGCAGAGACAGCACGGCTATTGACTCAACATCAATCAGAAATAGACCACTCATTTGCAATTGGCTGAATCTCCTATGAAAGCAATTATATCCTGCGTCTAGGCAGATGGAAGATATCGAGGAATGAGACAATCCCTGTCATCTTTCATCAAGGGATAGATTAAAAATTCCACCGGATAAGGCTACGAGCAACAAAAAAATGTATACGTCCGTCACGCAGGGGCTGCGTTAACTAAGCAGATTTCCCACGTCCGTCACGTATTTGCATTTATCTCAAAAAGTAAAAGTCCAATGAGAACAATATTTGGCATTTATGCTTCAAATAATGACTCTAAATCTACCCCCCTTCTCACAGGTCGGGTCTTTCTTTTTACATAAAACGATTAAATATCGAGTTTGATAACGATTAAACCAAAATTACGACCGCCAGAGCTTTAACAGACAAATATACAAATTTATATAAAAATAAAAGGAGCTCAGGTTAGCCATGTGAGTTAAAGCGTTGACCTTGGCAAACTTATATTTTAAAATGAAATTATATATGTGAATAGATCACGTACTCCTAGGTGCTGAAGATGTCGTGGTGAGATGAGTATTAATAAAGGTAATTATAAAATTTTACAATAGTCTATTTAAAAACATGATGGATTTGGTAAATGGTCCCTTTGAACTCATCGCCAAATTATTAATGTGTATGTTTATAAATTAAATCTTCCTTGTCAAATTTAATTTCAAATCTTAAAAATAAACGCTTTATTGAATGAATTTATAACACAAGTATAAGTTATGTTACTGAGTTTAATATTCATATATTGATTTAATTCCTTAAATGTGAAGAATACCGTACGGAGATTTTTACAATGAAGTGCTTCCAATAACTCGACATAATAAAATATCGTTATTGTTACTACCCACACACACAAACACGCACTCTATTGTAGTTACCCGTTGTTCGAGGGGTTGAAATAGTAACGGTCTCTAGGGAATATTTTGGATTAACCTATTTACAAAATATTCCTGTCATATTAATCATAAAACAAATGTCATGTAGCAAGTTTACTGATGTGTCATCAGTTATTAGATCTGATATAATACGTGCAAAATAACCGAAATTATGTTCAGAATAGATGTTTTCAGTAAATGAATTGGAATAATAGCTGTTTCCTATCAACATGTAAAAAGTGGATTGATGTGATCACTAAATAATCCAATTATTATCATCAAATTATATTATAGTTTCAAGCAAGACGAATGGAATGGCTAAGGTATGAAATCACCTTCATGGAATCAAATAAAAAAATTTACCAAAAAATATCTGCATCATCTCAACGTTCGGAGAAAATAGAAATTATTCCCTGGCATTCTACTGTATAAATGTATGAAGTGGTAACTAGAAGTCGGAAAGTAATTAGCTAACTGTGTTAACAGCCGTTTTGTATTCAAATAAACAAAGTTTCCTTGGGAAATAATCAATTAAGGCTATTCCTAGTAAGCCCCACTCCTGTCAATCTCAGAAAAGCATGTATCACATGATGGCAATATTCATTCTGAGTTGGTAAACATTCCTTAAATAAATGCATACAACTTCACAATTATCTTGAGTTCCTCTCATGGAAGATCAATTTAGAGACCGGAAGTCAGCAATCATCATTTTGATATTTATAAATGTAAGTAACGTATAAGAACTGAAACGTACGTAGCACAACTACAACTAACTATTCGCTCCTGACATGTTCCAGGTAAAACCAATAATAAAGAAGATAGTGAGAAACAAAACTTTTGACACCCTAGTAAACTCCCTCTCTTTTCGGCATACACCTTAATTTAAAGTAAAAAATGTTTATAATATTCATGCCTTCCATAATATGCAAAAAAAAAAAAGATCTTATTTAGGCAATCTTCATGGAACACTAATAAAATACATTTAGCGATCGGAAAGTCGGAAGTCAAAATTTTTAATAATAATAAATCTAAATAACGATTTAGGACTATAAAAAGTATTCTATACACAAATCCCACTGTAGAATTTTAGAGGCCAAGTCAACACTGGCGAATTTATGTTTTGATATCGAAGTAAATTCTTGAGGGTGGTAGTAAAGTATAATGCGAACATTTTGCCCACATATATTCCCTTAATACATGCACAGAAACTTTCTCTGTTCAAAAAAAGGATTTTCATGGAACGCGAAATAAGGTTTTAGTGCACGGAAGACGGAAGTCAACAATTTGAAAATCCTATATGTAAATAGCGTTTTAGGACTCCAATCGTTATTCTAAGCACAATATGTTCTTCCATTTTCTCGCTAAACCCAATATCAAAGAAATGTAGGCGAATATGTGCTTTTACGTAGAAGTAAGCCCCTGGTTGAAAATTTGAATTCTCAAGTAGCCTATGTTGTAACGTTAGTCTACTGGAGACAACTCACTCCTGGTCCTCCTTGGTCAACGGGGTTGTACGTCGAGTTGAACACTCACTACGTACGTAAAAACTTATCACAAATCTCACGGGTCTCACTTGGAGCGGTTAAATATCTCAAGGTATATATAACATGGAAGGAAGAATATAAATAATATTGGTCGGGTCTCATTTTTCTATGTAGGAGCGATGAGTATTTTAAGGTGTGTTTCGAAAATCCTTGCTGCAACCTCAATAGCTAAGTCACCTAATGGAAATCTGCTAAAACATCATTGGAATTATAAATGGCAACTAGGAAGTCACTTCTAACCCTACAAAAGGTCTTAATTTAAGTATTTCGTACTGTATGCAATTCAACAAATTTCGAAAATTCAAACCAACTTCCTTAAAGAAAATATAACCCTTTTAATTGGGTCCCTCAAAAGACGTTATGCGAAGTCCATCAATGATAATGCAATAAATTACCACATAAATTTTCCTTGCCTTCGTGTAATTTGACTTGAGATTTCAATCGGCAATAATCACTGTATAAGTCTCAAAACACGTAGCTAATCTATAATTTTGATACTTAATTTACTTCTAAAGGATCCCTTAAAGGCTTTTAATATGACGGTGCGCACGTTCACCTGCAACTCGACTGATTCGTGTGATGGTTGCATGCAAATATCGGCGCATTGAATATGCTGATAATATGTTTCCACATAGTTCTAAAGGTCAGCCTGCCACGCCAATCTCGTCAGGAGTAACTAACACGCAACAGATACTCGTTTTTTGCATGCTTACAAGTAGAATAGGTCAGTCCATAGCAATAATCTGTTTTCCATCTATTACTTGGAAAAGACTTCCAACGGGGGTAGAGTCAACAGGTAAAGAGCTCTAGTTAGAGGGTGGTTTACTGTACCAAAAAAAAGTCTGTCCCGCAGGAGCTGCGTTTAGTTTACGGTTAGCAGATTTCCCTCGTGAAGTTTTGCAATAGATAAATCTACATACTGGTAACACACTGAATAAATACAAACGGCAATGAGAAATCTTTCAGTCAATTATAATAACCTCCCAACGGAAAGCGTCTGAATTGCAAAAAAAACAGATCTGCCAACTTCTCAGACCTGAAAAGATAGATAGAAATATTTCTCACCGTAAAGAACAATTACTGAAATATATCTGAATATAACGTATTAATTCCATTGAAAATTATTTACTATATCTAGTACTGTAATTAATAATGAATAAGAATAATTTTTATCTCAATCACTCCAATTTTAGTAGTCCAAGATCTTAAAACGGGGGGGGGGGTATTTTGAACGGACGTCATTTCTGTCTCTCCTAGGTAGGATCAATGGACATTTGAAAATATTTTTCGAAAAACGCTTTTTGAGTATAACATAGCTGATTTTTCTTAAGAGAAATTTACTAATAAATTTTCTCTCTCTCTCTCTTCTCATAGTGACCCTATGAGAAGTTATTTATTGAGTACATGTTGCACTGCCACATGGTATATTACATGTATGATTATGTTTAAATATATATATGTATATATATATATATATATATATATATATATATATATATTTACAATGTACATATATATTTTACTGGGTTATTACCATATGGTCAAATATAATAAAAATAAATAAATAAATAAAATAATAATAAAAATAAATGAAATTATAAAAAAGTCCGTCACGCAGGGGCTGCGTAAACTAAGCAGATTTCCCACGTGAAGTAATACAATAGAGAAATCTCCATACAAGAGCCCAACAGTTACGGCAAAGGGCCGAACTAGGTTTTGGCGGGAAATTCAAAATTCGGTATCGGCCCAAATTTAATAAAAATGCAAATATCTCGGTTAATATTCAAGATAGGGAATAAATGTATAGAACAATATTTATAGTAAATTTAATTTGCAATAATGTTGATTCTATACACATTTTCAATCCGACCCATAATAACGGAGATATTTCGAATTTTCCGAAAATCCCCCCTCTAAACCCCCCCTCCCACTGGACCGATTTCAGCCATTAACGAACTTGATCTTCCTTTTTACATAAAACGATTAAATTCCGAGTTTGGTAACGATCAAACAAAAATTGCGACCGCTAGAGCGTTAACAGACAAATATATATATATATATATATATATATATATATATATATATATATAGAAATATATATATAAAATTTTGAACGGACCTCATTTTCGTCATCTCCTGGGTAGGATCGATGGACATTTGAAGAAATTTTTCGAAACTCGCGTCATGAGTACGACCTCAATAGCTGATTTCCCTTAAGGGATATCTGCTAATAAGCAAACCTTAGTTTTATGTGTGTATAAAAATGTAGGCATAAAGCAGAATTTAATCTTTTGAACCTTTTTTGAAGTGAGAGTTCCTAAGATTGATTTTTTTTTTTTTCTTGCATCTCGTTAATGTAAAATGGGGAGCATAGAAAGCTTTACACATATTTTAATTAAAGAATAAAAGGGAAGTGTTGATGAAGAGGGTGGAGGGTGGCAGCGAGGTAGGGGCTAGGGGTGCCAGCGAGGTAGAGAGAGAGTGGGGCTAATGTGCGTGTAGTGAATGAGAAAGTATTGAACGGCGCGTGGGGCTGGGTGTGCGTGACGCTTGATCCAGTTCCGCTGCATCGGCTGCACCTCGTTTCTCTCAGGCCGGCTCTTCTACTACTACTTCTTCTTCTTCAACAAACATTAGTTAGCCCTGTTTATACAACTGGTAGTACAGTGGCTTCCTCTTTCCCACGTCCATTAAAAATCCCCTCGCCCAGAGTAAACTGAGAGGATTTCCTAAGGTTTGGAATGTCACACAGATGTATAAATCTCAGATACCATTCTTTAATTCTCTCCCCAGAATACTTGATATTCCAGCTGAATATCCGACACACAGTGATATGACAGCTAACAATTAGTGTAAAATTCTCAAGAGTAAAAGGAGTTATTGAGTGCTAAAAACGAAATATAAAGGCACAAAGCGGGGTTACTATAGCAGCCAAGGGAAAAGGTCCGCCATGAAGGGGGTGCGTAAATTGACCAGATTTCCCACGTAAAATTTGCAATAGATACGTCTACATACTGTTACCACCATGAACACCACCATGAATATTAAGTGAATAAATACAAATGACAGAAATGATTCAGTCAATTTACTTTTAATAACAACAGGAAGCGTCTGAATTGTAAATATACTGGGCAGCCAACCTCTCAGAACTGAAAACATTCATAGAAATATTGTAGACCGGAAAGAAAAACTATTATTGAAGTATATCTGAATATAACATATCAATATTAATGACAACTATTTACTATAGCCAGTGCTGTAATTTATAATGGACCAGAATAGTTTTTATCTCAATCACTCAAACTTTAGTAATCCAAAATCAAAAGAGGCGGGGGATCAACAGAACGTATTTTCATATACCTCACAAAGTAAAAGTTCAATGAAGTGTTTCATGATATAACACCTTATTATTAAAACGACATCAGTTGGAATAGGGGTTTACTCCAGGATGACAACTAAAAAATCCATATATCTCAGCTAATATTCGAAAAGGCTTGTGTAACATTTATAGAACATTTTATTTGGAATTTGATTATTTTTTTACATTTTTTGATACGACGTATAATGACGGAGATATTTCGAATTTTAGACATTACCCCACCCTCCCCCCAGGCCGATTTCAGCTGTTCAGGAGCTTCACCCCTATGCTAATTTAATTTCTAATAATTTATATATGCTAAAAATAATTAACAATACTAACAAGCAGTGAGTCGACTGCGCTTCAATTCTCGTTCAGATCCGCTCCAACTATTTCTTCAACAAACATTCGTTAGCTGTGTTTTAGAGACCATTCTTTGTCAATCATTGATTTTTGTAGTTTTAGAGACCATTCTTTGTCAATCTTTGATTTTTGTAGTTTTAGAGACCATTCTTTGTCAATCTTTGATTTTTGTAGTTTTAGAGACCATTCTTTGTCAATCTTTGATTTTTGTAGTTTTAGAGACCATTCTTTGTCAATCTTTGATTTTTGTAGTTTTCGAGACCATTCTTTGTCAATCTTTGATTTTTGTAGTTTTAGAGACCATTTTTTGTCAATCTTTGATTTTTGTACTAGAAGAGACCATTCTTTGTCAAGCTTTGATTTTTGTAGTTTTCGAGACCATTCTTTGTCAATCTTTGATTTTTGTAGTTTTCGAGACCATTCTTTGTCAATCTTTGATTTTTGTAGTTTTAGAGACCATTCTTTGCCAATCTATGATTTTTGTAGTTTTAGAGACCATTCGTTGTCAATTTTTTGATTTTTGTAGTTTTAGAGACCATTCTTTGTCAATCTTTGATTTTTGTAGTTTTAGAGACCATTTTTTGTCAATCTTTGATTTTTGTGGTTTTAGAGACCATTTTTTGTCAATCTTTGATTTTTGTGGTTTTAGAGACCATTTTTTGTCAATCTTTGATTTTTGTGGTTTTAGAGACCATTTTTTGTCAATCTTTGATTTTGGTAGTTTTAGAGACCATTCTTTGTCAATCTTTGATTTTGGTAGTTTTAGAGACCATTCTTTGTCAATCTTTGATTTTGGTAGTTTTAGAGACCATTCTTTGTCAATCTTTGATTTTTGTAGTTTTAGAGACCATTCTTTGTCAATCTTTGATTTTTGTAGTTTTAGAGACCATTCTTTGTCAATCTTTGATTTTTGTAGTTGTTGAGACCATTCTTTGTCAATCTTTGATTTTTGTAGTTGTTGAGACCATTCTTTGTCAATCTTTGATTTTGGTAGTTTTAGAGACCATTCTTTGTCAATCTTTGATTTTGGTAGTTTTAGAGACCATTCTTTGTCAATCTTTGATTTTGGTAGTTTTAGAGACCATTCTTTGTCAATCTTTGATTTTGGTAGTTTTAGAGACCATTCTTTGTCAATCTTTGATTTTGGTAGTTTTAGAGACCATTTTTTGTCAATCTTTGATTTTTGTGGTTTTAGAGACCATTTTTTGTCAATCTTTGATTTTTGTGGTTTTAGAGACCATTTTTTGTCAATCTTTGATTTTTGTAGTTTTAGAGACCATTTTTTGTCAATCTTTGATTTTGGTAGTTTTAGAGACCATTCTTTGTCAATCTTTGATTTTGGTAGTTTTAGAGACCATTTTTTGTCAATCTTTGATTTTGGTAGTTTTAGAGACCATTCTTTGTCAATCTTTGATTTTGGTAGTTTTAGAGACCATTTTTTGTCAATCTTTGATTTTGGTAGTTTTAGAGACCATTCTTTGTCAATCTTTGATTTTGGTAGTTTTAGAGACCATTCTTTGTCAATCTTTGATTTTGGTAGTTTTAGAGACCATTCTTTAGTAACCACAATTTAGCTGTTATAAGATTCATCGCGAATGTGTGCTAAAGCGTGAATAATGGCACTACTGAAATGGTCCAAATTCGGTTATTTCAGTAGTGCCATTATTTAATGGTCCAAATTCGGTTATTAAATCATGTTTAAATCCCACCCTGGCTAGAAAAGGGTGGTAACCTGTAGATAACCCGTCCCGATTAGCCCAAGTTGCAAAAAGTGGACGTTAATAAATAATAATAATAATAAATCATGTTTAGCACTTGAAATTCCTGACATATGGTATTTGCTTAGATTAAATAAAAATAGTGTCCACTAGAACTTTATGTTCTTGCAGTGGTGTGTGTCCCAGTGTCACGAAACCAATGGTGGTATCAATTAATCGCATTAAAATTGTAACCTTCTTGGAGTGCCTATTGATTTATTAATGACCCGTATCTCTGGCTTTATCTCTTTTTTCTTCCTTGAGAATGAACTGATGAAAAAATGTATGTTATTCAAAGTAGAAATGAGACATTAGGTGTAATAACAACAGTTATTGTTGCGCAAGTTACAACAGACGTTGTTGAACAACAAATGTACAAACTCCTTAAATGTTTTGTTTTTTTAGCAGATTTCCCTTAAGGGAAATCAGCTATTGAGGTTGTACTCAAGACCCGATTTTCGAAAATTTTCTTCAAATATTTATCAATCCTACCTAGGAGATGACGAAAATGAGGTCCGTTCAAAAGTGTGTGTGTATATATATATATATATATATATATATATATATATATATATATATATATATATATATTTGTCTGTTACCGCTCTAGCAATTTTTGTCTTATCGTTACCAAACTTGATATATAATCGTTTTATGTAAAAAGAAAGATCAAGTTCGTTAACGGCTGAAATCGGACCAGGGGGGGGGGGTTTAGAGTGGGAGAATTTCTAAAATTCTTAATATCTCCGTTAATATGCGTCGGATCGAAAAATTGTATAGAACCAATCTTATTGCAAATGTAATGTTCTATAAATGTTGTTATGTACATTTCTTCACTATCTTGATTATTAACTGAGTTATTTGCATTTTACTTTTTGGTCTTCAGTAAACCCCCACTCCTACTCATCTCATATTAACAATGTTCTATTATGTTATGAAGCACTTTATTTGAAGCTTAAATACCAAATATTGTCCTCATTGAACTTTTAAGTTTTGAAATAAATGCAAATACAGGGGGCACGCGGGAAATCTGCTTAGTTAACGCAGCCCCTGCGTGACGGACTTTTATTATTTTAGAGAAAAAAACTATTTGGATCTGCCATGTCTATTTCCCGGATATAGGCCCTAGCTCTTCCAACTGATTCCAAACAGGCTACTTCGAATATGTGTCTTCAGAAACTTTCCAAATTCCAATCCCCTCATCAGTAGTGGTTTCAAACATATATTTTCGTATATGCCATACAGTAGTAATTTTTTTTTTAATTTATCTTGGAGAGAAAAAATGCAATTGTAAAAATAGCAAGTTCAACACAATTTATTCGTTACAGCCATTATTCCAACTTTGGTGGGTTATCCTCGCTTCATAGGCCGGAACTCCGCAAACTGAGAATCGCTGATTCAAATATTTCTCTTCAGTAAGCAAACAACCCAAAACTCTGGGAACAGAGTCAGTGGCTTAAAGGGAGACAAACATTTGTATGGAATGGCCGAATACAAAGTCAGTAAATTCAACAGTTTTTTATCTTAAGAGATAAAAATAGAACCACAATTGGGAAAAATAGTGTGTTTAGCTCAATGCGTTAAAATAAATTTTTCTATGCATCGTAAAATAACAGATGCGTTCCGTTATAACCCTCCCCCTTCAACCAATCTCTAAACCCTACTCTGGTAGCCATTAATGATGGTAACCAAACTGAAGCATCTCTGACTTGGTTGGAAAAAGGCAACAATTGGAGATACTTGAAATAAGATTGCTCTTTTTATTCTAATATATGCAAACATAATAACAAAATATAAAGGAATCTCGTAGCGATAAGGTCTAAATTAAAATGGTGTAACCATCACTGCGTTTTAGCAGATTAGATCCTTCCAGGGGAAATCAGCTATTGAGGTTGAACTCATGATGGGATTTTCGAAATGATGGTAACAACTTCATTCCAAGGTTAAATACCAAATATTGTTTTGTGAGATGCATACAAATTGGTTGAGTGTGACGTCACCAAATAAGATTTTACGTTCTTGTCTCGAAAATGTTTATTTGATCAATACCATACTCGATATTTAACTGCATCATTCCACACTAAAGTCATAAGAGTTAATGGCTGAACCCGGGGATGGAATAGGAGGGTTTATAGGGGGGGGGAGATTTTGAAAATTCAAAATATCTCCCTTATTGTGAGTAGTATCGCAAAATATTAAATAACCGTTCTTGTTATGCTTGTTGCTCTACAAGTAGTCCTATACATTTGTTCGTAACTCAAGTATTAAGTCAGTTATTTTTACTTTCTTATTTTCAGCCTTTAATAACCCCCCCCCCTTCACAACCTTTTTACTCAGTTTCAGAAATATAGAATATGTAGTGAGATGAGATGAGAAGAGTATTTTACCAGTACGTACGAAATCTGCTTAGTTTACGCACCCTTACCTTGACGGACTCTTTGAGATGCCTACATTATTGACTTAACTGTCGAAAATAACCAAACAATCATGCTGATATTGTTGATAAGGGAAAGAATGCAATTCATAAACATTGTATAACATATTACGCCCAAAATTGGAAGAAATCTCACCAAAAAGGTGTTAAAGAGTGAAAGGGGTGTGGGTCGGCGAGAGAAGAACAACTATTTCAGCACAAATTTTTGCCTTAATTCAAGAAATTGAAATAATTTAGGGTGAACTGTAAACTACTGTAGGTATCCATATAACTGATCACGAAGTCTAAATAAATATTATAAATCATATATTTATGGGTAAAATGAATAATTTAATTTCCCATTTTTTAATTAGTCCACATTCTATTTTATTATTTACATAATTTTCGAGTTTTAATTTAGCATTTTTGGTGTAATAATACGCATTTAATTATAAGCATAATTATTTTTCTCAATTTGTTATTCCAATAAATTTATAATTTGATTATGATAATTTATTATTCTAGCGAATAATCAGTGTACTTGTAGCCAGTAGCCCGATATTTTGGGTAGCCTCCTTATTAATGAGTAAATAAATGAAGTGTATTCTCTAGGAATGAATTAAATTAAATTGCATTGTGAAAAATTATTAAATTAAATAGTATTGTGAAAAATTGACCCCTGAAGAAGTAGTATTTTAAGTTGCCAGTCATGTGTGGAAATGATTTAAATAAAATAATTCTGGCACTTTTTACTGACTCTTCCGACAATATTGATGTTATACAATAGGTCCGACTATATAGGTTTCAATGAATTCGGATAATGTAGGTTTTATTAGAAGTATAAACAACCACATTATCTACTTATTGTTTAATGGAATTTGCATGTAGAATGGAAAAGGACTGGCCGATAGGTGTGTGTGACATTATCGTTTCACAATAACGAGGGGTGCCCTTCCCAATCTGTCTGATATAATTGGATTTTTTCAGCGGTGGTTCTCTAGAAAAAAAAAATAATCCATACATTCGACACTACAGCTAACAGGGCCTCCGTCATCCAGCCGAGGCAGAAAGTGAAAGTAAAAAAGAAAAAGCAAATCTGCTTAATGGAAATACAATGAAAAATATCGATTGAAAGGTGTCTTCAACTAACTTTATTAATTCGAGAGTCGCTCAACATACTTCAGTTAACAAATAATGAATTTAGTATTCTGCGATTCTATTAATAGTTTTATATTGCTGCTAAATCGTCAAAAGCTTTTTAAATGAAACGAGCACACGCGCATAAACACGAGAATAAGGTTAAAAAGCATTTCATAATCATCTCATCCAAAAACTCATAATTGTCCTCCTCAACTTGATGCCAACACTCGTTTTGGCCAAATGGCTAAGCAACCACGACATTTTTCAAGAAAGAATTGAAAATTTCTTCAAGTACCATAACTGACTGAAAGAAAATCCCAGAGGAATAGAAGTGTGTGCCAGTGACATTTTAATAAAACTGATGGTAATTAGAGGCGAGGGCCTTCATTTAGAAATTGATCACAGTTGTTTTTTCCAAAAGGAAATTGAAAAACAAGGAAAGAGGAATTGGAAAAAGGAAGAATGTATCCAAATAAATGGGTATCTTGAGGCGTGTGTAGAGATTGTACAAATACAAAGTATATATTAAATTATCATTTTTGTTTACATTTGAAGCTTGTTAAATACATTTTAAATTGCATTAACTACATTGGGGGCGGGGGGTTCAGGTTGGCAATGTGAGTTAAGGCGTTCATCTTTATCTCACATGGTAAACCTAAGGTCGTGAGATCGATTCTCACATGAGCAATAGAAATTTATTTAGTGACGAACTCATTAAATAAAATTCGTAGTCCCACCCTGGCTAGAAAAGGGTGGTAAACCTCCAGATAATTAGCCATAGTAGCAAAAAGTAGAAATAATAAGCATTACTTTAATCATCTATTCTTCACGAGCATTAACGTAATAATGATTAATTATTTATTAACGTCCACTTTTCGCTACTATGGCTAATTGGGACGAGTTTTCTACAGGTTACCACCCTTTTCTAGCCTGGGCGGGACTGATAAATCACTCTTTTAGAAAAAATAAAGTTGTATGGCTACAGTAAAAAAGACCCCCCCCCCACTATATACGGAAGGATAGAAAATTACAGGTCGTGAGTCCTTTAGTCGTTCGAGTGCTCGAGGGGAAAATCTTATTAGTAGGAGTGGGGGTTTTAGGGAATACATATAGTTATAAAAAAAATTGAACGTACCTCATGCTCGTCATCCATAAGGTAGAATCGATGTTCATTTGATCGAATTAGTCAATAATTGAGTCGTGAGTACAACCTCAATAGCTGATTTCTCTTAAAGATAATCTGCTAAAAAGACTATTCCTTTTAAATAAATGGAATCAGATTAACCCCAATTATATAAATAATTTCCTTTTAACAGGTTTGAGGAAACAGACACACACTTGTCCTAGTCCGGATTTGGTTATAAATCATCATGATATTTAGTTATACAAGAATCGTTTAAATATCGAGTTTGGAAAACACTGTAGTAAAATTCCAGTTTCAAATCTGTAAACAGTCCAAAATGAAGATATGGAAATATCTTTGCACAGATATAGATATAAATATGAAGAGAGGACATTCTTTTCCGACTGTTTGGTACGATCGTTACTTGAAGTATTGTTTCGAAATCGTGAAACGAATACAACCTCAATACCTAATTTCCCGTAAAGAGGACTCTTTCTAAAAGAATGAGCCTTTCTAATATTTATTTTAAATGTATGTTGTGTTTAAAAACTGGAAGAGCGATAGGGAAGTAGACATATCTCCCCTTTTGTCATTAAAGTTTTCATTTCAACAAAAAAGAAAAGAAATAAATAAAAGGTTTACAATCTACATTGGGTTCCATAACTTTTGGGTATTCACATGAAATATCTGCCAGAGAGGCAATTTCATTTAATAAGTTAGATGATATTCTTTACTCGATTCGACTTACATTATCTGAAGGCGTTCAACAATTATTTAAAGAATTTCACATATTTACCAAGGATTCTAGCGTTCAAGAAGTGTTATTCTAATATCATATCTATTGGAATCCATTTCCTCATAAACATTTGGAATCTTGAGTATCCCTAATTATTATATGTTGAATTAAGAGTACATAATAAAAAAGTTTCGTCACTCAGGAGCTATGTAAACTAAGCAGGTTTTTTACGTGCAGCTATGACACACGTGTTCTCATTTCACCAAATATTTCTATGAAAAAACTGACGAGAAGGAGGCGGGGTGGGGGAGTTATTGAAGGATACGAAAAAGTACGAATAATTATAATAATACGACTTAGTGCTTGCGTTGCAAAAAAACCCATAAAACAACAATTTTTGAGCTTTAATAGTTTGAATTTTCTAATCCCCGCTCTCTTTAAATCACCACCAGTCATAGTCCGATTTTTGGAACTCCCAGATATGGCCTTTAGTGTTAAATAAAACGGTTAAATGCCATAAAGTAAAGTACAGATCAAATAAAGATTTTCGAAACAAGAACATTATTATGTTAGCCACTCACAACGGATTGGCATGTATATCGCATAATAAACGTCCCATGGAAACAATATTTAGAATTTAAGCTTAGAATTAAGAGGTTCATGTTATAGAAGCTTATTGTTATTAGGGCATAAGTAGGAGTGGGGGTTTACTGAAGGCTGAAAACTAAAAATTAAAAATATCTTGGTCAATATTGATCTTATAGAAAATGAGTATATAACAACATTTATAGACAATTCAGTTTATAATAAGATTAGTTCTATACACTTACATATACGTACAATAGCGGAGAAATGTCGAAATTCTCCCCCTCTAAACCCCTCTCCGTCCCCTCTAACACCCCACTCCGATTTTAGCTGCTCCCAACTCGATATTTTCGATCTTTAGTTTGACAGGAAACGCTTATGTTACGAGTTAATGATGGAACAATAACTGCGACCGCTAGAGCGGTAACAGAATATATATATACAATTTTGAACGGACCTCATTTTCGTCATCTCCTGAGTAGGATCGATGGGCATTTGAGGAAATGTTTCGAAAATCACGCTATGGGTGCCACCTCAATAGCTGGCTTCCCTTAAGGGAAATCTGCTAATACTTAAATATAAATCCGTCTTCTACCAATTCCTTTCTCATATTCATACGTGGATGATTTATTCGAATCCATGAAATAACCATGAAAAAATTCCCTTATTCGTCCTCTATGATATAGTACGAATAACTAAAGCCCTGAACAATTTTAATGGTTTATTCTAAAAATGTGTGTGTATATATATATATATATATATATATATATATATATATATAATAATATAAACTTATTACGAGTCATAAAGTGTTTCTCCGACATGCCTTTAGGCCATTGTGATAAGGGAAGCTATGAGAAATGCTAAGTCTTGGAGAGGATACGGAGGTGAGGAGCAAGCTAGGCGTAAACATGCTGGAAATAACTTCAAAGGGCCTCGCCGTGGCCTCCTTTATCTCCGAGCTGACAACACTGCTCCATCGCCATCTCTAATCGGATCCTATACATCTGAACAGCCCATGACCTGCCCAGTTCAACATGGGATAGGGCAAAGGGTTCATTCAAGGAGTATAGATTCAGGGCTACCAGCTGAGTAATTTTACACCAAGCTTTCTAGAGGAGGAGCTAGCTGACTTGATAACATCAAAGTTAGATAAGTAAGGTAAATATAGTCCATCCCAGTTTAAGCACATTTCCCCGAAGGGAGAGGAAAACCAGCTGTTGAAGTCTTACTCATGACGCGATTTTCGAAAATATTTCTCAAATGTCCATTAATCCTACCTAGCAGATGACGAAAATGAGGGCCGTTCAAAATTACACATACACTTGCCTGTTAGCGCTTAAGCGGTCGCAATTCTTGTTTGATCGTATCCAAAGTAAATTTCAAGTTCCTTAATGGCTGAAAGGGGAGTTTAATGGGATGTCGAAAATTCTAAATATCTCCTTTATTATACGTCAGATCGAAAATTTGCACAGAGCTAATATTATTGTTAATTTAAGTTTCAATAAATGATGTAATATAAGTTTTTCTCTAATATGAATATTAAACGAGATATATGGATTTTAGCGATCAGCCTTCAGTAAACCCCCACTCCTTCTCATCTCATAATAACGATAAGTTGTTATGACATGAAGCTCTTTATTCTAAGTTGAAATGCCTAATATTGTTTTCATGAGGCCTTTATTAAGCGAGATACATGGAATTCGTTGTGTAACGACGTCATAAGTTAAGATTTTACGTTCTTGCCTCGAAAATGTTCATTTGATATATACCAAACAGTTTCAATCAACACTAAAAGTCATATTTGTTATTGGCTGGAATGGGACCGGGAGGAGGGGGGGTTTATAGAGAGGGAATTCAAAATTTCTGAGTTATGATGTGTCGGATCGAATAATTTTATTGGCCAATCTTGTTTAAATATTGACGCTGTACAATTGTTTCTCTATGGAAATTTACGTTACTCAAATTTTAAGGGAGTAGTAATTCGTCCTTTCTGTTTTCAGATCGAATAGATCCTAAGATGTGATCACTATTGAGTCATACCAGCACGCGGGAAATCTGCTTAGTTTACGCAGCCCCTGCGTGGCGGACTTCATTATCTATCTGCTCAAGCTAGGCTCTCCTCTCTTTCTAATGTTGAATTCCCTCCATGCTTCTTTATGACTTTATTGTTGGGTAGCTTCAAAGAGAAGGCAACGGGAACTACATTCTCTTGTGAATTCGTTTCATTTATTTAGTTGTTTCCCCTCAATAGTACTCTAAAAGGGGGGGGGTTGGGATTATAATTTCTGTGAGTACACCAGTACAAAATTATAAATATCAGATTAATACCCATTAAATCCAATTTGTTTTCTTATTCTTTTAGCACTATTCTGAACATCAAACAGGATTTTTGTATAATAAAAAAAAAAAAAAAAAAAAAAAAACTGCAACTCATGTATATTGTATTTTTTATTCGAAGCAAACTCCTACTACGAATACGGCATTAAAAAATTTTTAGTCTCATTTTATCATTCCTTTCATTATACAAACGCATAATTCTAAAAAAGGCGTCACAAAGAATCAAACAGTTTGTAGACTTTGTACAACAAAGTTTTAACAGTAGTTTAAAAATATTTATTTTATTTACCCTTCTAAAGAACATAAACATGATGACCAAAAGGAATCTCACGTATCGGATTTAAGCCCATAATTAGGAATACTCGGCTGTACTTTGATAAAAAAAAACAACACATTTTTAAATTTCATGTATTATATGTCTTTCTACAGACTTCCCGTAAGTAATCGTAGAGCGATTTTTGAAAAAAAAAAAAGAAAAAGAAAAAAAAATCAAATGCTCATCAATTTTAGAAGGAGGTGAGAAAACAAGGTCAGATAAAATTGATTGATATAAATATATGTGTGCGATTGTGTACTACTTAGATAGCACCCTAGAGACCGAAATTTATGGCTTAATCGTTATTAAACGGTATGATTTTCAAACGTCTTGAAGACAAGTCAATGATCGAAACGGGGCAAGAAGTCAGGGTTAGGGGGAGGGTAAAGTGTAATAAAATGGAAAAAAAGGATCGAAAAATAAAATAGAACAAAACTTAATGAAAAGATAGTATTCTACTATTTTTATTCTAAATATCTTTCTCTACCTCTATTAAAAAAGTTAACTAGGTTAGCCACGCGAGTTAAAGCGTTGGCATTAATCTCACAAGGTACACCTAGCGTGATGAGTTCGATTCTCGCCTGGTTAATAGGAATTTATTCAGTGAAGAACTCATCAAATAAAATCCTTAGTCTCACCCAGGCTAGGAAACGGTGGTGACCTGTAGATAGCCTGTCCTAATTAGCCATAGTAGCAAAATGTGGACGGAATAAATAATAATATCAAAAGAGTTATTTGTATTTTATCGTTTTCAGGGCTCCTCTAACTCACTAAGCATTTTATGTCCAGCTTAAACTCGAATCTTTTCAACAAAAGAGGTTCTAACTCAGAGATAATTAATGAGTAATATGTGATATGACGTAAAATACTGCGAGATCTACACAGCACGTAGAATATCTGCTAGTTTACGCAGCCCATGCGTGACGGGCCTTTATTCTCTCCCTTAAATGTGTATAAGAAAACGAATCGGGATTTCCTAAGAAGTATTGTTTCCCAATCACAAAGAAAGTTTCTCATGTCCTTCTCGTTTAGATATCTGAGAAGGACATGGGAAACCTTTTCTTATAGGAAAAGTGCAGACTACAATAAGTGTAATAAAAGGATTTTTAAGTTAAATATATTAATTGATGTTTATACTTGTCTTTACCTTTAGAATCAGAATTTCATTGCTGGTATTCAAAACTGTACCTCTAAAATTCGATGTCAACCTCAACAATAGGAACTGTGATACGGTAAGGCTATGGATTTCGAAATACAGACTTTTAACGTTCAGTAAGCATTATCTAAACAATAAAGTGATAATCGTACTAGAAAAGTTTGTTTCAGCTAATTGGTTTATTCACCATGGCTATTTTTAATTTTCTTTGTTTCTCTTGGATGTCGGCTGTGACTTATTTATTTATAATTTATTGGTGATTTATTTTGTAGCCAATAATTTACTAATGAATTATTCTGTAGGATTTTCTATATAAAGATCCAAGTGCATTTAATTATGGACATTACAGTCGATATTCACTAATTGGAAATTTAGGAGTCAGCAAATATATTTCAAATTAAAGGAAGTTTGTATTATCGCGAGTTTGAATTGCAGAGGTTAACAAAATTCGAAGAACTGAAATGACAATATGAAGATCCAATAATAGAAAAATTCTTTAATATAGATATCAACAGGTATTGTGAATCTCTGAAATTGCGATACACCAAAGTAAATAAATAAATAATACAAATATTCCACTAGTTAATAAAGCAAAAAGGAACACTTAGCAACACTAAATCCCGGGAACCATAATATTAGGAGTTCTGGTGACAGTATAAACCACTTGGCTACAGCTGTTCCTACCAGAATACTGCAAGGAGAGTTATGGCCTATAGGCTTATGCAAATACCACTCTATAGGGATTTAGAGATTTGGATAACCTCCAAGATGGCTGAAACCTAATGGGGAAAATCACACCATATTTCGACGACTTCAACCCGCCAATTTTAATATAGTGGAAGAATGGGGTTTATTGGATAGGAAGATTGCTGTTTTATACAAGTTAATTCTTGCTATTAAGATACACCCCACATTTATGATCGCGCATAGATCAGTGGTAGAGCGTCCGACTTTGGGTCACTTAAGATAAACCAAATCAAGTTTGTTCAGTACTATAATGGGTGACCGCAGAATTAGTTAACAGTTTCGATACCAGAGCTCGTGTCGTAGAAGACTACAAAGAGTAAATCTTGCTGACACCCCCCGTCTTTATGACGAAGGACACTAGTCTCTCCTAGATCTCGCAGTCCAGCAACCTGCCGGTGTATACTCATACTAGAGACAACTCATTCAGGACCTCTTTGGTTAACAGGGGTTATTGTATGCGAGTGTAGACTGCAAGGACATGAGTGAATGTGGTAAGGTCCCAGCTCCAACAGCATGATCATGTTCAAGAGCAGAAGAGTTGACTATAAGGCATTTTGTAGCCTTTATTAAGATTGTAGGAGGGGCTGTTCCTACCCGGGTGAGGACATCTCGGGGTAAGCCGGATAGGATTAGGATTGCCATGTCCGATCTGGCTGTGGAGCATTGGAGACGGCTGCTCATGTTTTAGGCAATTGTATTGCAAGCAACTTAGAATCCGCCGGAATAATGAAGTAGTTCGCTTTGTAAGGCAGGGCTTTATAATGCATGGAGGACATCTTTCAGAGGAAGAAAGACAAATAAGACAAGTTGGAGATGAAGAGGGCGGTTGCCCAGCTCGCCGAGGTTGAGGGTGGTCCGGGTACTCCCAGTGACCCTGTCTTGCAAAGGTGTCTGGTGTAAGAAGAGTGCCGAAGGATTGCGGGATTTAGGCATGAGCAGTAGGGCAATGCAGTGGACCAGCATCCTGGCGGTTCGTGGTTCCTGGACAGTCTGGGGCGTGATTGCAGCGAGGAATGGAAAACTAGGCGGAAGGCCAGGCGTTGGCCGAGGCTGGAAGAGGGAATTCACTTAGCGAACGTTTTCCAAGGCCAGGAAGAGTAGCGGGATTTGTGATACTTTATATTTTATTGGAGTGTATTATTTTATTATGTATTATGTTTATGGTTTTTTTTGGGCATGTTGACGGGCAGAACTCGTTCTCAGGGTGCTTGCACCATTCTTAAGGATGTCCCCCAGGAGTTGTGTGCACCTCAAATTATTAATTGTGTAAATGAATTGTTTATTATGTATGTCATGTATTTATTTAGTTGTATCAAAACCCAAATAAATAGTTAAAAGGTTAACGGAGTTTATAACTCGTGTTGATCACTCTCTCTACGTACAACTATTATCGAGAATCTCTCGAGTCCCGCACGAGGCGGCTAAAGTTCTCCAAAGTCTGCAATGGCAACCGAATTAAAATATCCACATCTAAACGTAAAGTCCGTCAAGCAGGGGCTGCGTAAACTAAGCAGATTTCCCTCGTGAGGCTTAAGAATTGATAAATATACATACTGGCAACACAGCACCACCGTGAATAAATACACGGTAATAAGAAATCTTTCAGTCAATTTTAACAACCTCCCGACAGGAAGCGTCTGAAATGTAAACAAACAGGTCAGACAACCTCTCACCGGAAAGGAAACAATTGCTGAAATATATTAGAGTATAACATTAATTTTATTTAAAACTATTTACTATATCTAGTACTGTCATTTACGATGAATCAGACTAATTTTTATCCCAATAGGTTAAATTAGTAGTCCAACAACTTAAGACCGGGGAGGGGGACACCGGATTATATTTGCACGTATCTCGTATAATAAAGGTCTCTTGAAAACAATGAAATTTAGGTTTCGAATAATGTGGGTTATAATATTACAGAGTATTGCTTATGTAACACGAGTAGAACCTGGGGTTTACTGAAGACTGAAAACTGAAAATATTACGCTTAATATTCAAGATAGAGGATAAATGTAAATAACAATATTTTTAGTACATTTAATTTACAATAAGATCGGTTTTATAAAATTTTTCGATCCGACGAAATCGCGTAATGATTATGTCCAATAGCTGATTTCCCTTAGGGGAAATCTGTTAAAAATCATCATCAAGATCTGAAAGCTACTCCTTGTGGTACAAACTACTTGGTTTTATCCGAAGCTACTATTCGTTTTAATACATACACCGAAATTCAAATTTAATGTCATTCAAAAATTACATTGAACGGTGTCAAGAACCTTTTTCATGGTAATCTCTTAAAGCGTACGATTTTTTTATTCTTTATTTGCAGTAAACTTAAGAAAAATTTCCTTGAACCAGGGATTTTCTTTTGTTTAAATAAACAAGTGTACCAAAATTTAACATCACATTTTTTTTAGGGGATTCCTTCAAATAGCAATGCATTTCTGATTTTATTTTAAGCTGTAATAGGATTACTATTGCAAACTTCTCTATAAATGTGTTAACATTTTAAATGGCGAACCATGTACACGCTATACATAATAAAATCGAACATGTAAACTTTGCTGCTACTTCAGCCCATTGTTTCCATTCTTTGGCAAACCAACTATGTGGAGGTATTAATGCAATTTTGAAACCTGTATGAGGCTCACATGTTGCTCATCCTTTCGACTATTTCTTTACAACATAACAATATTGGTGGAACCATGGCTCAAGCATGTCGAAATTGATGGTATTACCTCCATTAGGTTTCACCCCATTTTGGAGAATATCCAAATCTCTGTAGAATGGTATTTACATAAGCCTATAGCCCATAACTTTCCTTGTAGTACTCTGCTTGTGACAGCTCAATCCAAATGGTTTATACAATCTCTCTCCAGGTCTCAATTTGTTTCCGGCCATTTGCTTTTCCAAGTCGTTTTATACTCTCTTTTTTTCGTATCATTTAAGAGCGTCGCAGTTTCTAGATGGAAACATTTACTTTAAGGTGCTAGACGCTTTACTTGTGACACCCAATTATATTTTATGTCGCTTTTCATATTGCGTTAACTAAGGAGCTTAAGAAATCATTTTTTGGTAGTCAGTGATCAGGCATTGAGAGCAGTTTTACACAGAAATTAATTATTTTCTTAAAAATAACTACCTTTAAGTGAGTTCGACCAGTTTCCAAACGGACTATGTAATTCGGGGTACTTCTTGGCCAAAAATACAAATACTTTAAGAACCTCAGCTGTACAGATTCAACAAGGTCCAAATAATTTAGGGCCAAATCTCAGCTCCGTGAAGAAGAGAGCTTTAATGTAAAAAGAATTCCTGACATACCATTTACCCACACTGCATGAATTACAATACATAGACTATCCTTATAAAATCTGGGTAGGTTATATTGGAATGGAAGTTCATATAAACTCAAATATGAGTTGTTAAACAGTATATGTAACCTTCAGGAAAATGAAACTCTCCACCACTTCACGGTCCGTTGCCCAATGTAATGTAACGGGCAAAAAAAAATTGTATATCATAATTCATTAACATACCGCCCCTCCCCTCTCCTTGCCTAAATTCTCACTTGCAACATGTAAACAAGACAGGGGTGTAGATTAGTTAAAGTCTGCATACTAATACTCGGTAATGCATATCGCCGCGTTCAGCTTATCCAGGTTACAGCCAGAGTTTGGCAAAATTGTAATTACAATTAGAAGATATAACTGCATTATTTGAAATGTAGTACAACTACAGCTGCTAATGTAATTAGTTAATGATAATGGGCAACTACATTTTTCAGCTGAAGTAATTGTAATTACAATTTCACAACTACAGTTAGTACTCGATAAAATCAGTAGTTCCAAAAACAACTACAGTTACAATTGCAGTTACTTGGGTAGTTAAAAATCTATGTAAAACAGTGATTTAAGTAGCTAAGACTATGAGCTGAAGAAATAACTACTACCTTCAATGTCTTTACGTCCAAAATTAAATTACGTATACATAATTATATACATTTTATTGTAAATTACCCGTGAGAGAAAATAATTTTAATGTAAATAAATGAGAACTAACAAATAACCAAATAATAAGTAAAACAACGAAAATAAATATAAATCTCTCTTTAGTTTTTCCTCCAAATCGAAAAAAATTAAATAATACTTTAAAATTTAAACCAATTAGCCTTTACATTGACTTTAATTCAAAATTGTCGTCAGACAATCTATTTTATTTTGGGGCGTTCGTCATTGAGGTCTTACTTTAAAAAAACAAAACTTTTGAAAATATTTTGATGGCAGGGTATATATTCATCGAGACTATAAATAACAGTAGTGCAACTAACTACATTTTTGTAACTGTAGTTGCGTTTACGTAACTATTATTTATTAGTTGGAAAAGCAGTTAATTACTGTCCAACTCTGGTTACAGCCTACGAAGAATGGCTATGTGACGACGTATTCATGTCTTCATTGGTATTAATGAAATTGTCCTCGTGATGCCTGGATGGTCCGATGCAGAAGGCAACGGGAAATCACCATATGTCTTTGGGCCTCTTTTATTCACATGCTCGTTCCAGTGAATACAAGGTTTACCCGTTCAGGTGTAGGCTGTAGACACTCCACAATAAACTTCACGAATGCACAATCACACATATAACAGACTTATACTCATCGAATATTATTCCAGGGCACATGATATTTTTTAACTAAGTACCGTATGCTCCCGAAAGACGTGCCTTAATAATGATTGATTAATTCTATTTTCCCAAACCTACAACATTTAGCTATAATATTTCTATTCCAAATAGATTATTTAATAATGTTTTATTCATTTATTTCTAATACATGCATTTATGTATTATCACAATTACTTAGCAAGTTCATTTAATGGCATATTTTGATCACCTTTATACCTTTCAGATGTATTAATTTAAGTTATTTTAAAATGTTTAATTTTTGTATTTCTATTTATACCCTTTATAAAACATTTTAAACTTAAATAGTGTAATGTTCTCTATCTAGAAACATTTACATAATAACTAAAACTAAATTTGAAATGATACGAGAAATTATTACTCAAGTAACAAATTTTTCGAAAATCTCTTTTTGAGTACAACCTCAATTGCTTATTACCAGATTTCCCTCAAGGGAAATCAGCTATTGAATTTGTACTCATGAAGCGATTTACAAGACATTTCCTCAAATATCCACCTATCCTACTGATGAGATGACAAAATCGGGTCAAAATTATATACATATATATATATATATATATATATATATATATATATATATATATATATATATATATATATATATATATATTGAAAATTCAAAATATCTCCGTTATTATGAGTCGGATCGAAAAATGTTATAGAATAAATCTTGTTAAAATATTGATGCTCTACAATTGTTGTCCTAAACATTTTTTAAGTAACTCAAATATTAAGCGAGTAATTCATACTTTCTGGTTTTCAATCAGAATACGTGGCGCCATATGTTCACTAGTGTGTCCAACTAACATTGGGAAATCTGCACAAATAGCTCAGAACCCCATTTTTTCTTAAGGGAAAACCGGTTGAAAACAGTTATGAAGTATGAGATGGATAAATGCATTTGACGTGAATGGTGAGTGGTGAAGGAGGCTGATAAGAATACGCAAGACAACAAATAAAATATTAAACATATAAAACTAAATTCGGTTTAAAAATTACTTGTTCTATTTTCAAAGAATTCATTTATGAATTAAATTAAATATATGTGTCCTAATAAAGTATTAAATTAAAGAAAAAACATAATTCTTAAACAAACATTCTTTATAGGTAAAACTGAAATATACCATTAACTTCGGAAGGAATGAAGAGCCTTAGAAGTATGCATATTTGCTACGTGAACCGGAAAAGCTACGAGTACATGAGGTATTCCAGACAAGAGCAGAAATGTCAGACAGGAATCAGATATTCAAAGAACTAAAGCGAACTCTGTTCTTGGATGAATAACAAACAATGAAGGAACCAGAACGGAAAGCTGATAAGAAGGTAGCGACGAGAAGGCTTCAAGATGCTGCTGGAATAACCTCATTTCTACATGCCGCTCCTACCTCGAAGAACTACAACATTGCAAATAGAGCAGCCAATCAAGACAAGCAAGACAACCTCAAATACTCACGAGCGATTTTTACTCGGGTATTTCTTGCTAAAGATACGAAGTTGAAATTGTTTAACTTTGATGTTCGCCATCAATTTTGCATTAAGGAGAATGTATAAATCCTTGGACAAGGATTAATAATAAAAAGCCTGCCAAAGGAAGTGAACTAGCTACAGATGAACGAACGACACCCTTGTAGTAGTGAACACAAAAAAAAATGTAATGAATATAAAGTACAGGAAAAGCTGATGTGGGCACCACATATATCCTCTTTCTATTTAATTAAATTAAATAAAATATTATATTTACCAATAACTTATTTTTATTAGCTCAGACACTTTCTACATTTTAACCGCAAACACTTTTCTCTCATTAACCTCTTTTTTACACTAGACTACACGACGTTTAGTTCACATGATGTTTTGGACATTCATCCTTACATCACACGAGCTGTTTGTCACACAGTCTTAAACTTTCCGTTTAACTTAACTTTGTCCTAGTTTAGAACATGGAGTGAAGGCTCACATGTTGCACACCCCTAGCTGAAAAGACCCAAATGATAAAGTCCAAAACATAATGTGAACTAAACGTCGTGCAGTCTAGTGTATTTCCAAAACTCCTCGGAAACGGCTGTAAAAATTACCAAGTTCATTTGACACAAGTTCTATTGACAAAAGTCAGTTTGACAAACGTCTTTAGACAACAAAAGTCAGTTTGAAAAACGTCTTTAGACAACAAAAGTCAGTTTGACAAACGTCTTTAGGCAACAAAAGCCAGTTTGACAAACGTCTTTAGAGAACAAAAGTCAGTTTGACAAACGTCTTTAGACAACAAAAGTCAGTTTGACAAACGTCTTTAGACAACAAAAGTCAGTTTGACAAACGTCTTTAGACAACAAAAGTCAGTTTGACAAACGTCTTTAGACAACAAAAGTCAGTTTGACAAACGTCTTTAGACAACAAAAGTCAGTTTGACAAACGTCTTTAGACAACAAAAGTCAGTTTGACAAACGTCTTTAGACAACCCCGGGCTCCCAGAACGCATTCCCTTGTCTATAGTCTAGCGCGTAGACTAAACCCTAGTCCACACCAGTGGACCATGTTGCGCGATTTGTCTATAAACCGTCTAGAGACGGTTTCGAGACACGGCCTGTAGACTGTCTAGAGACACCGTTCATTGTCCCGCCTAGTGTCCACACTACGATGTAAATTTCTAAGCCTCATGTTGACAGTCCGCCATGGAGGACATTGTTTTGTGTGGAATAAGTTCCTCCTTAGTGGTAATTATAAGTGAAAGAACACGAAAACGTAAACGTTGGTGGACGTGCAAAGTACTTACAGAAGGGCCTAAATTCGGTAAAGCTCTATTAAGTAAATTAAGATTGGAAGACGCCATGGGTATTCGGAATTTTACCCGCCTGACATCTACTGATTTTGAAGACTTGCTTCTGATGGTTGGAAGAATAATAATGAAGCAAGATACAAAGTTTAGGGAAACCATCCCAGCTTCTCTTCGACAGACAGTCACACTGCGTTTCCTAGCAAGGGGAGACTCATTCACGAGCCTCATGTACACCTTCAGAATATCAAAGCAAGCAATATCAAAAATGGTACGAGAGGTCTGCGAAGGAATTATCTCATCATTAATACGTAAAGTTATGCATAAAACAATTATTACTAGCATTAAAACAATTTTTATTAAATTAAACGATAAATAAGTAAACACAAAACACTTATAGATTTGTGTAGTTATTTACAAAATCAGGAATGCCATTGCCAATTTCATCCCTCGGCTCTGATTCCTCCTGTAGTTGAACATCTTCAGCTCCTTCTAAACCACCTGCAGTTGATGCAGAAGGATTTGAGCAAACGCTGACTTGGGAAAGGTGTGATGATGTAGACGGTGCATATGGGGTCTGAATTGACGGAATTTCAGCAGCAAGCAGACCCATGTCCAATTGAAATAAAATATCAGCAGCCGAACCACACCACTCGGCAGCTGGAAACAGAGTGAAGATGCCTAGTCCCTAGGCGCTGAGTACATCCACACTGTCAAAATGTTCCGCTATATGTCTAAGTTGCATGAAGTCTCCCATTCCAATCGGGAGACCATAGACCTGTGATTTTTGGTCTCGCAACAAGCCCGTAGAACGGAAGTCGGTCTATAGACCTATCTACGTAGACAACCTGAGACACGTCTCAGAGACCAAAATCGCGCAACATTTCTACTAGTGTGTACTAGGCTTAACACCTTAGGACTGAAATGTTTTACGCCGTTTGGTCTTCCTTCATCACCTATTTCCTATTTCTCGTTTGAATTTTTGTATGTTTCTTTCTGTTCCGGACATAGAAAATCCACCTGACACCTAAGTGACCTCCCAATAAATATGTCAGCTGGAGAAAGACACGTGGACATGTAAGGTGTTACCCGATATTTGAAAATAATTATTCAAATTGTCAACTAAAGATATATCAGACTTATCGGAAGACATCTTTTTCAGGCCACTTTTTATTGCCCTTGAATATTTTTCGTCTTGTCCGTTCGATTCCAGATGACAAGTTGGAATCATAAAGTATTATTATTATTACATATTAACGTCCACTTTTTGCAACTCAGGCTAATTGGGACGGGTTATCTACAGGTTACCACCCTTTTTTAGCCAGGGTGGGAACTTAGGATGCCGTCAAGTATATGATTCCAAATTGTCTACAAAACTGTTTAAACCATCCCATAATATCTGATCTACAACATAAACAAAATGTTTTTCTCTCATTAAAAATTATTTCATTTGAAAGTGGTGCACGATCTTTTTTCCAATGCTTGTAAAATGGTATAAAGTATAATTTATATAACGTTTCATGACGAACCTGAAAAAGACTTACACAAATCTTCTGTAGCACTCTTAGTTATGGATAAATTTTCAATATTGTTTCGCCCCGCCCTCCTTCTAAACCTGTCTTTCCGTATTAGTCCATTTTGATCAAAAAGTAAGGTTCGCAACAAAATATATCAACAGTCCTAAATATGAGATTCCAACATTCTAGGAATAGTTTTTGAGTTTTACGCGATATAAACACACGTGTCGTTATCATAGCGAAACTAGTAAAAATGGGGTTCAGACAGGGTACTTACGGAAGTCTGAAAATCTATGTTTGTCGCAATTGCATAATTTCTTCTTAGTCATCTATGGAGGCTAGGATATACAATAATGTAGTTATGATTCTGCATTTTACTTTCTCCCTAAAAGCCCACTCCTTGCCCGATTTTGATTTTGATCTACAGTGCACATGAAACTCATGAATATTGAGTATGTTATCATATTTACCCGTTTCATGTATAACTAAAGATCAAATCGTATACGTATTAATCAAATCGGGATACGTATTAATGAGAAGAGCATAGAATGTTCATTGATGATGTCACATAGTCCTTTAGTCTCATTTTCGTCATCTCCAAGGTAGGATTGATGAAAACTTGAAGAGAGTTTTTGAAAATCCCGCCCTCATACCTGATTTCGCTTAAGGGAAATCTGATTAACATAAGAATAGTATTACCACCAGTAATTAGGAAACAAAAAGAAGCCCCTAGATGATTACATGCTTAATATAACATTAAATTTCCCCTAAAAGCACCTCTCCAGGCAGCAGGTAGAGCAATAATGATTTGAGTCAGATAAATATTTCTTAGCAGAGATAAAATAAAACCTGTTTGATTTTATTTACGGTTTCTGACGATTTACGCAAAACAGCGTGAAAATTGGAAACAAAACGTAAAGGACAAAATCGCTTAAGAATTGAATTTCCCAAGAAAATCATTTGTCATCATAATTCAGATTCAGCCGAGAAGACTCACGTTACAAGCTTTAGTAAATCCAGGCAAAGTGACAGTTTAGATGTTCAAATCTTCTCATCTTCGTGAATACTAAGCAGTTTTAACAGGGCCTCATTTTTAAGAAAATTTTAAACTTCAGTATCAAGGTGTCTTAGCAGACTTCCCTTAAAACATACTTTTCAATTAGTAATACCAGAGTTAGGCACTCTGGAGAAGAACAGGAAGAGGTTAGAAACTTAACTTAAAAAGAAACGTCATTCTACATATCTACGATTTACCAATTTTCATTTCGAAATTCTGTAAATTCTTAAAAAAAAGGAAAATGAGCGGAGAGTGTACATAAAAGAAGTTAAACTAATGGTGCAAATTTTTCAATAATCCCGTCAAATAAAGGCACACTCAATAATAAACTTAACTGTAACAGTTTTAATGTAAAACTGAACTAGTTAATTGAATTGCCATATTTTCTTGAGAATTAATTTACTCTGATGTTCGTGGTTTACTGGGGATATTTCAAGAAATGAAAACAAGCATTAGTAATAATGAAGAAGACCAGCAACGATTTGCAGAATGAGGACAAGTTATTTACAAGCAACAGGGGAGGGCGTGTTTCTAGAAACTTGTTTGGATTTAGCATAGAGACGGTTAGCACATTGTTCCTTGAAACACTGTTCTCCTAGAAATCGCAATGGGATTAACTTCTAGTTTATAAAACCAAATAAAATTCCCAGATGTTCTTACTTATCTTCCTATATTTGTAATATCACAAATGATGAAACATTTAATTATAAAAAATAAAAATAAAAAAAATCTTTCAATTGTATTCATTGTTTACAATGATTGTTAGGTTGCAAATATCCCCATTTCATTTATCTGCGCACATTACATATCTGGAATTGATCAGGAACTAGGACAGAATCAGGTGACAGATGTTATAACTTGCATTAACTGGTTCAGCCCATCGTTAACCGGTAGAGATATGTGAAGGCAGAAATATATTCTTTGAAATAAGTGATTTTCACAAAATAATACGATTCAGTTCCATTTGCATATTCTTTTCAGCTAAACTTTCCTCTAGGGAAAGCTATTGAGGTTGTACAACATTTTCGGAGACTTTTTTCTAATTTCCATCCAACCAACCGAGAAAATGACGAAAACTCAGGAGCTGCGTAAACTAAGCGTATTTCAAATGTGTTGGTATAACACGCTTGTGGCATCACTTCACCACATATTTTCTAATTCTATGTAAAAAAAAACCGCCGAGTAAAAGAGGTTGGGGGGGGGGGGGGGGGGTTACTGAAGGCTGAAAACAAGAAAATATCTCGTTTAAGTCTTGAGTTTCGAAAAAATTTACAGAGGAAAAATTGTAAAGCGACAATAGCTTAACAAGATTAGTTCTATATTATTTTGCAATACGACTCATAATAACTTTCCGAATACAACCTGAAATAAACTGTTTTTTGAAGAACAAGCTGAGATTGTTTAAACTCAGGGGACCGTAAAGTGGTCATTCCCTCCGCAATATCGTATTTTAAGAATATTTATAATTCAACGGCTACATCAGTCGTTCATGATCAATTCTTTAAAATATCTCGATTTTTTGTGTGACTCAAGACATTCTTTAGAATACCATAATTGTTTGTTTGTATATAAACCCTAATAAAAAAAAAAAAAATCTCAAGTCAGTCAATTCTAATGCTCCCCGATAGGTGTAAAAAGGAATGCTCTCTAACAAGCATATAAGGTTTCTACCAATAGTAATTTCGAGTTACCTCGTCTTCTTCTACATGATCTAGAAGTTATAACCTCAACAGTTTTTCTCATATCATACTTGCTAGAGCTACTTTATATTTTTCAAATGCCTAAATTGGGAGCACAGGTTGGCGAGTTAGGGCGTAGGTCCTAATCTCGCGTAGTAGACCTAGAGTAGCGGGTGCGATTCCCGCCCTGGGCAGTAGAAATTTATTTAGTGACGGACTCACTAAATAAACTCCTTGAGCCCACCTTGGCTAGAAAGGGGTGGTAACCTGTATATAACCCGTCCCGATTAGCCTAGTAGCATAAACGTAAATAATAATGAACAAACAATCATAATAACGGAGATATATTGAAATTCCCCTTTCTTATTCCACCCCTTCCTTGTTTCAGCCATTAACTAATATGACTTTAATGTGGAATGATAAGATAAATATCGAGTATGGTATAGAATTAATAATTGTTTTATTTTATTAATTAATATTCCGCAAAAACTTAATGTATGACGTCATCATATTCCGTTTTAGCAACTACTTCACACAGTAAACTCCAAAATTGCCTCAATTTTTGTTTGATCGTTACTAAACATGATATATAAGCGTTTCATGTAAGACTAAAGGTCAAGTTCGTTAAATGCTGAAATCGGATAGGGGTGAAGGGAGTTAAGAGAGGGGGGGGACAAAAATTTAAAACATCTCAGCTATTACAGGTAAGATAAAAGTATTGTATAATACTCTCCGGCTGCAAATGCAATGTTCTATAAGTCATGTCCACGTTTTAGAAGGTTTCCAACAAAACATTTGAGGAAATTGTTCGAAAATTATGCCATGAGTACGAACTCAATAGCTAATTATCATTTCCATTACTACTCCTGATTTTTGACTGCAGGAGCAGCATTAGTTCTGGTTCTACGAATAGGAAGTCCTGAAGAGGATAAAAGTCTTGTCAGGGGGCTCAGGTAGGCCGTGCGGATTAAGGCGTTGGTCTTATTCTCGCGTGGTAGACCTAGGGTGGCGGTTTCGAATCCCGCTCTGGGCAGTAGAAATTTATTTAATGACGACCTCATTAAATAAACTCCTTAGGCCCACCCTGGCTTGAAAAGGGTGGTAACATGTAGATAACCCGCCCCGATTAGCCATAGTTGTATAAAGTAACGTAAAATAAAAAAAAAGAAAGTCAGTCACGCAGGGACTGCGTAAACTAAGCAGATTTTCCATGTGAAGTTTTACAATAGAAAAATTTCACGAGAACACAACAGTTACTGAAACGGCCGAATAAGCTAGCCGGAAACTCAATACCAACCGATCTCGTCATATTCGTTACGCTCAATAAAATGCAAATATCTCAGTTAATATTCAAGATAGAGAATAAATGTGTATAGCAATATTTATAGTAAATTAAATTTGAAGATTGGTTCTATACACTTTTTCGATCCGACGTATACTAAAGCAGAAATTTCGAAAATTCCCCCCCTGCCATTTGTCCGATTTCAGCCATTAACGAATTTGATCTGTCTTTTTTCATAAAATGTTTGAATATCGAGTTAGGTAACGATCAAACAAAAATTGCGACCGCTAAAGCGACAACAGACAAATATATATATATATATAATTTTGAACGGACCTCTCTTCGTCATCTACTGGGTAGGATCGATGGACATTTGAAGAAATTTTTCGAAGATCGCGTCATGAGTACGACCTGAATAGCAAGGAAAATCTGCTAAAAAGCTTAGCAGACAGCTTGCTCATTATTTTCTGGTAAATCTAACCAACAATAAAAGCATTTAGAGAGTTCATAAAACCCCAAACAAATGGCTCAAGAGCCATGTTCCAGTAGCCTCTACAAGTTGACAAATCATAGGAATAAGGCAGTGTGAGTGAACAAAGTTCAACATTAATGCATACTCTGTCTTCCTTCTCATAACAGTTGGCACACTAGCAGTTACTTTAACTCTGACGCAAAAATATTTATACATACCTCTTATTTCAGAGCCCAAAAACATCACCTTGAAATTATCTTAATTAAAACAACCTTCAAATCGTAGGGGCTTACAGGAAATAGTTCTGTGAAAATAGATATTAATAGATATATAAAAAGTCCGTCACGCAGGGGCTGCGTTAGCTAAGCAGATTTCCCACGTGCGTCACGTATTTGCATTTATCTCAAAACGTATAAGTTCAATGAGAAAACTTTGGTATTAAGTCTTCAAATAATGTGATTCATAATATATCAGCTTATTGTCAATATGACATAAGTAGAAGTGAGCGTTTACTGAAGGGCGAAAACTAACAAATGCAAATATCTAAATCTCAAAATAATCAAGATAATGAAAAAAACGTACATAACAACATGTATAGAATATTAAATTTGCAATAAGATTGATTCTAGACAAATTTTCGATCAGACTTATAATAACGGACATATTAAGAATTTTCGAAATTCCCCCTTTAAACCCCCACCCTCTCTCACTGGTCAGATTTTAGCAGTTAGCGAAATTGATCTTCATTTTTATTGAAATGTTTAAATAACGAGTTTGGAACGGACCTCATTTTCGTCATCTCCTAGGAAGAATCGATGGACATTAGATGAAATTCTTTGATAACCCCATCATGAGTACCACCTCAATATCAGATTTCATGATTTTCAGTAAAAATCATTCAACACCATAAATAAGCACATACAAGTTACATATCAAATGTTTAAAAAATAAAAATAAATGGTGAGTGTATTTTAGTCCCCCATTTTTGTGTCATTTTTAATTATATCTAGTATGAAATTTATATAAAAATGAACAACAGATTTAATTATATTATTTTTTAATACCTTGTTCAATTGAACAGACAAGATACAAAATATTCATAAAAATCAGATTACTTCCATCTTTCCTGTGTGTTCTGTAGTGAAGTGGTCAATATTCGCCGAAAGCGTCCTAAAGAAATTACATTTAAGAAAGGAGAGGCTCCACCTCCAGTGAAAATTAGGGCATAATTTAATGAATGCTGAGTTCAGTAAGATATAACTTGAAATATTTAACAGAAAATTGATCTTCAGAATGAAAATTGATAAATAATTAGTCTGTATTAGTTTATAATGACAATAGTTTCATACCTTTGTCAACTAATGGAAGACAGCTACTTCCAAGTTCTTTTAAATATTTATCGACACTGTTGAGTTATGAATTGAATTTTTTATAATGGTAAAAATACAAATATTAATGCTTTAATGAAGTGCAATCAGAGGTAAAATAGTTTCATTGTGGATGTTTAAAATAGTCACATTGCTGAAAAGTCTCGAGGAATTGTGTTAGAAATAAAATGTAAACTAATGCCATTCCGAATCCAAGCAAAGCTGGAGCTGTACTGTGAATCATTGTAAATATTTGATAATAGTTTTAAATCAGTTTTTTTTATTTTTGGGGTTCACATTAATTCGGTTGTTTCTTGTATGAAACAACCGAATATACAGCTTTCCACGCCAAATAAAGGACTCTATAAATAAGGTAAAATTATATAAAACAAGGGTAGCAATTAAATGTTATGTCACAATTCTCATGGATTGTAATATTTTATTTTGACAATGAATATTTATTTTTTAGAATTATCTGAAGATGGCCACTAAGGCCGAAACGTTATAATGGACTGAATAGAAAATTTATTTAGGGTGGAGAGCTGGTATAATTGGTCATTTCTTATAAGGATAATAATAGCTTAATTATTAATGAAAGAAAACAAATTACCTCTCCATAGTAAAAATCACCTCCTTCCGGAAAAGGGGAGAAATCACTGAGGGAGTAGCAACTATAATCACGGTAACAGGTAAGAATAATTCGCGAGGGAGTAAAAGAAACGCGGGAAGCGCACTGAAAAGCGAACTGTTTCAAAGTTACGGCTGAACTTTGTAGTTTGTTGTTGTAGCGGCGAGAGAGGAGAGTCAAGAGAGAGACTGGTATGGCCGGCTCTGCATTGGTTCACATCACAGAAGTGACTGAGCACTGCCGCTACCCCCACTCTGCTCGCATCCCTCGCCCCAACCTCGCTCGGCAAAAAATAATAGATCTACAACGCTTCCGGCTTTTTATAGAGCAGCCGAATGCATCGGGATGACGGGCAAAGGAATAGATACACACTTTCCTCATTTAAAGGCATATGACTTCACCATCATTCAACACACTTGCCAGGAATAGTCAAGTCTCTCGGAAGAAACAGAAAAGTCGAGCTTCGTAAACTAAGCAGATTTCTCGCGTGCTAGTATAACACACTTAACTAATGAGCAGAAGGTTTACAGACGGCAGAAAACAAAAAAGTACGAATAGCTCGGTTAATACTTGAGTTAACGAAATAATCCATATAACAGCAATTGTAGACCACCAATAGTTTAAAAAGATTGGTTCTATAATATTTTACGATTCTACTTCATATTTTAGCCTATAACAAATAAGATCTTTAGTATTGGCTGAAACGCTTAAATATCCACTATGGTAAGATCAAATAAACATTTTCGAGGCAAATACGTAAATATTAATTTATGGTATCATCACACAACGAATTTGCATGTATCTCACAGAATAAAAGTCAATGAAAATTATATGATATTTTATTGTTAATATGACATGAGTAGGAATGGAGATTTACAGATGACCGAAAACTAATATATAGAAATATCTTGGTTAATATTCAATATAGAGAATCAAGTGCATAACAACATTTATAGAACATTGCATTTTCAATAAGATTGGTTCTACCCTTTTTTTTCAATCCGAAGCATAATAACGGAAATATTTATTCCCCTTTCTAAACCTGCTCTCCCACTTGTTAGATTTCAGCCTTTAACGAACTTGAACTTAGTTTTGCATGAAATATTTATACTTTCTATACATCGAGTTTGGTAACGGTGAACGAATATGGCCATTAGAGCGTTCACGGACCTCACGTTCGTCATCTTCAAAAACTGATTGATTTCCCTTAATGGTAATCTGCTAATATTATTGCTACACTAACTTTCAATATTTTTGGAGATCATATATTAAATAATATATGAATATTTATTAGGACTTGCAGGTCAAAGAAATGTTAGTTTTTCTTCTCCTTTCCTAGATGCGCTCTTTGAGATCTTCTTAAAATCTTGAGAGTTTTGCTGAAATTAGGTCCTCATACATCATCTAAATATCCATTTTATTATATTTTTTAACTTATTTATTTATTTATTCAGGAGCACCAGCAACGCAATGCTTAACTATGTAAAATAAAAACAAAATCTTTCAAGTAATAAACGGTCTATTCTCCCTAATCTATATTAAACTTCTCACTAAAAAGAAATTCATACATGTTGTTTGGAGTCTCTAAGTACTCAATATCCCTGCAGTTGGTCAGTAAGTATTTAATTGTTATTGGTTCATGGCATGTTCTGTAGAGTCGTCTATCTGTGTTTGCCATGAGCTATGAGTGCGATAAATGTGAGTGTCCTATCCTAAGTCTCGTTAGTACAACTTCTCGTCTATTGTCAACTCTGCTGGATGACCACTCAGTTATACAAGGCTTTAGTTTTCATAGATGATTTTCTGCTATTCTATGCCAACATTAGCACATATTAGCTCTCATTGTTACAAATTTTTATGTTATAAAAATATAATTTCCTTTGATGCTGCTAAAAATTTTGATGCAATATTATTAGCAAAAATTGGGATATAAGTCCTTATACTGCAGGGGTACTGGAGTATAAAAAACATTAAAATAAAAAAAAAAAAAAAAAGGTTGGCTGTTTATTTATATATTTGTAGAGTTCCGCGACGGAGGAGATTTACTCGATTAAATAAGCAATACAGTATAAACACATTTAAAATTTACAAACTAAAGTGGTATTTTACAGTCTGTGTTTCCTATGGCTGTGCAGAACTATTTTATTTATTTTTAGTTCAATATTAACAAGTTTTATTTTGATTTTTTAATCATTACTGTGTGGCAATTTGCCCAGTAGATGTAGTAATTTAAAATTTGTTTCTATTTTCATTCTTGTATTTGCACTTACTTTTTCCTTGTTTCAGTTCTCATTGACACCATGTCAAAGGCCATTAGTATAGTTAGTTATATTAACGTTCTAGTTTAAATTCTCATACTGGTTAATGCCTGGCATTACTTTTTCTTATGCCTAATTTGGGTTAAGGAGAGATGATTCTCTAACAATTCTGGCACCTAAAAAAATTACCTTTTCTATTTCTCATTGTTGGTTAGTCTCGTGGAGAATGTAACGGGAACCCACTGCATATTTTTGTCGCCTTTGTTCGTTCACGTGGAAATCATGACTTGCTGTTCGAGGGAACAATAACCACGCCCAGTATGCGCAGTTATCATTTTTAATCGAAACCGTAATATATCTAGCTACCTATCGTATATATATTATTATATGCAAGCAAAATAATCATGATATTATTCCAGAGTGATACTTTACATCACTTGAGGTATAGTATCAGGATTCATAAATTACATTATCATCCTCTCTTGCTCATCATCCGCAAAATTCCTAAACTGTGCTGTATGCGAATTGTTGTATATGTATGTAGACCAGGCTTTGTCGATGTTCCCTCGAAAAGGAGTGTCCTCAATTTCACGAATCGCAGTAGCCAAGTGCGTTTAACAAAGGACATGTAGTGATTTCAACATGCCTTCAGCAAGAGGCGAGAGCCTCTTAGAGACTTACTAACAACAAAGTGGACGAGCACTCCAAACATCATTCACTAGAGTCCACATCAGGACTAAACTATTAGTTCAAGTGTGTTTCCAAACTGTAATTTGACGTACAACCTTGTACGCAGGCACATAGTCCTCAAGAAAATTAGAATGTGAAGTGCAGGCGTTCTTCGAATAATTTTTGCTTGTTCTTCCTATATTAAGAAGCTTCGTGTGGGGAACAAGGTTCTCAAGAGCATAAATTATCATTAGATGTTTTTAAAAATTAATGTATCTTGTTGAAAAGGAATGGTCCCTGAAGAGGTGGTACTGAAGCCACGAAACATGCAGAGTTACATTGCCCTACATGTTTCGTAGCTTCACTCCCACCTATTCAGGGACCATTCCTTTTCAACAAATAATATTCATTTTTAAAAACATCCAATGATAACTTATGCTCTTGAGGACCTTGTTCCCCACGTGAAGCTTCTCAAGAGCATAAATTATCATTGGATGTTTTTAAAAATTAATTGAAAAGAAAGGGACCCTGAAGAGGTACTAGTGAAGTCACGAAACATGTAGTGCAATGTAAATAAAGTTTGCGGGGAAAGAAATATTTGTAAATTGGAAGAATTAAAAAAGTCCGTCACGCAGTGGCTGCGTAAACTAAGCAGATATCCCACGTAAAGTTATACAGTAGATAAATCTGCCCAATAACAACTATTGTAGTAAGGTATCTCTAAGCCTATTCAAGAGGGACGAGTAGTTATGGAAACGGCCGCCAGAGCTCTCGGCGGAACGTCCCGAACATAGCCGACCCCTGCCGATCACATACAGAATACAAATGCAAATATCTCGGTTAATATTCAAGATAGAGAATAAATGTATAGAACAATATTTATAGTAAATTTAATTTGCAATAAGATTGGTTCAATACAATTTTTCGATCCAACGTATAGTAACGGAGATATTTCGAAGTTTCGAAAATCCTCCCCTCTAAACCCCCCTCCCACTGGTCCGATTTCAGCCGTTAACGAACTTGATCTTCGGTAATTCAAATAAAGGGTTAGAACCGCCAATATAAATGAAACTATTGTCATATATCTCGGTGGAGACCGTCGTCACTGGCTGATGGTTGAGTAGATAGATAGATAGATAGATAGATATACAGTTTTGAACGGACCTCATTTTCGTCATCTACTAGGTAGGATCGATGGACATTTGAAGAAAAATGTCGAAAATTCCGTCATGACTACAACCTCAATAGCTGATTTCCCTGAAGGGAAATCTGCTAATATGAAGAGCATATAAAATATAGTAGTACTTCTAAAATAGAGAGTAACTTTACTTAGTTTATCGACATATAAATAAAAGCCAGTCTCGCAGTAGCTGCGTAAACTAAGCAGGCTTTCCACGTACTGGCATGAAACACTAGTGAGCAAGAACGCACAATAAGTCAATTAATAATTGAGTTAAGAGAAAATGTATGGAACAGCTAATTGTAGAAAATCAATAGCTTAACAAGACGCCCTATAACATTTTTTGATACGATTCATAGTAATGGAGTTATTTTGAAATGCCCCACATTTTAGGTGATTGCCATGAAGAAGACAGAGGTGAGCCTCTGATTAATCAATTTTCTGGATCGTGTAAAGGAGGGCAGTTTATTTATAAATTTGGGAAAACAAAATCCCTTAAATATCTGAAGTTAATTCATACCCATACTTAGTCTGTTGTGATACAATAAGAGTTGTATCTTTATTACTCTATAGAACGGTTTATTGAAATTCTACAGTTTTTATAGATATTTATGTTTTTTAAATCTGTTAGAATGTGTGTAATATATAGGCTGTTGTTAATTAATTGTTCAGTCATATCGTGGGATATGTCAAGGTATTTTTCGTTGAATGCAGTCTGTTAATATGCATTTTACAGTTAAGTAAGCATTTGTTGAAGTATCACATATAGAGATGTCCGTACTTGTTATTAAGTGTCATTCAATTCTTAAAGTATCATTACACATTTATTATTTTATTTAATGAAGAACATATTAAGATGCTAAACTAAAAATTGAAAATCATTATCAATAACATGATATGATAATTCTTTCCAGACTTTTTAATTGGACAGTAATGCTTCCTTAAAAATATATTTCATCTATATTTATGAATTATCCTCTAGAACGTGTAAATGGATTTCCCTGTCATAATGAAATTCCGTGGTGAGAGAGCTGTAACCACAATGCGTCGCATTCCATCAATATACAGGGCTTGACATTGTTTAAAATTGTTTCTGGAATTAAACAACTCCGAAAGAAGCTTCTCTATAAATTTAATTTCTAATATTGTTATAAACAGTTAACTGTAAGACGATTATTAACGAAGATATTATTTTTTTTTTTACATTCGTCGATTTTATTTTTTTTTATTTTAGTAAATTTCCCTTAAATGAAATCAGCTATTGAGGTCGTACTCATGACGCGATTTCCGGAAAATTTCTTCAAATGCCCATTGATCCTACCCAGGAGATGACGAAAATGAGGTCCATTCAAAACTATATATATTTAGATATATATTTGTCTGTTAACACTCTAGCGTTCGCAATTTTTGTTTAAACGTTGCCAAACTCGATATTTAATCGTTTTATGTAAAAAGAAAGATCAAGTTCGTTAATGGCTGAAATCGGACAAGTGGGAGGGAGGGGGTTTAGAGGGAGAAAATTTATATCTCCGTTATTATGCGTCAGACCGAAAATTTGTATAGTACCAATCTTATTACAAATGTAATATTCTATAAATGTTTTTACGTACGTTTTTGCTCTATCTTGATTATTAACCAAGACTCCTTCCTACTCATGTATTGACAGTAAGGTGTTATATTATGAAGCACATTATTTGAAGCTTAAATACCAAATGTTGTTCTAATTGAACTTTTAGGTTTTGAGGTAAATGCAAAACGTGACGCACGTGGGAAATCTGCTCAATTAACGCATCCCCTGCGTGGCGGACTTTTTTTATTATTATTATCCAAGAGAATTCGAATTCACAGTTCAATGAACTTGATTCTCCGTAAAGATCGATATCAAGGGCAACCACTCACCTCGTTCTGTACGCACTTAGTTTATAAGCTGCTCACATATTTCATTTTCACAGGACTTATATTGAAAGTAATGGAGATAATTAGTTAGCATTCCGCCGAGATTAATGCGGTTATCGAATGGATGACCTCGAAGGGCGGCGTGCTCACCTACTTTCGGGAGAGGACATCGCGTGTGGATATTGATTGGCCTTTTTTACCTCAGCCTATAAAGTAAACAACAACAACACAATGGCACCGCGAAGAATCGAAATTTGAGCTGCAGTAAACAATAAGTGATGTCTAATGGAGGTGGTATAACCGGATTGCATAACGGTTTCGTTAAAGTACAGAAAGAAGAAATCAAAAAATATAAATAAGATTCTATCTGGTATGAAATCTTTAGACCACCATAGGGTCCCATGCCGTATAGCTAATTTTGAAAAAGTCCGTAGAATAGGCATTGAAAAAGAGTCTGCGTGAAATAAGCAGATTTCCCGTGTTCTTGTCAAACTCATTTTTCATCAGATATCAATAGCCCCCTATTTATAATTAAAACCAAGGGTGGGGGGGGGGGATTACTGAAGGCTGAAAACAAGAAAGTACGAATAAATCGCTTAGTAATTCAGTTACGAAAAAATTTCATAGGCCACCAATTGTAGACCATGAATAGTCTAACAAGATTGGTCCTATAATATTTTACGATCCACCTCATGATTACGAAATATTTTGGATTTTCGAATTCCCCATAGATCAAGTAAACATTTTTGAACAAGAACGCAAAATCTTAATTGATCACTTCATCACACAACGGATATGCATGTATCTCGTATAATAAAGCTCCCTTGAAGACAATAAAATGGTTTAGTATATAATAGAGTATTGTTCATGTCACTTGAGTAGAAGTGAAACTGAAACATGGAAAAAACTGAAAAATGCAAATATGTCGGTTAATATTCAAGACAGAAAATACATGTATATAACAACATTTGAGGTGCTCAGAATAATAGTGGCCTAACCCCAAAAAGTAAGATTTTTGTAAAACCAAGTCAAACTTTGTCCTTAAATTGAACTATTTTTGTATTTTTTATTTATGATAATTTAGTACTAAAAATGTCTCCTAATTAACAGTTTTGCTAGTGCTTTTGAAATGTAACACCCAATTTCATGAACATTTATTAATTTATTAATAAAATGTGGGTTGGGCCACTATAATATTAACCATTTTATTAATAAATATTAAAATCGTGGCTTAGGCCGCAAGGTTTAAAATTAATAAATTCAACAACAACACACAAAATATTTATTTTTCAAGTATAAAAACCTTTAATAGTTAAAAATACAAGTTTTTAATTTTAATCATTGTCTTCTTCTAATTCGTCGTCACTCTCATCTATAGGAATCGCATCTGGGATGGACTGGCAGCTTAGAATTTCCTTGTAAAATTCGTGTTTATAAAGTGGGATGAATTCCAGGAGACTTAGTAAATCTCTTTTCTTATTTTCCACAATTTTCTTCCCTTTGAGATATAGAAGGTCCAGCGTTTTCACTTCTTTGGTCATCCTCTTCATCACATTTACTCTGTAGAAAGGAACGTCTTCATTGTTTGAATACTTGTAGAAGATTGTTTGTGGTTTATTCTCCTCATAGTGCAGCCACTGTACTCTACTTTTCCCTCACCTGCCACCTCCTTGTTGTTTATTGAATCTTTCACTTTTTGTTTTTTTTCTATTGGTGATGTTGTCCAAATGTTTCTTGAAGGAAAAGAAATCATCTTTTTCCATTTTTTTTTACCACAAATGGCGTTTTTTCGCAGCTAGAATAATGAGTATCCAGCCATCAGAAACATAAACTTCTGGATAATACTTTTTCCTTTTTTCAATCAAACCAAAGTCTTGGTCACATGGCAGGTATGTATGTCCAGACACAACAACCTACCTCTTAAGACTTCAAACGCAAAACATAAATGCGTGAACATCATCGATAACGAAGTTCAGGTTTCTCAGGCTCAAGTTCAAGTATTTTGAATTTGTTAAGTTAAAAGATTTCAACCCATTTCTAATGGAGGTAAATGTTTTGTCTTTTATTTTATTTCTTGTTTCTTTAATTATTATTATTTATTACATTCCACTTTTTACTAATACGGCTAACTGGTACAGGTTATCTACAGGTTAGCACTCTTTTCTAGCCAGAGTGGGTCTAAGGATTTTATTTAATGAGTTCGTCATTAAATAAATTTCTATTGCCCAGGCGGATTCGAACTTACCACTCTAGCCATGTGAGATACAGGTCAACGCTTTTAACATACTAGCATGGCTAAACTGAGCCCCTTTTTTTCTTTTATACAGGCTCGTTTAAGAATTCCCTCTTTTAATTATGGCATAATATTTTTTTTCATGACTTAATCTTTTTGTTAACAAAATGTGACTTGGAAGTAATATGGTGCATGAAGGCTAAGTGCGCCATATTCCTCCTCTTGTTTCTCCAAGATTCATTTTCAATTATTTATTATTATTATTTATTATTATTTAAATTATTCTGCTTGTTGTATATTTCAGACGCCACGTAATTATTTGCAATGGAATATAAAACACTAAAAAGGTTTTGAAAAAAAGCTGCGATGAAGCATACAGCGAATAAATCATAGCGAAAGTTGAAGATGTCTTAAAGAGACTCAATTATTATCAACATTCAAAAAAATGAGCTATGTGATGCTAGTGAAAGAGGATAATAAAGGTTACTTTTTGGAGAGACCTTTATTATTTTTCTTGATTTAGGATAAATAGTGTTTATTTTTATATGTTATAAACAGAAAAACTTATTTATTATAGTAAGTTATTTCTTTCTAGTTTTGAGAATTCGTTTTACTTCTTAATTAATTTGTTTTTCCCATTATTTCATTCTAAAGAAACAAATGTAATTTTACGTTTGCTACAAATAATGTCCCTTTCATTTCCTAACTCAATTTCTATTTATTCTTTCAATGTGCATTTCGTTTAATAATTTTTAGATGAAAAAAGAAAGGCTATTTTTTACTTCTTTATCGTTTTTCTGTTTATTTCATTCTAAAGAAAGAAATCTAATTTTAAGTTTTTTTTTTACAAATGTAAATCCTTTATTTTCCTAATGCAATTTCTGTTTATTTATTCAATGTGAATTTAGTAGATGGCAAATGAAATTTTATCTTTCATCGAATAAACAAAGTTTTATTCTTGAAAAATGACTGTGGCCTGCGAAGAAATATAGCTAAAATGATTTTTGTTTTTTACTAGATTTGAAGTTAATTAAGAAATGTAATACACATGCCAGAGTGAAGGTAAGTAAATGTCAAGTGAAAAGGAAAATTGTTGTACATATTGAGCAAATTATAATGGTTTTATAACGCCCCAGTTAGGTGCGCCATATTTCCACCAAAAAATAAATGACTAAAACCAGATCGTAATAATATACATTAAGGGGTAAAAAATCGAATTTACTGTTTTTATTTTTTTAAATAGAGTAGCTCCTTTTCATATTGTATATAGTTATTTGAAATAAATCTTAAATTTTAATGCATGCATCGTTGTTTTTAGCACTTGTTTGCTGATGAAAATGGCACAGATTTGCTGAAAGGTCTTGTAGAATAAATTAAAATCTTTATTGAGGAAAAACGTTTTCCTTCACCTCTATATTTAGGAAGTCCCACTTCCGGCATCCTACTCATCAATAATAATGTCTTTTGCTACACTTAACTTCTATGACAAAGTCTTTATTTTCTTAGACCTAGATGATTTGAAGGGCATAGTTGTGAGGTCGCAAGAAGGAAGTGAGACAGCCCCGTTGGGGTGAGCGAGTCATCAGGGGTTGACGCTTCAGCAAGCTGTTGGTATTGATTTTTGGAGCACCCCCATCTCCCCTAGCATAACTACTCTGCTACAGGTGATCTCTTCCTTCCGACATTTTAGCTATAGTGCTTTACCAATCCTTCCATAATCCCCTGAAGTATTCTTTTGGCTCCTGGAGATATCTCTATTTTGGTACTATTTGAATGATGACTAGAAGATAACTGACAAAAGAAATAAAAAAACACAATAATGGTTAACATGAGACCATTAAACTATTTGGTTGCAATTTCCAATGGCAGGGGTTAACTGTTCTGGCAATGGTCCTCTTTACTAATCGAATTCTAAGGTCATTTTACATGAGAGTAAACGTAGCTAGTTCAAATACTCCGCATGTATATCAAATAAAGGGTTAGAACCGCCAGTATAAATTATGGTGTTGTCATACCTGTCGGTGAAGACCGTCGTCATTGGGTGATTATCGAGTACAGCTGTAGTCAGTAGGGTTTATATGTCTATTGTTCGCATTGGGTTGTTTACGTTTTTAGCCCTTGTCTGTTTATTTACATTTCAGGTCTCTCAAATGAAGGGTGGTTTTAGCTTGTGTCCAAGTAATTATTTTCGTATAGTAGGTACTTGACCGTTATCCGTATTAGGTTGTTTACGTGTTTTGGTCTGCTAAAGTAAGGCTACTAACGGACAAATAACTTAGTACAACTTTAAACCCGCTTACAGATGGTGTCATCGCATCGAAAGCGCTTGCCAGCTGTACTCGATCATCAACCAGTGACGAAGGTCTTCCCCGATAGGTATGACAATTCCAAATGTCCTTCATTTGTCTTGACAATTTCCTCAAGGCATGTGTGCAGACGGAGAGCTGGGTTTCCCTGAAGAGACATTCACTAGAGACAAACGGATATTGTGTTCATACTCTAAAAGGAAATTGTTAGATAGTTTTTTGAACATATTTAATATAGAAATTAATTTAGAAGTTATATTTATATATAATTTCACTGATGTTATAATTTTCATGTTACGTCGAAAATTCGTTTAATTTTGTCATTAAAATATGGCTAGGTTCTTGTTTATTCTATATCTCTTTTACAATGAAACTTAAATTGTCTAGTTTAGCACTTATTTTGTAGAAACCATTGCGACTCTACTGTTGTAAACAACGAAAATAACAATGTACCCACTCAATTACACATTTTTATTAAAAATGAACTCTTTTATGACACATAAAAACAGAAATTAATTAACCCCATTTTCTGTAACTAATGAGAATTTCTGCATAATCTTCTTGAGTACCAATGGAAAAACAAAAGGAGATTATTTATAATTTGGGATCATGCTCATTCATGAAAGCAAAGGACATATATTTATTTGTCTAATTAGTTGTACGAGTTTTCTTTGATCGTTATAAAACTGGACATTTAAATATATTTACATTCCTTTTGTAAAAAGAGATACAAAATATCTCTGTTATTATGAGTCCGATCAAAATATATTGTAGTACCAATATTGTTAGAAATTTGTTTACTATTGTGTGAAACATTCGTTCTCTAACTCTAATATTAACAGACGTAGTTTCATATTCTTAGTTTTCAATTCTCTGGAAGCGCCCACTCTCTCTTCAAGCACTTGAGACACTAAAGAGCACTGTTTCGGCTTAAATTTCAAGCCCTGCTTATATAGATTTCTTATTACAAGAAAATGGCAATCTCCTTAGTTTACCCTTGCATGAGGAACTTTTTTATTTTGATTTTAAGTGAAGTATCTTTAGGATGTTCTTTAACTTGATTACAAAGTGCTACGCTAAAACAGGAGTATTCCCATAATACTCCAACATTTACTTGCCATTAACATATACTCACAAATTTAGAATTGTTACATTTTAAAATCCCTTTTAATCCTTCTTAAATTAAATATTTTAAATTCCAGCTAAACTGTTTTACTGTATGTTTATGTGTGTGTGTTTGCGTGTGCGTGTGCGTGTTTGTGTGTGTCTGTGTGTGTGTGTGTGTGTGTGTGTGTGTGTGCGTGCGTGCGTGTGAGTGCATGCGTGCGCGCGTGAGTGTGTGTGCATGTTTGTATGTGTGATACAGAAAGTGAGAGCATATGATTGTAAATATTTTAGATGTTAGAAATATTCATTTTATTGTACATACTAATTTATATTTATTTGATTTTAGTTTAGTTTTTATCCATTGATATTATATAATCGTTTACGTAATTTTATTAGTCTTTATAGTTTTTAATTATTTAGTTTTCTTACAAGATTTTTTTTTTTGTTTTTGAACTTAATGTTTTGTTTTGTTTATTTAATTTATTTGTTGTTTTGTGTTTTATTGTTGTTTTTCGTTGTTTTGTTATTTGATTGCATTCTATTATTTAGTTGAGTTTTATTTAGTTGCGTACCGTTATTTAGTTGCGTTTTTTTATATTGTTGCGTTCTGTTATTTAGTCGAGCTTTGTTATTTGTTTGCGTTCTGTTATTTAGTCGAGCTTTGTTATTCGTTCTTAGTTTGTATTATTTAATTTTTTCTTGTTTCTATTTTCATTTTTGCTTTCTGTTTATATAATTTTTTTTTTTATGAGCAATATCGCCTCGCTTCGAACACTCCAAAATAAATAAATAACATAATTATAATTGAATTATTCGACTTGGAATTGGTGCTGACTAGCTCGTTAAATATGCAGATTTAAGTGAGTAACAATGCCTGGGTATTATGAAAACATGTGTCTGAATTTAGACTAACCCAAGGAAGAGATAGAGCTAAATATGCTTACATTAGGTAGTACCATTATGGCCAAGATTGTAAACTCTTTATGATAAACTACCTCTAAACAACGGGATGTAAGCAATCGTAAACTATACGAGCTAACTTCTCTTCCTTAAAGGTTCTTCTAAGCAGATTGCTACACTATATTTACTATATATACACACCACATGAATTTATTATTTTAGAACTCATATTTTTTTAAGTAATTAAAAAAAAACTACTTCTTTTTTAATATAACAAATATCCTATGGAAAGGTGGTAGTATTACATTATACATGAACTTTTATATGATGAAGTTGTGTTTTATTTAGTATAAATATAGCTTGTGAATAATTTCAGCTAAAATGCACATGGCTAACAACCTTTACCAAAGCAAGCTCTGTTTAAGAACTGATAAGAAGAAAGGTGAATTAATATCGGCTGAGTCAAGATCTACAATAAACTTTAAGGAAAATCGGCAGTAAACTGTCTAAGCGGCAGACTCTTCTTCATACTGACTGATTTGATAAGACTTTCCCACCCTCCACTCCAACAATAGACTTTTTGATGAGAGAGAGAGAGAGAGAGAGAGAGAGAGAGAGAGAGAGAGAGAGAGAGAGAGAGAGAGAGAGAGCTCTAGCAGTGGCAATTTATGTATAATCATTACTAAGCTCAACATTTAAATTTAAACTTCCACTGTTATCCCAAACTAAAGATCATGTTGTTCAGTGGCTTAAATCAGACCGGAGGAGAGAGGAGGTATAAATCAAAAAATCAAAATACCTTTATCAGTTGTGTAAAGTATTTTTATTCGACGTCATTATGAAAGATTGATTGCCATACTCAATCAAGACTATTCAGGAGGGGGGAGAGGGTTAAGGATTTTATTCAATGAATTCATCACTGAATAAATTCCTATTGCCCAGGTGAGGACCGAAACCAGGATTGTAGGTTTACTAAATGAGATTAAGACTACTTGGGTAACCCCCTCCTCCAGTTCAATATTTAAGCTATCCCATATAAAGCTAAAGATTTGTATTACCAAGTTAAAAATTTAATTAAGAGTCACCAAAACTGCTCTTAGGTGATTGAACAGAATCGCGAAATATCATCTAGAGTGGATTGTATTAAAATTCATCCTTTTCTTCGATACCATTGTCATCCGCAATACAATAATTACCTTGCTGATAAAAATATACATCAGTGATCCAATGCCAAGCATAATGAAAATATAGATCTAGCGTATAAAACTGTTAAAGAAAATTTTTATGTCTAGAACTAGAAAATTTTAAATATATTTGTTAATTGTAAAATAAAATAATACCAAATAAATAGGTAAAGTTAAATAAACTCGTTACAATTATTATCAAAATATCTGCGTTATTATTGATGATTGCTATATACTCATGTATTCAATTAATAGTAATAAATTTCTTGTATATATTAAATATTTCCTTGTGCATTATTAAATGCCTTCCTTGTACATATTATATTTTTGACAGAAAGCATTCGAATTTTCTATAAATATATGGAACATGTTAAAAATTAAATGCCAATAATTAAAAAAAACTATTTATTTATTAGTATTAAATAAACGACCCTAGAACCAAAAAATAAAAAAAAATTCGGAAACAATAGTCGCGAGATTCGATCTCGAAATCATGCGGCTACAAAAGGGGAGCTACCAACCGAAACAATTTGGAATAACGTCTTCGCAACACCTCAAGACTTTCAGGCAAATCTTTAACATTTTGTTTTAGACGAACGCGTCAGAAGTGCGTTCTCTCCTTTTAACAGTTTTTTTTTTTTCTTGAGGTACGACACACTAAAATATTTTCGTACAAATCAGTACACGGAAGGCCGTAATTTAAAATGAAAAAACAAACCAATGGCGATGAATGCAAACGTACTCGTATACACATTTAATGAGAAAATTGGTAAACGACAATTTATGTCGTTACTGCCTTAGCCTTTTATTATGCCATGAATATAGTCTTTAAGACCTATATATATATAAAATAACCTATACATGTTTCGGCTATAATTTACTACACTGGGTGCATTTTCTTGATAGTAACCATTGAAGCTAAGTATTATGGCAACTAATTAATTTCCATGATATTAATACTATACTACAATAAGACATTTAGAAAAAATACCTAAATTTTATCCCGTGACTTTATCTAAACTTGAGATCTCATTCTGACTAATAACAGAGTTTGCCTTTCAATTCATCTTTATCTAGATTCGTTTAAAAAAAAAAAAAAAAAAAAAGCTCTTGAGGAATGAATAGGAGAAAGCAACTTTCTCATGATTTGCACTGATAAATGCTTTCTTAATTTGAGATTACACTGTCAGCGTTTTTCAAAGGTGCCACAGCTCCCTTTGAAGAAACTAAATTGCATCTCAAACTTAAATAAGAAACTTTCTACACAATTTAACAGATTCCTGTTTTAAAATTCATGAGAGTCTCTTCATCATAGTAGACATTTTGAAGATCAGGTAGCCTTGTAATTAATGAATATCAACAAAATAATGAATGTTTTGATTACTATAGATTGAATTCATGAATGATATTCCGCCATTTTTATTAACAGTATTGTGTTCTCTGCGTTATTTATAAAAAAAAAATATGATTTACTACTTCAAGGTTGTTGGCAGAACCAAAAAAAGGAAAATGAGAAAAACGTTGTTTTTAATTTTCTGAATTCATTATAGCAGTACAATTCCCTTAAGGTAAATCAGCTATTGAGGTACACATGATGCGATTCTCCAAACTTTCCTCAAATGTCCATCGCTCCTACATGGGAGAGGACGAAAATATATATATATATATATATATATATATATATATATATATATATATATATAAACACACACACACACATATACCTAGGTATATATTGACATTTTCATTGCGAGGAGTTCGGCTATCTGTTCAGAGGTTTGACGAGACGAAAATCACAAGAGAAGACCTCCTTGGTAGAAGATAAGTACTGGAAGCTCTAGAAATGAACATGAGATGGGACGGTCTCATACTCTCCGAAATGAGGAATGTCAAAGTAATAAATCCAAAACATATGATTTAATCAAGTAGCTGTACAAATTAAAAACACTGTCTGACAAAGATGGACGCATTTCCATTGGAAATTTCCAAAAACAAATAAAAATTCAAACTAGTAGCACTAAAATATTGTTACGAAAATTAAGCACATGAAAAATTAAATATAGTTAATAACATATAGAAGAATATAGAAGAAGTAGGGAAGGAGATAAAAGGCGCCGACCGATGGAAAGACTATTGACGGCCGAAGTATCTACTGGGGCTGGGACTGTCCAAGTCTACGCGTCTAGCCCGTTCTCAGGATTCTTTTTGTTAAGTTTTTAAGTTAGCCCCTCGGCTATAAAAGCGGCCCAGCACGTCCCGAGAGCTTAGCTTGTTCTCAGCTCCCGTCAAGTGAATAACAGTTCGTTCATCGCAGCTTTAGTAACCAGTGCTTTTCAGTTGCAGTGCGGTAAAGTGTTTTATGTGAAGAACAGTGTAGTGCAGTGTTCTTCGTGAAAATCGGTGAAGTGCCGTGTTTTTATGAACTTCAGTGATCGTGAGTTATTGTACTGTGCAAATAAGACGAACAGTGAAGTTATCAGTGCATACTGTAAGTAATAGTTAAGAATTATTTATCAAGTGTGTTGTGCATTGTCAAATTGCAGTCAAAAGCTTGTGTTTAATTTTGCAATCCAAAATAACTCTAGTAAACAACGTTTATTACTGTTTTTGTAATAAACATAAGAACAATATGTTATTGCACGTCTGGGTAGACGTTCATTATTTCCAGATGTTAATGATTAAATGGAAACAGGTACTGGTAATTACATCATTTACACTGGAATGAACAACGCAACATATTTATTATTTATGGGTCATAAGTTGCAGATATCAACTTCTGATTAGCCTTCAGTATAAAGCTAACGAAGAGCAGCATAAATATAAGATGCACCAGTATAGTTGTTATTGAACCATAATTAAAATAAAAAATGGAATTTATTTACCAATTTTAAATATAATGCCCTATATTTCCCCTATAGTTGGAAAGCCGCAGTACTTCCCCTCCCTTTCAAAGGTTAATATGGTCTGGTGAGGAAGGGCTCTGATGTAGCTCCCCTATTCCAATTGTGCCTATCTCCACAGACCAACCCTCCGGACCTTTAGTCATCACTATATAACTCAATCCTGCTCCCAATCTTTATACTACATAGCTAAGATCGAAGCATATGGGATTGTTAACATGCATATACACTGAACTCCAGGAAAAATAATAATTGTTTTATTTCCGGGAGGAAGCAGGTCAGCCAAGAACTTCAATGCCTACCTAATAATTAAAATTATTATTATGGGGGAGGTTTATACTCAGTGAAAACTGGAGTAAAATCCATATCGGGGGAAAATCCAACCGATATGGAGTTTGTGAGTGTGACATGTTCTGGGGAATTTAAAAATTTTCGCACGATTCTAGCAGTATCTAGAAGTACCCCTTGCTGTGCTTCTTTTAGAATTGATGTTGGCAGATTCAAGTTCTTGGTGCCTGCTATCGTTGTTTTTGGCACGAGTCCATTTGAACTTACTATAATAGGCGTAACTGTGGCAGATTTCAGTTTGTATACCTCTTTGAGCTCGATAGCCAATTCTTGATATTTTCTTAATTTTTCGGCATGGGATTTTCGAATATTCTCATCATTGGGCACTGCGATGTCAATAATATCAGCAGTCTTATTCATCTTGTCAATAATGAGAATATCCGGTTTGTTATGGTGCACAGTATGGTCAGTTATCATCGCTTCGTCCCAATACATCTTTATATTATCTTTTTCCAATAATTTTTGAGGAATATAGCGATAATAAGCGACCTTTCTGTCTACCATGCCGAATTTCTCTGCTAGAGCTTGATGGTATAATTTTGCCACGTTATTGTGCCTTTGTAAGTACTCAGATCCAGCAAGTATTTCACATCCAGCCGTAATATATTGAATGGACTCATAAGCTTTGTTACATAATCTACAGTTGTCAGAGACACTACTGTCTTTGAGGATATGACGTCTGTATGATCTGGTGGCAATCACTTGGTCTTGGATAGCTGTAATGAAACCTTCTGTTTCTGAAAACAGCTTTCCAGACGTCAGCCACGCGACAGAATAAGCCAAGTCTACTTCCGAGTCATAAAGGCGACTGTAGTAACGACCATGAAGTTCCTTACTTTGCCATTCTGAAAGAAAGTGGGATTCATCTTTAACTTCAGGATTGTTACTACATTTCAAGTTCAAGACCGTAAACCCATCATCAAGTTTAACTATTTCTTTGAAGACGTGGCTATCATTCGATCTTATGTAATGTCTCAGGTTAACTTCCTGAGACCGACATAGGCTTCGGAAAATTATATTGGGACGAAGCGATGATAACTGACCATACTGTACACCATAACAAACCAGATATTCTCATTATTATTATTTATTAACATCCACTTTTTGCAACTTAGGCTAATTGGGACGGGTTATCTACAGGTTACCACCCTTTTCTAGCCAGGGTGGGATTTCAGGATGTTATTTAATGAATTTCCTCGCTAAATAATTTCCTTTACCCAGGCGAGAATCGAACTCGCCACTCTAGGTTTACCATGTGAGATAAAGGTCAACGCTTTAACTCGCATGGTTAACCTGAGCCCCCTAATAATTAAAATATTACACAACCACTGTGGGCAAAAAAGCTTAAATTGAACAGTAAACAGTACAACCTCGTTCACTAATATCTGAACCAACACATTTATAAGTCTCACACTCATATAATGTACTCTTCGAATGTTAAGTACAACATCGTCTTTTTCCCCCTACTTTTTTCTATTCTACAATTCACCAGAAGAATTATATCTGAAGTATATATGATGTAGCTGTGGTGAAAGATGCGGATATCATTGGTAAACAATGAAAAACGAATATCCAAATACTTTATAGTGTGGCTAAGTTCTAGAGATTTCTAGTAGATAGCTAGATAGATAAAAATTCTGTATTTAAGTATAAACTTTTTACAGGGGGTCCGAATATTTACAAAAAAAAGAAGAAAAATTAAAACACATAGCTAGGTACAATACTTCTCTAAAGTAATACATATAATATTGGTGATTGATAAAATAAATAATTTGGCTATAATTAGTATATCAATAAACAAAGAATTACATTATAGTAAAAATAGCTTACTCAACATTGGGTGATCTTCAAATTTGATACATAATTAATCTTAATTTAATAGAAACAAAAATTAAAATAAAGAATAAAGAAATAGAAAGAAAGAAAATAAAATAAAAATAAACGAGAACATAAAATTTCATTAATCTGCTTATATTAAAGAAAAATAAATAAATAAATAAAAAATAATATGAAATTATAATAATAAGTAAATATAATAAATATATATGTATAGTAATAGACAAAATAAAGAGACAGTTCTTCTAAATCATCAATCAGTTCCGAAGGCACAATATTAATTATGAAAAATAAATAGATAAATAAAATATATAAATAATTATAATAATAAATGAAATATTTACAACTTGTGTTGGAAGTGATAAATCAATCAAACATTATGAAAGCTCGTACTTTAAGGGCATTTATAACAAATTCATATGTATCAAGTGCCTTAGATTTGTCTTCTATTGTGAACAATTGCTTGAGCTGTGTATTTGGTGAATCAGTAGGATTAATATGTTTGGAGATGTATGCATTTCTGATGTGGCTATACATAGGGCAGCGAAAGAAGAAATGGTGGAGTGTTTCCTCTTCATACAGATTGCAAATGCTGCATAATTCCTCACAGTTAAGCTTGTATGCACTGCCGTTCCAATAAATTTTGAGAATCTTGTCCGATGAAAGTCTGCACTGTGCTATGATTCTGGTAACGTGGATATTGTTGATAAAAATGAGGTACTTCTCCACATCTTTGCTTGCTTTGAACGATTGGTATTGCTGGGAAAATGAAGATTTAAGAACTCGCTGGATATCCAATGCTTTTAATTTGTCACTGTAACTCGTTAAGACAGTTTCCTTGATGGCCTTAAGAGTTATCCAGTCCTGAGTTGTCCAAACATCCTCGCAACCTGCTTCAGAAATTATTTTTCTTAAGTGAGAGACCCAGTTTAGATTAGATCTTCGGTCCCGCTGGTCAATTTTTAAAAGTCTGGAGAAGCAGCGCTTAGGAATTCTGAAGTCGTCCATTTCAAGAAGTTTAAAAACCCACTGGAGCGCTAGTTTCAAAACCTTTACTTTTAACGAAGCTCTGCCACATTCCATTCGTAGCATATATCCAGGAGTGTTGGTTGGAAGATGGAGAAGCTAGAGATTTCTAGTACTTACAGGCAACACCTGGTAATTGATCTCGTGAACAGGGATCACAGGGGAGTGGAGTGGTTTCCTATTGCCTTCTGCATCAGGCTATTCAGGAATAAAGTCATCACGAGGAGAATTCCACTCATATCAGTAAAGGCAAGTGTGGAGAAACTTTGGGTATATAATAAAGAGCTTCCACTAAATTTTATTTAGCATTTGGACTTCATTCAGCGTCCTGCATTGTGAGTTAATTGAGTAATTAAATGAGCAGTAGTCTTGAAAAAACTATCTTCGATATGTTATGGCACATCGATTTAGCAGAGAATGTGTAAAGCTGACCACTTGACCTCTTAAACAAAATCAGGCCTAGATGTCGAAAAATACTTTTGAAAATAATGTTTACACACACACACACACACACACACACACACACACACACACACACACACACACACACACACACATCCAATATTCTTTTACTTCCATTGTCAAATAAAAGTTTAAGGCAATCATCGATGGAGGGCGACCAATCGGAAGTCTTTACCAATGGGTCGGTAAAGTGGCTAAGGACGGTCGATTTATTGCTTGTATTACACTACTGTACTTTGTATCGTTATATAATTACTTCCGGAGAAGTAGTCACCTCCATGATGTTAGTAATACCAGTGTGAACTATTACAAACAGTCACAAGAAGGAGGTTTGTAAATAAGATTCTAAAAGAGTATAAAACTATATCTTAGCTTTAGTATGATGGCTTAGGAGGCGAGGAAGACACTGGCAAAGGTTATTCGTCCACCTGGGTGAGGACTTGCAAAGTATGTGCGATCGTAACAAAAGTGGTTTGGTTTAGAACCACTACGAGTGATCAAAGACTCAGGTGGTTCATAGCAAGATCCTTCAAGAAATTCAGTACCTAGAAAATAAGAAAATATAAAATATTGTAAGATTAGAGAAATGGAAACGCGGAAAGGCACGCTCCGATGACCAGGTAAATCAGATTTAGGAGAGACAAACAATAGGCTAAGATTTTGAACCACTGAATCAAGTAAAGTATTAAATATTTTTTTGTTCGAAGTGGCTTGCTCATTAAATGTTTCGAATTTCTTGATTTTAATGGGAAAATATCTGGGCCTTTTCATTTGCGGGGTGAGATGTAATAGTGAGGTTTATGAATATTTAATTTCTATATCTCTTCTGATAGGGACCATATTTGATCCATATAATGTGCATTTCAACTATAAACTCAATGTAGCACGCATGAGATGGAGCTTTAACAGAGTTTCTTATAAAGTTGTATTCAGCCGATGTACTGTGAAATCCCACTTTACTGTGTGCTTTACGTGACGAGTCGCTAAGTCCTCAGTATTCACTACATCCACGAACATGGTAAGTACCGCTAGAGGACTTAACAGTCCCCTCTCAAACAAGTAGAGTAATTTACATATGCCACTCTCTTACAAGCCGCTTAACGTTCCCCGATTACTTAGATCACATATTGATATATTAAAAGTAAACAGATCAACTATGTTAGATATCTCTTAAGGGAAATAAACTATTAAAGCTCTATTCGAAATGCGATTTTTGAAAAATGACTTCAAATATCCATCGATGCTGCCTAATTAATGGCGAAAATTGAGTCTTCTACAGTTGTAGTTTTATACGTTTTTCTATAATTTGCAAATTCATAAAGTTATTTTTATTTTTCATTATCACAATGATACAATTTCCTAACCGTGGCACACGTCTCTTTGTTGTATTATTTTCATACCTGCTAAAGATATATGCCCTCCTCCACTATGGTTATATTCCCCTTGGGTCTAGGTGAGCTTGGTCCCATAGACTCTAGCAAAATGGTTAGCTTCATTGTATCTGAAACTTAACGCCCTATTTACTATGCATTTGCTCGCTTGGGAATAAACAAACAACCCCCAAATTTTACAATTCCCCTTCCTAGCTCCTGTTAACCTTGGTTCTTCGTACAGCCCGAGCTACACCTAATAACCTGTAGCTGGAAATGCTCACCTCACCTTCTCCTCAACCAAACCTAGAGTCAAATTATTCTTGAGTTGCAGCTTCTCAGATAGCTGGATATCGCTCATCCCTTCAATAACCTTATGCATTAATATTCCCATAAATCAATTCCTTATTGAACATAACCCTGAACAGCCAGAAGTGGTGGGTTATATTACTTGATAGCATACAGGGTGTTTCAAACTCTGCTCAATCAGGTTTTAAGAATTTAAAAATGAAACTCGGCAGGTCTTAGTTGTCTTAAAAGTCAATTGTCTATGAATGAAGAATTCTTATACAAAATAAAATTTTAAAACGATTTTATATTATCGACTTTTTCGATTTGACGCATTCTGAAGGCGTAAATCACCCAATAAGTACTGCCATAAACCATACTTTTTTCAAACTAGTTTTTAATTATTTTCAGAACAAAGCAGCTAACAACTGCTCAAAACAACATTTTCCGAAATATTCTTTCGCCATATGAGTCTCCTCAACCGGCCGAGTCAATTAAAATTACGATAAATGGGTTTTATTGGTAAATTCCAGGACATAATAGAGAATGACATGACAGAGTTACTTGATGAAATGGAGAGATTATTAAATTTCTAAGTTAATCAGCATAACAAAACCTACTTTTATTTCAAACCGTCAATAACGGGTATCTCAACTAGTCTTATTTTGTGAACATGTACTATATCAGTTTCTAAATGTGCAATTATAGAACAAATATTCCATTTCGATCCAAGTATTTAACTGGTCTTTTTCAAAAATTATTAATGCGGATGTATTTATTGTATATATACTAATTTAGTTACCTCAACGAACGTTTAGTAGCCTCAGAACCACGAATAAAAAGTTCAGTCTCAACCTGGTTTAAAATAATGATGACGTTTACATAACTCAATTCTGTAGTTGCATAAATAAATGGAGTTCCTCCTTGCGTGAGATATATACCAAAATAAATGATTCCAAAGTTAATAAGAAGGATAACTGTACAAGCCACTTGCTTACATTGGGAGGAAGGATTTGTTAAGACAGTTATAGTTTGAGCGTTCCTTTTGAAAGGTTCAATTGGATCTCTGTCTCTATTAAAGGGCTAGGTTTGTAGCCACGACGCACGATTCACATCATCTCTTTTAGAATAAGACAGAGGGGAAATCTAATGGTAAATATAAGAGAAAGCGTCTAATACATTTTCTATTTATTTTAGCAGATTACCCTTAAGAGAAATCAGATACTGAGGTCGTACTCATGGCTTGATTTTCAAAAATTTCGTCAAATGCCCAAAGATCCTACCTACGGGATGACGAAAATGATGTCCGTTCTTAATTATATACTACATATATACATTTGTTCAACGCTCTAGCGGTCGTAATTTTTGTTTAATTTCGAAAAATCTCCGTTACAATAAGGCGGGTAGGAAAATTGTACATAACCAATATTATTGAAAATTAAACTACTTATAAATGTTGTAATATACATATTTTCTCTATCATGAATATTAACCGAGATATTTGTAGGTTTTAGTTTACATCCTTGAGTAAACCCCCACTCCCGCTAATGTCAATAAGCTAATATAATGAACTACTTTGTTCTAAGCTTATATAAAAAATATGTTTTACAGGAATCCTTTATTATACCAGATACCTGAAAATTTCTTGTATGATGACGACATCAATTAAAATTTGATTCTAACTCGAAAATATTAATTTGATCTATATCATATTCAATATTTAACCATTCCTGACAACACTCAGGATTCGACGATGGATAGCCTGAAGAAGGTAGCGTAGAGCTACCGAAAATTTGCACGCTGAAGAGTGACGGGAAGACTGCCGGAGCAGACAACCGGTTTGGAGAAGTACAAATACATTATCAATAATATGCGATATATGTATTATGTTGAAGAAGAATCTAAACCCAATGTGGATTTTATTCTGACCACAAGAGTCAACAAAAATGTCCAAATCTCGAATATTCTTATTCGTTATTTTTCTTAAATAGTGACATTGAATTGAAATTACATCTTCTGAACCTTTTTTTTTTTTAGCTATATTATTTTAGTTTAGAAAACAGTGCTTTTGCTTAATTCGTAAGTATTAAATGAAAACTGTCGCTTGTCATATACATCAGTTGTGCTAATATTTAGTAAAGGTAATTTTTTTCCCCCAAATCTATGGCAATACAATTATCCAAAGAAGATTTTTTACATGATTTCCTTGCTATTCTTTATCGCTTTTCGTTTATGTAGTTCCTTCTCAGTTTCTAAAAGTTTTCTTTCATTTCTTGAAGAATTCAATATTTTCTTCTTTAGAAATGTTTATTTAAATTCGTTTAATAAGAGCTATAAATTCGTTACAACTAGTATAGGTGTCAGTACTAGAATAACTAAAATGCATGGACTATGACCGTTGGTTTGATTTATTTAGAGGCTTTCTAACTACTATAGTATTTTCGTTGCAGTCAATAAGCAAGATCTTTTAGAGCTTGTTCGTGCATAACAATTTGAGAATTGAATTAAAGAGAAAAGTGGAAAATCACATTTCAGTGACTTTCATCGTTCTTACCCTTTGCCCTTCAAATGTTTAGTGTTGAATCAGATGTTCTTAATTTCAAATGCCATGTAAATTTGTTAAACGGGGCTCAGGTTAGTCATGTGAGTTAAGATATTAGTCTTAATACACTTGGTAAACCAAGGGTTTCCATTTAGCTGGAATTTAATCAAGAACTCACCAACAACAAATTCCTTAGTCTCACCCCGACTAAAATCCCATTTGGTTTCATTTATAAATTAACAAATTTCAATCTAAGTTCAGATTTATAGTATTACTAGCGGACCCGTCAGACGTTGTCCTGCACGATATTTCAAGCGGTTAGGATATTAAATTAAATAATATTATGTTTATAAAAAAAGCTACTTTTAATAACACAAAAAAAAACTTTATTATGTGCACGTTTGCCTAAAAACAAATAGAAAATGAAATATCGCGAATTTTTTATTCAGGCCTCCCTTATAACCCCCACTCCCGTTCGAACCTAAAAAATTTAATATAGCTTATAATTATGGAAGAATTAATGCTAATTTACATATAGAGTTTTGTTAAGTTCGGTTCAATCGTTAGTGCCCAATAAAATTGTTGGCTCCCAGTTTAATTTTTCAATTTATGTCTCCTTTATACTTTGTTTAAAAGTGAATATAACAAAAGTTACTCTAAATAACAAAATAAACAACTTTTATCCTGTGCATATTTGCCGAAAAACCAATAGGAAACGAAATATCGCTATAGTTAATTTTAGGCCTCCCTTACAACCCCCACTCCTACTCTCATCTGCCGGGCTTATTTGTGAATCTAAACCATCCAGGGCGTCACTCAACCGCATACAAAAAATTCATTCAAATCGGTCAAGCCGTTTAGGAGTTCAGTGACATAAACACGTACAGTAAAATTATATATATATATATATATATATATATATATATATATATATATATATACTAGCTCAGATACCCGGCTTCGCCCGGGAATTGATTTGAGGCTGAATGGTGATGGTATTTTTTTTGGCAAGGCTTTACTTTGCACAATATTTTGACATTTACCCGTCCCAGTGTTTAGGGTTAATACCCGTTGTTGGCATTTGTAAATAATAAAATTAATTTTTTATGTATGTCTACACTGTCCTCCAAATTGTAATATTTCCCGTCTCCAGTGCATTATGCATAGATTTCAGTTATTAAGGACAAAATATTAAAATAGATTTAATTAATTTTTCTATAATATAATATTTCTACGCAAATTACTTTCTTCTCACATTGTTCCCGGAGAAATGTATAAAACAAAAGTTAATGTAAATATCAAAGTAAACAACTTTTGTTATGTGAATGTTTGTCGAAAATAGACAACGAAATATCGCGAATTTTTATTTCAGGCCTCCCTTATAACCCCCACTCCCGTTCTAACCTAAACATTTTAATATAGCTAATAATCATGGAAGAATTAACTCTAATTGGCATACGAAGTTTTTTTAAGTTCGGTTTAATCGTTAGCGCCCAATGAAATAGTTGACTCCCGCTTTAGCTTAAAGTGTATATCTCGTTTATTCTTTGTTAAAAGACAAAAATGAATATGACAAAAGTTAATCTAAATAACAAAATAAACAACTTTTGTTATGTTCGTATTTGCCGAAAAACGAATAGAAAACGAAATACTGCTATTTTTAAATTTAGGCATCCCTTACAACCCCCACTCCTGCCCGTCCCTAGAAATGTTGGTATGGCTGATTATAATGGAGGCGTTAGTCCTAATACACGTACCGAGTTTTATTTAGTTCGGTTGATTCTTTTGTGCCAAATAAAATTCTTAACTCCCGCTATAATTTTTGGCGTATAACTCATTTATATTTAGGTATACGATGAAAGTGTATATAACAAAAGTTACTCTAAATAACAAAATAAACAACTTTTGTTATGTTTATATTTGCCAAAAAACCAATAGGAAACGAAATACCGCTATATTTAATTTCTGGCCTCCCTTATAACCCCCACTCCTGCCCGTCCCTAGAAATGTTGGCATGGCTTGTTATAATGAAGGCATTAGTCTTAATACACGTACCGAGTTTTATTTAGTTCGGTTGATTCTTTTGTGCCAAATAAAATTGTTGACGCCCGCTATAATTTTTAGCGTATAACTCATTTATATTTAGATATACGACGAAAGTTTATTTAACAAAAGTTACTCTAAATAACAAAATAATTAACTATTGTTATGTTCATATTTGCCGAAAAACCAATAGGAAACGAAATATCGCTATTTTTAATTTCAGGCTTCCCTTATAACCCCCACTCCTGTTCGTCTCAGAGTATATTAATATAGCCTAAAGTCTAAGTTGGGTTAGTAGTAATATACATACCAAGTTTCATAAAATTCGGTTCAGCCGTTTATCCGTGAAAAGGTAACAAACAAACAAACATACACGAAAGAAACAAAATGCAGATATGGTGTCTATGACATGTGAAACGAAAAGTTATCGTGAAATTTCGCGAAAAAATCAATGTACAGACAGAGGTTACAATTTTATATATATATATATATATATATATATATATATATATATATATAGATATATATATATATATATATATATATATATACTAGCTAAGGTACCCGGCTTCGCTCGGGAAATCATTTAAGGCTGAATGATGATAGTATTTTTTTGGGCAAGGCTTCAATGCTTACAACTACACTTCCCGTCGGCGTGCATTGTTTTGCTGTGAGGGTCAGGCAGGCGACTTATAAATGAGAAATTTTATATTTGAAGAATAAATAAAAATGTGTTCCTAATCTATCCCTTGCCACTTTTTAACTCACCTTTTTGAATACTTCAAACCATAATCATGGATAGTATTTATTACCATTAAATATCGTCTATAATGAAACTTATTTCCTGTCAAAAACCAATCCGAGCACACATAGTTTAAGCATAGTTTAGCACGTAAGGTTATATTCATAATAGTAGATCTCAGTGGTAATCACTTCCCGTAATGCCCAGCATTTCACAGGAAATTAGTAAACTCAATTAACTCTATTAGCTTCCGTCTATTTCCGCTCTCGCATTTGAGCTATCAACACTCTTCTCCTTAAATTATTAATTCAAAATATTATTGTAATAATTTATCTACCTGATTGAATTAAATAATAGTGTTACCCTAAAAATAATTTCAATTATATTCAAAAAGCTAGTCGAGGGGAAGAGATCGTAGCCGTCCCTGCAACCTAAGTAATACTTTAAACAATCATATCGAGTTTAAGAGCATTTTGTCTTTTGTCATAATGACATTAACATTTAATTGTTATGATAGTACATATTTGTTTCAATAACATGAAGATATAGGAAATAAGATAGTATATAACCAAAATCAAAGAGTTTGATTCCCTAGTAATTCCCCTATCACTCCTTGAGGAAATTCAGCGCGATTTTTTTTAAAAATAATACATTATACAAATTAAATAATGGAAATGCTCTTATAGTTTAAATTTCTATTGGAAATAAATAACAAAGTTATTTTCTAGGGAAAATAAATAAATGAGGCGAAGGGGGAGGGGATTTATAATCTCACTAATCCGAATCATACTTACTAAATAATCGAAATAGATAAGGCTAAAACATAACATCATTTGTCATAATATGCCTATATTAAAAACATTTAAATAAGTACTAATAAAATCGTCGACTCCCGCTATAGATTTAGCTTATATCCCGTATTTTCTTCATTTTACGACATAAGTGAATGAAACAAAAGTTGCTCTAAATAACAAAGTAAACAACTTTTGTTATGTGCACCTTTGCCGAAAAACAAATAGAAAATGAAATATCGTGAATTTTTACTTCAGGCCTCCCTTATAACTCCCACTCCCGTTCCAACCTAAAAATTTTAATATAGCTTATAATCATGGGAGAATTAATGCTAATTGACAAACCGAGCTTTGTTAAGTTCGGTTCAATCGTTAGCGCCCAATAAAATAGTTGACTCCCGCTTTAGTTTATAGTATATATCTCGTTTATACTTCGTTAAAATTCAAAAATGAATATCACAAAAGTTACTCTAAATAACAAAATAAACAACTTTTGTTAGGTTCATATTTGCCGAAAAACGAACAGAAAACGAAATACCGCTATTTTAAATTCAGGCCTTCCTTACAACCCGCACTCCTGCCCGTCCCTAGAAAGGTTAGTATGGCTTATTATAATGAAAGCGTTAGTGCTAATACACATACCGAGTTAATTCATTTCGGTTGGGTCTTTCGTCTCAAATAAAATTGTTCACATTCGTTATAGGTTTTTGCGTATATCTCGTTTATAATTCAGTATACGAAAAAAGTGTATATAACAAAAGTTACTCTAAATAACAAAATAAACAACTTTTGTTATGTTTATATATCAGAGGATATTAATATAGCCTAAAGTCTAAGTTGGGTTAGTAGTAGTATACATACCAAGTTTCATAAAATTCGGTTCAGCCGTTTATGCGTGAAAAGGTAACAAACAAACAAACATACACGAAAGAAACAAAATGCAGTTATGGTGTCTATGACATGTGAAACGAAAAGTTATCGTGAAATTTCGCGAAAAAAATCAATGTACAGACAGAGGTTACAATTTTATATATACATATATATATATATATATATATATATATATATATATATATATATATATATATATAAAGATAAGCAAAATCCAAAAATTAAAGTGCTGTAATGGGAATATGACTGTATTTCATTAATAGTGAAGACACATATATTCATACTTATTTAAAGGGTCCGTCACGCAGTGGCTGCATAAACTAAGCAGATTTGCTTAACGAAAAAAATGCAAAATGTATTGAAGAGCAATTGTACAGCATCAATAGTTGAACAACATTGGTTCTATAACCTTCTACGATATGACTCATTTTCTCGGAGATATTTTGAATCTTCGAATCACCCCCCCCCCCTACTATTCCAGGTCCAATTTCAGCCAATAAAAAATATGAACTTTAGTGAGTACTGAAACGTAAAATCTTAATAGTGAATCAAGAACGTAAAATCTTAATAGATGGCGTCATAGCAATGAATTTTCATGAATCTCGCATAATAAAGGTCTCTTGAAAAGAATATTTGGTATTTAAGCTTAGAACCTCTTTGTTCTAAGCTTAAATACCAAATATTCTCATGATATAACAACTTATTGTTAGCAGGAGTGGGGTTTATTTAAGGATGAAAACTAAGAAATCCATATATCTCGGTTAATATTCATGATAGACAAAATATGTGAATAAGAATATTTATAGGTATTTTAATTTTCAATAAGATGGGCTCTATACACTTTTTCGATCCCATGTATAATAACGGAGATATTTCGATTTTTCGAAATCCCCCCCTCCCACTGGTCCGATTTCAGCCAGTAATGAACTTGATCTTTCTTTTTATAAAAATATCTTCCTTAATAAAAATCTGCTAAAATTAAGATCATGAAAGCGATATGTAAATTGATATGCAACAATCAATAATTGCATGTTGTGACTATGTCATGCATCGTTTATCTGCATTTATGTCCAGAAAACCATTTTGATTGGGGCACTAACAAATATAAGTTATCTAGTAAAGGAGAATTGCAGGTATTAAAAAATGGGCCAAGGATAAAAACTACCATCATAGGATGCCTGAGTCATAAAATAAAAATCCCATCCCTTAGTCATGCTATATAACTCATGGAAAATAAAATTGAAACGGAAAGGGGATTTCAACAGTTGTTTAGAAAATGAGGGTGCTTCATATTTACCTGTCTCCTTGGCAACCAAGGGGGAGAGCTAGTCGCCATGGAAACATCTTAGGGCTGGAACCAACCCTACACACCCCTACTAACTTTCAAGGGCGGCATATGCGGGAGGGAGACTCAATAAATTCTCTTTTTGAGTAGGCAATTATAGAAGAATGAATTTAGAGGATTTTCCTAAAAATGGTTTAATAAAATACTCAAAAAGTGTAGGTTGATTTGTTATTTTTAAAATGAATTTAATGCTCATATTAATATTAAGAAATGAAATCTAAAATAGTCTTTGCAGTGATATGTAAGTATAATGAGAGCCAAATTGTGTTTAGAAGTAGTGTAAGTAAGTTTACTCGGTTTTCAAAATCTTCACCTGATGCTACATATATGAGTCAGGCCATACTAGAGTTACCTAAACTGGTGTATTTTAAACATCTAACTTTTCTACATTAAACACCCGATGCATCCTAGTGCCGTAGGCTCCCTAACAATGCTGGCATAGAGCAGAATCCTATCTTCAATAGAGGTATTTCTTCCTGGCGCCTTTGCTGTTAGTTAGCCTCAACGAGAAGACCTACAATTAGACCTCTATTTATGCTTGGCAAACCCCTCTTCCCAAATTTGCTTCTGAGAATCTCGGGTCTTCTCTGCCCACTGGAACAGTAGGCTTGGCTTTGAGAAATAACTAAAAGTTTAAAAACAAAATGGCCGTCATGCTGCGTAATCTAAGCAGATTTCCTACTGGTATAGTACACTTCGCTGATGAGTAGAACGGTGGGGGGGGGGGGGGGTTGGCTTACTGATGGCAGAAAACAAGAACGTAGGAATAATTCGATTAATAATTGAGTTACAATAAAAGTCTGTCACGCAGGGGCTGCGTTAACTAAGCAGATTTCCCAGGTGCGCCACGTTTTTGCATTTATCTCAAAACTTAAAAGTTCAATGAGGACAATATTTGGTATTTAACCTTCAAATAAAGGTCTTCATAACATAATAGAATATTGTTGATATGAGATGAGTAAGAGTGGGGCTTTACTGAGGACCGAAAACTAAAAAATGCAAATATCTCAGTTAATAATCCAGATATTGAAAAAATATACATAACAACATTTATAGACAATCACATTTGCAATAAGATTGGTTCTATACAATTTTTCGATCCGACTCATAATAACGGAGATATTATGAATTTTCGAAATTCTCCCCTGATCCGATTTCAGCCGTTAACGAATTTGATCTTTCTTTTTGTATAAAACGATTATATATTAAGTTCCGTAACGATAAGACAGAAATTGCGACCGCTAGAGCGGGAACAGACACACACACACACACACACACACACACACACACACACACACACACACACATATATATATATATATATATATATATATATATATATATATATATATATATAGTTTTGAACGAACCTCATTTTCGTCATCTGCTGGGTAGGATCGATGGACATTTGAAGGTAAATTTCGAAAATCGCGTCATGAGTACGGCCTCAATAACTGATTTCCCTTAAGAAAGATCTGCTAAACTGCAAAGTACAACAATTCGGGGCTCAGGTTGGCCGTGCGAGTTAGGGCGTTGGTCCTAATCTCCCATGGCAGACCTAGAGTGGCGGGTTCGAAGCCCGCCCTGGGCAGCAGAAATTAGAAATTTATTTAATGACGGCCTCATTAAATAAACTCCTTGGGCCTACCCTGGCTAGAAAAGGTAACCTGTAGATAACCTGTCCCGGTTAGCCTAGTTGCATAAAGTGGACGTTTAAAAAAAAAAATAAATAAAAAAAAAAGTACAACAATTGTAAAGCTCCAATAGTTTAACAAGATTGGTTCTATAACATTTTACGATCCGATCCATAACAACGGAAATATTTTGAATTTTCAAATCCCCCTTACAAACCCAAACTATTAGTCCGATTTGAGCCAATAACAAATATGATCTTTAGTGTTGACTGAAACGGTTAAATCTCGAGTATAGATCAAATAAATATTTTAGAGTTAAGAACGAAAAATCATAATTGATGACGGCATCAAAACATATTTGCACGTAGCTCACAATGTAAAGGCTCAATGAAAACCACCTTTGCTATTTATGCCTTTAAATGAAGTGATTCGTGACTTAACAGCTTATAGTTAATGTAACATGAGTAGAAGTGGGGGTTCACTGAAAGCCGAAAACTAAAAAATCCAAATTTCTTGGTTAATATTCATGATACGGAAAATATATATAGAGCAGCATTTAAAGGACATTAAATTTGCAATAAGATTGGTTATATACAATTGTGGATCTGATATGAAACAATTTTTTTTTTAAGCAAAGAACCACTTTTAATCAATAATATATTCACCATTTATATTGATGACCTCTTGCGATCTTTCCTACTACTTCATAACTCCGCTCTCGTAAAACGTCTAGGCTTAGAAGCGAAAAACTCATGGGCAGGCGTTTTTACATGTCTCTCATCAGGAAACGATTTTCCATTGAGGCTGTTTTGGAGGGACCGGAACATGTGGTAGTCTGATGGAGAATGGTTCGGAGAATACGGTGGGTGGGGCAAAATATCCCAGCCAAGTTGCTTAATTTTTACTGTATGATTATTGCGGAGTGGGGTCTAGAGCTGTCGTGGTTAAAATCAACACCTTTGTGGCAGCGCTTGGTCCAATATCGTTAGCTGCGAGCAGTAGATCTTCGAATCTATGGTTTTTTCTTGAGAAAATATCTCGTTAGATAGCACACCACAATAATCCACCATATAAACAGCAAAATCTTTTTCGGATGTAACCCGGCCTTCGGAGCAGCATTCGGCGGCTTACCAGCAGTTGTCCACGATCTCCTAAGCATTACATTTTCATAAGTATACCACTTTTAGCAGATTTCCCTTAAGGGAAATCAGCTATTGAGGTCGTACTCATGACGCGAGTTTCGAAAAATTTCTTCAAATGTCCATCGATCCTACCCAGGAGATGACGAAAATGAGGTCCGTTCAAAATTATATATATATATATATATATATATATATATATATATATATATCTGTTTTTTAACGCTCTAGCGGTCACAAATTTTTGTTTGATCGTTACGAAACTCGATATTTAACCGTTTTATGTAAAAAGACAGATCAAGTTCGTTAATGGCTGAAATCGTACCAGAGGGAGGGGGGATTTTCGAGAATTCGAAATATCTCCGTTATTATCCATCGGATCGAAAACTTGTATAGAACCAATTTTATTGCAAATTAAATCTACTATAAATATTGTTATATACACTTATTCTCTATCTTGAATATTAACCGAGATATTTGCATTTTTATGAAGTCTGTGGTCGGGTGTTGCTTGGGTTAGTTCGGCAGTTTTCGTAAGTCTCGGCTCTGGCGGAAGCTTCTAACCTAATCTGTCGTTTCTAACCTTACCTAACCTTCGTTACTTTGTGAGAGTTATGCAAATACGTTCTGTTCATCCGCCCCCCCCCTTCTTTAGTTCTTGGACTACTAAAATTTGAGTTATTAAAATATAAATTATTCTTACAATTCAGAACCCGTTTCAGTTGGGAGTTTATTAAAATTAACTGAAAGATTTCTCATTACCGTTTGTATTTACTTATGGTGGTGTTGTGTTACCAGTAGGCAGATTTCTCTATTGCTAAACTTCACATAGGAAATCTGCTTAGTTTACGCAGCCCCTGCGTGACGGATTTTTTATTTACATTTCACTAATCGTTTGAGTAAGGGGTCTCTTTCATGCTGTTCAGGAGAGAGTTACAGATCGATATGCGGTTTGCCTCAGACAGTTAGTGTGACACCCAAACATCGAGGCGGGACATGAAGCCAAGCTTGTTTAAATGCTTATAAACGGTCCTTAAACCTATTCCTAAATGCTTCCGCGATTTCTCGTACCTGTAGCGAAGGAGTTTGATCGATTAGTGCCTTGATATCACTCTGTTGGCCAACTGCTGCGGGGTGAATCATCCAAACTTGTATCTTCAGGACGAAACTAGGCAAATCGTGCAGTTCGTTTTGTTATGGTTTCCTCCCCCTAAACGCCACTCCATATCGGTGGGGCTCGGTTGTCTTTTTTGAAATGAAGAAAGCAAAATATCCCGGAAATGCAGTTTGTTATCTGACATGTTCACTGCACTGCACAACCAAAACTAATTCCCAAAAAAGTCCGTCACGCAGGGGCTGCGTAAACTAAACAGATTTCCCACGTGAAGTTTTACAATAGAGAAATCTGCCTAATAACAACTGTAATAGAAAGAAACCTCTAAACCTAAAACATTATTTAGGGCGTAATAACCCAGTAGTTTCTAGCCCCGAAACACAGTTAACCTAACCTCTAAACCTATTCACGAGGGACGGATAGTTATGGAAAAGGCCGCCAGAGCTCTCGGCGGAAAGTCCGAACATAGCCTACTGGTACCACACGCAGAATACAAATGCAAATATCTCGGTTAATATTCAAGATACAGAATAAATGTATAGAACAATATTTATAGTAAATTTAATTTGCAATAAGATTGATTCTGTACAATTTTTCGATCCGACGAATAGTAACGGAGATATTTCGAATTTTCGGAAATCCTCCCCTCTAAACCCCCCCTCCCCGTGGTCCGATTTCAGCCGTTAACGAACTTGATCTTTCTTTTGACATAAAACGACTAAATATCGAGTTTGGTAACGATCAAACAAAAATTGCGACCGCTAGAGCGGTAACAGACAAATATATATATATATATATATATACTAGCTCAGATACCCGGCGATGCCCGGGAAATTATTGTTGACTGACTAATGATGGTATTTTGATAGAAAGACTTCAATGTGTACAATTACACTTCCCTCCACGACGTAATGATTTTCCGAAACAGCCAACCCTGAAGGGTAACTTTTGGGGATTAATAGAATAGAAATTTTAGTTTTGAAGGATAAATGAAAATGTGTTCCTAATTAATCCTTCTACACTTTATGACTCGCCGTTTTTCAATAATTCAAACCATATTCATGTGTAGCATTTATTACAATTAAATATCATCCATAATGAACATATTTTCTTCCAAAGGCCTACCCGAGCTCAAATAGTTCAGGCAAAGTTTTATACGTAAGATTATATTTGTAATAGTGAATCTCACTGGAAATCACTTCCAGCAATGCCAAACGGGAAATAAGTAAACTCAATTAACTGGTAAGGCTGCCGTCATCTTCCGCTCCCGCATTAGACTTCTCGCTTTTCAGCCTCTTTTATAATCCCCACTCCCGTTTGGACCTAAAATTTTAAATATAGCTTATAATCATGGAAGATTTAATGCTAATTGACATACCGAGTTTTGCTAAGTTCGGTTCAATCGTTAGTGCCCAACAAAATTGTTGACTCCCGTTTTAGATTTTAGTGTATATCACGTTTATACTTCTCTATACGACAAAAGTGAATATAACAAAAGTTACTCTAAATAACGAAATAAACAACTTTTGTTATGTGCATATTTGCTGAAAAGGCAATAGGAAACGAAATATCGCTATTTTTTATTCCAGCCTTCCTTACAACCCCCACCCCTGCCCGTCCCTAGAAATGTTGGTATGGCTTGCTATAATGAAGGCGTTAGTCCTAATACACGTACCGAGTTTTATTTTGTTCGGTTGATTCTTTTGTGCCGAATAAAATTGTCGACTCCCGCTATAGTTTTTAGCGTATAACTCATTTATACTTCCGTATACGGCAAAAGTGTATTTCGCAAAAGTTACTTTAAATAACAAAATAAACAACTTTTGTTATGTGCATATTTGCTGAAAAAGCAATAGGAAACTAAATATCGCTATTTTTAATTTCTGGCCTCCCTTATAACCCCCACTCCTGCCAGTCCCTAGAAATGTTAGTATGGCTTATTATAAGGACATCGTAAGTATTAATTCACATAGCGAGTTTGGTTTAGTTCGGTTGAGTCTTTTGTGCCAAATAAAATTGTGGACTCCCGCAATAGTATTTAGCGTATAACTCATTTATACTTCCGTTTATGGCAAAAGTACATATAACAAAAGTTACTCTAAATTACAAAATAAATAACTTTTGTCATGTGCATATTTGCTGAAAAATCAATAGGAAACGAAATATCGCTATTTTTAATTTCAGGCCTCCCTTATAACCCCCACTCCTGTTCGTCTTACAGAATATTAATATAGCCTAAAGTCTAAGTTGGGCTAGTAGTAATATACATACCAAGTTTCATAAAATTCGGTTCAGCCGTTTATGCGTGAAAAGGTAACAAACAAACAAACAAACAAATAAACAAACAAACAAATAAACAAACAAACAAACAAACAGACACGAAAGAAACAAAATGTAGTTATGGTGTCTATGACATGTGAAACGAAAAGTTATCGTGAAATTTCGCGAAAAAAATCAATGTACAGACAGAGGTTACAATTTTATATATATAGATATATATATATATATATATAGATATCTATATATATATATATATATATATATATATATATATATATATATATATAATTTTGAACGGACCTCATTTTCGTCATCTCCTGGGTAGGATCGATGGACATTTGAAGAAATTTTTCGAAACTCGCGTCATGAGTACGACCTCAATAGCTGATTTCCCTTAAGGGAAATCTGCTAAAATGAGGTCCGTTCAAAACTATATATATATATATATATATATATATCTATATATATATATATATATCTATATATATATATATATATATATATATCTATATATATATATATATATATATATATATATATATATATATATATCTATACTAGCTCAGATACCCGGCTTCGCCCGGGAATTCATTTGAGGCTGAATGGTGATGGTATTTTTTAGCAGGCTTTACATTGCACAATATTTTGACATTTACCCGTCCCAGTGTTTAGGATTGATACCCGTCGTTGCCGTGGATTTGCTAATAATAGAATTATTTGTTCGATAAGACTTCAATGTCTTCGATATTTTTATATTTCCCGTCCCTTATACATGTAAATATGGTGAATTTTTATTTCAGGCCTCCCTTATAAGCCCCCTCCCGTTCGAACCTAAAAAATTTAATATAGCTTATAATCATGGAAGAATTAATGCTAATTGACATACCGAGTTTTGTTAAGTTCGGTTCAGCCGTTAGTGCCCAATAAATTTGTTGGCTCCAGCTAAAGTTTTAACGTATAACTCATTTATACTTAGGTATACGACAAAAGAGTATATAACAAAAGTTGCTCCAAATAACAAAATAAACAACTTTTGTTATGGACATATTTGCCGAAAAACGAATAGGAAACGAAATATCGCTATTTTTAATTTCAGGCTTCCCTTATAACCCCCACTCCTGCCCGTCCATAGAAATGTTGGTATCGCTTATTATAATGAAGGCCTCACTGCTAATACACATACCGAGTTTTATTTAGTTCGGTTGAGTCTTTTTTGGCAAATAATATTGTGGACTCCCGCTATAATTTTTAGCGTATAACGCATTTAAACTTCGGTATACGACAAAAGTGTATATAACAAAAGTTACTCTAAATAACAAAATAAACAACTTTTGTTATGTGCATAATTGCCGAAAATGCATTAGGAAACGAAATATTGCTATTTTTAATTTCAGCTCTCCCTTATAACCCCCACTCCTGTTTGTCTCAGAGAATATTAACATAGCCTAAAGTCTAAGTTGGGTTAGTAGTAAAATACATACCAAGTTTCATAAAATTCGGTTCAGCCGTTTATGCGTGAAAAGGTAACAAACAAACAAACAAACAAATAAACAAACAAACAAATAAACAAACAAACAAACAAACAGACACCAAAGAAACAAAATGCAGTTATGGTGTCTATGACATGTGAAACGAAAAGTTATCGTGAAATTTCGCGAAAAAAATCAATGTACAGACAGAGGTTACAATTTTATATATATATAGATATATATATATATATATATATATATATATATATATATAGATATATATATATATACAATTTTGAACGGACCTCATTTTCGTCATCTACTAGGTAGGATCGATGGACATTTGAAGAAAAATTTTGAAAATTCCGTCATGAGTACAACCTCAATAGCTGATTTCCCTTAAGGGAAATCTGCTAAAACCAAACATGGTATAGATTCGAAGAGTGGACTTTCACCTTTCTCATAAGTATCATGATAAGTTAAGGAAAACCGGAGATATTTGAAAACAATTTGCATTAGCCAAAACCGAACCAACTTATGGGAGCACCCTATATATATATATATATATATATATCTATATATATATATATATATATATATATATATATATATATATATATATATATATAAAATTGTAACCTCTGTATGTACATTGATTTTTTTCGCGAAATTTCACGATAACTTTTCGTTTCACATGTCATAGACACCATATCTGCATTTTGTTTCTTTCGTGTATGTTTGTTACCTTTTCACGCTTAAACGGCTGAACCGAATTTTATGAAACTTGGTATGTATATTACTACTAACCCAACTTAGACTTTAGGCTATATTAATTTTCTCTGAGACGAACAGGAGTAGGGGTTATAAGGGAAGCCTGAAATTAAAAATAGCGATATTTCGTTTTCTATAATATTATTTGCCAAAAAAGACTCAACCGAACTAAATAAAACTCGGTATGTGTATTAGCAGTGAGGCCTTCATTATAATAAGCCATACCAACATTTCTATGGACAGGCAGGAGTAGGGGTTATAAGGAAAGCATGAAATTAAAAATAGCGATATTTCGTTTCCTATTGGTTTTTCCGCAAATATAAACATATCAAAAGTTGTTTATTTTGTTATTTAGAGTAACTTTTATTATATGCACTTTTGCCGTATACGGAAGTATAAATGAGTTATACGCTAAAAACTATAGCGGGAGACCCCAATTTTATTTGGCTCAAAAGACTCAACGAACTAAACCAAACTCGCTATGTGAATTAGTACTAACGCCTTCATTATAATAAGCTATACTAACATTTCTAGGGACGGGCAGGAGTGGGGGTTATAAGGGAAGCCTGAAATTAAAAATAGCGATATTTCGTTTCCTATTGCTTTTTCAGCAAATATGCACATAACAAAAGTTGTTTATTTTTTTATTTAGAGTAACGTTTGTTATATGCACTTTTGCCGTATACCTAAGTATAAATGAGTTATAAGTTAAAACTTTAGCGGGCACTAACGGCTGAACCAAACTTAACAAAACTCGGTATGTCAATTAGCATTAATTCTTCCATGATTATAAGTTATATTAAAATTTTTAGGTTCGAACGGGAGGGGGGTTATAAGGGAGGCCTGAAATAAAAATTCACCATATTTACATGTATGAGACGGGAAATATAAAAATATCGAAGACTGTGAAGAATTATCGAACAAATAATTCTATTATTAGCAAATCACCGGCAACGACAGGTATCAATCCTAAACACTGGGACGGGTAAATGTCAAAATATTGTGCAATGTAAAGCCTGCTAAAAAATACCATCAACATTCAGCCTCAAATGAAATCCTGGGCGAAGTCGGGTATCTGTGCTAGTGTGTGTGTGTGTATATATATATATATATATATATATATATATATATATATATATATATATATATAGAGAGAGAGAGAGAGAGAGAGAGAGAGAGAGAAGAGTTTTGAACGGACCTGATATTCATTCGTCATCTCCTGGATAGGATCGATGGAAAATTGAAGACATTTTTCAAAAATCGCGTCATGAGTACAACCTCAATAGCTACTTCCCTAGGATATAACGGAAACGAGGTCCGTTCAAAGTTTTATATATATATATATATATATATATATATATATATATATATATTTGTCTTTTACCGCTATAGCAGTCACAAGTTTGGGTTGGTCGTTACCAAAATGGATATTTAAACGTATTATATAAAACTAAAGATCAAGATCGTTAGCGGCTGAAATGGACCAGAGAGAGAGGGGATTTCGAAAAGTCAAAATTTTTCCGTTATTATAGGTCATATCAAAAAATTGTATAACTCCAATATCATTGAAAATGTAAAGCTCTACAAATGTTGTTATATACGTAGTTTAATTATCTTCAATATTAACAGAGATATTGGCATTTTTTAGATTTCAGGCTTCAGTAACCCCCCCCCCTTCAGTCATGGCCCTTTAAATATTTTCGAAAATCGCTTCATGAGTACAACCACAATAGCTGATTTCCCTGAAGGGAAATCTGCTAATAACTCAGGTCTCATAAAATGTAAAGATTGGCCTACATGTGCTCACAATAACAATACCCACTATTAAACACCTCACTGACTACAGACTACGTTAAATATGGAGTAAAATAGCAGAGTATTGTAATAAATTCTCACTCAATACAAAGTGCTCTTGAATGGCCTTTACAGTGCAATCCAAAATATTTAAATACAGACTTATAAACTTTTGCATTGGAGTAGAATCTGATTCATCCTGGGAAAGTTCTCCAAACATTTTCTTATTTTTTTCCTGATTCTTGTTTCTGAAATTGAAAAGCCAAGTTCCATGTCTAGATCTTTAATGTTTTCATTAACGCATGCAGTATACTTTTCACACTTTCTTAGGAGATAATAAAAAATAAGGCCTTTTTAGCTTTATTTTTTTCATTTGAGGCCCGTTGCCCTTCGGGATTTGCCAACCTGTCCAGTCCGGCACTGAACAAAAGTTATTATATATGTACAATAGATACATCACAAACTATACAATTGTAAAATCAACAAAGGAAAAACAACGATTTAAGGGAAAAGGAAGAAAAACTGCTTGTAAACTACTTTTTTACTTTTTATTTATTGAGTACCATGAAACACATATACGGCCTTGATAGCACTTAATTTCCAATAACAAGTTAACCATCCATCATTATATAAATTTAATCAATTCTAATACTTAACCACATTTACCAAATATGATCCTAGAAACTGAATAACATTTGCAGTACACGATATGCAGATTCAAAATTTGGGATTGGGGAACTAGTACATTTATTTAGTATATTATAATGGCACTATTCATGGCAGTGTTTCTTAAAAAGGAATGATAGAGTGATTTACATACAGATGAACACATTCTTGAATAACCTAGTTTCAGAGTCAGGTACAAGAATTCCTAAGACATTAATACATATACTGATTACAGAGTTTCTTCATTTTATTTATTACATTGTATACTAGTTCAAAAATAACTTCATGTGGTCCCTTCGAGTAGTTTCACAAAACATGTATCATTGTCAACAATTCTGTTATTGTACTTCAATTATTCTCATTCAATTGAAACGGATAAAAAGTAGTATAATGGGTAGATTAAACATATTTTCTGTGTTAGATAAATAGATAATAGATGCTGTCACTTGACTATCATTGTAAGGGTCTTATTTGAACAAAACATGGAATTTAACCTGAAGATTAGATGGCATGTGATACAATAGATTAAAAGGAAAATAGTTTCAGTAGGATTGGAAGTACAACAAAATAATGCTAAAGAAAATTTATACAATTTCAAGGTTTAGCCCTTTTCAAACCCTGTTCCCTTAGTCCGATTTCAGTCATTAGATCAGTTTTACATGAAACAAATAAATATTTACTTTGTGAACTAATGAACAAAAATTGTTGTGGCTAGAGTGTTAAAACACAGAAATTACTTCATGTTTGCCATCTACTAGGTAGAGCCGATGGGACGTTCTTGAAAATCACATTATGAGTTCAGCCTCTATAGCTGGGCCCTTTCAAGGGAAATATGCTAAAATGGAATTTAATATATATCTAGACATGATTTTGGAAACTCAGGTCAATATCCAGAGTATTTGTAACCAGTTCAAATTTTGGAACCTTGCTGTGTAATTGTGTTTCAAAGACTGAGCTCAGTTCCTGAAAGCATGCTATGTAATTGGAATGCATAAGTTTGTGGTAGCTTAAACATTGCATTTTGTGATATGTAAGTTAATAGGTTAGTACTAGCAATTTGAAGGGCAAAATGTGATCTGGATGCTCTTCTTTGTGGTCATATAAGTTTATCCTCTATTAGACAAACTGAATAAATTAATTTTTTATATCTAAGACCCTAGCTATCAAATCTCTCTTAAGATTTGTTTCTCCCCAGAAGGAATTTTTAAGAGTGGAAATAAGTAGTGGTTTCCATTGTTATAATGTTTAGGACAGCTAGGTAATTATCTAGAGAAATAACGGAGAAAAAATAATTTGATTATAAAAACCCAAACATTTGGTAACCAAAATTTTGAATACTAAATACTGTAATCTATAGTAAGGAAAGTAGTGTCCTGGTAATCCAGACTCTGCTAGGAAAGGATTATAAAACACAATATAAAATCTTAGACTTAAAATTATTAAGCGAAGATGATGGAGAAAGCTGTTAGCTAATACATGGTGAAACAACGACAGTGTTGGATAACATGATGACGTATTATGAAAAACAAAGTGATTATTGTCTTCTGAATAACTGACAAAGAATTTTCAGGGTCATATTGAAAAAAAATGTGTCTTAACAGCAAAAAAATTACTAAAGAAATACTACTCTTGTTTTCATATGTAATAAAATACATTGTTTTATTTAATAGTCCTGTTTAACATTTATTTTATTTTTAAGATTCATAATAATTAACAATAATGAACTATTGTTTTGTTGATGCTTTCTATTCCATAGAACTGTGCGACAAATACATTTTGAAGTTCAATCATAAAGTTTTTGGTTTGTCCTTTTACAACCTATACAACTTGTGACTGAAAAAGTTTGACCTATGCATCCAGTATGTAGGAATAGTGTACTATGGAATCAAAATCACTAACAATAGGATCAGATGGATATTAAGGCAAATCTGTTTAATCCGAACTTTCAGTTATTTAGTTGAGATCCAGTCCCATCTAGTCTGCATTAGCAGGATTCTGTTATATAAGGAATGTAAATAATTTGGAAATGCTATCTTCTTTCAGTACGTAATAATATCGTAAGTTGTATAACAAGCAGCATAATATGTATTGTATTTTAAGTAATGAAGCTTAGCATTTTTTGAACTTTTTAAAAATTCTTAATGGTTATTTCAATTATTTTAGAACTAGTAAACTGTAATATTCTATAAACTACACAACAATTTTGGGGTATTTTAACATTTATATACATATATCAGGACAATACAGGTAGTACCAAAGTATTAAAACTCACAATACTAGAAATACTCAATGAGCTTCAGTATAAAACGCAAAAAAATAAAGACAATATTATGAAAACAAGCTAATAAATTGTAATCAAAGCAATATCTACAACTTGCAAACATAAATAACATTTCTTTCATATCATATAAATTATAACTGCATAAATAACAATTCTAAACGACGAGAAAATGAAAAGTTTATACATTTCTTTCAGGTTAATAATGAAAATGATAAATAAATAAATTTATGATTTAGGAACAAATTCATTTCGCAGAAACAATTAGTCAGACTATCCGTCTACTTTGGTGTATTCAGATCACAAACAATAACTTATTTATTTTACATACTAATCTTTAAACTGAAACATGTATAATATAATAAAATTAAACAACGAGCTCTTTCATAAAAACAAAACAATTTCAATAAGTATATTTATCAATAGAGTAGTCCTAAATAAATGACTGTTTATTCTATATATATTTTATATACAAAAATTTAAAATTAATAATTTGTTAAGCTTAAAAAATTCATAAATTTAATCTATTCAAAATTAATAACTGTACAATGAGTAAAAATAAATAATTAAATAATATATACAACCTTTTTTAAATTGCACTCTTTTAATTCAAACATTTATTCAGATTGACTCATAAACATATAGTTATTGCAATGTATTTTAACAATTTTAATTTTATAAGAAATGGCTTCTTTTTATGTTTGTAAACTATATTTAATAACTTTTACCACAAAATAGAAGTTAAAAACTGGAAACAAAGAAATTGATGTATGATACTTGGCAAGTATTAAAAATATGTGAGTAAGTAGTCCAATAGTAAATTTATGAATCGGAAACAAGAACTATTGTTAATTACATAATTATAAAGTTTTTATTTTCAGTTAAAGGTTTATAGAGACGCTACAATAATTTAAATATTAAGTCAAGCAGACCTGAGGACTGACTCCAGAGATAATTTGTATCTCATTTCCCAAATTCTTATACTTAGAATTAAGTATTAAATTTAAACTGTAGCGAGTAAAGCAAGACTTAATTGTTTGAATTCAGAAGTAAATTGAGTAAAATAAAAATAAAAAAAAAAAGTATAAAAATGGATTTATGGAATATTTTAACTATTAAAACTAAATGAAATTATACTATGGTCAATACATCAAAAAGCCAACATGCTTTATAGACATTATGAAGTATCAAACTTGTAAAGGAACATTACACCAAGAACTATGTTAAACTGCTCAATAACACGACACAGAAGTGTTGATTTCTTGCTAGTAAAGACCACTATCCAATGTTGTATAATACTATATTTATGAATGTCAGTATAAGATATGTATAAAATAATAATATTTTATAGCAACTATTAAATCATTGATCATATTATCACAATTTATTCTTTTTTAATGGCATTTAAAGTGTATATTTTTTAAAAAACTCATAGTTCATGTTAACTATTATAAAATCTGTAGTTTTAAAACAATAAGCAAAACAAAAAAGCTATAAAATGAAATCAACTCCATTTTATTATAGCCTGTAAACATGAAATCCAAGTTTAAAAAATTAAATATTTGTATTACTAAAACTAGAAATATTATAAAGTGAGTAATCGTATATATATATTGGACGCATACAATAACACGTTTGGTTAAATAGAGTAAACTCCTACATGGACTTTTAACTTTGATTAATATTGATGCAAATTAAGTGGTAACATGACATTTATTGGTTATGACTTCAGCATGGCATGGGAGGTGTTCGTAGCTGTCATCACTGTACGAATAGCATTAAGGAAGCAAGCTATGACCAGTTAACTAATGTCATGTACATTGACATTTTATTTAGTACCAATAAATATATATTTAAGTAGAAAAAGATGCTGCATCAAAATGACACAAGGAGACAATACAAAAATTGGTAAGGGGAGCAAACGTGTAAAACTCTTATTGTGAGAAAGTATTTGAAATTTAGAATGCAGAAATGGTGACTAACTCTAGAGAATCATTTGTGCTCTGATTTATATTGTGACTGAAACAATACCTAAACGTTTCTAAATACAAAAATATTTGAAATAGTTGCTGTTTCATTTGTTTTTTTTTTTATTTTCTTCAATTGACAAAACTCAGATGATGTTTCTTTTATAATGAGAAAAAGTATTACTCGTGAACTAATTCATGGACGTAAAAATATATCTAGTAAAGTTCCTTATAATCACTAATGTCCTGATAATTCTATTTAGACGAAACTTTAGTATTTCATAACCGTATAAATAGAAACAGCACCCATGGCTATTTTAAAAACTTTCAGTCTTCTTTGTATTTCCCCTAATGTGCTTTTGTTTTACGAAATGGTCCAAATAGTATTTTATTGAAAAATAATAATAAAAAAGTTGAATATAATGTATATTCATATTTATGGTTGTCCAGGTTACCTACATACCCGACCTCTACTTGTATAGATTGAACTTGCTATAAAATACTAAAGATCCCATAAAAAATAATTTTCTTTTAAACCAATATGTTATCCTTAGAGACACATAAACCCTAAATGGTTATTTGTCATGTATGTTGGAACATCGAGAACACATGAATAATACAAATAGTTTAAAGTTGTAGCGACAGTTCAAAGGCAGTAACATTAGAACCGGAAGACAGACAAAAACTAGTAACTATTAGCAGAATGAGCTTGTATATTTGATTGTCAGTACAAACATCATTCAGGAAATAACGCTTTGTAAATAGAAGGCTCTTTCCATGTCAAATCAACAAATGTAATTAATTATATTATCACTGATTATGATGGAATTTAGTAAATATCTAGTCTCCATTAGATTATGAAAAATACAAATTTTTGTTTAATTACATCAACCCTTATTTAATATTTTTCTTTATAACATGCAAAATGTTCTAAAATTGGTAGGGTGGGGATAATAGGTTGATAATGGTTATTATCTTGGCCGGGCAGTTGATCAATAATGGACCCAACACTTTATTTATTTAGCCTAAGGCAATGGTTCCATTTTATTTAATATTATGTTAATAGTATATTCTTTTGTTTGTTATGTTAATATGATTTTAACTTCTTTAAAAAAATAAAATAAAAAAAACTGTTGTAATGTTGTATATTCACCTAAAATAAATTTGTATAAAACAAAATTAATATCGGAGGCTAAATTCATGATTGCCATATATCAGCTGCCTAGGGTAGTACAATCTTTAGTTAAACATCACATTTTTCCATTGGAAGGGTAGTCATAAATTTCCATCAAAGATAATAATAGTTACAATCTCATAATAGAAGTTTATCTGGTGAATTTAAAATACAAACATTATTAGAAGTGGTAGCCTTTGAAAATATTTCTTCCAGAGATTTGAGATGACCCTCCTCTGATCTATAGGATCCAACTTAAACAATTATATAACCCTGAATTATTTTCTATATTTTTTAAAGACAAAAGTCGACTATACATATGTGTGTGAGTATTATGTTTGTATAGGCTACATACCATAAAAATTCATCAAAATCAGAGATGGTGAGGTTAATTTTTTTTTTTTTTTTTCCAAGTTTTTGTTGATCTGACCTTGGAATGAGCTACATATTGTACTTATATTCTCAATTTTTTCCCAAAATAAATTAGTTCTTAATTAGTAAACAGTATTGTCTCTTGCTCTAAGAGCACAAATGCAGTTTCGTTATAAATGGTCTAACTATATAAATATATCACACATTATTTTTGTACTAATTTTTCAGGATATAGCTAAAGGTAACATACAAAACTTACATAAAATTTTATGGAAAATGAAATAAAACTGATATCCTCATTATTTTACACACAACCATTGAGTATTCAGTCCTACATTAAAGCTCAATTAATTTCAATAAATGCTAATTTAGTCTCTGTTTATGGCACAAATAAAATACACTTTCAAAGTGTAACAGAACGAGTTAGTAAATATCAATATGTTTACATAATATGTTACTGGGGACTAATTATTTATTTGTTAAGTAAAATAAAAAGTGGGTAAAAAAGGAAGAAATGCTAAATCTTTCATCAGAATTGTTAGGAAAAATATTTAAATATATTAAAACTCTATAAAAATTCTACATCCTAATTATAAAGTAATAAGAATTAGAATACTTGACTATACTTTAAAAATTTAGAGACAGATATTTCCTTTTAAAATTGCTTTTTTGACAGCTGGGTTTCTTAAAATATGTTGAACAATGTATAATAATAGTAAAAGTTAATGTTTTAAATCTAAAGTTATAAAGTAGGTGAAAATTTGGTGCTTCGGAGTTTTTATTTTTAAATTATATTAGGCAATTATAATATTAAAATGTAACCTTTTGTGCAATAAAATGGAAATTCAATAAGAAAAAATGTAGTTTTTTAGTCATATATCAAGTCCCTCTCTCATAGTTACGAAGCATTATGGTTTTTAGATTCCATCAAAATTTAAAATTGATAAGAGTGCACACAACTGTTAAACTCTTCTTATTTAAAACGATCACATGAACGTGGGCTTTATTTTATAAGCACGCTTCCAAATTTCACAAAGACAAACCGTAGAATGGAATCTGTAAAAAATAGCCAGAGGCATTGAGACATGTGTTATAATGGTCCAAGCCCAAAGACCATAGAAATGTAGCTGGATAGGATGTGACTCGGCTCGAGACTTCTCTAATGTGTTGATGGCCCACATTGCCAAATTTGTGACTAGAAGAAACGTAACTATTTCCCGCCCTGGTTTTCTTCTTATCTGCTCAGGTGTGACACAAGACCTAAAACAAAATTAAAATATAAACAATGGTTTATTATTATTGAGAATGTATCAAATGGAAACCTTAAAAGTGTGATCAAAATTCTAATATTTGAATAATAGATTTATAGAATGAGTTTTAAAAAATGACTGCTAAGAGGCATAGGGAGATAAAGCAGGAAAAAAAAGTCTCACATTTTTCTGTCATTTCTCAAAACTCCACATCTGAGTATACAGAGCAGACAATAGAGTCAATTAAATAATTAATGCTCAAAGAAGGTTATTTATATGTGGAAGTCCTTCAAGCAAATAAGAAATGAAGAAAGTTTAAAATTGCATAATTAAGGAAGCACCAAAATGTTGCATACTCATTCTGGTGTGAAGTGAGGATCCTCAGATTCCAGATCCCCAGTCCTCCCTCAGGTAATCCTGAGTCTTTACCTTCTTCTACCTGGAGTAAATTTCACCATTTTCTCTATAGTCTGTCAGGCTCTATTCTTTCCATGTACTCTAAACCAGCACAATTTGCCTTTCTCAACAGCACAGACAATATCAGGCAAGCCAATAAAAGCCACCAGATCAGCATTGATTCTGATCCAGCATCAACAGCTCCCAAATATTTTCAGCTCTCTTCTCTTCCTGAACAGTAATGCATTCCAACTTTTCTAGGTGAGAGTCCATATTTCACTGACTGATTGTTGGTCCGATGAACATTTTGTATATTTGCACATTCACCTTCCTGGAGAAAATCTTAAAGTGGAAAGTATAGAAGCATCAGGTCCCAGCAAACATTTGGCCTCTTTTGATACTATTACTCCCTGTAACATTGCCTCCCAGGTACTTAAATATGCAACACTAGAAAATGTGAACACACCAACATAAAAGCCCCTCTAATCTCCTAGGACTGTGTAAAAGTCTGCTCAGGATGACTTCCAGAGCACCAACAAATGGTGCAATATTTCTAGCACTGATTAACACATTTTCCACATCCACCATGTATTATGTGAGCCAACTGTGTCTGGTACAACCAGGATTTGCCCTTATTTTTCGTATTGTCACTTCCAGGGTAAGGTTAAGTATATAGGTGACAATGGAACTCCTCATCTTAAGCCAGTAATAAGCTCGAAGCTATCAGGCATGGCAACTCTTTGCAAAAGTACTTTCAGTGTCATCCTAGCCTAGTCTAGTTAGCTAGGTACTCCAACTGAGTATAATCACTTCAAGAAATTTTACCCTGTCTAAACTGTCAATGAAGAGGTATGCAGATTAACATTATACTCATGGACCTTTTCAAGCATTTGTTTACCCCTTTGCATCCAGTGGATAGTTGGAGGAATCGGGGTGGAGGGCGGGTTGGCACCTGTGCCAGTGGGCTGCTGAAGAAGTGAGCACTCTCCCTATTTTTCAAATAAAGTTGGTGAACTGTTCAGGAAAATTAGTCCAAAGTAGGTCTTATTACTATTAATTGGAGTTCTAGTTGTTGGTTTGGGTCCCCAGTACTCCACCACTTATCACTTGTCACAAATTCACATTTGTCCAACTATTATGGAGGGTTTATAGAAGAACCTTTATAGAACTTCTAGCTGCCTTTATAGCACCTAGCTGGGTGCCTATTTGGGGAAAATAAAACCAAATTGAATAATAATTTATTTTAAGATTAGTTAATGTTATTAGTAATATTTAGTCTGGTTGGCTTGTATGAAAGACCTGTGAATTAACCTTTGGAGTATATATAACACCATTTATATCATAGTGAAACCACAAAATAGGTAGGGCAAAGTTTTAATAAAGATCTAATATTAAAAAAAGTTTATTACTTCACCTTGTTACCCAATTTAAAGTGTATTAGCAAATAATTCAGTGAAAATTAATACATTTCTTGTATTATAAAAATAGGTTTACCTTCGAGAAGCGTCAAGAACAAACATTGTCTGGCATAGAGTCTGTACCAGAGATGCAAGAGCAGTAGCCAAAACAAGAACTGTATTTTTCTCCAATGTGAAGTGGCCTCCAATAATTGTAAATGTACTGTATATGAACATTCCTGTTTGAGCTCCAATTAAAAGAATATTGTCAAGCTCTAAATTACGAGCTCCATCATATTTAAGTTGTCGAACCTTTCATCAAAATATTATGTAAGTAAGATAATAAAAGAAATTATTAACTGCATTAATACAATTTTAGTTAATCCTACCTGTATCATACCAATCAAGGTGGCGAATGTAGCCATCACATATAAAGAAAGTTCACATACTGTCAACTCCATCACGGCAAAACTCACTAGTTCGGGGCGAGATATAAGAACAAAAAACAGAATCAGCGATATAATTGTAAGAACAAGGACTAGGATCCCAACAAATAACCCTTTATGGGCTTGGGCACAATCTACAGAGTAGTGGTGAGGTGAACGTTTGTAATGAAATGGAGGTACTTTGTCTTGTCTTTCAGGAGATGCTGGGGTTGGAGAGGATAAGCGGGAAATATTCTTCCACATTACATACAAGATTGCAGCACATATAAGAGAGTATTCTATAGTGCAAGGGAATAGGAAGGGACTTGCATCCTGAACCAGTGAACCCATGATGTTAGTTCGTCGGCATTCATAAATATGATGTGGGCCCATGAGTCCACGTGTAACTCGCTTATGAGGCATTGTCAGTTTGGTAAATGCTGAAAAGAAAGAACAATACAAAAGTTTAAGAAAAAAATAAAATAAAATGGATTATTTTTATTTTTAAGTTTAAAAATTAGTCATATAGTAAAAGGGTGTGTATAGTGTACAGCATGTTAAAATTGATTCACTAGGGTTTCGAAAATATCACTCAAGATTTGTTTGATTCACTGAATTTTGTACCCTGGAAGGAGTTCTGAGAAAAATGAAACAGGTAGAATTTTTCAGGCCTGGGAACTGCTCTTCCTCCAGCCTCTAATTCCCATTAGGGCATTCTTACCACTTTGCCTCAACCCAATAAGGTCACAAAGGTGGAGATAAACATGGAATGAGTGGTATCCTGATGTTTTTAAAAAAAAAATTTTAATTACACTTTTTGAAATCCTTAATTGCCTTGGAACCACCTTATACTTACATCAGGATTTTTGCAGCTAATTAATAATAAGTCTTTAGATCCCCGACAAAAATAAGGAACATTATCATACCATAAGAACTGAGAGAGGTATTGAAAAATGGACTTTCTAGTCATTCATAGCTTTTTAAGCTCTGCCTAAAAATGTCTCAAAACTGATAAAATGTAGATTCTAACCAGAGAAAACAGGATAAACCTGCTGGTCTGGGGAGATCAGCCCTAAAATATTTCTCACATTGACATTGAGAGCACAGATGACAGAAAAGGAGCAACAATTGGAATGAATTTAGGTGGAGATTCTGAGATAGACTGGTATTTCATTTTATACCTCGCTCCTCCAATATAATTCTAGTTTTAAACAATAGAAAAACTTTTGCACATGCATACAAAACCAATAATTTACCAATACTTACAGACATGTGAATTGGACTTGGCATGAACTTCAATTGTATTATTTTCAGGATTATAGAAAGTTAGAATTTCATGTTTTGTTTCTTGAACTAAGACATTAAGCCAAACACTAAGATTAGTACCAATCATATGCATAAGCCCAAACCTTGCCAAAATCCTGTGGCGAGTAACTCTCATTTGTTGCTACAATAATCAAAATGATATAGTTAGCTCTTAAAAGAAGAATAGAAAAGAAGGTGAGATTCAATTCTTTTAAAAATACAAACCTCATCATTAAGGAAGATGAAATACATTTGAAAGAATGTAAAGGCCATTCTTGTAGCAGGCGTAAGAGCTAAGAGAACATTATGGCATTTCGTATTTCTTTCTAATTCAAAGTATTGGCCAAACTCAAGACCAGAATAAATCATGCTACCAATTCCAAAAGCTAAAACAGAGTATACACTTAAAGGAACTTTTCAATTTCACTGAAAATAAAAAAACAAAACAATGTTTTCATTGATTATTATTATTATTATTTATTAATGTTCTTATTGAATATCATAGATAACAAGTGTATAGCATATATAAAATAATGACATAAAAAAAAAAGTATATACAAATAACCACTTAATGCTACTTGGTAAATCAGGATGAGTTATCTACAGCACCCTTTCTAGCCAGGATGGAACTAAGAATTTTATTTAATGAGTTTGTCTCTGAGTAAATTTCCATTTAGAGGAAATTTTAAGTAGGCCTCTATATAGACAGGGTAAATAAGACACGGTGTTGGGAACAGAAGAAATTAAAGTGGATCAAATTCTTAAAATGAATGAATGACAAGAACTTCAGTTGAGTTACTTTACAAATCATAAAAATATTTCTATATAAATAATTGAATTATACTAACGTCCACTTTTTGCAGCTAAGGCTAATTGGGACAAGTTGACTACAGGTTACCACCCTTTTCTAACCAGGGTGGGACTAAGGATTTTATTTAATGAATTTCATGACTAAATAAATTCCTGATATATAAATAATACAAATAAAAAAATTGTTGATTCATAACCTTACAAATGTTTGACACATAAATGTAGAATGTTATTTATTCAGTATTTGATACATAATCTGTAAAAATGAGGTCAAATTTATTTAAAATCTTGTATACATTCAGGATCATTTCTCTAATAGTGAAATATGTTTTAAAATATTATTACTCAGGAGATGAGGTATTTATTTATCATTAATAATTTACAAGAATATCTGTGAATTGACTAATGAATAAAATCCTTTACAAAGAAAATTCATTTAAGCTTGTATTATTTTTAAAATAATCTAAAGCAACAAACATAATTTATACCCTTATACCATTATAAGGATCAATAAGAAGGCCAAGTACTCTACTGGTTTTTAATATTATGCAGAGTGCACTTTCGGAGTCAACGCTCCATCCTCAGTGCCTGCTGATTAAAGCTGCGTTGCCTGGACCACAAGCCAGCAACGGTTGCTTATACCATTAAGTCAAAATGGTCTGTTGTAATAACAAAGTAAAAAAGGCAAACTAGTGGAAAGTGTAATATTCATTGATATTTGGAGTTAAAGAAACATTATCTATACCTATTATATTTTACATATATCTGAATGAACTAACACACACCTACTGCACCCATACGAAGATAAAAACTCCCATAATGCTGGAAAGGTACTTGGGGTATCTTCATAGAATCTCTTTCTGTAACGTAACTATTAGTTCCTTGTCCACTCTCGCACTCATCACTTTCACTAGATGTTAAAGCTTCTCTAGGAGGCCGATCTAAAATAAACATCAATTAGCATTATAAAAAAATGATAAATCAGTGGGCCGAAGAAAAAGCAATAATTATACAAAAAAAATGAAGTTCAAGCTATCTTTTTTTAAAAGTTTTTCTCTTTTCATTTGATTCCTTTTGAAATGTTAATCTACCATTTTAAATAAGACATCTAAAGACATTCCTCTAGCATTGAAAATGCTTTTCACAAAGATCATTCAGTAATGACAATAGTGTGTTCTATGGTAAATATTAATCAAGTTAAACAGGAAAAGATTGCTTCCTGAGCTCACAAAGCTTCAGTTCTGAAAACGGTAATACTTAAAAAAAAGTCCGTCACGCAGGGGCTGCGTTAACTAAGCAGATTTCCCACGTGTATCACGTTGTTGAATTTATCTCAAAAATTAAAAGTTCAATGAGAACAATACTTGGTATTTAAGCTTCAAATAAAGTGCTTCATAACATAATAGAATATTGTTAATATGAGATGAGTAGGAGTGGCGGTTTACTGAAGACCGAAAACTAAAAAATGCAAATATTTCAGTTAATAACCAAGATAGTGAAACAAATGTACATAATACCATTTATAGAAAATTAAATTTGCAATAAGAATGGTTCTATAAAAGTTTTCGATCCGATGCATAATAACGGAGAACGAACTTGATCTTTTTTTTTTTGTATAAAACGATTATATATCAAGTTTGGTAACGATAAGACAAAAATTGTGACCGCTAGAGCGGTACAGACAAATACATATATATATATATATATATATATATATATATATATATATATATATACAGTTTTGAACAGACCTCATTTTCGTCATCTCCTGGGTAGGATCGATGGACATTTAAAGAAAAATTTTGAAAATCACATTATAAGTAGGACCTCAATATCTGATTTCCCTTAAGGGAAATCTGCTAAAAAGGTGCACATATTTGTTAGTTTTTCCATGGTTTAGTAATAAATTTGAAACAAAAGTATTTGAAATTTCTTAAAACTATTGGAATTTGACTAAAACATAATCTATTTAATATAAAATTATTTTAAAAACCAATCAATAAAAGTGAATGTTTCTTTTGTCTATAGAAGTAGAAGATGTCATAAATCTGCTGAGAATAATAGAATTCTCAAACAAGAAACTATAGCACATATGAAGGGCCATATTAATATAAAATATTTTATAGAAGAAAGTTCACTTTATTATTCATAGTGGTTAATCATGCTTGAAAATATAAAAATATGAAATATATTAGAATTAATGTAATAGAACAGGAAAGTACCATGAGTTTCACTGGGTGGTGGAGACTTTTTTGGTGAGTTGTCTTGGAGTAGCATAGCATACATGTAAAACAGGAATGTCATACTTCCAAAATAAAGGTACAAATAAAACCCCTACAATTTTAAAAGAATATATTATATTTAGAAATATTTGTAAATCAAAGCCAATAACCTATTAATAAGAGTTAATTTATAAAATTAAGAAATACCCACAGATCACTGAGATAATAATGCCATCAGCAATATATTTCAGAGTAAAATACATTAAATACATACTCCTCAATAAAACATTCAAGAGTATATAAAATAAAACTCTATATGATATTTTTCTTTTAAGTTTATATATCTTCTCAATTTTTTATAAAATTTCACAATTGCTTCCTTCTAATGATGCTATTGAAAGTGTTATTAAAAAAAATAAATAAATAATTTGTGAATTTTAAAGGATATATTCATTAATCAAGCACTTGACGAGACAGGGTAGATAAATTGCAATTAAGACTCTTACCACATTACCTATCAAGTACTCAAACCTGCCAGAAATCTAGCATCCATAAGGAACAATAATTAATAAATGGATATGTTAAAACCAATATCTCGGTTTGTGTTCGAGTTAGAGGAAATATGTATTTAAAAATTATGTAAAAAGTTAAATTGTAAAATATTTTTTTTCTTAAAAATTGTGTCATGATCACAATGTAAATTACTCATATCCATGAAGGAAAACCTTCTCAAAGCACCCCGGAACATTTCCTTCATTATCATGATTTTTATACATTAAACAAAATAGTGCAAAATCAAATTTTGGGAAATGACTCAGTTTCCATATTAATTATTTAATTTATGTTTTTCTTGATATAAACCAGTCAAAAATATTTAAGAATGAATGGTGAAATAATGTAGAAATACAAGTTTATCTAACTGATATAATTGATGACCTCGTAAGACTTCCATGATGATTTTCAGTTGAGATAGTCGGAAGAAGCTAGGCAACAAGACCAACAACTTAGAAAATACCACAACATGGTCAATGGCAGAAGACCTCAATAATCCCATGAATAAAATATTTTGTATTTAATTACGAGATAGATATATCTACAGATTTTTATAAAGTCTTTGTAATTAAAATATTTTTTGTGTTTCAGGACTTCTTTCTGCTGTAAATACTGTCAGAAAGGCACATACTCATGTAGATGGCATTATGCGTTACAGGGGATTCTATGTTCCACGGAAACAGCAGAAAGACACAACCAGTCTTGAGATACAAACGTATGGCTAACAACTTACTTTCAGGATTCACTTAATTAAGTTATTTTATAATAGTGGAAAGGGGGAGGGGTCCATTTGTACCAGCTACATGCAGTCCCTGCATGTAACTGGTGTGAAAGGAAGTTTAGTTTATGTCTCAGTATAAGCCTCTTTCCTTGATATGTCACTGCATTTGTAGATTTGTTTCACAAATTAAGGTTTATCCATTAACATTAAACCCATATTTAAAAAAAGTCAAATATTAATAGGGCAAATTATTATTAAATATTAAAGAGGTCAAATTATTGTATTCATTATATATCAAAAACAAAACCTGAATCAATTGCAGCATATTATCATATTTAATTTGCCTTAAAGATATGGTAGAAAAGTAATTAAATAGCATAACATAGACTTTACTATTTAAATAATAATTTTCTGGAGAAATATAGGAGTTGTGAAACCATTTTCACATTTAGAGATGGCGCCATTCATGGGAAAAAAGTATGATGCTGCAAAGAAAGTATTATATACAAAAGTGAGATATAACAAGGATTTTCTTTGTATAAAATTAATAGAATTAATTATTTTCTATGTTAAAATATAATGTGTATCTCCTCACCTCTATTAAAACACTACCAACTTACTTAACATTAAAATTAAAATAATACTAAAAAAATGAGTACCCAAATTAAAAAATACCTCGTAAAAAGAAGGAGGAATGTGAGTTGAAATCACTTCAGCCATAGGAAAAGCTATACCCATCACAACCAGTAATTTCCCATATAAAGCTGACAATGTAGTTGCCAATGCCTGACTGGAGAAAAAAAAATTGTTAATCTCTTGTGTATGACAAAATATTTATTATCAGGGTGACGTTAAAATAATGTAGGTTTTAGATATTTATTAAAACTATCCAATATATTATTATTATTTATTAATATCCAATTTTGCTACAAAGGTTAATTGGGATGAGTGATCTACAGGTTACAATCATTTTCTAGCCAGTGTGGGACTAAAAATTTTATCTAATGAGTTTGTCAATAAATAAATTCCTATTGCCCAAGTGGGAATCGAACTCACCACTCTGAGTTTACCATGTAAGATTAAGGCCAATGCTTTAACCGACATGGCAAACCTGAACCCCAAATGCAACATATTTAACTTCAAAAATAAATATTTAGTGAAAATAATTTCTACTAAAATCAATTCGCTGTTGTCAATGCAAGACAAGCATACTTATACCACATGGTAAAACATATGAGCCCCTCTTTTGAAAACCATTCCTTTGTGTTCTTTGACTCACATTAGAATTTCTCCCCTTCTTACTTTTATCTCTCTGGAAATCTGCAGGGATCTCTTGGTAAGATAAGTATCCTGTCTTGTTTTGTTATTAATACATAGGGTCCATTTGTCAGGTTCTTTCAGCTTCAAAATAATGAAAGCTGCATCCTCTTCATCTTGAACATGGACCTATCATTTCATTCATGCAAGGAGGATAGCTAGCAGAAAGTCTCTCACACAAGGGCTGAGAAAACTAACAAATTTCCCATATGCTGGAGTCACACACACACATGATCTCATATAATATATATTATCTATTTCACCTTTAGTATGAATCCTAAGTCAACAAAATTGGAATTTTAAAGCTGACATGAGGTATATTTGTAATCTATATATATATATATATATATATATATATATATATATATATATATATATATATATATATATATGATTGTAACCTCTGTCTGTACGTTGATTTTTTCTCGAAATTTCACGATAACTTTCGTTTCACATGTCATAGACACCATAACTGCATTTTGTTTCTTTCGTGTACGTTTGTTTGTTACCTTTTCACGCATAAACGGCTGAACCGAATTTTATGAAACTTGGTATGTATATTACTACTAGCCCAACTTAGACTTTAGGCTATATTAATATTCTCTAAGACAAACAGGAATGGGGGTTATAAGGGAGGCCTGAAATTAAAAATAGCGATATTTCGTTTCCTATTGCTTTTTCAGCAAATATGCTCATTACAAAAATTGTTTATTTTGTAATTTAGAGTAACTTTTGATGTATGCACTTTGGCCATATACGGAAGTATAAATGAGTTATACGCTAAAAACTATAGAGGGAGTCCACAATTTTATTTGGCACAAAAGACTCAACCGAACTAAACCAAACTCGGTGTGTGAATTAGTACTAACGCCTTCCTTATAATAAGCCATACTAACATTTCTAGGGACGGGCAGGAGTGGGGGTTATAAGGAAGGCCTGAAATTAATAATAGTGATATTTCGTTTCCTATTGCATTTTCGGCAAATATGCACGTAACAAAAGTTGTTTATTTTGTTATTTAGAGAAACTTTTTTTATATACACTATCGTCGTATACCGAAGTATAAAGGCGTTATACGCTAAAAATTATAGCGGGAGTCAACAATTTTATTTGGCACAAAAGACTCAACCGAACTAAACCAAACTCGGTACGTGAATTAGTACTAACGCCTTCCTTATAATAAGCCACACTAACATTTCTAGGGACGGGCAGGAGTGGGGGTTATAAGGAAGGCCTGAAATTAATAATAGTGATATTTCGTTTCCTATTGCATTTTCGGCAAATATGCACGTAACAAAAGTTGTTTATTTTGTTATTTAGAGAAACTTTTTTTATATACACTATCACCGTATACCGAAGTATAAAGGCGTTATACGCTAAAAATTATAGCGGGAGTCAACAATTTTATTTGGCACAAAAGACTCCACCGAACTAAATAAAACACTCAGTATGTATATTAGTACTAACGCCTTCCTTATAATAAGCCATACTAACATTTCGAGGGACGGGCAGAAGTGGGGGTTATAATGAAAGCCTGAAATTAATAATAGTGATATTTCGTTTCCTGTTGCATTTTCGGCAAATATGCACATAACAGAAGTTGTTTATTTTGTTATTTAGCGAAATTTGCTCATCAATTCTTTGGAACTACTAGGAACCTCACCGGGAAAAATTAATTCAAATGTATGTTAATATTTTGAGCTTAATAATTCAAATCTATGCATAATGCACAAAAAACAGGAAATACGACAATATGGAGGACAGCGAAGTCTTACATAAAAAATAATTTTAATATTAACAAATGCACAGAAACGACGGGTATTTACACTAAACACTGGGACGGGTAAATGTCAAAATATTGTGCAAAGTAAAGCCTTGCCAAAAAAATACCATCACCAGTCAGTCAAATGACTTCCCGAGCGAAGCCGGGTATCTGAGCTAGTGGTTTAATAAAATAATTGAGATTAGCAAGACAATCAGGAGGAGTGAACGTTTACTGAAGGTGAAAGTTGCCAATAGGTCCCTTAAGTTTCAATTTACAGCATAACATTTTTTAACCTTTAACTACTGCCATGGCTCAAAAACGACCCGAGCATAAAATAAAAATTAAGGTATCTCTGGTTTGTTGCTAGGCAGTGCCACCAGGTACCTTAGTAACAGCTGTTACAGTTAACCTCTTCGTCTTGTTTCTGTGAGTTGAGACCTGTGTCTGTCTAATTAACGTTTTGGGTTCATTTTTGACCTATGGTAGTAATTACGTTATTAAAACGTTGTTTAAAGTATTCAGTGATATGGCTAATGAGGTTTTTATTGTAGATGGCAGACATTATAAAGATTGGTTGGCATATATGAACGAAGATGATGGAAATCAGAATCCTGTGTCTGATGATAATGAGGATCTAATGAGTAATTACAGTGACAATCAGTCAATTTGTTCTGATCATGATACAGATTCAGAAATACAGCTAAATGAGGATGAATTGTGCAAAAAGTTTGACCAGAAACATTCAACAATATACTATAAATGTAATAACACAGGCTGCAAGAATCACTCTGAATCTAAATGTCTCTGCCGGGGACTGTGAAGATAAAATTTTAATTTATTTGTTAGTACAGCAGAGAGACCCTCACAGTCACTTTGTTATTTTAAGATATTGAATTACATTCAGTTTCAAAATGAGCAGTACACGCTTAAATATGATAAGAAGAAAGATGTCAGTCTTAAAATTCATTTTTACATAGTGATTTATATACTATTTGAAGACTTGGGGATATTTTTTGCACTTTTTTTCTAATTCACATATGTTTTCTTGGAAAGTGTAAAAACAAGTTATTTTTATTGTATTTGTATTTTAAAATGTGTCATGTTTGTTATGTTTTCCATTAAAGAATTATTTTAAAAAATTAAACTTTTATTGCGTGGGTCATAAGAGACCCATGGTAGTACTTACGGGTATGTAACTTTAAAACATGGTAGTAGTTGAAGGTTAACACATAATAAGTGATATATATCATATTTTATATTTTACTCCCTCTCTATATCTTGACGCCTAGTGAGGTGGCAGTCAGTCTTCAGAAGACCTGATGTAAAGAGCTTTTAGACAGATTATTAAACATTGACAGCTACAGCTCAATGAGGGACAGGAAATTTATTTTAAATTAATATAATTATGAAAAAGTTACACAGTACTTACGCTCCCATTTTTCTCCAAGTGATTTGAAGAATATCAATTCGTGAAGGTCGTTTCATCATGTTAATATTGGGATAAATAATTGTAGGAGGAATCATTTGTGATCCTGGTTGCGGTAATCTAAAAATTTAAAAAAAATATCAACAAGAATTAATATATTTTACTTAGACTCATTATAAAGAAACTCTGGAAATGAGTATAGTGGCAGAATGTAGTTTCAACATATATGAGTAGCAGAAATAAGAATAGGTGATCCAAATGTTTCCAACTGTCTCAAGGAGACAAGTCTAATGCGTTCTTAACATTTTTTAGATCATAGGTTTATATTTTATTACATCGTATTTCATTACTAAGGTACTATTTATAAAAATGAGTTTGATTATGAATTAAATACATGTTCTGAAAGTAGTGCAAAAAGCTATGTAATTTTTAAAAAAAGTACTCAAGGGTTTGAGTTACTTTCTTCCATTAAAAGTTTTAGACTAAACTCCAATGTTTGTCAATCATTTATTGCATCAAGATAAAAACTGCCTTATATCAAAATGTACCTTAATCTATGATTAAAAATGACTTTCAGTTCATTTAATTTGAATTTGAAAATTTTGCTTTCCAAAATGCACTATTTTCACAAAAAATTATACACGACAGAACAGAAAATAGTTACTAAAAAAAGTATAAAAGGAAATGTTTTCAACCAATGTTTTAAACTCCAAAAGTGACAGAAAATTATGTAGTATAGAAATACTATTTCTTGAAAAATGTTTCTTTTGTTTTTCAAATGCCTTTAAGTGGCCCTACTTGTTTTACTTGGCATTAGGACTTTGGAACTACCTAGAGAATACTGATTGATTGAGATTACTCAAAAAGAATGGTTTCTATTTCATTCAGACTCTGTAAATCTTGTTTCAGTGTTAATTCAAAAAATATAGAATGGTATTCCGGTCATTTTTCCAGGATTGTCAATTTAAATAAATCAATGAGTGTTAAATTTAGAAAATATTGCATCCTCACATTTTACGTATATTATTGTATTAGTCGACTTCATTTACAAATAAGAACAAAAATTGGATACTCAGAAGTAATGTTAAAATTTAATAATTACCCGGAATATGATGACGAGAGAATATGAGGGCGAGCTGATGATGTAGTGGCTCTTGAAGTGCTGCGAGGGATTCTAATAGGTGAGGAATGATGTGATAGAGTCTCTGGGCTTACGATGACTGCAGAAGGGCTAGCAGGTGAAGGAAGCAGCACTGGCTCCTGGGTCCCAGGGACCCAGCTATTAAAGATAAAATGAAATATTAATTACCTTGTTATAACAATAAGCGACATTAATATCCATATTCCTTATAAAACTCTATATCTTGATTTTTACATAATATCTACCTTAAATTAAATATAGGATGTAGAGAAAGGGCTGTAAACCTGGTGAATTTGTTTTTGGAAGAATTAAATTGAAAATTAAACAAAAATATTTGTATTAACAGCCCATGAGCAAGCAAGAGTCTGTCACAGAGCTCTATAAGAAAAATCATCTGTGTTGGGGTTCCTTTTAAACAGTTTTTGATTTGTGTTAAAACCCCACAGTTAAAACTCTTAAATTTAATCAATAACAGAAAAGAATAAACTGAACGAAACTGGCTCCTCTATTGCGAGGTATAGACTATCCACAACACCACCAACCTCCCCCCCCCCCCTGACCTTCAAAAATGGAGAATACACATCATTGGCTCAAATGCCCATAAGGGCCAGAGCCCACCAAATGGCTTTGGTTGGAGGTTGAATGGCCAGCTTGCTATACTGTTTCCGAATGCAAACCAAGAACATTATTTCTTTGTTGAAGTAGCTATCAATTACAGCATAATGGGTAACAGATAGAACTCCAAACTCGAACACTGGTTTCAAGATATATTTTGATTCAAACTTGAAACATGGTAAATATATAATAAAATTAAGTGAATGATTTTTGGTCTTGAGCTCCTTCGGGGGTGCATCTTTTTTCAGTACATAACCCACTAGACTACTGCTGTGGCTCATTTATGAATTATTTTTAAAATCATAATAAACAAGAAAATTGATAAATCCATTATATGCCAACTATCTCTATTCACCTAATAGAATATTTTTATTAATATTATATTGGCACATCTTGTCGTCATTGTAATAATTTATTTCACTGTTTTATTTTCTTGATATTAAACTGTCAAAATTTATCTAAAAAATTGATCATATTTACCACCAAAGCCTCAAAGATAGTCATTTGTCATAGATATTTGGCCAACAGACACAATATCAAAATTTTAAGTTGGTTGGCTTGATAAATGGTGTAAATATGATCAAAGATTATTCACTATGAAGACTTTCAACTCCCAGCCACTATTCCCTCCCCTATAGTGGCATTTTAACCATCAGCATAACTAAGATGTGGCACATTTTATTGGCTCCAGATTTGATTGATAGAACCTGACCATTTAACTCCAAATTATTTTTATTTTTTTTTAAATAAAAAGAGGGTACCCAGAAATGAAAATATCAGAAACAAGTACTACACAACATTTAGAAATGAAGTGTGCAATATTAACGAATTTCAGTCACTTTTTAACACCACTTACCTCCCACGTAACACAGAGGTGGATTATAGAAAGTTTGTTATTGATGCCTCACAATCCACCAGTGGGTCATAACAACATTTTTATTTGTGGTCACACGAGTGCCCTTTTCTGAATTTTTATATGGGGCATAAATTCCGTTGTCCACCAATATGCTCTACTCAAATTTGTATCGAAATTACAAACTTTATTACATAAAAATAAAAAATTAGACATAGAAACAGTTTAATAACACAGTGTAGAAGTTTAAGAACTTTAAAACTTATTATGTTTTAAATTTGAAGTGAATCACCATTCCTTTTGCAAAAATCAGGTTTTTATAAAGCTTGTGATGTACCTTAGATTAACGAACATACAAATATAAAAATCCTTTGAGACTGCTTCAAGTGGCTCAATAACAAATGGGTAAACAAACAGACAAAGACAGACAAAATCTCAATTTTAAGCAATTAGTTTTAGAACAATCTTACACAAAAAAAAGTTATATGTACCATATTTATATATAAATTTCAGGCAAACTTTTATTTAAGTTTTTTAATTTATATAGAAAATTAATTTTAAGGCTTAACTGCACAAGTAGCTTAAAACAGAAAAAAAAACAAAGATTGGGGTGGGGCATGACAAATTTAAAAGTATCTACCGAGTAAATTTATATTCTATTACAAACCTCAAATCCCATTTGCTGGCATACTATTATCAGAATAAAATGTTTAATATTATCATTAAACAGATGATATAACTATTTATTATGGTCCACTTCTTCTATTATGGCTAATTGGGACGGATTATCTACAGATCATCACCCTTTTCTAGCCATGGTGCGACTAAGGATTTTATTTAATGAGTTAGTCACTAAATAAATTCCTTCTGCCCAAGTAGGAATCGAACTCGCCACTCTAGGTTTACAATGTGAGATTAAGGCCAATGCTTTAGCTCACATGGCTAACCTGATCCCCAAATGAGAAACTACCAAATTCACATTACGACTTGTATTTTTAACTGAGAACACTGGGTCTAAAAATCAAAATACTTCTCTGTAAAAACTCTTTACAGTCCAACTTTTATTATATACATTTTGAAGCCCTTTGATTTACTATTATTATTCTATGCCATGGGGGACATTCACAACTATAATTTTATTATTGCTAATCAGTGTAATTAAAGAGAAGATAAACTCCTGAGTATTAGAGTTCTTTATAATAAATTATTTTTAAGACTAATATGTTTTCTCTTAATTTATTTAAAATTAAATATTTATATCCTAATCAACCATATATCTTAATTAAAATATGGATGAACAATTATAGCTTTTAAAGCAAACTCTCAGCAAAGAGTCAGATTGAGTACACAACATTATAAAAGATGAGATTGACAAAAGTAAAGAAAAGAAAAGTGAACTAGAACCTCAGTGTGAAATTAAAATTTAACAAAAAGACTTTTCTAGCACTTAAATTAAAAATGTTTGTTAATACTCTTTATTTTTTTGAAGAGGGAAAACAATTAACCAGGAAATAAATGGAAGTAAAAGAAAACATTTTTATGATTACCTAATTAAAATAATATGGGCTTATTATATACACACAAATACACATAAAGTAATACAGGAAATCAAATAAAAATAAAATCAAAAGTCAAGAAAATTAAACATGAATAAACCTGTTATTAATCTGAATCATAAATCCTGGTCCTAAATTTTCGTCAATCCAAACCTTGCTAAACTCAAAAGAATTACTTTTATGGAATGAAACAAAGTTTGTCATTATTAAATTTTAAATAGGAGCCAGCGACGAGTAGAGGGCAATACACCTATCCCAATTCAAATGATTGGTGTGAGACTGGTGGTCAGTTCCAAGGCCCCAGGCGGACGTCTGATCAGAAGCTTTATTGGTCCTGATAGGAGGAAGTCAGCTACGCTTCCCATACTAAATCTCCTGATTTCCTTTAGTTGCCATAAACTGATCACATCACGAGTGGCAAGACATCTCAGCTTTGTAAAGAGTGGAAAAAATACTCTATTCAAATTGCTTCTTGTTAAAATTAGCAGAGCAACAACTCTATTTTTTTTAAGGGGTAAATTTTGATATTCCACAAAAATATCAATTTTTGTTTTGAGTTCAGAAGAAAACCCACAATTGAAACTCATAAATTTAACCAATAACAGAAAATAATATCTATTTATATGCAAGAATATTGGCACAGGACAAAATCAAATAAGACACAAAAGAGGCAAAGTAAAAAGCAAGGGAAAAACAACAAACACATGAATTACTACGTGATAAAACAAGTTCTTAAATATTTGTTAAATTACAAAACAGACCACTTTTACTTCGCATTGCTATTACTTTACAACTTGCTATAATTATACCATACAGCAGTTTAGGTAGTAGACGTATCATTTATTAAATGGGGTTCAAGATATGTATTACCCAGAAAAGGTTTTTATGTTTTCTATAGTTTGTCGATGAAACCTCTCCCACCCCCGTCAATGAGAGTGAAACCCATTTAAAGTTTTGCAAAGAACCCTAACTCTTTGCAGCATCTGAATAGTGCTTTATGAGGAGGAATAAAAAAAACCAGATTTGTAATGGGTATTTTAGAATTGTTAAACAAAATTATTAGATTTTAAAGATCATGATCATAAGGTATAGAAATGAGTATATTGATAATGGCTCAGTTTAAGTTTAAAAGATTAAAAAACATAAATAAAAAATGTTTTCTGCAAAATGATTTAGGAAAAAAATTAATAAATCCCTACTCTATAAGAGAATATTTAGTACTTACAGCTTGAAGTCAATTTCCTCTATGAGCATTTTGCAGGAAACCTAAGAAGATGACTAACAAAAAAGGGTCAGGTACATGAATAAGTACCGCTTAAAAATCATCTTGGCTTAAACAGGTGTCGAAATGTCAGGTATATATATAAAATCTATGATAGCCCTCATGGCTGCAAACATGAATAGATGCAACTCAATAGAGTCCGTTAAGCCCCCCTCTCTTTAATCAAAGTAAATTGCACCAATTTAGTAAGTAGGTAATCACTATACCTCATATTAGCACTTCCAAACAAATCTATCCTTCAAAGACACTTTGCCCAATAAACACACATCCCTAGGCTAAATCGCCTTTTGTTTCAGATTTAACAAAAAAAAAAAAAAAAAGTTGTTTTAAGATACATGGAAGATAAATATTTAAATATGAAAATGAAACAAAATATATTCTAGTCTTATTAATGAACATGAAAATCTGAATTAATAGATATGCAATCTGTTCAGATAGTTTAAAATGTTTTTTTTTTTTTAAAAATACAAAAATAAATAAAATATTTCATGATGTTTAAGGGACTAACTAAAAAATGTATAACATAATTGAGTTAAAATACAGAGAAAAAAATACCTTGTTTTGGGAACAATAAAAAATACATAAAATAAGCAATAAAGCTCTAAGATTAAAAATGTTTTAAATTACAAATCCTAAAACATGGAACACAGAAAAAGCCTATACTGCATAGAATTAACATTAATATTATGCTATATTTTTTCAAAAAAGAAAAAAGTCATTTGTAAGTTGTAAGACAGGTATTTGGAAGGGTTTCAATCATAAGATTATATTTTAGCATTAAATGAACCTGATGCATAAAAAAACAATAATTTTCCTTGAATGTATTTTATTTGTATGAAATAAACATTTCTTGAATATATTAAAAAAAATAATTTTGACCCTCCCCTGTGAATAATTAAATTTATTAAAAAAGAAATTACCATTTTCTTTAATGTACTTAACTCACAATTTCTGGTTCACTAGCAAAAAATAAAATTCGAACAAATTAAATTAAAAAATATTTTATTTTTGATGTCATTTACTTCTCAGAGTAACAACAAAATTATTTTAACCCACTGACTCTCTAGAGAGCTTCTATAAGAAAAAAAAAGAAGGATTTTATAGGTAAGGAGTAAGTAAACAGAACACCAAATGGTATCTGTTTACACATCTAAATTTAGTTCAAACAAGAAACTAAACTAAACATTGCTTCTTGAGTTACAACATAGACGGCCTACCTATCGCCTATGAAATATTACATTTATTATACATTATTTACAGATTAATAGGCATTATTTACATAAATCCTACATAGTGTCTAAAAGGTTTTAAAAAATTAAGAGAGAAATTTAAAGCTAAATATGATTAAATTGAAAACAAATAAAGAAACAAACTTATGGATGTATGTCATCATTTTCTTGGATATAACAACTTACCAAATAGCGTCATCCTTAATTGTAGGAGCTGTCGGCGTCGAGGCATCATCAGTAATGTCCTGATGAATAAAACCAGATGTAGTCGCAGTTACTTCCTCTATATCGGAATCTATGCCTTGAGCAAAGTCCATATAAAAACTATCTCTAGAATCACTGGAGCCTCTCCGTAATTTGAGGCTCAGATCGGGAGAACTATCCTGCATCACTACTGTTTTTGTGGGTTTTGATGCAGGTTTTTTCTTAGATTTTCCCTTGTCAGTGGCTGAACAATCAAAAGAAAAATAATTTATATTATATATCAATATATAAACAGAGTAAGTACACATTAAAACTGAAATGAATAATAACACATCTACTTACACATCAAGAATACTAATTTTCAAAACTCCAAGAAGATAATAACAATAACCACCTGACACTCAGGTAGTTAAAATGTAATGTTACATTTTGACAGATATACCAAGATCAGTCAGTGGAAGCTTCCCTTCATATCCATTCTCAATCTCATGGTCTTTTAAATAAATGTGTAGGAGAAACAGAAAATGCCTAAGTTACATCCTACAAGGGCGGCATGGAAGGTGTGTTGTCAACAAAACACTAGAAGCTGCGAAGGGTGTGTGCAGCAGGGGAGGTTTTTGATAGCCGGATACAGTGCAGGAATATCTAATCAGAGGGACTAAGGGTGGGAGGGAGTCACCCTACTGCTCGCGCTACTACAGGGGAGGTAGTGGGGATAGAGGGGGTGAGGGGCCAGTCAATGAATCACTATCGACTCTCGTCGCTTCTACATCGATATTCCCAAGCTACAATCGATTCATCGAGCACCATACATCGATAATTTTAGGGCCCTTTTAACTCAACAAGTACTCTAATACTGTCACCGCATAGCCCCTATGACAGATTTGTATCTATACTAGCTGTGATATCAGCCCTTGACTAATGGAGTACACTAAATAACCTCCATCCAGCCATTCTCATCTGACATGGCTTATTCATGGAATGAATGCTACATCAGTGAAGCATGAGGTAGCAACAAAGTGGACTTTATGTTTAGAATTTCTAGTAAATTCCCATCCCAGTTAATTCAAACAAATTGCGAATTAATAGATTTTGCATAAGATCAAATATTTCATACAAGAACATTCTTAATAGAAAAATCACTGGAGTAAGATTATAAAGGCATTGCTTCCTCAAAATTATTCTTACAATTACACAGTGTTTCAATTAATACAAGCTAGTCGGGCAAAATGATTTTTTGGTATTATTACATTTGTTTCCACCAATTAAGAAATTTAATTATTAAAAAAATATTAATTACAATTATGAATCACAGACGATTGATTGCCTGGGGAATAAGTAGAACCCCCCCCCCCACACCTACATGTACATTTATAAGAATCAATTCAATTTGTTCCTCTACATTTTTGATTTTCCTAATTTTTTTTTTACCAGTTACTCCCCAATATTAGTTGAGTCAAAATCTGCAGTAAAACACTTTTTTGGCTAATGCTTTTTTTTTGCTAGCTATTTTGTTTGGATTGCATCTACTTTTTGGCAAGAAAACAAGTTTTACGTAAATGTATTTAACTCAGCTAATTTTATACATATCAAAACCAAATAAAGTCCAAAATTATCAGAACGATATTCTCTTGATTTTTTGTTCTGAATTCAGAAAAGTCCGTCACGCAGGGCCTGCGTAAACTAAGCAGATTTCCCACGTGAAGTTTTACAATAGAGAAATCTGCCTAATAACAACTGTAGTAGTAAGAAACCTCTAAACCTATTCACGAGGGACGAATAGTTACAGAAACGGCCACCAGAGCTCTCGGCGGAAAGTCCCGAACATAGCCGACCACACGCAGAATACAAATGCAAATATCTCGGTTAATATTCAAGATACAGAATAAATGTATAGAACAATATTTATGGTAAATTTAATTTTCAATAAGATTGATTCTATACAAATTTTCGATCCGACGCATAGTATCGGAGATATTTCGACTTTTCAAAAATCCTCCCCTCTAAACCCCCCCTCCCACTGGTCCGATTTCAGCCATTAACGATCTTGATCTTCCTTTTTACATAGAACGATTAAATTTCGAGTTTGGTAACGATCAAACAAAAATTGCGACCACTAGAGCGGTAACAGACAAATATATATATATATACAGTTTTGAACGGACTTCATTTCGTCATCTACTGGGTAGGATGGATGGACATTTGAAGAAAAATTTCGAAAATTCCGTCATGAGTACAACCTCAATAGCTGATTGCCCTTAAGGGAAATCTGCTAATATCTAAAGTGAGGAAATTGGAAAAAAATGTCGGTCGCGCAGGAGCTGCTAAGCAGATTTCCCAATGTGCGTCACTTATATGCATTTATCTCAAAACGTAAAAGCTCAATGAGAACAATATTTGGTATTTATAATTTAAATAATAGGTTTCACAATACAACAGCTTATTGTTGATATAACATGAGTAGGAGTAGGGGTTTACTGAAGGCCGAAAACTAATAAATGCAAATATCTCAGTTAATATCAAAATAATGAAAATACCTACATAACAACATTTATAGAAAATCACATTTGCAATAAGATTGATTCTATACAAATTTTCGATCTGACGCATAATAACGAAGATATTTTTAATTTTCCCTCTACTCCCCCCCCCACCCACTGGTCCGATTTTAACCTTTAATGAACTTGATCTTCAAAAAAAATTGCTACCGCTAGACCATTAACAGACAAATATACATAATTTTGAACAGACCTCATTTTCGTCAAATTCTATATAGGATCGATGGACATTTGAAGAAAATGTTTGGAAATCCTATCATGCGTACAATTTCAATAGCTGATTTTTGAAGCAGATTTCCCTTAGGGGGGTCTGCTAAAATAACGATAATTCATTGAAATTTAACTTAATACTGGAGTTTTAGTACTGAAAAATTATTAAAAGGAAGAATGACGTAACTTCAATTTTTTTCTCTCTAGATTTATTTTAGGGCTACTTACAGCAGAAATTTCAAGCTCGAGAACTTCCCATTTTTTTTTTTTGTATAATTTATCAAAATTGGTCTTAATCGTATTTTTTACAATATTAATGTACAATATCTAAGAATGCATGAGTGAAAAATTATAAAATTAAAAATCCGTCACGCAGCGGCTGCGTAAACTAAGCAGATTTCCCCTGTGAAGTTTTACAATAGAGAAATCTGCATACTGGTAACACAATACCACCATGATTAGATAATGAGAAATCTTTCAGTTAATTTTAATACACTCCCAACTGAAACTGCTTCTGAATTGTAAGAATAATTTATATTTTAATAACTCAAATTTTAGTAGTCTAAGAACTAAAGGGGGGGGGGTGGATGAACAGAACGAATTTGCATAAATCTCACAAAGTAACGAAGGTAAGGTAAGGTTAGAAACGACATGTAAGGTTAGAAGAAGCTTCCACCTGAGCCGAGAAATTACGAAATTGGCCGACCTAATCCAAACTATACCCGACCACAGACTTCATAAAAATACAAATATCTCGGTTAATATTCAAGATAGAGAATACATGTATATAACAATATTTATAGTAAATTTAATTTGTAATAAGATTGGTTCTATACAATTTTTCGATCCAGAGATATTTTGAATTTTCGAAAATCCCCCCTCTAAACCCCCCCGCCCTCCTTCTGGTCCGATTTCAGCCATTAACGAACTTGATCTGTCTTTTTACATAAAACAATCAAATATCAGGTTTGGTAACGATCAAACAAAAATTGCGACCGCTAGAGCGTTAACAGACAAATATATACACACACACACACACACACACACACACACACACACACACACATATATATATATATATATATATATATATATATATATATATATATATATATATATATAGAGTTTTGAACGGACCTCATTTTCGTCATCTCCTGGGTAGGATCGATGGACATTTGAAGAAATGTTTTGAAAATCGCGTCATGAGTACGACCTCAATAGCTGATTTCCCTAAAGGGAAATCTGCTAATACAGATAACACCTTTATGATATAAACCCAATGATACAAATTTGAAGAATGAGACTCTACTGGTTCCAGAGTTATAGTGCATCAAAATCGGGCAGAAATGACATTATACATACACAAAATTTAACAACAATTAATCAACATTGTAACGTGAAATGCTAAATTTTATTATAACTAAGTGTAATAAAAAAGAAGAAGTATATTTATGTACATTTTGTGAGTTAGTACTACAATTTCTTCAACGTATTGAAGAGGATCGTAATTTTATCGCATAACTTTTCTGACATGTTCTGCGTTCTGCCTGAAACAGTTGCATCATTTTTCTGATAATTTTACTAACTGGAATCTTCACCACGTCATTCTTAGATATCTGAAAGGAAATTTTGGGGCCAGGTCGAAGAAAAAAAATGAACCAATTGATCATTATTTTGTTCCTTCTTTTCTATGACAATTCCTAGCCACCACTGGTCTTTTAATAATTTTGCAGCACTAAAACCCCATTTTTAAGTTAAATGGATTTCCGTGATTTTTTTTTTCTTCGATTTTCTCTCTATTTAGATAGGACATGAAAAAACAGAAAGCCAAGAGGATATCGTTCTGAAAATTTTGGGGTTTATTTTGTTTTGATATCTATAAAATTAAAATAGTTAGCTAGGTTTATGTAAAACTTGTTTTCGGCCAAAAATTAGTCATAATGCAAACTTAAAATGGCCGGGAAAAAAGTAAGATCTAAAAAAAATGTTATACTGCAGGTTTGGACTAATTTAGTATTGGTAAAAAAGGAAAATAAAAAATCTTGAGCAACATGGTCTGGGTGATTTCTAATGGATTGGCCCATGTCATAAATGCAAGCGTCAAGACTAATCTTAAGAGGATTCTCAAAACGATGTTTTAAGCAGATTTCCCTTAAGTGAAATCAACTATTGCGGTTGTACTTATGGTACGATTTTCGAAACATTTCCTGAAATGTCCATCCATCCTACCTAGGAAATGACGAAAATTAGTTCCGTTCAAAATTGTGTGAATATATATATATAAAATTGTAACCTCTGTCTGTACATTGATTTTTTTCGCGAAATTTCACGATAACTTTTCGTTTCACATGTCATAGACACATGTCATAACTACATTTTGTTTCTTTCGTGTCTGTTTGTTTATTTGCTTGTTTGTTAACTTTTCACGCATAAACGTCTAAACCGAATTTTATGAAACTTGGTATGTATATTACTACTACCCCAACTTAGACTTTAGGCTATATTAATATTCTCTAAAACGAACAGGAGTGGGGGTTATAAGGGAGGCCTGAAATTAAAAATAGTGATATTTCGTTTCTTATTGCTTTTTCAGCAAATATGCACATAACAAAAGTTGTTCATTTTGTTATTTAAAGTAACTTTTGTTATATGTACTTTTGCCGTATACGGAAGTATAAATGAGTTATACGCTAAAAACTATAGCAGGAGTCCACAATTTTATTTGGCACAAAAGACTTAACCGAACTAAACCAAACTCGCTATTTGAATTAATACTAACGATTTCCTTATAATAAGCCATACTAGCATTTCTAGGGACGCGCAGGAGTGGGGGTTATAAGGTAGGCCTGAAATTAAAAATAGCGATATTTCGTTTCCTATTGCTTTTTCAGCAAATATGCACATAACAAAAGTTGTTTATTTTGTTATTTAGAGTAACTTTTGTTATATGTACTTTTGCCGTATACGGAAGCATAAATGAGTTATACGCTATAAGCTATAGCGGGAGTCCACAATTTTATTTGGCACTAAAGACTTAACAGAATTAAACCAAACTCGGTATGTGAATTAGTACTAACGCCTTCATTATAATGCGCTACTAGCGTTTCTAGGGACGGGCAGGAGTGGGGGTTATAAGGGAGGCCTGAAATTAATAATAATGATTTCCTATTGGGGTTTCGGCAAATATGCACATAACAAAAGTTGTTTATTTTGTTATTTAGAGAAATTTGCTCAACACTTCTTTTCAATATGAACTACCAGGTACCTCACCTGAAAAAATTAATTCAAATGTATGTCAATATTTTCTCCTTAATAATTCAAATCTATGCATAATGCACAGGAGACGGGAAATATGACAATATGGAGGACAGTGAAGTCTTACATGAAATATTAATTTTATTATTAACAAATCTATAGCAACGACAGGTATAATAAACTCTAAACACTGGGACGAGTAAATGTCAAAATATTGTGCAAAGTAAAGCCTTGCCAAAATAACCATCACCATTCAGCCTCAAATGAATTCCCGGGCGAAGCCGGGTATCTGAGCTAGTATATATATATATATATATATATATATATATATATATATATATATATATATATGTTTGTGTGTGTGTGTGTGTGTGTGTGTGTGTGTGTGTGTGTTATCACTCTAGTGGTTGGAATTTTTGTTTTAGTCACCAAACTTAATATAAGCGTTTCATGGAAAATTAACCATCAAGGTCTTTAGTAAACGGCTAAAATTGGACCAGGGGGAGGGGAGGTTAGAGTGGAAGAATTTCGAAAATTCATCCATACATCGGAACAATAACTTGTGTAGGTCTAATCTTATTGTCAATTTAATTGCCTATAAATGTTGCTATATATGTTTTTTCTCTAATTAACCGTGATATTTGGAATTTTAGTTTTCAGTCTGCAGTAAACCCCCACTCCTACTCATGTCATATTAACACTAAGCTGTTATTACATAAACCTCTTTATTCAAGGCTTAAATACCAAATTATGTTTTCAGGAGGCCTTTATTATGCGAGATACATTCAAATTCATTGTGCCATGACGTAATCAATTAAGGTTTTATGTTCTTGTCTTTTAAAATGTTCATTTGATCTGTACCATACTTGACATTTAACCGTTTTAGTCAACACTAAAGATCATATCTGATATTGGCAGAAATGGGTCATGGAACAGTTCCGGGTATAGAGGGAAAGGAGAATCCAAAAATTCAAGATATTTCTCTTATAAGAAGGGTCGTTAAATATTCTAGAACCAATGTTGTTTAACTATTCATGTTATATAATTGTTGGTCTATTCATTTTTTCGTAGCATACATATAAAGGGAGTAATTCGTACTTTTTAATTTCCAGCCTGAATATGTGGTGGGATGAGATCACTAGTGTGTCATACCTGCACGTAGGAAATCTGCTTAGTTAACACAGCCCCTGCGTGACGAACGTTTTTTTCAAGGCAAGCTAAACCGCACCTGTGTATACTAAACCTGCAAATCACGAATGCAATGCACAGACGGTATACGCACAAAACCGTACTTAAAAGTTTAAGGCATTAAGTGAAAAAATACGTCACGCAGAGGCTGCGTAAACTAATCAGATTTCCCTCGAGAAGTTTAACAATAGAGAAATCTGAATACTGGTAACACTTCACACCACCATGAGTAAATACAAACGGTAATGAGAGAGCTTTCAGTTAATTTCAATAAGCTCCCATCGGAAACGGCTTCTGAATTGTGAACAAATAGGTCTGCCAACTACACAGAGCTGAACAGATAGATAGACATATTCTTCACAGGAAAGAATAAACAATTACTGATATATATCTGAATATAACATATTAACTTTACTGTAAACTATTTACTATATCTAGTACTGTAATTTATAATGAATCAGAATAATTTATATTTTAATAACTCAAATTTTAGTAGTCCAAGAACTAATGAAGGGGGAGGGGTACAACAGAACATATATCTCACTAAGTAAAAGCTAACACGACTCTCTATACCAATTTCACGAGAGCCGAACATTTACGGAAACAGCCGAACGAATTTTCAGTGGAATCACAAACAATGCCGACAATAGACGATCTCATCTCGTCCGTTATCTCCACACATCTAATAAAAATGCAAATATCTCGTTTAATATTCAAGAAAGTCCGCCACGCAGGGGCTGCGTAAACTAAGCAGATTTCCCACGTGAAGTTTTACAATAGAGAAATCTGCCTAATAACAACTGTAGTAGTATGAAACCTCTAAACCTAAAACATTATTTAGGGCGTAATAACCCAGTAGTTTCTAGCCCCAAAAAACAGTTAACCTAACCTCAAAACCTATTCACGAGGGACGAATAGTTATGGAAACGGCCACCAGAACTCTCGGCGGAAAGTCCGAACATAGCCTACTGGTGACCACACGCAGAATACAAATGCAAATATCTCGGTTAATATTCAAGATAGAGAATAAATGTATATAAATATATATATACAGTTTTGAACGGACATCATTTTCGTCATCTACTGGGTAGGATGGATGAACATTTGAAGAAAAATTTCGAAAACTCCGTCATGAGTACAACCTCAATAGCTGATTTCCCTTGAGGGAAATCTGCTAATAGAGAATAAATGTTTATAACAATATTGTTGCGAAAATTAAATACGTGAAGGATTGGCAGTGAGGGAGCCGTGTGTTTGGGAGGTGCGAGGGACATAAAAGGAGCCGACCGAAGACTAGTGGCGCCGGCCGCATCTAATTAGGGCTCCGTGTGTTCCAGGAACTTGTCTAGCCCCTTCTGGCCATTCTGTGTGATGTTTGCTGACAAGCTATATATAAGGGACCCAGACAGTGCCCGAGTCAGTTTTTTCTCAGCTGTCTTGATGATCACATCACAGTGCGTTCAGTGCTCCAGTGCGACTTTGTGCAGTGCGGTAAAGTGTTTTTATAAGAAGAACAGTGTTGTGCCGCGACTCTGTAAGTAACATTATAATTATAAGTAACGTGTTTAAGACAGTGCAGTGCCGTCTTGTTGTGCAGTTCCAGCGATCGTGAGTGAATTATTGGACTTTGTAATCTGAAGAACAGTGACGCTATCAGTGCATACTGTGAGTAGTAATTAAGAATAATTAACCAAGTCTATTGAGCATTGTTAAATAAATTGAGCAGTGATCAAAACTGTGAAACTTGTGTGTGTTTAATTTTGCAATCCAAAAGAACTCTTATTAACAACGTTTATTACTGGTTTTGTAATAAAACGTAACAATATTTACAGTACATTTTATTTGCAATAAGATTGGTTCTATACAATGTTTCGATCCGTTGTGTAATGTGTAATAAAATAATGTATTTCAAATTTTCGAAACCCCCTCTCTAAACACCCTACTCCCCTTGTTCGATTTCAGCTATTAACGAATTAGGCCTTGGGTTTTGCATGGAACGATTATATATCGAGTTAAGTAACGATCATCAAAAATTTCGACAGCTAGAGCGTTAACAGATATATATATATATATATATATATATATATATATATATATATATATATAATTTAGAACGGACCTTATTTTCGCCGGTTGGATCGATGGACATTTGAAGAATTTTTCGAAAATCGCGTCATGAGTACGACCTCTATAGCTGATTTCTGCTAAAATGTGATTTATACTGAACTGGAGTAATATTTGTCCCAATCGACACCATGAAGGAACTTCTGGATTATTTAACTCCTCCTTCTCACCGCAACTGATTTAGACTACTCGTTAGTGAATTGAAAAATCCACGGCAGTGTTGAGTCGCTTGCTGTCTTTCTCAATGAGCGCATGCAAGTAGCTCTGAAGATGGAGACATTAGTCTTTGAAAGCGCTTAGCGCTGAAATAAACAAATTGTGAAGAATTGGACGTTTTTTCTCTCTCTCCAATTGAAAAATCCTTCACGCAGGATCTGCGTAACCTAAGCAGATTTCCCAAGTGCACGTATAACACACTTTTGATTTCATACCACAAACATATTCCCTATTTCTATGTAAAAAAACGATGAGTAGATTACTGAAGGCCGAACACAAGAAAGTACGAATAATTCACTGAATATTTTGCTACGAAAAATTGCATAGAACATCAAATGTAGACGATCAATAGCTTAACAAGATTGATCCTATAACATGTTACGATCCGAACATATTAATATCAATGAACAAATTGATAATAACAAAATTATTTGGAATTTTTGAGTCCCCCTCCAAACCCTCACTATTCCAGGTCCGGAATTTAGCCAAAGACGAATATGATATTTAGTGTTGACTGAAACTGTTAAATATCGAGTATGGTATAGATAAAGTGAACATATTCAAAACAAGGACGTAAAATCTTATCTGATGGCGTTATCACGCAACGAATTTGCATGTACTCGAATATAGCATAATAAAGGTTACTTGAAAACCTTATTTGGTATATAAGCTTAGAATAAAGTGTTTCATGGTATTACAGGTTATTGTTAATATGAGAGTAGGAATGGGGGTTTACTGAAGGCTGAAAACTAATAAAAATACGTCACACAGGGGCTGCGTAAACTAAGCAGATTTCCCTCTTGATGTTTAACAATAGATAACTCTATTTAATGGTAACACAATATGACAGTCAATATCAAATGAATAAAGAAAAAGATAATAAGAAACCTCCAGACGGGAAGCGTCTGGAACATAAACAAACAGGTATGCCAACTTCTCACCGGAAAGAAAAACAATTACTGAAATATATCAAAATATATAAATATACTAATTTTATTGAAAACTATTTACTAAATCTAGTACTGTAATTTATAATGGATCAGAAAAATTATTAGCAGATTTCCCTTAAGGGAAATCAGCTATTGAGGTCGTACTCATGACGCGATTTTCGAAAATTTTCTTCAAATGTCCATCGATCCTACCCAGGAGATGACGAAAATGAGGTCCGTTCAAAATTATATATATATATATATATATATATATATATATATATATATATATAATTATTTATATATATATAATTGCGACCGCTAGAGCGTTAACAGACAACAACGTTATATAACAACGTTTTATATATATATATATATATATATATATATATATATATAACGTTGTTATATAACGTTGTTGTCTGTTAACGCTCTAGCGGTCGCAATTTTTATTTGATCGTTACCAAACTCGATATTTAAACGTTTTATGCAGAAAGACAGATCAAGTTCGTTAATGGCTGAAATCGGGCCAGTGGGAGGGGGGCTTAGAGGGGAGGATTTTCGATAATTCGAAATATCTCCGTTACCATACATCGGACCACAAACGTGTATAGAACCAATCTTATTGTAAATTAAATTTACTATAAATATTGTTCTATACATTTATTCCCTATCTTGAACATTAACCGAGATATTGGCATTTTTATTAAATTTGGGCCGAATGACGGAATTTCCCGCCAAAAGCTAGTTCGGCCCTTTGCCTTAACTGTTCGTCTCTCGTATGGAAATTTCTCTATTTATAACTTCACGTGGGAAATCTGCTTAGTTTACGCAGCCCCTGCGTGACGGACTTTTATCTCAATCAATCAAATTTTCGTAGTCCAACAACTTAAGGCGTGGGGGGGGGGCACCAGAACATATTTGCATTTATCTAGTATAATAAAGGTCTCTTGAAAACAATATAAGGTATTAAAGCTTGAAATAATGTGGTTTATTACATAAGAGAGTGTTATTTATGAAACATGAGTAGAAGTGGGGGGGGGGGAGAGAGAGAGAGAGAGAGAGAGAGAGTGAAACAGACAGAGACAGAAAGAGAGAGAGAGAGAGAGAGAGAGAGAGAGAGAGAGAGAGAGAGAGAGAGAGAGAGAGAGAGAGAGAGAGAGAGAGAGAGAGAGAGAGAGAGAGAGAGAGAGAGAGAGAGAGATAGAGAGAGAGAGAGAGAGAGATAGGAGAGAGAGAGAGAGAGAGAGAGAGAGAGAGCGAGAGCGAGAGAGAGAGAGAGAGAGAGAGAGAGAGAGAGAGAGAGAGAGAGAGAGAGAGAGAGAGAGAGAGAGAGAGAGAGAGAGAGGTACCCGGCATCGCCCCGAAATTCATTTGAGGCTGAATGATGTAATTTGTTTAGTAAGGCTTTACTTTGCATAAATTTTTCCATTTCTCCGTCTTAGAGTTTAGGGGTTATGCCTAAGTCCCTGGGGATTTGTTAATAATAAATGTGTTTGTTATGTCTTCACTCTCCACAATATTTTGATATTACCTGTCTCCTGTGATAGTAGCTTTTTTTAATAATGTAATCATAGAATATCTTATTAACCTCATAATTCATAATCATAGAAAGTATTCTGTATTTCGGACCATGTATGAATAAAAGTTCATTTCTCCATAAACGGCCCAAAGGACAACGTATGCAATGTTTTATATACGAGCAATAACAAAAGTAATGTGATTTGAGGTTTATGCTTTTAGTAATGTAGTGTTATTCCCAAAAATGTGAATTTGCTTAAGTCTCATAAATATATAATTTAAAAACAAGAGTGCTGGAGAAGTGCAACAGTTATATCTGGTATTTACTTATTATTACTCTGCTCTGTTAATATATTTTATATTTTACTGAACATACTAAACATTATGAATATACAGTTTCCTTCCAGAAGTACAAAAGAGTATTTTTAACAGTACTTATTACGTACATAAAACAGCTGTTATCGTTATGCTTTGGTTATCGGGTAAGGAACTTTTATTCATACATGGTTCGGAATACAGAATATGAATATGAGTCTATGATCATGAATTATATGTTAATATGTTATAAAAAAAAAATAATAAAAAAAAATTGCATGAACAGGAGACGGGCAATATAATATTGTGGATAGTGGAGCCTCACATAAAAATACTTGTATTATTAACATATTCTTAGGAACTCCGGATACTCAGGTATAAATCCTAAACACTGAAATGGGGAAATGTAAAAATAAAAGTCCATCACACAGTGGCTGCGTAAACTAAGCAGATTTCCCACGTGAAGTTTTACAATAGAGAAATCCGCATACTGCTAACACTTAACACCACCGTGAGTAAATACAAACGGTAATGAGAAATCGTTAAGTTAATTTTAATAAGCTCCCAACGGAAACGGCTTATGTTACAATTCATTCGGCTTCTGAATTATAAACAAATAGGTCTGCCAACCACAGAGAACTGAACAGATAGACATAATCTTCAGCGGAATGAAAAACAATTACTGATATACATCTGAATATAACACATTAACTTTATTGCAAACTATTTGCTATATCTAGTACTGCTATTTATAATGAATCAGAATAATTTATATTTTAATAACTAACATTTTAGTAGTCCAAGAAATAATGAAGGGGGGGGGGGTGGATGAACAGAACGTATTTGCATAAATCTCACAAAGTAAAGAAGGTTAGGTAAGGTTAGAAACGACAGGTTAGGTTAAAATCTTCCACCAGAGCCGAGACTTACGAAAATGGCCGAACTAACCCTGAACAACACCTGACCACAGACTTCATAAAAATGCAAATATCTTGGTTAATATTCAAGATAGAGAATAAGGGTATATAACAATATTTATAGTAAATTTAATTTGCAATAAGATTAGTTCTAAACAATTTTTCGATCCGATGCATAATAACAGAGATATTTCGAATTTTCGAAAATCCCCCCTTTAAACCCCCCCCCTCCCTCTGGTACGATTTCAGCCATTAACGAATTTGATCTGTCTTTTTACATAAAACTGTTAAATATCGAGTTTCGTAACGATTAAACAAAAATGGCGACCGCTAGAGCGTTAACAGACAAATATATATATATATATATATATATATATATATATATAATTTTGAACGGACCTCATTTTCGTCATCTCCTGGGTAGGATCGATGGACATTTGAAGAAATGTTTCGAAACTCGCGTCATGAGTACGACCTCAATAGCTGATTTCCCTTAAGGGAAATCTGGTAAAAAATATGTAATGAATTATGGTTATTTTTCATTTAGAAACCCTCTCCTTTTCGCCCCCTATAAATAAATGTCAATATACTAGCTTATTTTCTTGCAGGACCACGTATCATGTTCTGTTTAGTTCGGTTCAGTCGTTTGTGCCCATTTGAACTGTTGACTCCCGCTATAGTTTTTATCGTTTATAATTCGTTATACGACAAAGGCGGATATAAAAAAAAAAATTACTCTAAATAACAAAATAAACAACTTCTGTTTTGTGCATTTTTGCCGAAAAACCAATAGGAAACGAAATATCGCGATTTTTCATTTGAGGCATCCCTTATAACCTCCACTCATGCGTGTCCCTAAAAATGTTGACACAGCTTATAATCATGGAGACTTTAATGCTAAATCATATACTGAGCTTTATTTAGCTCGGTTCAGTCGTTTCTGCCCAATAACATTATTGACTCCCACTATAGTTTTTAGCGTATATCTCGTTTATACTTTCTTACACGACAAAGGTGTATATAAAAAAGAAAGTTACTCTAAATAACAATATAAACAACTTTTGTTAGTGCATCTTTGTCATAAAAACAATAGGAAACGAAAGATGGCAATTTTTCATATAATGCCTCTCTTACAAGCCCCATCCCTGGTTGCCCCTTAAAATTTAAATTGAGCTTATAATCATGAAGGAATTAATGCTAATTTACATACCAAATTTTGCTTATTTCGGTTCAGTCTTATGTGCCCTAAACAATTGTTTATTCTCGCTAGTTTTTAGAGTATATCTCCTTTAAACTTCGACATACGACAAAAGTTACTTGAAATAACAAAATAAACAACTTTTGTCATGTGCATCTTTGTCGAAAAAAACAATAGGAAACGAAATATCGTAAGTTTTCATTTCAGGCATCGCCTATTCCCCCCACTCCTGCTCATGAGATCATTAGTATAGAATAGTCTAAGTTGGGTAAGTATTAATAAATATGCAAAGTTGTATTAAATTCGGCGTGAATAGGTAACAAACAAACAAATACCAAAGCCATAAATTGCTGAATCCTGACAATGGTGTTTTTGTTTTTTATTTTCTTTAATAACCTTAAAACCACTGCTCAGGTTGGCCGTGCGAGTTAAGGCGTTGGTCTTAATCTCGCGTGGTAGACCTAGAGTGGCGGGTTCGATTCCCGCCCTGGGCAGTAGAAATTTATTTAGTGACGGACGGACTCATTAAATAAACTCCTTGGGCCTACACTGGCTAGAAAAGGGTGGTAAGTTATAGATAACTCGTCCCGATTAGCTATAGTAGCATAAAGTGGACGTAAATATTATAATAAACAAATTATTTAATAATTATCCTTTATTGAATTATTACAAGAAATTTACAAAATAATTTATAGTGTTCCTTCTAACATCTACAATATTACAAAAAGATACATAAAAATAACATTTCCTATTTGAGTAAAAGATTCAGTGGTCTCGAACCTACCGATTTTTCGGTATTTCTACCGAAATGGACTCTGTACTACTGTCGAGGACGACATATTTTGTTTTTGTGTCCCCTCTTTAATTTTAAGTTTAGAGTAAATAATGCTCTTCTATATTATAAACCTAGCATTAAGTAATGTGACCATAATAGATGTAATACGTGTAGCTGCCACATGATGGCAGCACTTGACAGAGCTGCCCAAGCGGGAGAGAAAGAGAGCGTGAGGGAGAGAGAGAGAGAGAGAGAGAGATAGAGCCAGACGCCAGGATAATCCCCAAACTATCTTATCGCCTAGTTTTCTCAAGCTCGTCCCAGGCTGCAGGGATTAACCAAACAGCTACCAGTTCTGCATAGACCTTCACCAAGGCTACATCTCCTCAGTCAGCTCTCATCGGCCCAGCTGCCATATCACTTCTCATCGGCCCAGCTGCCGCATCATCTCATCACTTCTCATCGGCCCAGCTGCCGCATCATCTCATCACTTCTCATCGGCCCAGCTGCCGCATCCTCTCTCTCTCTGTCTTCAGATAAGATATTATTATTATTTGTTAAGAGCTCATTAGTTGGCCAATTAGTGTATAATATAATATTAAGTTTTATCATCATTAATTTCAAAGGGTTTAATTTTTTTGTTATGTTATTTTGTCTATCTCACATGAGAAGAGGATTATTATTTTAATCATTAAATTATTAATGCCCTACATTTTAGTTATTTTCTTAGAGGTTTCCCCCTTTCTCTGCTGCGACCAGCTATTTTATTTCTAGACGTGCCTGGTACTCAACCTCTCTATTGCGAGAGACAGGCCGGCCGTCAGCAACTACCGAAATGCAATGATTTTTCCACGATTTCAGAAAATACATGGAAATTCTCCTGATTTTTCTACCGATTTGGCAATTTTGTGTTGGCAACCCTTTTCATTTATGTTTAATGTTACGGGGAATCACCTTACTGCAAGTATGAACGAGCAGAGTTATTGCGGATTGATACTGAGTGGCGCATTTTAAGAAATTGTGATCAAATGAAAACATTTTCTGATGATGCAGAACTGTTTTGGGATGAAGTAAGTTTGCTAAAGCGTGGCAATGAGGCTCAAATGTTTCCCTTGTTTTAATTGTATGTTTAATATTTTATCACTCCCCCATTCATCTGCCAATGTTGAGAGCATATTTTCTCAAATTAATATTATGAAAACAAAACAGAGAAGTAGCCTGTCTACTGAGTCAATCACTAGCCTACTCCATTCAAAACGACTTTTCATGAATGCTAATTGTTATGACTTAAAAATTAATTTAAAAATGACTGCAGCTATGGCCAAAGAATGTTGGTACAATCCGAAACATTATGAAAAATAATTTAATTTGTTAAATTTTCCATTTTTGTGTGCAACTCGTTTAACTTTCAAAATCGCTAAATTTCCAGTTTTTGTCTTTCTTTAACTTGGCGATGGCAAATTAATAATTGCCATAATATGATATATTAATATAATAAGTGTGTTAGATGTAAGTTAGTAGGTACGCTGATTTTTACGTTATTATATTTTTATATTGTAAGTAGATTTTTATGTTGTAAGTTGATTTTTATGTTATTATATTTTTATGTTGAAAATTGATTTTTATGTTATTATAATATAATAATAAGTGGATTTTTTGTTAAATAAACGAATTTGATTGAAAATTGTATTTTTTTTTTGTCATATACCAATTTTAGGTACAAATGTACCGATTTTAGTTGGCAGCTCTACCGATTACGCTCATTGACGTTCGAGAACACTGAAAAGATTGCTTATAAATGAAAATGATAATATATAGGCTGTCAAATTGCAACTTAGTGAATATTAAAATTATTTTAAAAACATACAAATTTAAATGGCCTTACGAGCTAATAATACAGAATTTTATTTATTTTTTTTTTTTTTATATATGTAAATATGATTACAGGTAAAATAGGGTTTAGGGTAAGGATGTTTACATGTCTTTAGTCTATCCTGCTCGGGCTTAATTCAATCTGTTTCTTATGTGAGAATAAAATGTGCTTAGTTCGTTTGTGTACGTATCTTGGATAGCTTTGTTAGTTATAATTACCTATCTCATTGATGAGTGGGTATGTGAAACGAAAAAGTATAGTGAGATTTTGAGAAAAAAAATCAATGTACAGAAAGAGGTTACAATTTACATATAGATATACTAGCTACGGTGTCCGGCGATGTCCAGGAACTCATTGTTGACTGAATAATGATGGTATTTTCATAGCAACGCTCCAATGTGTACAATTACACTTCCGTCTGGGCATATTGTTTCTCCGTACGGGCAGGTAACTGTCCGGGGCTTATAGAATAGAAATTTTAGTTTTGAAGAATATCTGAAAATGAGTTAAAATAAATAAGTGAATCAATCCCTCTCCATTGCTTGACATAAAGTGAATAATTCAATTCATATTTCCTGTCAAAAACCAATCCAAGAACACATTGTTTAAGCATAGTAATACGCCATAATTCGTTCTGTATTTGATGTTCGGAAAAGCGAATATAACAAAAATTGTTTATTTTGATATTTAAAGTAATTTTTGTTACTTCCCCTTTGCCGTTTAACGAACGATAGACATTATATACACTGAATAATTTTTTTTTTTTTTTTTTTTTTTTTTTTTTTTGTGGCGTGTCAATAAATAATATTGTAAATAATAATATTGCAGGAGACCAATATAATAAATAATATTGAAGGAGACCAATTTTATTAGCAGATTTTCCTTGAGGGAAATCAGCTATTGAGGTTGTACTCATGACGGAATTTTCGAAATTTTTCTTCAAGTGTCCATCGATCCTACCTAGTAGATGACGAAAATGAGGTCCGTTCAAAACTGTACGAGTATATATATATATATATATATATATATATATATATATATATATATATATATATATTTGTCTGTTACCGCTCTAGCGGTCGCAATTTTTGTTTGATTGTTGATAGTTCGTTAACGGCTGAAATCGGACCAGTGGGAGGGGGGGGGGTTTAGAGGGGAGGATTTTCGAAAATTTGAAATATCTCCGTTACTATACGTCGGATCGAAAAATTGTACAGAATCAATCATATTGCAAATTAAATTTACTATAAATATTGTTATATACATTTATTCTCTATCTTGAATATTAACCGAGATATTTACATTTTTATTAAATCTGGGCCAATAACGTCTGGGTGACTATCCTGCCAAAAGCTAGTTCGGCAGTTTCCTTAACTTATCGACTCTCGTGAAATTTCTCTATTGTAAAACTTCTCATGGGAAATCTGCTTAGTTTACGCAGCCCTTGCGTGACGGACTTTTAGTACTCATAATAGTGTTTTAGCAGATCTCCCCTAAGGGATCAAAACTTTATATATACATTTGACTGTCGCCACTCTAGCTGTTGAAATTATTGTTTAATCGTTACCAAACTCGATTTTTAGACGTTTCATGTAAAAAGAAAGATCAAGTCCGTTAGCAGCTGAAATCGGATTAGGGGGAGGAGGGGTTTAGAGGGGAGGAATTTCAAAAATTCGAAATATCTCTGTTATTATAATTCGGATCGAAAACTTGTATAGAAACAATCATATAGGAAATTAAATTTACTACAAATAATGTAATATACATATTTTCCGTATAATGAGTATTGACCGAGATATTTGGATTTTATAGTTTTATGCTTTCTGTAAACCCCCACTCCTACTAGTGGCGTATTAATAATAAGCTGTTATATCATGAACCACTTCATTATAAGGTTAAATACCAAATATTACTTCAATAAAGCTTTATTATGCGAGATACAAACAAATACGTTCTGTTGACCCCCCCCCCTTCTTTTGTTCTTGGATTACTAAATTTTTAGTGATTGAGATAAAAATTATTCTAATTCATTGTAAATTATAGCACTAGCTTTAGTAAATTGTTTTTAATAAAATTAATATGTTATATTCAGATATATTTCATTAATTGTTAGTCTTTCCAGTCTATCTATTCAGCGCTAGAAGGTTGGCTGGCCTGTTTGTTTACAATTCAGCCGATATCCATTGAAGAGATTATTAACTTGTATTGTAAATTGACTGAAAGATTTCTCTTTACGTCATGAGTACGACCTCATTAGCTGATTTCCCTGAAGGGAAATCTGCTAATAAAATATGTACACTCACTCTTGCAAGAAAAGATAAACAATAGATAACCTGGCCACATTATCCATAGCAGTATAAAGTGGACATTAATAAATTACATAACAAACAGATATCTAAGTATTCTTTAAATTTAATGGCTAAAGTGCAGTTTAGTCCCCCCCCCTACGCCGCCATCTTGTTTCGTTATAATCCCCATCCTCGGTGTAAACCACCAATGGCGTATTTAGGAAATTTTAAAGTGTTAAAAAATATAAAGTTAGTACAACAAAACCCCCCACCCTCGGTTTTAACTACCGATGGCGTATTTAGGAAATTTTAAAGTGTTAAAAAAGATAGTTATAAAAACAAAATGGCCGTCGTCGGCATCTTGCGCCACCAAGGGGGGGGGGGACTAAAATACACTTTCACCAAATGAATTACCCTCTTCAAACTGTTACGAATTTATAATGTGGCAATATATTGTAGGAACTATTTGTTTTCTCCTGCAGTTTCATAATTTACAACAGCCTCTTCCTCTGGGACTCTAGAAAAAAAAAATTCTTTGAGAGGGGGGGGGCATCGACATTAGAATATTCCTGAAACTATATAATAAACACTTCAGTAACATTTTAACAATTTAAATGAAACTACATGGTACAATCACATGGCAGCGTTCAAATCACTGACTTTTGTTTCGTAAGAGTAATAAAGGTATTTTGACGTTACATATTCGGTTAAGGAACGTCCTTCAGTTATTAATAACATGTAGTTAGTAAATATCATCCCTCGATATATAGAGATTCCTAATAGTGTATCTATGCATTTTGGAGTAATATCCCCCTTGTGTACTTATTCACAATTACTTTAGAAAATGGCCCGATATTAGTAGAAAAGTGGCTACACATGAGACGACTTCTGAATAAGTTAATTAGCATTTATGATTAAAGGATACCCTTGGATTGTACATGTAAGAACAAATGAAACTCACTAAATTAAGACTGATATTTACCCAGGTGTTTTATGGAGGTTTTTAAAATGAAATCTGTAGAAGAAAATTGAGGAGTGATCTTTTAGTATTACAAGAATGACAAGAGACAAGAACCAAGATGCAGATAGGCTATCTGAAAAACGAGATTTCAAGATGGTAAGAGTAAGTAAAAGTTTGTGAGGTCTGATATCATAGCTCCGTAAACAAACAATGAGGAAAGGATCATATTTTACGTGCATTCACCTACCTACAATGTTACTTTTAATTACTAAGGGTTAAGTATACAGACGGCATAGAGGCATTAATACCTTGTAGTACATTGTCAATTTAGGCGATAATTCTTGGCAAAAATTAAAAAAATATTCCAAATTATTATCTATATATTTCAGACGAGGAAATTTTTCTTAATATAGTTTCGTGGCATTTCTATTATACTTAACCATTGTGAGCTTGCGCATTATATTGTGCGCATCATCAAAACATATTGGGGAAGCCATTTTGTTTATTTTCGAGGGTAGACCGAGACTTCAGAAATTCATGGTCTCACACATTGACAGTCCGTAGTTAAATATATATATTTTGTGATATATATGGTTGCGTTGTTTCCCCTGGTTACAGGGGGTGAAAAAATCTGCAGACATTGGGCGCATTTCAAGTAAACCCGTCAAACATACCGTGTCGGGTAAGAACTACCATTCAACTGAACGTGTGACTTTAAAGAAATCCAAACTTGAATATACGCCGGCTCCTATTGGAAATATGAATCATCTCCAATATCGAACCCCCCAGACAATCAAAGATGATATCATGGAAGAAATGGACACCCAAGAAGGTAAGGATGTTTGAAAAATCTTCATTTTTGTGTGTTTTCGATTCGCCAGATCAAATTCGTCAGATATTCAGCTGAAGGAAATTCTTGCAACCCGTTTAACTTGGCCACTTTATAAATTGAATATTGATTAATGCTGGGAGCCACCTTTCTGTTGAGAACAGGCTTAACCTTATTCAATTATAGCTAAGGATTCTATAAATTAACATCTCATATCTTTTATCAGTAAGCCTATTAGCACCACATTATACGATTTTGCTTTCTTTTTTATACTTACATCCAGTAATATACTCTTAAAATCATTACTTAATTTTTCATTTATTACTTGTCTTTTGGAGCCTGCTTGATTTAGTTTACTTTTGTTGCCTAGTTGGGAAATAGATGCTATGTTATGCCAAGAATATAACTTTTATTGCAGATCTGTTCACTTTGAAACAAATTGTTGTCTATTGACCTCAGAACCTACCTTCACAAGTCATTTTTTTTGTCAAACTTGTCTTGGTTTGATATGTTGTAGTTTTATTTCAGTAGGTCTATTTACTATTTTATTTTTTGTTTCACATTTCTCCAATGAGCAGTAACATTGGTTTATAACTGTCATGTTTACCTACTAATTCATATTGAGTGATATTTGGATTTTATCATGACTGTGCTGCATATTTATTTATAGTTTTAACCTAACTTCCCCTACCTAATAGTTGTTCTCTTAAACTAGGAATTTTGTTTTGATGAAGTAAGATTTTTCAATTTGGTTCTATGAGAAATCATATTTTGTAATACTTATCTATTCTCAGATACGGGTCATTGAACTAAAATATATATATGTCATCGAGTAAGTTTCTTACTAAATAGAGTTGGCTCTGATAAATCTTTTAGCTTATTTATTATTTCTGTTTTAACAATTTATTTTTGCCACATCAGTAATTCACTTATGTCCGTATAATAAATATAGTCATTCTTATTTATTTACCTGGGTAATGCTTTCATTGATATGATTTCAAATTCTAAAGTATAGTATTTTAAGTATTTCAATTTTATTTGACTAAGCCATGTGGACTCAGTGCATCCTATATTACTAAAACTTTTATTGGTCTTTCTACTGTCCTTTACATTCAGCTTCATTTTTTTCTTCCAAAATTATATTTTTCTCACAATTTTTCATTTAGGAGTATATTGTATAGTATAATAAATTTTGTTCTTAGGTATTTACTTATGTATAGTAAATGCAGTTCTGTTTATATGCACACAAATAGTTTAGAGCAATTAAGGTTCATACTTATTTAGCCAAGAGAATAACAGATTTTCATTAATAGCATTGCTTTTATCCAGTTTCTAGACCAATAATATAAACCAGTATTATAAATATAACCTGAACAGGGGAGCAGCCCATAGTTTATGAATGAATTTCATAAACTTCTGATGAAATTATTAAGCTGTTTTGTTATCCTTAATTAACTTATCTTTATTTAATTTTTAGGTATTGTTGAATTATATTGACTAGTAATCTCACGCTCTCTTATAACTAACATTTTAAATATACTTAAACTTTCATTAATTTGTTTTGCAAATCTTTTTAAATTGATTCTTTTCAATGTTAAAAGCATTTCTGGCTTATATTAATCTTCTATATTTAGAAGAAAGTTATTAAATGTATTATTACTCCATCAATATATTAATTAAGAGTGCAAGGTACAAGTTTTTCTCTTATGATTTAGTATTCTTTATTGGCTTTTAAATATTTTTTTCTACAGATCATAATGTTTTGGTAGGTATTTGTACTGTTTAAATCTGCATTCTTTGGTCACTTTTGTTTATTCTATCATTGGTGAATTAATTAAATGCTATACTTCATCATTAGTGGTCATTCATTCCTTTTATTATTTACATGAAGTTTATAATGACATAACATAATCATTATATAAAACAAGTTAATATATTATTCTAGTAATATATGACTGTTTCAAGTAAAAATAAAGGTTCTGAGAACAGAAAAATCTATGTATTATAAATCTTTTTGTTATTAATAAATCTAGTTATAACCCAAATGGCTATTGTTTCAATTTAATTATTTAGATGGATTATTCATTTTTTATGACAATAAAATGGTCTTGGCTAGTTGCATGAAACATTTAAAGCAGTTTTCATGTAAAATTCTTTTAACATTAGGTTTCTTATATGGAATAATGCCTATAACTTCTCTAATTCTACCCTTGCATTCTTTAATAAAATGTTTTAACCAAATTAAAAAATGTATCCACAGTTAATTTCTGGAAAAAGGTTGTGTAAACGTATATTTTTCTTCTAAGAGTTAGGTACCCTCCTATAAAATCTTGAAATACATGTGGTAGTAGAGGACTTGATTTTAAATTCCCCTTGATGTTGCTTTAAATGATTAATATCCAAGAATCCTAAATTAAATTAGTAATTTAAAGAATACAAAGGAATTAGCAATCATTCATACTCGAACAGTGTATCAGAATAGTTTTAATGAAGTGACACATAAGTACAATTTTACCCAGAAGTTAGCGATTCAAGGGTTGATCCTAGGAATCCATAGAAAAAGAATTCAATGATTAATGTGTACAAGAATAATAGAAAATTAGGGATAAAGCAAAAACTGCTGCTTCGTTGTCACTAACAAACATGTGCTGAATTTAATGTTCCTTGAACTTGAAACTTTTTAGAGGATGGTCAGAGAAGTCAATGTTTTAAGCCAATTGAGTATCATTTGGAATCCGGTCTTTCTTTAGGGGCCTTCCAGGATGATTGCACAAGTAACTCCAGATGGTTGGCCTTTTTCGATTTTTGGATTCATCTTTCATTCTAAAATTAGAACAGTTTGTGATAGCTGACAAAATTTTAGTTTGAGTTTCAAGTCTTATGTAAAATGAGCTAAGGATTCTTAAGAGAGAATTTAAAGAGTTGACAGCAGTTGTCCTTAATACCTTAATATGGTAGTTTCTTTATACAAACTGCATACACTTTTAAAGTAATAGTGTAGGTTAGCATATTTTTCCTAAAAAAGTATTTAAGATGAAAAGTAACATGTACAAGGTCAATGTCCCATTGTGTTCTTATTTATCCTCACATAAGCAAACACAAATGTCTGGCCATTTAATGTTCAAAATAACCCAGCATCTCATGAAATATGATATACCCAGGTTTCATACCAAGTAGCGTTTACATTGTATCTTAACTAAGGGAGAACTGTGCTATTGAAGATGATATGTGAAACATCATCTGTATGTTATACCTATTAAGGATCTGCATTTCAAGTTGGTCTTTGTGTATTTTTCAAGACTTTTAATTATTTACTGGTGGTGTAATGCATTCATAACATCAATAAAATATATAATCAATTCCCTTTGCCCACACAGAAATCAAACCCACATCTCAAAATTATTCTTGAGAATTAAGACCAATGCCTGAAAGCCTATGGATAACTATAGCCCCTTGAGAACATAAAAAAATAATACCTATTATATAAAGTCTAGTAAAATATGAATTTTAATTAACTAAGTTCTCTCCAAGTAGCACGGCGGCAGAACTGTTTTACTGTTAAAAACTGAACTTTAATGCAACAAACATTTTTTTCATTTTCATGTCATAATGAGAAAGTGAATATTGCTATATTCGTTAATTCAAAAAATACATATAATCTAACAAAGGGGTTGGGAGGAAAGCCTCTCCAAAACCAGCATTGTTATAGTTTCATAATTCAAACATGAATTATATTAATTAAGAAGGAATTTTGTAAAATTAGTATTACTATAATTGGCTGACTTCCCATCGATTGTAAAATTTAGTATGCAACATATTTGTTACACTAAATTCCTATTTTCTTACCTGGCATTATATCCCTAAGTTACTATCTATAACCATGATCTTACAAGTATTTGGGTCTCTACAGCTCTTCTAAGTCATTGGTGAAGTCCACCAGTGGCTTTTTGAAGTCCACTTTAGTCTGCTTCAACAAATCTGATCATATAGCAACTTGTGTATTTGATCATCTTATATTCTCTCAACATTATTATTATTATTATTTATTAATGTCCACTTTTTACAACTATGGCTAACTGGGATGGGTTATCTACAGGTTACCACCCTTTTCTAGCCAGGTTAGGACTAATGAGTTTGTCACTAAATAAATTCCTATTGCCCGGGCGGGAATCGAAGTAGCCATATCATAGTCATCCTGTCTTAATAAATGTGACTAGATCATGTTTTCTTTGGGGCATTCAAATTCAGTATTTTCCTTAAGGGAACTCATCTGTTGAGATTGTACTCTTGAAGTAATTTTTGAAAAAATAATTTACAAGTCCAACAATTGTGACCAGGAGATGAAGTAAATGAGGTTCAAAACTATATATATTACATTTTGAAAATTTAGAATATCTCCATTTTATAAATCAGATCCAAAAATTGTACATAATTAATTTTATTTCAAATTAAATTACCTATAAATGTTGTTATATACATATTTTCTTTATAATGAATATTAACCGAGATATTTGGATTTGGAGATGTCACGTTTTCTTGAATGTGTACGCCCATCTAAACCTCCACTCTTCCTGATCCAATTTCAGTCATTTTAGAACTATCTTTAGTTTTGCTGAAAATTGCCAAGTTTGATTCTGATAAATTCAAATTGCTTTATTGTTTTAGGCAAGATCCATGTACATTTGACGACTTTTTTTTTTTTAAATTTGTGTCTTTAAGTAAAACCCCCATAGCTCATTTCCATAATACTCTAATAATGTCATAAACAATTACAATAAATAAACTAGCTAAAAAATTGAAAAGAAAGAAACTTAATAGTTTAAGCCATCTAATTTATCATGCACTTTAACCAAAATAAAGCACCTGTATTATAATGATAGTATGAACTAACTGTATGAATTAGAAATCTTGATAATTTTTTGTGGTTTTTAATTTTGTTTGTAAAGCAAATAAAACTTTTTCATAGCTCAGCTATTAGAAGTCTGATGCAGGTTATCCTCATGAACTAACCAGATTTCCCAAGAATTAAAAGAGTGATCCAAAATAATAGCTAATTAGTTTTTAGCTAATTGATAAAGATTTATAAACAAAGAACTGTCATATTTTAGTATTTAACTTTGTAAATATTATTCCTAAAAGAAGACTAACTGTATTTTAGTCTGGCTTAAATTATTGTTTGGTGAAGAAGAAGCAGTTTTTTGCCCCCCCCCCATTTTTTAACAAACACTAACCCTGGAAATTTGAGCTAGCAGAAATACTTTTAAATGGCTAAAAAGTGACTGATGTGGCCTATAGATACTGTGTCCATTCAGCCTGCATAGAGAGTTTAAAAAATTTCAAGGAATATTTACTCTTGAAAGAAAATATCGGACCCTTATATTAATACGAACTAGATCTCTTAAATCAGTGGCTCTGATGATCGTTTAGAAAAGATTCATGTGGAAACTTTGTTCATAACTGTCAGTGTGTAGTTTTCCATCGCTTGGGCAATATTGGTGTCAGTACCAGAAGCTCAAAATATGTTTTTGATTCACCCCATTTGATTTATCCCTCAGCAAGCAGTGTAGTGGAAATTTACAAAATATTCTGAAAACCCAAATAATATCAAATGAATTGTTGAGAAATGGATTTATTCCAAAATTTGTAACTTATTAAAAGGAGTTAAGTCAAACCAGGACAACCATCACTCTCTGTCCCAAAAAGAAAATAATTTGAACAAATATTTGTCACCTATGTGTGGTGGAATTTTGAATTGGTCCTTTAAGATTGAACTTCAGGGGTTTATTCTGCCTAACTTTGAGAGTACACACCGACCTAGTTCAATAGTACCTAGGTACTGGTGAATAAAAAGCATGTTCTTGTACTTAACACACATCCAAGATTAAAACTGAAAAAAAATCAAGAAGTTGAAATTTGATCTTTTTCTGCATCCAACCTTTAAGATCTTGCACCTAAAATCCACCACCTTTCCTGGTCCATGGTGAACTACTTCTGTGGGTGGTGGGTGTTTTGAGAAATAGAAAACATAGTTTTTTTTCCATCAAAAATTCACCAAAATGCCATCAAACATTTGGCCGTACAAAAGTGGCTTCAACTAATGGAAAAGTCCGTCACGCAGGGGCTGCGTAAACTAAGCAGATTTCCCACGCTAAGGTTTACAATAGATAAATATACATACAGATAACACTACCGTGAATGCTCAGTAAATTTACAATACAAGTTAATAATCTCTACAACGGTAAGCGTCTGAATTGTATGGTGCGGCCAGCCAGCCTCGTAGTGCTTCATAGATAGACCGGAAAGACAAACAATTAATGAAATATATCTGAATATAACATACTAATTTTATTGAAAACAATTTACTAAAGCTAGTGCTGTAATTTGTAATGAATCAGAATCAGTTTTATCTCAAATCACTCAAATTTTAGTAATCCTAAAACAAAAGAAGGGGGGGGGGTCAACAGAACGTATTTGCATATATCTCATAAAGTATAAGTTCAATGAAAACAATATTTGTTATTTAGGCTTCGAATAATGTGGTTTATTATATAACAGAGTATTGTTTATGTAACACTTGTAGAAGTGGGGGTTTACTGATGGCTGAAAACTGAAAAATGCAAATATCTTTGTTAATATTCAAGATAGAGAATAAATATATATAACAATATTTATAGTAAATTTAATTTTCAATAAGATTGGTTCTATACAATTTTTCGATCCGACTTATAGTAATGGAGATATTTCGAATTTTCAAAATTCTTAAACATACATTTCAGCTAACGAACTTGATCTTTCTTTTTATAAAACGACCGAGTTTTTTATGATCAAACAAAATTGTGACTGCTAGAGCGGTACAGACAAATATATATATATATATATATACATACATACATACATACATACATACATACATACATTTCCTCATTTTCGTCATCTATTAGGTAGGATCAATGGACATTTGAAGAAAAATGTCAAAAATTGCATCATGGGTACGACCTCAATAGCTGATTTCCCTTAAGGGAAATCTGCTAAAATGATGGGATTATATTCAGAAGTGTATGGGCTGTTTAATCAAATGTGTTAAAACAATACAATAAAAATAAAATACAAAACATTCTTTGACTTTTAGGATAGCTCACTGATGTCATTTCTTAATCTTTCTATATTTGTCTCTTGGTAAAAACCTGATTTAAAAATTACTTGAAGCTTAAGCTGGATATGAGATGTTTAATGACATAATTTTCCATGAAAATTGCCTGAGTAGGGGAGGGTAGTAAAAATAAATAGTTTAATATTCAATTTAATAATAAAGAAATTAGATTGAGCACTAATTGCTGTAAACATAACATGATAAACGAGATATATAAGAAGTTTTTATTTCATTCATAATGATGGAGATATTAATGCATTCTATTTTACTGTTACAGAACTTAACATTTTATTTTAAAAGGGACAATTAAATGTAGAGTTTGGTAATGCTGAAACAAAAATGGTAGAGGAATGCATGTAAAAATTCAAATGAACCTAATTTGTTTACTATATGATGTCCAATTCATAGGCATTTGAAGTTTTGAAAAATAGTCCATGAATTTCAACGTGTATAGCTTATTTCTCTTAAAGGAAATTTACAAGAAGTCACAAATTTCTGATTACTGAATTAGTTCATCATACAATTGTAATTAAAGGATTACAATTCAATGGTCAATTGAAACTGCTTGGAAATTAGAAGCTTGGTTCCTGAAACATTGCATGGTTTCTCTGGGTCACTTTATTGTTGCAGTTGATTGATTTGAATTATTTTTTATTTATTTATTATATTATTTTTTTTTTTAATTGGAATAATTGGATCCGAATCCTTGTAAAGAACTGAAAATGTATGTGAAGATTTGTAACTTATGTGGCAGTTTTGTAAATAAACACTACTTTATCATTAGCTTCTTTATAGTAAAAAACAGATAAATGTTCAACTTCTCTCTAGGGCTTCTTTTTTTTTCTTTTCTTTAGTGTGTGGTAGGAAATTATAATTCCATGGTACATATTAACAATTATGGGGGAAATATTTATTTTGAAGTGGATGTAACTTGAAATTTTTAAATAATTCCGGGTCGAATGCTTCTCAATTCATTGAAGCATTACAAACAGTTTATGGTGATGATTCTCCTCACAGAGCAACTGTTTTTAGGTGGATAAAACGATTCAAAGTACTCCAGCGAGATCTCATAGATGATTGAAGAGAAGGGAGACCATAAACATTAACAAATGATGAAACTGTGGCTAAACTACTTCTAACTGAGGCTGGTGGAGGAAGATTGCTGATTCTCTATTGATACTGTTGCAATTGAAGTGGGTATTTCAAATGGTTCCAAATTTTCAGTTTTAAGTTCTTAAAGAGTGCCTAAAGTGTTCCGTAAGTACCAGTTGACCTCAAGAGCTGACCTTTCTAACAGCATTTAAATATAGATACAAACAGATGACAGTGCACTCATTGAAAAGAATTGTTACTGGGGCCGAGAATTGGATCTAGGAGTATGTTCCAGAAAGCAAGATTCATTTTAAGGAGTGACTTCCTGGGGATTTGCTAGCCTTGTAAAGTCAGGAGTTTTAACACTTTCGCTGCTGACAGTATTTTGTTGAACTTAACTTACTTACTGAAGCACAAATTTCTCAGTAAAAGAAGTCTTAGGGGAAAAATCTACAGAAGTTCTTGGCATTATCAGATTTGAAAACGGTTTATTGAAGGAATTATAGGTGAATTGGAGTCAAATTAACAAATCCAACAAGGAGAAATGTGATGAAGCTGTCTTTACCTGGCACCCTTCAGTAAGTGGGGGAAATACCTACCATCCGCACCTGGGACCAGTCAGCATTGAAAGTGTTAATAATTAATTCCAAAAATAAATGGATACTGTTTTCAGGGGACTTACAGATGTAATTCAGTTGACTTTTAGGTACAAAAGAACTATTAGGAACCTAATAATAGGAGGGGCATAATGTGAATAAATATAAAATATTTTTGGAGAAACGGGTTGTTTTTGTATCTTGGTTGTGTGAATATAGGACTAAGCTTTACATATGTTGTTCTCATTCTTTCTAATGGAAATTTTGGGGCTTAAAAATAAAATAAAGAGCTTTTAATATTTATAACTGAAATTTTGGACAATAATTTTTTTATGATAAAACATGTTGAGTCACCACTGCATGTATGATACCAAAAATTGTGACATTTATTTTAAGTAATTTACTTATTTTTGTTTTAGTTGAGGCCATGGAAACACTTGTAGATGGTGGCGGTGGTGACGTTACTGAATCTGGAACAATTAATGGTGAAATGCATGATCAGATTCTTCTGGATGCAGAAATGGAAGAAGGTAATATATTTTTAAATTCTTAACCTATGGATTCTTATCCTTTTTAAAAAAATAAAATTGTAACTATGTAATGTGTCAAGCTCATTTTAATTTGTATTCAAAAGGGTCTTGTCTATTTTACGTGTTATCCTCCTGTTTTGTATGTTGTACTTTGGGATAGTTAACTCGTAAATATAAAAGGCCATTGAATCCTCAAAAAGTGAAGTCCTTGAAAAGAAAGGGTTTACTGAAGGGTGAAAATTTAAAACGTCATGCGCGTGCACATATGCACCATTGGGTGAAGGGTTAGGGAGGAGGAAAACCAATAATTGCTAATTCCTGAGTTATGACGAATCGGACCAAAAAAATTGTAGAATAGTACTGTAAATTTAATTTCCTATAAAAAAGTTCTATGTATTTTTTCTGTATCTCTAACATTAATCGACATATTTCCATCTTTTAGTATTGAGTCTCAGTAAGCACTCACTTTTACTCTTGCTATTTTCATTTTCAGAAAGTGAGTCTCAAAACATCTCATGTCCAACTGGTATTTCGACTCTGATTTACATAGTCTTCTTATGTAATAGATTAAGTTCCATAAAGAAAAAATAATTGAGAATGCAAGGGCAGTCGAGATTATACCAGCTTTTGGGAAATCGGGTTAGTTTACTCAGCTCCTGTCAGTCGTTCTTTTTATTCTCTTCCCCTCCCCGTCTTAGTCGATTTTGGTCAAAATGGGCATGGGGGGGGGGTGCAAACTAGACAACAGAACAGTCCAACTAACCTTGTAAATCTAAACTTTCTTTTCACTAGGTGCATTATATCTAAATGCTATTGTTACTTTTAAACTTAGCCCTATATCGTTAAAGGCAAAAGAAATAAGGAAATCTTAAATTTAGTTTTAATCTCGTAATTATTTTGTCTCACAATTCAACTTAACTTGTGCGCATGCGTGCGTGCGTGCGTGTATGCATGCATGCATATATTTATTTATGGTACAGTTTTTTGACATTTTCTTCAATAGTGCAAAATCTATTATTAGGATTCAACTGGAGAATACCATTGGATTTTATTTTGGTATGTTAACTGAAATAGTTAATGATTCCCAACAAAATCCTGTATTCTATTGAAGGGTGCGCTTATTTTCCTTCATATATTGTACTCTTTATATATAATTTAACCTCTTAAGCTCCCATAGCTAATCAAGTCTGGCTATCTCTAGGTTCCCACCCTTTTCTAACCGAAGCAGTGCTAAATATATTATTTAGTGTCTTCAGTAAATAAATTCTTTAGCCCATGTGTAATTGAAACCCATAACTTGATTATTGTAATTGTTAAGACCCCTGGTTCAATAAATGGTGGTACATGGACCCTCTAAAATATAGTTAAAGCTGTGTACACCACGTGTGTCCACGTACATTTTTTATGTACATATAATTGCCATTATTTTCACCTTAATATTTATCTATATAACCTTGATTCCTTAATTTTGGATTATTCTAATTTTGATTAACAGAACCCGTGTATTTATACTCACTAAGTTCTCTACAAATAAAATGAAGCAAAAGTCTTTGTTATGATCTGTGCGATTTTATATGTAATGTTTTTCTTGTCTCTTATGTTTTAATAGATGATGCCAGATCTGAAGCTACTTTCCGGCATACCGTTTATAATTTCAGTAAATTAAAAGATTCTCAGTTGTCCGCTCCTTGTATAGTTCGTAATCTACCATGGAAGATCATGGTAATGCCCAGGAACTCTCAGACACAGGACAGACAACAGACTCGAAGCCTGGGATTTTTCCTTCAGGTAATCATTTTTACCTTGTTTTCTGTATGTAAGTCATATTTGTTTTCTTCTTACTCATACAAACTTTTATCATGTGCCTTGTTATAAACAAATTGAGGTCAATGAATTAATTTTGGGTTACTGTTAATTTTATAAATCCTTTCAAAACAGGAGACAATTCCTAATGTCTTTTTCAAAATGGATTGCAAGACCATAACATTGTTTCAAAACAGTTAGCAACGCTTAGTGTTAAATTTTTCTGAATATATATTGCAGTAGTTATATTATATGGAAATGAAAATTATAGTTCTATGATTTGATGCAATAGTACAAAAATATCTTTAAACAAAATAGTAATAATAATAAAATCCATAAAAATCATATGATTAGTTGGTTATTTTATATTTTCTATAAGTTCAAGCCGTTTATGGATTTGCCTCATTTATTATAAAGGCTTAGAATTTAGTTTGAAATACCTTACTATTCGATCATTCATGGAATTAGTTACTTTATTTTCGAACATTCATGACAATTGATGGAGATAGATAAGAACACTTGGCAAAAGTAAAGCTTGGCTGTATCTCTGGAAGAGGAAAGGCTGCAGATCTTCAAGGAAGTATAAGGCTGGATCGACAAAAAAAGATAATAGAATTCATGGATACAGTACATGTTCTATGTTGAGGAGTTTTGTAAACTGGAAATATAAAACATTCTGAAATGGAGAATTATAAAATTATTGACTATAAATTAAGATTTAAAAATATACTCTGTCTAAAATTAAATTTCAGCAAAAATAAATTTACTGTAGTCCTTATATATTCTCATTTGACGAACTTAAATGGTCAACTAACGATCTTACAAATAAAGCAAATTCATTAAGAGATTTCCGTATACTTGGTAAGAATTCGGTTAATTCTCTTTAGAAAGGCTTTAGAAAAAAAAATGACATGATATACATCAATTCTTTTATTTAAAAGAAATTTATAGAAGAATGACGGCTCAAATGAAAGCTGATAACTATTATCGCACTATTAAATTTGTAATTTAAAAATCTGCAAATACCTATAGTAAAGTTAAAAGTTTAAAATATTTGTTTAACAAATACTACTTACTATTCTGTTTGTTATTTATTAACGTCCACGTTTTGCTACTAAGGTTAATTGGGACGGGTTATCAGGTTACCATACTTTTCTAACCAGGATGGGACTAAGAATTTTATGTAATGAGTTTGTCTCTAAATAAATTCCCATTGCCCAGGAGGGAATCGAACTTGCCAGTCTAGGTTTACCTGTCATGAAAGGAAAACCTTTAACTCACATGGCTAACCTGAGCCCCTTACTGTCTCGTCAACATTTTGATTTTGGAGACAAAAGAATCTGGTTGATAGCTGAAGCTGTTATCTGTTACCATTTAGGATAGGCTTGTAAGGAGATCAAGCGCACAGTAATATTTTAGAAAGATTCATGTTGATATAAACAAGTATCAATGATTATGAATTTGTGGGTTCTCACTATAGAAAATATTATGTAACAAAATGGTTCATGTGGAACTTGATATAAAACACAATCTGCTTGATAAGAACAGAGATAATCAATATTTTGAAGGTGTCTTGACTTTACCACTGTTAGCTCAAAGTAGCCTCATTAGTCTACTTATCACCCCGTTCATGGGTCTGATCATCATCTTACTTTTATATCTTTACAACTGGCTTTGAATTTACCTAATTTGTCATATACTTTGTTATTGGGGGGGGGGTGGTGAAACCTTTTTTATCGATGGTCGCTACAGTTTTACACATTGTTGAAACACTTTTGAGTACTCTGCACCATATGAATTTTTAAATTCTAATATTACAGATGGATGATTGGGCGAAGTTTGACATTATCCTGCTATTTCTGCCCTATTGGATATTATTTTTTTGAAACTCACTGTCAATTTCATAATTATACGACACCTAATCTTTATTAAGTTTCATTATTTGGAATAAAGAAAAAAATTGCTTGGATTTTACTCACTAAGTTCTCTATGTTTCTAGCATATTTCATTTTTATCTTAAGTTCATTTGGCAGTAAATTAAATATCTAATTTCTTGAAGTTGTACCTAGTATTAAAGTCTATATGGGAAGGCTATGCCAGTCCCAGTCTACTCTCTTGCCTACCTCTAATGTAATGAGTAGTTATGAATTTTGTGTTAACAGTCCTACTGCTATATCTATGTGCTAGTGTTATAGTAAGATTGTACACTATAACCTTTCTGAGTATAGCAAAATATAGCAGATCCTAGACTGCTAGAATTGAGTTGTTATGCATCTTGATATACTAAATTACATGAGTATAGCATATGAATAAGCAGAAATAGCAGAGGTTGTGTGGCATATTTTCATGCCTTCTGTTTTTTGAATGTTATAACAGTAACTTTCCTCAATCTTCAGTATATTTGCACTCAATGCATGACTAATTTTGTCACCTCTTATCATGGGCATTGTAAACTCTTGGATATTCTCCACTGGAACTAACCAACCACATAGTAAAGCATAATATGTCATATTATTTTTATGGAGAAGAAAGATAAGCAAGTGTCAACCATAGATATTAAATGATGAAATAGGGAGAGAGAAATATAGAATTTTGCTACAATATTATTGGATTTGAGGAATTAATCATTTAAAATTTCTCTTTTGTTAAAATAACCCAGATGTGATGCGCAACAAAGCATTATTTGAATATTCCTGATTGTTAAACTATTTTTTTTATAAGTAACTCAAAATAGTCTTACAGTTGTGTGATGTATTGGTTAATCCTGCTGTAATCACTCATTTACCATACTTATTTATTTTCCTTTATTGTTTATATTGAAATTGAGTCTTTGCTTGAGATAGTTTGTTCTTATTGGTGTTATTTTTATATGTTTATACTTATATACCTGACCAAAATTTGCTTTCTTAAACTTCATAATTTTTCATTCTAGCATTTTTGCATTCTGCTACCTACTGAGTTAATTCAATGATTGTATTATTTTTTTATTTTTATAGTGTAATGGAGAGTCTGAAACAACGACTTGGAGCTGTTATGCTTCAGCTGAACTCAGGTTACTTTCTCAAAAAGAGGGCGGCGAAGCTTTTTGTAGAAGTAAGTTCTCGATGACAAGAAGATTCAAATTTTTACAGTTGAAGTTAAATTTTAGATTTGTAAGGGTATTGTCTTCAGAGGTACTAAGCCCCCTTCCCTCCACAAAAGAAGTTTTACTTTTTAACAGTTATAAAATGGAAATTATTACTCACTTAGTTATTTAACCCTTCAAATGTCCAGGGTGTATTCCTTGGAAATGTCGAAGATATTCCTATTGGCCACCAGTGCTATTGTCAGTATATTCTGGGAGTATTTCTCTATATTTCCTAATGCCAAGTATAAACTAAGTACCATTACCCCATTCTATCAATCTCTTGTTAAATTAAGCATCTAACCTAGAGCTTATAGATCAGATAAGGAATTACTTTAGGGCTCTTTTTATAGAATTTTTTTTGCTCTAAAAGCCGACTAATTTCTTAAGTTTTTTAGCTCTTCCTACCACTTCTCTTTCTTCTTGCCCTTGTGTTCTGTATGAAAGAATGACATTTTAACTACTTCTTAGCCTTTGTTTTATTTGTATCAATTTTATTTAATAGTTATTTTTTAAGTTAATTATTAGTTCAGGAAAAATCATTTAATCAATGCTTATTATGATATAGTGTTAGTGTAGGAAGATGGTGTTGGGTATTTTTACTTATGGAAGGAAGGATCAAACCTCCTTTTTATTTATTTTGTCTATAGTTGTACACCATTCAACTTTCCGAAGCTTTATTCCTAGAAATACTAAAGGCGAATGTCAATTTCTTCTGAATGATAATTTTTCTTCATTTATTTGAGTAGGGGGTATCAGTCCTTTAATATAGAATACTTTTTGTAGTTGTTTATTCTTTATTTTGAATTTGTACATTTAGAAAGCAAACCAATATATTCCTTTAATTTTCAGAAATTCAACATTTATTTTATAGTAAAGAAAATGACTGGGGCTTCAGTCATTTCATGGCATGGAATGAAGTTCTGGATCCAGATAAAGGATATATTAAAGAAGATTCCATTATTCTAGAGGTTTGTTTATTATAATTTTTTAATGCACTAATCTCTATATATAAATAAAATTGTAACCTCTGCCTGGATTTTTTTCTCGAAATTTCATGATACTTTTCGTTTCACATACCATAGATACGATATCTGCAATTTGTTTCTTTGGTGTCTGTTTGTTTGTTATCTGTTCACCCATAAATGGCTGAACCGAATTTTATGAAACTTGGTATGTATATTACTACAAACCCAACTTAGACTTTAGGACATATTAATATTCTCTGAGACAGAGAGGAGGGGGTGTTATAATGGGGTCCTGAAATTAAAAATAGCGATATTTCGTTTTCTATTGGGTTTTCACCCATAGTCATGCACATAACAAAAGTTGTTTGTTTTGTTATATAGAGTAACTCTTGTTATATACACTTCTGTCGTATACCGAAATATAAATGAGTTATACGCTAAAAATTATAGTGGGAGTCAACAATTTTATTTGGCACGAAAGACTACTAAACTAGGTGGGGGTTATAAGGGATGTCTGAAATATAAAATCACCTAGTAACCTATTCATATTTCGGACAATGTGCAGATACAAAAGTTGTTGGTTTTGTTATTTAAAGTAGTATATTTTATTACTTTAAAGTAGTATAGTAATCATTCATTTAAATTAATATAGTTTATTCATAGATGGTTCGGAATGCAGAATTCTTTCCATTATTATGAATAATATATTCGATAATCTATGATTATGATATATATAAATAAAAAGATACATTCACTGGAAACGGGTAATATAAAAATATTGCGTATAGTGTAAACTTTTAATAACAAATATATTTATTATTAACATAAGCCCACCACACCGGGTACTCGGGTGTAAATCCTAAGCATTGAGACGGAAAATGTAAAAATATTGTACGAAGTAAAGCCCAAAAAAAAATACCATCATCATTCAGCCTCAAATGATTTCCCGGGTGAAGCCGGGTACCTTAGATAATATTTCTATAAAGTTATTAAATAAAGTATATATTAGTGTTATTAATTGAAATAATTCTTCTTTATTATTGTCTCCAAATGAGTCTTAATAGGTAAAATTAAAAATAAGTTATTCAAATATTGAGAATTGGACAAAAAATAACACTTATTTTTCAAAGGTTGGACCCCGTTAAGCTAATAGAGGCTCACTAGACTTTGATTTGTATTAATAGTGGCCATTGTGGTTTCTTACTTTCTTTGTGGCTTTCTGAGATTTAATACATTAATCAATGTTAGGGCTTTGTATTAGGGTGTAGAGAAAATTCTTGTGGTTTTTGTTATTGATAATTTAAATTATTCAACTTCAAAGACAGTTGTGTTATAATATTGTGACTATATATATATCAATTTAAAGCACGTTTTTTGCTCTATCTAATTGTTGTATTGGTTTTGTTTTAAAATAATTTCTTTACAGTTTCGCAGGACTTCAACTATAGCTTGGACAAAAGGCAATTCGCACAATCTTCTTTTTCCAGTTCAAACTAGGCCAAAATGCTGCCTAGAGAGCTCATGATATCAACGAGACCTTTGGCCCAGGAACCTTGAACAAATGTATGGCATAATGGTTATTCAAGAAATTCTGCAGCGGTGACAAGAGCCTGGAGGATGGCGAGCGTAGTGGTCGGCTATCTGATGTTGACAATGGCCAACTGAGATCCTTAGTCCACGCACAACTGTTTAGGAGATGGCTGCAGATTTGGATGTAATGCCTACCACAATTTCCAACCACCTGCAGCAGATTGGGAGGTCGAAATAATTTGATAAATGGGTGCCCCACTAATGGACTGGAAATCAAAGAAATCATCGTTTTAAGGTGTCATCTGTTCTTCTATGGAACAAAAATGATCCATTTCTTGACAGGATTGTGCTGTGTGATGAGAAGTGAATCCTTTATGACAATTGGCGAAGTTCCTCATTAGTTCCTGAAGCCGAAACTTCACCCTCAAAAGAACATGGTGACTGACACTTTTTCAGTCATCTCGACATCTTCCTCCGTTAAAATGCTTTAACAGCTGAGACGATGCTGAAACGCCCTTCAATGACTTTGTCTTGTCGAGAACCCGAGAATTCTATGCTACCGCCATTAGTTCACTTGCTCCTCGAAGGCTAATGTGTATTGATTCTCATGGTTCCTATTCCAATTAATAAAGGTTTTTTTAAACTTTGGTATGTTCGTTTGAAATTACAGGCTGGAAACCCTAAGAACTTTCTTTACAACCCAATAGTTCCACTTACTGATGAGGACTTCTGGTGAATGTTCCTAGCTTACTATTTAACAGAGTACAAAATAATGTGTCGGACTTATGCACTGGAGGGACAGGGATTGAATCTATTGAAATCATTGAATTCCTAAAAAGGATATAAGCAGATGTGTTGCCTTTAACTTGCTATCCTTAATAGAGAATGTAAAGTGGGCATTCATTTTCTAATTGTTTTCTCAATAAATGATCTGTAAAATAAATCTGAAGGGAGGAATTTAACTAGGTTTGCCATTCAAGAAACAATGATAATACCACCAGTAAATCTAAACATTGTTTAAAAAATAAATTTAATAAAATGGCTTTTTTTCTCCCAACACATCTGGGAGATATATTGCTCCACCTGGCAGAAACCAACTTTTATTTTGAAGAGAAAATAAGTTCTGAAGTCCAGATAGTAAAAATTTATAATGGCATTATTCTTTTTATTTCACCGTATCCATGACTCCCCCTAGGTTGCTTCATGCAACTTGTATTAGACATCATGAGACATTGAGTAGTTTTTACATAAAGAATTATATCTTTGACTGAGAATGCCATAACCACAGCGGTTCCTCCTTCTAGTGTCCGGTTAAGGATCAAACTTGATCCTCCTCTCTCAAAATTGAACAGAGATGTTAAGATTGATCACGTCTTATTATCCATCTGTATATTACGTTATTTAACGTAACGACACATTTATTTACGTCTTTGCATATTTTTTAATTTGTATCCTGGTTTAATAGGTTCATGTGACTGCTGATGCTCCTCATGGTGTGAGCTGGGATTCTAAGAAGCATACTGGTTATGTTGGTTTAAAGAATCAAGGAGCCACATGTTACATGAATTCTCTCTTGCAGACTTTGTATTTTACAAATGAACTGAGAAAGGTGATTTTTAAAACTATATATTTACCCTATGGTATTTTTTAGTAATGGTATGGGAGTATGGGATACTTCATATTTCTAAAAATATATATTTTTTTCAATATAAAGAATTTCTAGCAAAATAGTAATTAAATTGCTTCCTGCCTCAGTCAATTCATTTCTTAATAGATACAAAAAAGCTCAAGCTTTTAAGAATGAATCGACGTCTTAAATTCCGTTCTGATCTTATGATATCTTAATGATCAATATCATTTTTAGCAATTGTAATGTTGTTGCCTGATCTTAAGTTTAAAAATAATTATAATAACATTATGATGATTATTGTTCAAATTTTGCATATTTCTTCATTCCAAGATGTTAATTTATATATTATTTTTTGCCACAAATATATATGTATTCAGTATTTTTTATTATTATAAGTTATCTAATATTTTATTATTTCTGTAGGCTGTGTATAAAATGCCAACTGAAAGTGATGATTCCAGTAAGAGTGTTGCATTAGCCCTTCAACGAGTATTCCATGAATTGCAATTTAGTGATAAACCTGTAGGTACTAAAAAATTGACTAAGTCATTTGGGTGGGAAACCTTAGATTCATTTATGCAACACGATGTCCAAGAGTTCCTTAGAGTAGTAAGTATCATATTACGTTAGTAATTTATCATATTCTACTCAATATATATACATTTATTATTTATAGCTGGGAGTTTGGCCTTGACTGATGTTGTGTTTATATTGGCTCTGTTCTCGGTTCTTGTTAGTGGTGCAATGTGCATTAACTGAAAAATAATTTGTAGCCTCAAGTTCGTTAGTGTGTTTACAGTGAAGTGGTAGAGTTTGAGTGATAAATGTGAAGTGGGATAGGAAGTAGATCGGTGTAAAGAAATGTTGTTGAGAGAATAGTTAAGAGTAATTCAGGCATCTTGCTAATTCATTGCTCATTCTCAGCTGTCATAACGGGATTTCCCACCCTTCTCTAGCCCTCATGATACCGATCTTCAGTAAGCTTGCATAAGTCAGTACGGTTGTGTTACAACCTTTTATTACTTGTAGAAATATCACCTATTTAACTTTATTTAACCCTTTCATTGCGCAAAGCCATTATAGTGGCTTTGCGATATGAAAAGGTTAACTAGTCTAGGGCGGAAGGTCAACAAAATAAAATGAACATCCTTAGCAGCCCACACAATTAAATATAAATACATCCATAAATTTGATTTTGAAAATGTATGTAAGTGAATGAAATTTAAGCAAGAGGAGAATAAAAGAGAATATGTTCATTATAAAAAATAGAAAAAAGGTGATAATAAGAAAACAGAAATAAAACATGTGAATTATATATATTTTAATTTATTAGAAACTTTAAAATGATAGTTAATAATTATAAATTTATCATTTATAATATAGACCATTAGGGATAATCGATATATTTTTATCCGTGACATATCAATATAAATCAGCTGGCTTTACCTGCCATACTTTGTAAGCCATCTCCGACTGGTACGGCTAGTGGAAGGTCATAGAAAAAGATGTAGCAGAACTGTGATGAGGCGTCATAAGGACTGGAAACTAGTTGAAAAATAGAAATGATTTGAATAACCTTTTATTACGGACATTACGAAAACATATACTAAAATTCAATACTTGCCAAAAAAAAAACAAAGAAAAAAAAACAGTAACCTTAAACATTATTAAAATGACCAGTGACGCAATTGCAAAAAAAAAAAAAAAAATGGAAGTGATATTGTAGAAATTAGTAGAGTTAGTTGAAATACACAATATAGTAACATCAATACAAAAAGGTATGCAGGAAGAGGTAACCCTTAAAAAGAAGTGAAAAAAGACCTGAATATTGCTAAACAAGAAATAAAAAAGATAAGTAATATCCAAGATAGCAATTATAGACAACAAAAATTGATTATCTTTGGTATGACCAGAAATAGGCAGGAATTAATAAATGAATTCATTGAAATATGCTACCAAATTGAAATAATAATAAGCAAGTACTTTGTATCAAATTCCAGGAAACTAAACCCACAAAAAGAAAACTCTAGTTAGCCTTATGCGTAATGATATCCTACATATCATTTTTCTCATCTCCTAGGTAGGATCGATGGACATTTGAGGAAATGTTTTGAAATATGCGACATGAGAACAGCCTCAGTAGCTGATTTCTCTTAAGGAAAAACTGCTAAAAGATACAATTAAAATTCATACCTGACAATAATAATATATAAAATTATTCAAACAATATTTTATTTTACACAACTACTAACTGGGTTTGGCTAAATTTAGAAAAATATAGCACTATTATTAATTTTAAAAAATTACCTACAGTTGTTGTATTATTGTGTAATGCCCAGTGTATCCAAATAATTTATTGTGTAATCTAATTTCCCGGATTTAAGCACTTAGGATTTTTATTGAGGCTAGAAAATACTACATTTGGGAGTGGACATTTAAATTATAAGTCCCAGGCCTGAATACTGACTACACATTTTAGTTAATGCCCATTTACCAGTAAACTTACCATGCTATTTATTATTTTATGTTTTGTCTGATTATTGTTTCATGAAAAGCTTGTTAATAAAAATATAATTTTTTTCATTCTAATTATTATTTTGTATTTAGCTTCTTGATAAATTGGAGAGCAAAATGAAAAGGACATGTGTCGAAGGGACTGTCCCTAAGCTATTTGAAGGCAAAATGGTGGTAAGCATGATATTCTTATCTTTATTGATTTTTATGATTTATTTTTTGTTAATCATTAACTATAGCACGCTAAATTATCTTTCAGTCATTCATTAAATGCAAGAATATAGATTATAAATCAACCAGAACTGAAACATTTTATGATATTCAACTCAACATCAAAGGGAAAAAGAATAGTATGTAATTTTATTTAAACATTTAATTTATTTAATGCATATTTTGTGAAGTATTTTTGTCGATATTATTTATAATATTAACTAATTTCGTGTTGTTTTATTTTGCAGTCACTGAGTCATTTAATGACTATGTGACAGCTGAAGTATTAGATGGTGATAATAAATATGATGCTGGAGAACATGGGCTTCAAGATGCAGAAAAAGGTGTGATTTTCTCTAAATTTCCTCCTGTACTTCACCTGCATCTCATGCGCTTCCAGTATGATCCCATGACAGACTGCTCAGTGAAATTCAATGACAGGTAAAGAGCATATTTTATATTGATTATGTGTAATATAAAAGTAAATATCAAAGTTTTCGGTACTTCAGATTGTACAAAGTTGAAATATGGCTCCATATACCAGGGTATATTCAAAAGTATGTGCTTTTCTTTCGGTATTTCATAAACATCAATTTTTAAACAAATGTATTATTTTAAATTGAGGACGTGGATGGGAAATGTGATTCTGAATACATAAAATTTTTACCCAGAACAAAGTGATATCTTCGTAAATTTTATTCCTCAAATATTATGAAAGAATTTTCAGGTGGGAACAGAGATCAAGAGAAAGGCACTTAATGTTTTTCTTTAACTCTTACGGTTTTTTTTTCTTTTTCTGAAACTACAACTTCCAGTATGTTTTGAATTTTGACAACATTGTTTTTATTTTGGGTTACCATACAGTTAGTACTCTGTTATTTTTGCACAAATGGACAAATAAAGAAACTGTTACAAAATTAACAATTTCAAACAACCTTTTTCACCATTGTTGTTAGAATGTAAATTTATAATTTATTTTTATTTATCTTATATTTTCTCGTTGTATTTGCAGGTTTGAATTTACTGAAAAAATTAACCTTACCCAGTACTTACAAAACCCAGAATCAACCCCTGCTGAATATACTCTTCATGCAGTTCTTGTACATAGCGGAGATAATCATGGAGGTCACTATGTTGTTTTCATTAATCCTAAAGGAGATGGCAAGGTAATTAATTTTCATTAAAAATAATAAGATCAACTATGTTTCTATAAACTATTTATGTATTTAAATAATATATTTGTACTCTTGTTCAATATATTTGAGTTTCTTGTTCATTGATTAAAGAAAATTTAGTTCAAGAGTTATTTAATTATGTTATTGTGATGTTGAACATAACCCTCAAAAAACTATTTAACCAATCCTATTTTAGAATAACTATTCTACATTTTCTTCTTTTCAGTGGTGTAAATTTGATGATGATGTGGTCTCCCGTTGCTCGAAGCAAGAGGCAATTGATAACAATTTTGGTGGGCACGATGATGACATGAACATGACTGTTAAGCACTGTACAAATGCTTATATGCTTGTATATATTAGAGATTCAGAGTTGTCTACTGTGCTGCAAGATGTTACCGAAGATGATATACCACAGGAGGTTTGTCTTATTCTATAATTTTCATTTTTTTTTTATATCTTATTAAACATTTAAAATGATATATTTAATAATAATCATTTAATATATCCTGCCTAGAAGAAGCATTGATTTTTAGATTGAAGATGACACCCAAAAAATGTTCTGCTCACTTCTTTGATTAATTATATATATTACGAAAATTTTGGCCACTTTTATCTAGTGTTTAATTTTAATAAATTTTAGCCCAACAATTTTTTTCTTGTAAAGGTTACTTTTGACAAAAATAAAAAATCAATCTTGATACATAAAACTATAATAATTTGCAATTATTATAGTTGTTTTAATTAATAATTGAAATAGGATATTAGTTTGAAGAAAACAGTAGACTTGTAAATCATGAATTTTGACTATAAATAAAATATAATAAAATGTTGTGTTATTAACAGTTCAAATATAATCGTTGTTTTTTTTTTTAATTGGCTACTTCTAACAGTTTACAACCACTCTATTCTAGGCAGATTTGGACTAGGAATTTCATTTAATCTGTTTGCCACTAAAAAAATTCCTATTGCCTACATGGGTATCAAAAATACTCTGAATTAAACTATCAAAGAGCCTTCAGTTAAACAGATATAATTTAATATCAATAACTTTAAATTCCTATTTTTTTAAAACATAAAATTAGTTGAAATTAAATTAAATTATTTATTAACACCCACTTTTTGCAACTAAGGCTAATTTTGACGGGTTAACAGATTGTCACCCTTTTCTAGCCCCAGTGGTACTACGGATTTTATTCAATGAATTTCGTCACTAAATAAATGCCTTTGTCCAGGCGGGAATCGAACTCGCCACTCTAGGTTTACCGTGTGGGATTAAGGCCAAGCTTTAACTCACATGGCTACCATGAGCCCAATTTTAATTTAGTTTCTTATTAAAATAAAAATTATTTTATTTACTTTCTCTGTATATAATATAGTTTAGTTATTGGTTTTGGGAAATTCTAGGTCTACAGTTTGTCATAAAATATCCCAAGGATTAATGAAACTTGACAAGGATTGTATAACTAGTGACTAGGTTTGGGGGTTCCAGAATCCACAAGGCTAAATAAACTTACCACTTTGTCATTCTTGTGAAAGGAGTAATGATTACACTTTTTTAGAACATCTAAATATCTGGGTTATTATTGAAGATAATTAATAAATGCATATAACAACATTTATAGGTATTTCAGTTTTCTTATAAATTTGCTTATTTACAATTTTTCGATCTCCGACTTACAGTAACGTAGATATTTCGGATTATCTAATTTCCCCCTCTAACTCCTCTCCCTCCCTGCCAGATTTCTAATATTCATCTTGACAAACTTGACTTTTGGATTTACGTGAATTGCTTATATTTCGAATTTAATAAAAATCGCTAGAGGGGCAACTCTGGAAAAAAAAGAAAGAAAAAGAGGGAGAGAGCATTCGACTGTTAAAGCATTCCACCGGCACAGAAACTCACTTAGCTCCCAACTGCTAAAGCAATCCGCTGTAAAGGGTTAAAAATCTGCCCCAATCTGTAAATAATATTATTCATACGAAAACTGTTTTTTTTTTAATTATATGCATCCTTCATTTGCAAAATAATGTAGGTTTGGTGCTTTATTTCTCTGGATCAAAATGTTACTAGCTAATAATACCTTCTATTTCATATTATTTATTCAAGTAAAGCTATCCTTGTGCGTTCATATATGTATATTTATTTTATAATATAATCTGTTTATTTTTTAGTTGATAGAGCGATTGCAAGAAGAGAAAAGGCTTGAGCAGATTCGTCGAAAAGAACGAGCTGAAGCACATCTGTATATGACTGTGCAAGTAGTGCTTGAAGATTCATTCGATGGACATCAAGGCAATGATCTGTATGATCCAGAGAGAGCCCATTATCGAGTATTTAGGGTCAAAAAACAATTAAATCTGCAAGATTTCATGGAACAGCTATCTGACACACTTGTAAGATAAATTCTTAATTAATATTGCATTTGCTTTAATATTAATAAATGCCTAGTTTATAATGATTATAATGACACTCTTGAAGCATCAGCTCAACGCCCGAGCAATTAATTTGACAGCATTTGCATAGCTATGCCAGTGAGACACTTGTGCCTTAATCAGAAGATACTAAACCACTTTTTCTAAAAGAAATGATATAGGTGACACCCGAGTATTCTTGGGGGGGGGGCAGACTTGCTAAGTGACACCCAAATATACTTTCAAAGAACTTATTAGACAAATAGAGACCCTAAAATCTCTGGATGATTCATGCCCTAAAATCATGGATGAGTGTTTAAAACACTCTGATTATAGCAGAGGTAGAATAGAGTATTCTATTATTTTTTATTTGATAGTGTTTGTATGTACTTCATGTCTTCCAATGACATAATTGATATTGTGTTTTATTGTTCCATTGCAACTCTGTTCCCTTACTTCATTTCTGTTTTGTATTAATAACAGTGAAAGGGCATCTTGTTTTATTTCTAATTCTGTTTTGATTTGTTATTTTCTACAGAGTTTGGTATTTATAGTGATACAATATATATAAATAAATAATTATAGAATGTCATTTCTGAAACCTGATGTTAAAATTATGCCAGAAGTTATACATTTTACGCATGGCCAAAAGAGGGACAAATTTTAACAAATCAAAACCACAGTACCTTAAACTTTCAAAATATTAATTACAAATTGCTGTCTTGAAAGACATTTTTCAATATTTTTTGTGATTCAATACATTATCATTTGAACACAGAATTTTAAATAGTTATGAAGTAATCTGTAATACTGTTGTAAACCCAAACCATGTACAAATCCTTCTGAAGGAGGAAAGTCCGTCACGCAGGGGCTGCGTAAACTAAGCAGATTTCCCACGCGAAGTATTACAATAGAGAAATCTGCCTAATAACAACGGCAATAGTGAGGAATCTCTAAACCTATTCACGAGGGACAAATAGTTACGGAAACGGCCACCAGAGCTCTCAGCGGAAAGTCCAGAACATTGCCGACCACACACACAACACAAATGAAAATATCTCGGTTAATATTCAAGATACAGAATAAATGTATAGAACAATATTTATAGTTACTTTAATTTGCAATAAGATTGATTCTATACAATTTTTCGACCCGACGTATATTAACGGAGATATTTCGAATTTTCAAAACTCCCCCCTCTAAACCCCCCCTCCCACTGGTCCGATTTCAGCCATTAACGAACTTGATCTTTCTTTTTACATAAAACGATGAAATATGAAGTTTGGTAACGATCAAACAAAAATTGCGACCGCTAGAGCGGTAACAGACAAATATATAGATAGATCTATATATCTATCTATATATATATATATATATATATATATATATATATATATATATATATATATATATATATACAGTTTTGAACGGACCTCATTTACGTCATCTCCTGGGTAGGTTCGATGGACATTTGAAGAAAAATTTCGAAAATCGCGTCATGAGTACAATCTCAATAGCTGATTTCCCTTAAGGGAAATCTGCTAATAGGAAAAACGTCACAAGTAAAAGGTTAAAAATAAACTTGTTCATTGGAGTTTACTACAATAGAGAATAAACCCTAGAAAGGTGAGGTTTTATGTGAGTCACCTGGAGTAGTAGACTGCATGTAAATATTGCTGGCCCCTTTGTTTGGGCCGCCTTCGTGTATGTCAATGAGAAGTTTAAAGGGGAGAGAATGAATTCTGGGAGAATAAAGAAAGTGTGATTATCTGGCAAGGGAAGTGTGGGAGAATATAAAAGTAGACTTGAATGTGTTTTGTTACCTGAACATAGTTTGTGAAGTAGAAAAAAAAGGTAGTGATGAATAGCCATAGGCTGAGGAAAAATATAAGGTTTAAGAAATATGGTCTATATACCCTGCAGAAATGCATTCATGAACACAAGTAATCTTGACTTCACTTGAATACACTTGGAACTACGTGGGTGAATCAAATATAAACGAGACTTTTTTTTTTTAAATTTATTTTAATTTTAAACGCAAAAAATAATATAGCTTATTTTTCTACATAATCCCCTGACTTGGAAACACATTTTTCCCAGAGGATATGTAGCTTTCCAATTCCTTCCATGTAGAAAGATGCAGGTCGTGTCTGCAGCCAATTGCGCAATAGGCTTCAACCTCACCATCACTGTCGAATCTTTGGCCTCCTAAAGCTTCCTTGAGAGGGCCAAACACATGAAAGTCACAGGGTGACAGGTCTGGACTGTAAGGAGGGTGTTCCAGTGTCTCCCACCCCAGTTGCTCCAATTTTTCCCTAGTCATGGCTGCTGTATGGGGGCGAGCATTGTCATGGAGAAGAACCACTTCTCTGATCGGTACGTCTCGTCTTTTGCGGCGATATGCAAGTCGGACGTCACTGAAAATGTCGCAGTAGTAGGCTGCATTAATTATCCTGCGCTCATGCAAAAAATTGAGGTACAGCAAACCACGCTGGTCAAAAAAACGGTAGCCAAAACCTTGCTTGCTGACAATCGTGACTTGGCTTTCACTGGTCCAGGTTCTCCTTGTTTTCTCCACTCCATACTCGCTTGTTTAGACTCTGGGGTGTAGTGGTGCACCCAAGTTCTGGCTCGCGAAAGTGTCTTCCCCGAACTGTGCAGTCAATCTCCTCAAGATTTCGGCCGGTTTTACGCCTTCTGCGGCGAGATACTTAATTACGACACGTTGCGCAGTCGACAGGGGTACCTCTTCCTCCGACATTGTCACGGTGGACACCGAGACGATCGAGGTGGCGAGATCACGTGCTTCCCCTACTCCTGACTTACCAACCCAACAACAAAAAAGGCGGGAACGTTCTCCCACCACTACTGTGCCCGAAAGACGAAAAGTCTCGTTTATATTTGATTCACCCTAGTAAATGAGGGGGAAATATAAAGAAATGGTGTTCCTAAAAAATATGTGGAAAATATTTTACTATAATAGAAATCTATTATTTTATTACTAAATAGAACTTCAATTTTCTTCTTTTTTAATGAATACTATAATTAATTATATTTTATGATTATGCAGTCTGTATAATAAATATATATTCCTTGATTATGATTTTTATGTTCATAATAAAAACTCCTTAATAAATATTTCTTTATTACTTTTGCAGAAGTATCCTATTGAACAGATGAGGCCGTGGCCCTTAGGAACTAGGACAAATATGACTTATCGTCCAACAATGTTAGACATTGAAGGAGAACTGCACAGACCAATGCAGGTATGAATTAAGTTTTACTTTTTTCTAATAGAAGCCAGAATTAATCAATTCTAAAATTGTTTTTTAGTGTTTTCTTATTTGAAGAAGGGTTATGATTTAATAAATCAAGCATGGTAGGGATGTATATGAAGTTTCTAGTCTATGTCTACATCTATAGTACTATCAGTTTCATCTCTTCTTGTGTGCATACTTCTATCCATAGAAGTAAACTCGGGAGCATGAGTAAGAACTAATTATAGATATTGAATGAAACTGTAGATGGTTATTATGATGATCAAGTATTGGATGGTAATTAAATTCTTTAAAAAAGAGTGCCCTTGCAAATCAAGGAGTAAAAACACTCCTTGATTTGCAAGGGCAGATTGAAGTGTCTACAGATAGATCTTTTCCTTGTATTTTTGTATAATTAGAACCCTCAAGATTGCTACTTAGAAAACATATTCTCAGAATCATAAGAGATAAAATTTCTTTATAACAAAAGTATGCAACCATTAAAAGAAGAATCAGAAATTCTTTCTGAGGGAATTTTTAGTGAAAATGGTCCTTTACAACTCCTCTGTCAATAGAAAGTTATGAAAGCAAGATTATCTTCAAATGTAGAAGTCACATAACAAAGAAAAGGGTTTGAACAACCTTCTTTTCCAATCTAGAGGGATACAGTTGATTGATTTTATGTAGAGGAACAAAACAATGGACTGCATTGTTTCTGGATGATAAAAATCCTTATTCAATCCTTGGTGAACTGTGCTGAAGGAGATAAAACTGAACATCAAGTTAGTTATTGGCTAAAATCTGACCAGTGAGAGGGGGTTTAATGGAAAAAATAACCCTGATTTTGATAATTCAGAATATCTCCCTCATTATATGTTGGGTTAAAAATTGTTATCGAAAAATCGTCGAAACTTTACAAAATCCTGCATTTGTATCAAATGTATTAAAATCTTTGATTCTACAGATCCTTACCATGTTTGTAGATTTATGGTCGGATCTCTGCTGTCTGAACTTCTCTTCAATGAGTAACAACAATTTTCTACATTATATATTAACTGTGCAGATTAGCAATATCATAACCTAGTGCAGTCTCCCTCATTCAAGCTTGGATTAAGGGGGCTATGAATAGTTGTAAGGATGTCTGCTAGATGTCAGGAGAAAATAAGGAATTATTCTTGAATGTTCTATTGCCCAATACTGTAAAACCCCCTGCCCGGCCGCTCAGTCGAAGTTTGAAGTAGCACGGGGGTCAGTAGGAGGAGGCAGTGCTAACAGCCCTTGCCCTATAAAGGGTTAAATCACTTTTACTATATGATCTGTTTTTTTATTTTATACAATTCATAGGATTTCATTTATAAGTCATACTGATTTTTCAGTACATTTTCAATTGTTAAACATTTTGTATTTCTTAAGCATGGCCCACCACATTATTTTGCAAATCAGGTTTACTGTACCTGTTTATTCTAGCAGCTCCTCAGTTTTGTCATGATGCTAAGTAGACAAGGGGGGGGGGCATATTCCAAACTCATAGGCCGACAATAATTAACTTGTAATAACAATTTAAGAAAATTTAGAGTACCATCCTGAGATCTAAATTGGGATCTGTTTCATGTTTAACATAGTTCCACTGGCCCTAGCAAACACATCCAAAGTAATGAATTATTATTTTTTTGAACTTTATATGAAATAAAGGAAATTAGACGATTCTTTGCATTAAAATTTATATGTCATAATGAAAAATTGGTAAGTGTACTGATAAAAGTTATTTTTTAGGACATTGCTGATTGTGCAAATCCTTGGAGCATATTTCTTGAAGTACTACCTCCTGATTCTGGATTAACTGCGTTACCTCCTTTTGATAGAGATTCAGATGCACTACTTTTCTTTAAGATGTATGATCCTAAAACCAAAAAAATTTATTACTGTGGTCATCATTATATGCCAGTTGCATCAAAAGTCTGTGAGTAATAGAGTTGATAGTGTATTTGTTATATGGCAAATAAGTGTCCTATTTTGGTATATACAGATTTTGCAAATCCAATACTCACTACAAAATTTTATTAAAAATCTGAGAAGCATTGCTAGAATTATGAATTACAAGAACACCACAAGTAAAATCGTGGATTCTCACATATAATTTTGTGAAATGCAATTATTCCATCAATTGTTGGAATTAATTTATTAAAATGCAATAATTAATAAAAAGAAGGAGCATGGGCTAAGAACTGACAACTTAAATCAACCAGTCATAATCTATATGAATCAACTACTCGTTATTTATATGAATCAAGGAATGCCTGTGATATGAGTCTCATAGTAATCACAGATCTCAAATATGTTAATGCGAGTATCCCACTTACCATTCAATCCCAGTAATTTTGGTACTAAATTTATTTTTGAATCTTAAGTGCTGGTATAAAACTAGCTATCACCAACTTCTTGACCTCCATTTCGAAAGCAATGCCTTTACCATAGCCATTTAGGAAAGCGATCCCTTCACCATTGTTGCATGAGCTTCGCCATCATAATTAAATGTATTACTACTCTTCTTTTACAATTTAAAAATTAGTACTCAGGCTATCTGTTTTATATTTGCTTAAATTATTATATGATTTATTTTACAAAGTTTAAGATTTCTATTGTTATGAAGAGTTTCAATTTAGCATGTACAACATAATGTTTCATTCCACCTCAAGATGATCATGGATTTGCATCTGTACTAAACACTATGTATATTGCAGATTCTGTAAAATAATAACACACTTGAAATATAACACATTTCATAGTTAATATTAAAATGGGTTTATCCGACAAGATTATTATATATATCAAGAATTCACAGAATAGAGATTATAACATCCCTACGGTAATGTGTTTCATAAATTATAAGTTTAAATTAGGAGTCCCAAAATGATTGGTTTGGTTACTAATTTAAAGGAATAGAAGTGATTACTTCATCCAAATATATATAATATAAGATAGACAAAACGAATCAAGCACTTAGCGGTAAGTATAAATAGCCACCAATAAAGTTTTTTAAAATACGTCATGGTATAATGTTATAAAGATATAATATTTAAATGTAAATTTGTTTCCTATAGTATAATGTTATATTGATATAATATTTAAATATAAATTTGTTTCCTATAGTATAATTGTTTGCTTAATTACAAATTAAAATTCAATAATTATTTTCAATTTTTATTATGACTTTTATAACTAACCGATTGATGATTCATCTATGTCATCCTTAAATAATTAAAAAAAAATGAATGAAGGAGGAGAAATGAACAATGCAAAGACAATGAGAGATAAAAAGGTAAGAACCTATGCATTCTATCTGCAACAACCTAAGTTATGGAATGTAATTGTGAAATAGGTATTTAACAATATTACTATATAAAATTAATAAATTAAATAAACAATTACAGAAGTATAAAATCAATTGGATATAAAAAGGGCTAAAATCTCGCAAATATTAAAAGATTAAAACAAATAACTTAGAGAAGTTAGATTATTTATTAACACCCACTTTGTGCTACTAAGGGTAATTGGCTAATTTTCTACAAGCTTTCACCCTTTTCTAACCAGGATGGGACAAAGGACTCTATTTAATAAATTTTGTCTCTAAATAAATTTCTATTGCCCTGTTGGAAATCAAACAAACTACAAGGTTTACCATATAAAATTAAGACTACACCTTAACTCACTTGGCTACCTGAGTCCCTGAATATAGTATATATATATATTAGTTTAAATTAAAACTGACCCTTCAACAATGCTGGTTGGTGAGTGATGGAGATGAGGACAGAATGGTAGAGTAATAGTGAGCAGTGTCAACCCCATTTTTGCTTCAGGGGGTTAGAGAGAGATGTGAAAACAGGAGCTTTTAGGATCGTGAACTTCAAGGTGTAGAAGAACAGGTTCAGAAAGATTTAGCGGGATGAAATCTATACCAAATGAAAGTATGTCCATCGGTGTTCAAGAGGGGTGCCTTTATTTGTAAAAATAAGTAAAAAAGTGGCAATTTTTTCTTGTGTTTTGGCCACAAAGAGCGAAATGACACTACACTACATGTTTTTCACTTTGGCAAATCCTTCAAGTGGACTGGAACGTTATTTTGTATTCACAAGATCATTCTTCAGTGTTAAATATAATAATAATAAAGCCTGCTTATATTAAGAGTCTTAAGTATAGGCTTTTGGGGGGGGGGGGTATCTAATTCATAAATACTGAGCTGATTTCAATGAATTTGGTCCTTTCTCCTTTCGTGAAATAGTTGCCAATCTGTATATTACCCATTCCACCAATTAACTTTAGTTAATTAAAAAAAGGTAAAGTCTAGAGCCTCTTACATCAATTGGACTTAATGAATATTAAAGTTTTAGCAGATTTCCCTTAAGGTAAAAATGAGGTCCGTTTAAAACTGTATATATATATATATATATATATATATATATATATATATATATATATATATATATATATATATTTGTCTGTTACCGCTCTAGCGATCGCAATTATTGTTTAATCGTTACCAAACTCGATATTTAGTCGTTTTATGTAAAAAGAAAGATCAAGTTCGTTAACGGCTGAAATCGGTCCAGGGGGAGGGGGGGTTTAGAGGGGAGGATTTTTGAAAATTTGAAATATCTACTATAGGTCGGATCAAAAACATGTGTAGAACAAATCTTATTGTAAATTAAATTTACTATAAATATTGTTATATACATTAATTCACTATCTTGAATATTAACCGAGATATTGGCATTTTTCAGTTTTCAGTCACCAGCAAACCGCCACTTCTACCAATGTTACATAAACAATACTCTGCTACATAATAAATCACATTATTCGAAGTTTAAATACCAAAAATTGTATTTAAGAGACCTTTATTATACGAGATACATGCAAATATGTCCTGGGGTCCCCCCCCCCCCCCCCCCCGACCCCCCCCCCCCCCCCCCCCCCCCCCCCCCCCGTCTTAAGGTTTTCGACTACTAAAATTTGATTGATAGGGATAACAATTATTCTGACTCATTATTAATTACATTACTCGATATAGTAAATAGTTCTCAATAAAATTAATATGTTATATTCTGATATATTTCAGTAATAGTTTTTCTTTCCAGTGTGAAGCGGGCAGACCCGTTTGTTTACATTTCTAACCTAACGCTTCCTGTCGGCAGGTTATTGAAATTGGATGAAACATTTCTTATTTTCGTTTGTATTTATTCACGGTGGTGTTGTGTTACCAGTATGTAGATTTATCTATTACTAAACTTCACGAGGGAAATCTGCTTAGTTTACGCAGCCCCTGCGTGACGGACTTTTTAATGAATATTATTTCACTTTTTTTCCCTACGTCTCATTCATTTTTATAAATTCCATTTTATTTATGCAGGTGAATTAATTCCGATATTGAATGAAAGAGCAGGCTTTCCCCCTGATACAGAATTGAATTTGTACGAAGAAATTAAGCCTAATGTTGTGGAACTGATTGATGGAAGGAATGATCCACTTGAGAAGGTAATGGTAATGTTCTTTCTCTTTTTTTTTCTTTTTTTTTTTTTTTTTTTCTTTTTTTAATATAAATATTTAATTTTCCTAATAATTTTATTTTAATTAATCTTTTGAATAATATGTGAGAATCCTATTACGCTGACTTGAAATTCAATATATTTTTGCTTACTTATATTTGTCTCCTCAAGATTAATAAATTCTTAGTTTTTACTTCAATTTTATAAGGTAGAAGTAATCCATGTATAAAATATTCTTAATTTAGGTGATCAGCATACCTCCTTTGGGTGGAAGCTGTTCTCCCTCAAAAGGTGTTCTAGTAGTCCTCCTTATTGATATGTAAATGATAATTTGTAAATATATATGCATGTAAAGCAAAAAGTTCTCATAAACCATAATGATGATAAAATTGCCTATTTAATTTTACGAATGCAGTTACTAAAAGTGAAAGGATTGAATGATTTCTAAGCATAAGCATATATGAGCTTCTGCACTTTTCCTTTATGTTTTAAATGTCCTAAAATCGTGGAGTTGTTCTTCAGTAATGAAATATCAAATGAAATGTTATCAATACACTTCAAGCCTTTATTTTTTTACAAAACAATACAAAACATTGAAGGTGAACAGATTTTAGAAAACAACAAAGAAGTCTTTTTTTAAGTTTTTCCTTCAATATATGTAAATTTGAAGACAAATCTATTCCATTTAAATACAGAAAATTATCAGAATTAGACCAATCCAGAGATAACTGGAAAATTCGTCTAATTCCAGACTTTTTAATGGTAATGCTTCAAATACATTGAAGAATGGCTTGAACCGCACATTATGAGAAATTACAGTTTTCAATATTTCTTTTTTCTTTGTCTCATGTGCATTGGAAAGATATTGAATTTTGTGTTGCTTTTTCCCCTCAGAACTACCAGATATTAAATTATATGACAAATTTCTATTTAAAAAAATAAAATCCGAACATGAAATCCTGAGAAATTGGTTGAGTAGAAAAATGAACATGTTGAAGTTGAAAAAAATGATATGCAATATGTTAATGTATGATATGAAAATTGATTTCTAGTTACTAACTTTGAAGTTTAAATATATTTCCAATTGCTGATAATAATTATGGAGACGTGAAAAATCTAGACTGAATCTTGGTCTCTCCAGCGGTAGTAATTGATGTGAAACTCAACTTGAAAAAAAATTTTTTATGGATATTTCTAATATTTTGTTATAAAATGGTTCATTAACAAAAAATATCCATTCATTCAAGTAATATCCTTCTTTTAAATAAATAGTAAATCAGTTCACCCACCTGTATTGTACTATTATCTTGTCTTCCTATTTGCTATTGTTTAAAATTTATATATTTTTGCAATATTTGTTTCCTTGGTTTACTTTATATTCTTCTGAATTATTGCCATGTGTCTTTTCATGGGGAAAGAAGTTGGTTGGGGTTTTAGGAAAGTCCATGACACATTTTTTTTAATTTCGAAAATTGTATTTTTTTTATACTGGGAGTGATGACTATGATCAGTTATGTAATGTCCGTTTTCCTCCCTGACCTTTCGCCGAGTTTTAGGAACTAGATAATTCCTGGTTCAGAGAAGGACATATCCTTCTCATCAAAATACTGTATAAGGCTTTCATTTAGTTCCTCATAAGAATTTGTATTAAAATCTATCGAGGAGTTTTCAAGAAAGCAAATTTCAAAACTTTTTGATGGCATGGGGCAAAAATCTGGTGATTGTGCTGAATGTAACAACTCATTCCTTCTGAAGTATTATATTTTCTGATGGGAGTTCAAACTTTGTGTTTTTTTTGTTGTTATAGAACACAATTCCTCTGCAAGAAAGAGAGGAATCAACAGTAAAATTAGGAATCAATCATTTGATCAAAGGTGAAATCTTGAATGACATGATGCTTTGAAGTTTCTTCAAACTGAGAGCATAATTTTTCCTAGTTGAAGATTGGCTTTCAATGTTTCTTAGGGAGATTCTTCACCATGGGGACCATCTGCACACCACAATCATAAAAAAAAAAAAAATCAATTCTCACCACAGAGAAGGATCAATTTATTTGAATTTTTATGAGCTTGTCTATTGTTTGTACAAATGAGCTTCCTCAGTTCACGGGGGACCCATTCGTTAAGTGTGTACAACATTATCATTAGGTGTTTATGGGCATTTGAGTGGGGTTTTAAAAATATCTGCCATATCACATGTTGCTTAATGCAGGTTAGGTGCAAGTAATTATTTATTTAATTGTCATCGAACAAGGTGTCTGCCCGAACAAGAAGCTTCTGTGAGATAAATTACACCCTTTTGAAATTTTGTGAACCATCATTCGGACTGTCATTTTTTTTAGACCACCGTCACTAATTCCAAATAATTTTCAGTGGCTTCACATGCACTCTTGTTTTATGATTGTTATACAATAGAATATAACAGATAGGCAATGTTTGGTCTTTGGTTATCACTGAAATGTGGGAGTCAAAATTTTGAAATTTTTATTTCGAGATAATTTAGTACCCCCTGATATGCTCAGTTTTCTTATTAAAACAATATGAAACTCTTATAATTTTTTTTTAATATTTTGAAGTTCTGATATAGCTTGTAAAAAAAAACAAAAAATCTTGCCTGTGGTGGATATTTCTTTTTTTTTATGAATACTTTTAATAATTCTTTCATTTTTGGATAGGATAACGCCTTGAAAAATTAGGCAAATAAATAACAATACTTTAATTTTATTATTTAATAAAACTTTTTTACAAATTTCCTAATTTATTACATTTTTGTGAATTACAATATCAATTTCACAGTCATTTATATTGTATATGCATGAAACACTACATATCCTTCCTTCCTTCTCCTTTTTTTCTATCTAAGATTCAAAGCCATAAGTGTAAAATCTGTTAGGTTCATTGGAGAAATAAACGGAACCAGGTTCTGTCCAACCTTCAAGTCCTTGGATCTTTAAAGGTATTGATTAAGTTTAGAATTTACTTATTTGTTTCATACATTGTTCAGGCATTTTTAATTATATACATGTTAAATTCAGCTTATCATAATATTGCTGATTTGATTAGTATTTTATTTGTCTTCAAATATTTTATTTTATAAATATTTTGATTTTCCTTTTTGGGATCTACAAAGCCATTTTTTTAAACTGTAATTTTATGAGAGTTATAAATTTATTTTTTTAGTTGAAAACAGATCCCTCCAGCTGCTTGCCATATTGCTATTATGTTTTATTTTTTTATTTTATATTAGGCTCCTGGATTCATTTTACTTCATCTGAAATCCTTATTTAGTACTCATGGCTGTTTTCTCTGGCACTATTGGTTTAGTCTAATGGGAAAATAGATTTTTATAACACTATTCCCACCAATATATTGCTTTCCTTTGAATAATAGAATTTTTTTATTTAGGAATTGGTAATGTCCTTGCATTTCTAATTATCATCACAATAATAAAAATACGTACATTAGTACAAATAATTCTTCAGAAGTATTTTAGGCTATAAGTAATCTCCAAATGTAAAATATTTTATGTTTGCTAAACGTTTTGAAGGTTAAGAATGGGATATACATACAAATGTTCAGGCTTTTGGTTACAGCTGATTCTAAATCTTTCCTGTGAATATTTCTACCAAGAGATACAATTTACATTATAAACATATGCTTGTGTATTTAACCTTTTTGAAACCTCTCATCGGCTAAAAATCAAATCATTTTGTATTCAGATGTGCTAATTTTTAATTAAATTAATTAATTTTATTTTCCCAGATTTTCTTTTTACTTGATTATTAATTTTTGATTGCTTTAAAAAAAAATAAGGCTAAAGGAATTGCCTGGTTTTTATTGGTCATTCTACTATTGTATATTGAAATGTGCCAGTTTCAATTACATTTTTATAAAATTTGTCAGCATGATATTCAAATATCTGGTCATAATCACGTACATTTCATTATCTGCTTTTGTTTTAAGCTATTGTACCTTTCAGGCATGTTAATTCACTGTACCTAGAGAAAGTATGTTCTCGCAAGCATTTAGGATCCTCATTTTATTTGTTTATTAGTAAACAGATAAGTGTGAATATATGTTTTAAATTACTAGTACTTTTCCCAGAATTATATTTTAGTTACTTGGGCTTTTACCCATTTTGGAATAAGTATTTTAGTGGATTTAAATTTCTACTTATTTTATTTCATGTGTAATTTTATTTATTTACTAGTTGTTACCCGTCATCGATAGGTTGAAATAGGCATGATTTCCCATGGAATTAGAAAGATTGGATTCAAGAAATCATCCAGTCATATTCATCAATAATAACCCTGTTACATAAATAGTAAAAGTACTGTCATTCATTTGCTTTACTCGAGATATAAGAAGTTAGACAAGTTATGATTAAAATTGTTGTTATTCGGAAATTAATTGATATGATAATAGTTTCCCGTCGGTTTAAATATTGGATAATTGGATACTGGATAACTAAATAATCCATTTATTGCCTTCAAATTACTCATATTTATAGTTTTACGCACAGAGTGTGGAATGTCTATTAGGACGAATATTAACAAATTTATAAATCTAGTTTCCCATAAAAATAAAGCGATTGTATCATCTAAACGTCTTGAAGTCAAAATTCCAAAATTCATAAATCTTAATAACGATTTAGGACCAAAACCGTTACTCTAAACGGAATTTTTTCTTTACACTTTTTCGATTTTAATATTAACAAAGATATTCAGGAATATGTATTTAAATGTCGAAGTAAACCCCTTTCCATATTGAAAATTCAGATTCTCATATAACCTATGTTGTACTTTGCGACAACAATTGACTCACAAATATAAAAATCTATAGAAATCTTCCGATCAGTTTTTGAGTGATTGATTAACAAATGGACAGACAGACAAGATTTTTAATTTTTCCGCCATTATGCTTAGAATTGTCTGAAACACGAAAAAAATGTATCCCCGCTGAATTTAAATAGAAAATCAGATAAACCTTAGTTTTATTTATATAGATCTATTTTGACATTTTAGCAGATTTCCCATTAGGGTCGAGCTCCATATATTGATCTCTGAAAGTCAGCGGGATCTTCTAGAATTCACAGAGACTTCAATTTATTTTGTTTTATACTTTGTTGCATTGGTTTTTGAATTGGTATTGGATTTGTATGTGTCATTGTAAATTGGTGGTAAGTGGAGTCTGCGAATAATTAAAGAGTTAAAAGGTTGTAAGTGAATTCGCTTATATGTTTGTCATAATGTATTCTTTGAGGGCAGCTGCTAACATTATATATATATATATTTAATGCATATGATTTGAAATTTGGTTTTTCACCACAGATAGGCCTGTTTATATGTATATTTTGTCATATATATTAGAATTTTTATGGGTCCGAAAATATGTTGTTAATTCATGGCTGGCTGTCTTCTGTCAGTAGTTATTGTTACTCGCAGGGGAACTGTTTAAGTTGTTTTCAGCATCAAGTCAATGTTACAAGTTGAGCTGATGGGACTGTTTGTCCTTGCCAACAAGTATGTGTGTGTGTGTGTGTGTGTGTGTGTGTGTGTGTGTGCGTGTGCGTGCATGTGTTAAATTTCACCTGCACCGATGACAACTTAATGAAATGTAATGTTTGTTTTTCATTTATGGTCATCCACTTTTTGCTAATAACTCCAATTGGAATGGGTTATCTACAGGTTCTCACCTTTCTAGCCAAGGACTCAGGATTTTATTTAATGTGCTTTATCACTAAATAAATTTCTATTGCCCAGGTTAAAATTGAACTCATGACTCAAGGTTTATCAAGCGCGATTAAGACCCATTAACTTAATCCAAATGGTTAATCTGAGCCCCTTGAAATGCTATGTATTTCTGGTAAAATGGATGAATTGATATATAATTATTATTTTTTATATGCACCTTGAATTTAAAGCGAGAAAATGTCATTCAAACCATTAGTATGGCATTTAATTATATATATATATATATATATATATATATATATATATATATATATATATATATATATATACACACACACACACACACACACACACACACACACACACACACACATAAAATTCAGTCCTTATTTATAATATCTTTTGTTTGCTGCTGATGTCGCTTAAAAATGAGAAGAATGAAATAATTATATTCATTGTTCTTCCTTCAATGAATTTTTCCTTCTTTCCCCACGGCAATCCTAGTTATTAACAGCTTTTTTGGCTCGTGTCACTATTCTATATGAAAAATGCTCATCTCTTAGTTCTGAGGGAGTATAGTGCTTCGAATTTTCTGCTTGAGCTTTTTATCTTACTCTGACTGCATAGAGGAGCATTAAGCTGTCAAGGGTCCTTAGTATGTTTCGGCTTGGACACCTTGTACTCCAAGCTCCTCACATGATCGGCTTCTTATTGCATTCGTGATATTTATTGCACAAAAAAAGAATGTCGCACAGTTTCTAATTTTTAAGCCCAGTTACTAATGTGCTTTACCATTTTCTTATGGATGCTCTTTAGATATAGTTCACTTTTCATCAGAAAGTTGTCTCATCATTATCTCTCTAGTAAAAAAAAAATATATATTAAAAAATGTTTGATTTCTTTTTAAGAACTATTTTTGATTAAAAAAATTACAGGTATTTCCTTTAAAATGTAACCTATTTTCTTTAAAATATAAAGGTCATTTATACGCCTTGTACCTTCTCTGCTTCGATGGCCTTATTAAATGATCTCATGTGAACAGTTTGTATTCCTATTATATTAGATAAATAAATATTATGTTGCTCTTCATTCAAAATTATTTCATTTAAAAGTGGATACAATATCTCTGTTTCAGTATATGGATCAAACATATTTTATGATTTAATGTCCTTTACAAATCTTCTGTTTCTCTAATAGGTAGATAACATGAAGATAATCTTCTGTATCTGGGTTATTATATTGTGTGTGTGTGTGTAAGCGTGCTTGTGTAAATATAAATAATCTCTTTGGGTCTTCTGTCGATAAAGGGCAAAGGTCTGCCAAACAGCCTTCATGTGAGGTCAACTTCACATTCCCCGCTTTATTGTGGTGGTACTTGAGACCAAAGATAACTATACCTACTTGTTACTCAAATAACCATTCAATTTCATCAAGATTATAAGAGAGGACGAGGGTTACAGATACGTAGTAAGGTCCATAAGTTTCCGGCCTGTCCTGCTTGCCCTCCTACAAACGTGCCAGAACCTGCACGCCTATGCAGATCCATGCCTGCTCACTCCATACCCATCGCCCACACTTCCTCAGTCTTGTCAGTGAGTGTCCAGGCTTAAAGGAAACTCCCCATTTTACAATGTTTAAACTCGAGTACCGTGCGGTAATTAAATTCTTTTGTAAAGAGGGTCTTACTCCTGCGCAAATTAAAGAGCGCTTGGATTGTGTATACAGGCAGTCCTCCCCCTCGTATTCCACAGTGAAAGAATGGGCAAAATTATTTAAGTTAGGGAGAGAAAGTCTAGAAGATGACCCACGTCCCGGTCGCCCACTGGAAGCTGTCACTTCTGAAACAATCCAACTTGTGGAATCTGAATTGCTGTCTGACCAACGACTGAAAACCAAGGAAATAGCAGCGAGGTGGGGCTTTCAAAAACAAGTGTTTTGAGGATCATCAAAAAACATTTGCATATGAACAAGGTTAGTGCAAGATGGATTCCAAAAATTCTTTCAGCTCATCAAAAACAGGAACGAGTTCACTGCTGCAATGAATTTTTACGTGAGTATAATGCCGACCCAAAGAATTTTTTGGACTCAATTGTAACTGGGGATGAGACAATGGTTCTATATTATGACCCACTCAGCAAAAGAGAGTCCATGGAATGGAGAAGACCAGGAGAAGCGCCTCCTTTAAAGGCAAAAGTCACGCAGTCAACAAAAAAGATAATGGCCACAATTTTTTGGGACTGTAAAGGAATACTATTGATAGATTTTAAAGAAAGGAATACCACAATGAATGGTGAGTATTATGCAGCCCTACTTCACCGGTTACGAGACGCCATTAAAGAGAAGAGGCGAGGGAAGTTAAGCAGAGGCGTCCGCCTCCTTCATTACAATTCCCCTGTCCACACAGTATTGATTTCCAAGGCCGCTGTGAAGGACTGTGGATTCCAAGAAATCTCTCACCCACCCTACAGCCCAGACTTGGCCCCTAGTGATTTCTACCTTTTCTCAAAATTAAAATCTGACCTTCGTGGAAGGCGATTTAACACCGACGAAGAGCTCCAAGCAGCAGTGGAAGAACATTTTTTTAACAAAGAAGAAAATTATTTTTTTCATGGTATAGAAATGTTGCGAAAGCGTTGTATTAAGTGTATTGAACTTAGAGGAGAATATATTGAAAAACAGTAAAACCAGTTTTTTTCTTTCATCTTTCCTTCTATCCCAGGCCGGAAACTTTTGGACTTTACTACGTATATATATATTTACTGGTCTGTTGCTGATCTAGCAGTTGCAATTTCCTTTTCATTGTTACCAAACTTGATATATAAGCATTTCATGTTAAACTAAAGATCAAGTTGGTGAAATCAGACCATTGTGAGGGGGTATTTGGAACGGAAGAAAATTCCAAATATTTCTATTACAGTAATTCGGATAAAAACAAATTGTTCCAAATTTAATATCATATAAATATTGTTCTATACACCTTTTCTCTGTCTCGAATATTAACCCAAGATATTTACATTTTTTTAATTTTCAGCCATCGGTAAACCCACACAAATAATAAGTGAATATATCACAAAATGCCTTATTCCAAGCTTATATCAACTATTGTTTTCAACAGACATGGTATTATGTTGTGCTATAATGTCATGAGTTAAGATTTTATTTTTGGACTTGTAAATGTTTATTTGATCTAGATACTCAATATACCATACTCAATATTTAACTGTTTCATTCAAAACTAAAGATCATAGTTTTTGATGACTGAAATCGGACCGGACCAGGAATAGGGAGGGGAATTCGAAAATTCAAAGTATCTCAGTTATTATGAGTTGGATGGAAAAATTTTATAGAATCATTCACAAATCGAGATTCTATTTTTTCCCCTTCATTTATTTCTGAAAAGTATTTAAATCTACATTTTTTAGTTTAATATTATCTTCATCTATCATTTGAGTTAATTTATAACTATAACATTTTCTAAGTAGTAGAGGATAGTTGGGTTTCGGCTAAAGAAAAGTTTTCTTAATTCTTCTTGTAGAGAATTTTATTAGCTTACAGTTTCGGGCAACCGTTGGTTCCCTTCTTCAGAGCTGAACAATGAAACGAAATAATATAGATTAGCAAATTTGTGAACAATAATGGAAAAACGAAGCATATTATTCTCTTTTAAGTGTACAATGGCCGTAAAGTTCACATCCAGTAATTTATGAGTGAGGGGGCAGATGAATATACAGCAAAGTAAGGTGGGGTGGATGTTAACAACATAACAGGAAATAAAAAGTAATAAATCTAAAAAAATTATAAGCTAATAAAATTCTCTACAAGAAGAATTAAGAAAACTTTTCTTTAGCCGAAACCCAACTATCCTCTACTACTTTGATATATCAAAACGGCTAACAATAAAACTAATTTATAACATTTTCTTTAAAAGTTTAAAGTTGTATTTTTACCACCATTGTTTTTCATGATGCATATTATAGATTCGATACTTATTTATTATTTCCATTGACTACCGTAAATTGATTTTACTATTGCTGCAGAAAACTTGAAAATGTATTCTTATATTAACTACAAATATTTTGTTTATTCTGTGTAGCTTTGCTTTCTTTCAGTTTAATTTGAAAATTTAATCCTTGTCATCTATTAAAGTTAAAATTCTGAATCATTTTAATGTTTTTATTTTATTTTTTTTTTTATTTCCAGGTTCTTGATGAACTTATGGATGGTGATATAATTGTTTTTCAAAAAGACGAAAAGGACATGTTCGACTTGTACGACCTACCCACGTGCAAGGACTATTTTAGGTTAGATAATTAGAGGTTTGATGTAATTTTGATGAAATCTTGGTCTCAGCTGGGTTTTTTTTGTTGTGCTTGATTTTTAGAAATTAAAAAAAAATACTTAAATAATTTTGTGGTGGTGATTGCTGAAAATGATGTTTATTAAACCACCTATTTAAGAGTGAATTGAAGTAGTGAAGAAAGTAATTTGGAATACTGTAGAGTATATTCTTCAGGAAGTTTATGTACTTATATGTATATTTAAAATTTAAAAATGTCTTTATATTTTGATTTTGTAAAAACCTTTAATTCAGTGATTAATACCAGATGTTCTTATCATCATTAAATAAAATGTACAATACTAAAGAATTATTATTATGATTTCAAATGCAGTATAAATAATTTTTCATAGTTAATATCACATTTTTAGAGTCTCTAATTACTCACTAGAACTATTATCTTTTCGACAATTAAATCTTTCCTCATCTGTCACTCTGATATTTTAAGTAGGGCTTCATCACTATTCATCAGATTTTATCGATCAGTCATTCAATAATTAGATATTTACTTATCATTTCTTTTATTAAGGAATTCATAAAAATCTTAAACAGATTTTGCTCAGGTTAACATTATTGAAGAGTCGAATGCTGTAATATCCTGTTGGGAATCCCTGCTTATGATCTTCTTAAACAATTACATTTTTAATACTTCAAATACCATAGAAACATATAATAACAAATACCACAAATAGTATTTGATTAAACAAATATTATTCAAGACTTGTTGAGACCAACTAATTAGTGTTAAAATCTTACATTGATTGTATTACTATTATTATTGGGGAGGTTTATTTTCAGAAAACTGGGGTAAAATCCATATCAGGGAATGTGTGAAGTTTGTAATCCTGACCTATGCATATTAAACAAAATTTAAAAATTTGTGCACAATTCTCAAAGTATCAAGAAGTACTTCTTACTGTGGTTCTTTTATAAATCCGATTGGCAGATTTAAATTCTTAGCGCCTATTATTGTTGTTTTTGGCAGAACAATATATAACAATAATGGTTTGTAACTGTGGCAGACATCAGCTTGTATAATCGCTTATGCTCAATAGCTAATTCTGTATATTTTCTTGTTTTTTCAGCATATGATATTTGAATATTCTCATCATTGGGAACTCCAATTCAATAATTTTGGCAGTTTTATTGGTCTTGTCGATAATGAGAGTATCCTATTTGTTATGATGCACAGTAAGGCCAGCCTTCATCGTTTCATCCCATTATATCTTTACATTTTCTTTTTCTAATAATTTTTTGGGATTATAGTAATAATAAGTGACCTTTCTGTTTATTATGCTGAATTTATTTCCTAAAGCTTAATTGTACACTTTTAGCAAGTATGGAACTAAGGATTTTATTTAGTGAGTTCAACACTAGGTCCTATTGCTCACATGGGAATCGAACCCATAGCTGTTAAAACATTATAGAGTTAAACAGAGCTGACTTCATTTAATTCTTTTAAAATAACATTATATATGAATGCTTGTCATATGAGACTAACTACATCTTTTACTTCAAGGATTAAGTTCATTCTAACTACATTTTTTTTTTTTTTTTTTTTTTATCATGTGGTAATCTCCTTCAGTAACTATCTCTGATAGTTTTATTAATGGTATTTCCGTTCCTGTGAAATTGTCATAAGAAAACTTTTATTTTGAAAGTTAATAATAGTAATCTAAATAACCCTTAATTTTCTTCTAATCTCACATCAGGTTTATGAAAATAAACATTTCAGTACTCTACTTAATATTTCGAGATAGGTCGTCAGAGAGAAAGTATTTTTAAAATGTACTCCTACCAACTTGAACTTTTCACTAAACCTTTATAATAATAATAATGATAAAAATGAATATTGGTTGAAACTTTGTTTTATGTGAATAGAATTCCATTGAATTTTGTTTTTATTTAAAAAAATAACATTTTATAAAAACTAGAAGCAAAACTGCCTGCAGTGGTCACCAGTTTAATAATTAGCGTGTCTCAATAAAAAAGTGGTATTCAGTACTAGAAAACACTAAAAACTATTTTGAAACATGGAGGCTCTTTTTATAGGTTGTCAGGGAGAAATCTTTAGAGTTTGATAGCTGAAAATCTACCATTAGTCAGGATATAAGAGCATGACTAATGTCCTGTAATAAAACACATTGATACTCTCCTTTTTAATCACTAACTAATTACTCCTCTCAGTTATATTGATATAAAACTATTGTCTTTTTATAATGTATATGCTTTTATATAACTCCTTACCAATCATGCACTTTTGATTAACACACCGCCTTTTGAGAAAGGTTAGTTAGTTACATTAGATTGGTACTTAGATAATTTTTAGAGAATCTCATGTTTCTAGGACTAAATTGTGTGTGAATAAGAACCTTAATGAAATTGCTATATGTATTATTTATTGTAGTAATATTTTGTGGATGTTTTTATTAAAATTGAATTATTAAGGTGAACTCAATGGGCCTGAACAACCTTAGGTAACATTGTATATTTGAATGAAAATTAGATTATTTCTGTGTATAATAGACTGTGATAGCAAGTAAACACGCACAAATCAGAAGGACCAATATTGATTTCATGATTGTACTTACTTTTAAGTACAGACCTTTGTCTGATAAAGTTAATCCCACTCATTTATTTGATTCTCAATAAACACGCCTAGCAGGAAACACGGAAGTGTTTAAATACACTAAAATAGTGCAATTTTCATTTATAATATTTCATATCCCCTGCTTTGATTTTACTTAGTTAGCATATTCATTTACTTAAAAGTAAAAACTTATAAACAACCTTCAAAAATGTAAGAGTAATAACACATTTATATGTGGCTTTCCATAATTAATGGATTTCAGTTAAAATACAGTTTACTTTTAAACTACACATGTGTTAATAATTTGAAGTTAAATGCAGATTATTTTGTGGCCGCACCTCATTCAAGGGTTGTAACAATTATACAGCTTACTTATAATATAGTGTATGGTGGAATTTAATCTAGTTTATTTTCCAATAGCCTAGGGGCTGTATCATTAATATAGTAAATTTAAATTAATTTACTTTGAATCTGTGGTTCTTCTGATTAATACATTGCAATTTAGTTTTTTATGACTTTCACCAGTTGAGATGTTGAAGCCTTCAACGGACAATTAAAACTGTGATATTGTTCACACAGCATTTTCCAATTTTAAAATGTGATCATTTATAAGGCGCCATTTTTAATTAATTTTATTTTTGTTTTGCGATTTTTGAGAGGGAAGTTCTGTGATGAGGTGTGTATAAAATATAAAAGTCTGTCATGCAAGGGCTGCAGATTTCCCATGTGCTGGTATGACACACTACTGATCCCAACTCACCATGCATTCTGTATTTCTAAATAAAAAGCTGATTAGTATAAAGCATGGATTACTTGATTAATATTTGAGTTGCAAAAACATGTATACAACACTTGTAGAGCATCAATAGCTTAACAAGATTGGTTCTATAACATTTTTCAATCTGAGAGAGTTAACGCTCTAGTGGTTGCAATTTTTGTTTAACTGTTACCATACTTGTTCATTTCTCTAAAATGTTTATTTGATCTATATCATACTTTATACTTAACCGTTTCATTTAACACTAAAGTTCATGGCCATTAATGGCTGAAATCGAACTAGGAATAGGAAGGGATTCGCAAATTCAAAAATATCTCCACTATTATGAGGGAGATTGAAAAAAGTTTTTCTAAACATTGTAGGTCAAATATTAAGTGAGTTATTAGTAGTTTCTTGAATTCTGTCATCAGAAACACTCAGTTCTACTCATCTGAATTTTACTTAGAAATAGTAAATATATGCCGAAAAGAGATAGAAAATATATCACAGAATATATCGCGTGTCATTTTGGCACAATGGAAATCTGCTTAGTTTACACAGCCTTCGCATGACAGACTTTTTTTAGGTCCAAGGCAATAAATAAAACGGTTCAAATAAAAACCATAAGAGTTTCTTTTTACCTTAATACTAGATTTAGTTGATTACTAAAATCTCCATGGTTCTATACTATGATTGATGGTTATCCATCCGTTCAATTCTCATGAAGCAAATAGATATATTCACTATCGTAAGATGAAGACTGGGTTATCTCCATGATTATGATGGAGAATTTAGTAATGGTTTGTGAGTCATTCTTTCAGTTGAAACCATTCACAATCCACAAAACGTAAGTTGTTGATGAAAGATGAAGATGTTCTTATCTCCATGATTAATGATATAGATCTTAGTAATGGTAAATAAGTATTTTTTTCATTTGAAACCATATCACAATCAACAAAAAGTTCGTCAAAAGGATGTTATGTTGTGGTCCACTTATCACTGAATTAAATGATTTATGCTTCCTTTTATCATCACCCATTGCACAACAATATGTAATAATCACTTGGAAAGAAAAATGAATACTGACAAAATTCTGACTTATTGAAGAAGAAAGTGGTGTCGAATTGATCAGAAGTTAGAGCAAGTATAGACAAAAACAATTCCACAAAATCCAACTATACAGCCCTGTGTTTTTCCTATTATTTCCTCTTGTTCATATTTTTCCAATTTTAAGGATTACCTTAGACTGTTTCTAAAAAATAACTACATAATTTTGTTTTTCCTCTTGGCCAGTTTGGATTATGGAGGTGCAAATACGTTCTGTTGATCCTCCCCCCTCTTCTTTTGTTCTTGGATTACTAAAATTTGAGCGATTGAGATAAAAATCATTCTGATTCATTTTAAATTACAGCACTAGTAAATACTTTTCAATAAAATGTATACGTTATATTCAGATATATTTCAGTAATTGTTTTTTTTTTTCCGGTCTAGAATATTTTTATCTATTCAGCTCTAAGTGGTTGGCTGGCTGGTTGTTTATTATTCAGACGCTTGTAGTGATTATTAACTTGTAAATTGACTGATAGATTTCTTATCTATTATTCTTATCTACCGTTTGTATTAATTCACTTAATATTCACAGTGGTGTTACCAGTATGTAGATTTATTTATTTTAAACATTCACTTGGAAAACCTACTCAGTTTACGCAGCCCCTGCGTGACAGAATTTTTAAACTTTTACCTACCTTTTCCGTTAAGATTAAGTTAGACTTTGATAACTGAGAATTATTTGCCGATCAAGTTTTGAACATGGGGTTAATGTTTTACTGTTTTTCTTCATTGTCATATTTTATATTAATAAGTAAATGTATGTAAGGGGTGTATAAATTGACCTCAATTTCATCAGGTCCTAGGTAGCATCAAAGGCTATATAAAAAAAAGTTATTATGAGTATAACTGCAAAGCTGATTTTCCTTGTGTGATCTAAAAACAAATTTCCCAACCGAAGCTTACCAGCCTAGCATGTATTTGTAGTAAGTAAGCGGATGACCATAGCCAAGAAAATGGTAACAGATGGGAGTGTACTAATGAAAGAGGAAAATAAAAATACAAAGCATTTTGATTTTATTACATGTCTACTGTTATTTTATGAAATTATCTGTTATTTTAGATGATACTTATAATGTTAATGAATATTCAACACAGAAAAGGGCACTTTCTATTTAATCTTCCCACTTATTAAAATTATGCTGACATGCCTTCTCCTTTTTCTCCAGTCATGGCAGTCCTCATTCACTACTTTCTCAATAGACTGTAAAATGATTTCTATTCTCAAGTTAATATGTTCATTTTTACTGATGTTTAAGGTATACTTAGTCTGTTCTATCTGCCGGTATTGAAAATTTTTCATATATTTTAAACCTCGTTAACATTATTATGGAATATGTAGGGCAATGTGAATACAGTTTGGGGGAAAGAAATGTGTTTTTATTGATGACCCTAAAAAGGAAATATAAAAAAATTGGGTTCGGAAAAATATTTCATTTAAAAAAACAAAACATTGGTTTGCAAATTATCATTATAGTCGAGCTCATATATAAAAATAAATAAACAATGTTATTTGTTAGACATTTTAACAATTGAATAATTATATACTGAGTGAGTCATTGAAGACAAGGACTCTAGTTGTTTTGATTAAAGTTGATTAACAGTCACATTCTTCTATAAAGGCAAGACGGTGTTATAGGATGAGTCACCTCTTAGGTATTAAACTGGTTGATTTGTCATTCATGATCAAATGATCATGATGACTTTATCAGTATCTCAACATTACGTAGTTTTTGAACCTTTTATTCTATACATATAAACGCACATTTTATTTTTTTTTTTTTTAGGGATTTATATCATAGGATGGAAATAACATTCTGTGATAAAACTGTTCCAAATGACCCAGGCTTCACAATGGAATTGTCCGCAAGGATGACATATGTTCAATTTGCACAGGCTGTGGCTCAGAGAGTACAAACAGATCCCTTTAGGTTACAATTCTTCAGGCCTCACACGTAAGTTAATAAATTTTGAATTTTAAATTGTTAAGACAAATATATTTTTGATTGATACTAAAATAAAGTTTTGTATTTCAAAAATAGCAATTATGTGATGAAATGAAATTGGTTTCATTTAGTGTTCTTATTTTTAATAATTATTGGTTTTGTTTGGATAAAAAAATGTGCTATGTTAATTTAAAGTTTGTTATTTATTAATGCCCACGTTTTGAAAATAAGGTTATCTATAGGTTACTACCCTTTTCCGGGGTGGACTAAGGATTTTATTTAATGAGTTCATTAGTAAATAAATTCATATTGCTCAAGTTACATTAAGACCATCGCCTTAACTCGCATGGCTAACTTGAGCCACAATTTAAGGTTTTATAATTATTAGGTTTATAGTTATAAGTCCATCCTAAACCTTTTGGCAACCATCAGTAACATTTTAATATATTTGGTTGGTATTTTAAATTTTTTTACGGAAGGAATCACCTTGAGCAAATAATTATTAATTACTCTTGAAGGAAAGATTTTCAACACCTGCCAGGAATCGAATGTGGATATCTTGGATTTGGTCCAGTAATCCGTTTATTTCTTATTTAGATTATTTCTTATTTGTACACTGGGTACAAATAAGAAATAAACTCCAGACTTTTTTACAGAAGCAGTGAGATATCATAAAAGTTTGAATTAATATCTACAATAACTCATATAAGTCAATCATAGACATTTAATTTTTATGCATGATGTAATATTCTTTGGCTTATTAATGATTTTGATTATATTTGTTTCAGGTATAAAGAAGGACCTGGTAATCCATTAAGGTGTACATTTGAAGGGACTTTGAAAGATCTTTTACCACAAACAAAACCAAAAGCACCAAAGAAGCTTTATTACCAGCAGCTTTCCATTACAGTGCATGAACTTGAAAACAAAAGACCCTTTAAGGTGTTTTAAATGGACATTTATTTTGTATTAGATTAAATGCCTAATAATTTGCAAAAGAAGTTCAACTCCCTAAGCTATCAGTCCTTTAACCCAATGAAGAAACTATGTCAAATTATCTTTTAAATCTTTCAACTTCTTTAAACAATGCAAAGCCTTAATTCCAGTTATTATTAGAAATTAATAGAACTGTTATTTTTCCATGAATGGATTTCTTTTTAAAGGAACTTCATTGTGCCATTGACACTTGCCTTCATTGTCCACCAAGTATTAATCCACGTTGAATGCCCCTCAATTACAATTTACCAAATTCCTCAACCAATGTAACCAGGATCTCTCATCATCTCTAACCCTGGAACAATTGTCTTTGCAGGCAGCTGCATTCTGTTGTCAATGTTGATCAATACTGTTATTCCTTACATATCATTCCACAGCAATGAACACCATTTCAGATTTTGAAGAAATTTGGAACATAGTCTTCCCTTAGAATAAAAATAAAGTTCTTTGAATTATTTTTATTAATGTTGAACATAGTAGTTAAATTTACTTAGTACTCGTATGTACTAATCAATTGTAGGAATAAAATAGGAAAATTTACTGAACAATTATAGGAAATAAAATTATGCAAGAACATAGGTTATATAAAATTTGTCGATCAGTCTTATAATAACAGAGATATTTCAAATTTTCGTTTTCCCCCTCACATACACACACATATAGATACATATATCCCCTCCTTGTCTAAATTCTCACTTACATGACAGTGGCACAAGACTGGAGGTAGGTATTGAAAGTTTTAGTCTGCATACTCATACTGGGTAATGTCTATCATTAGTCAGCTTAGATATCGGAGGAATGGCTATCTAACAACTCTGGCCTTGCATGGAATTGTCTCCACTCATGACTTTATTGGCGTGGGTGCAATTTTCCTCATGATGTCTTAATTGTTGGATGGTTTGATGCCAAAGGCAATGGGAAACCAATGCACATGTGCTTGTGGCAGACGTTATTTTTCAAATCGTACACTAAAGGAAATGAATTGAATTAACAAGCGATACCATCACACTTCTTGCCTGGTAAGTGTCCTTTCTTAAATCTATGCCCAGAAGACAGAAGTGGCAAGAACCAGATAACAACCACGTGGACTAGCTCTTCCTGCAGTGGCCAGAGGTCTCCTTTCTTATCAAAAATGTAATAAGCATACTCAGTTCTTTGCAAGTAAGTCTGGTCTCAGAAGAGATAAGGATTTCAGAAGTGACTGTTGGTAATGTATCACTTTTTAAATGTCTGTACTTGTCTCTCAGCAAGTCCACTTATTCAGGGGTGGTAGGGGTGCTGTGGTGTTTTTGCAATGCATATTATTTTTCTTGTATATGGATATAATTTAAAAGTGATGGCATCACCATAATATCAAACTCAAAACTAGGAGTGCTTGTGTAAACCAATAAATAAAAATATAATATAATTAACTATAAAAAGAGGAGACCATGTGGGAACTTAACACAAAATTGGACAAAATTCAGCTAAAACTTCAGGAACTCTATTTTTAACAATTCATCAGTGATTGTCTAAATGAGTTTTATGGTGACATGACTTAAACTATAAAATCAGTCTAAATGAGCTTTATGCTGTCATGACTTAAACTATAAAGTCTAAGGTCATTTATTATTGCAAAACGTAATGGACTCACAGATCAAACATCAAGTTGAACTGCATAAATCATGAGACAGAGCGATGGAATGTATACACAATTATGAACACATGTAACATCAAATTGTTATTGATATTCATATTTCACACACTAATAGGTTTAAGTCCTTGCCTGGTGGGTGTGTTTGTGTATATATATATATATATATATATATATATATATATATATATATAATATGCAGGTTGGAGGTGGGGCATCCTGAATGACAGGAAGTAATGCTAGACAACGTAAATTTAAAAAAATAAATAAAAATATGGGACCCCAAAAATATGCTCCAACAACTGAGAACCCATCAGAAACTGCCCACTAACCCAAGGGCACATATGTCCCAAAGTAATAAAACAGAAGAAAATTGTAAAATTGTCTCTCACCCCCAAAAAAATACGGCCTGGGAGAGATTATATAGGAGTCTTAAGTAAACCGCCTACTTACAAAATTGTATGGAGTCTATGATATCGAAATCAATATTTAAACATGTTATAAAAATGTATATACACAATATTTTACAATAAAAAAACAGGACAGGTTCCTAGGGGGGGGGGATAAAAGTTTGCACAACTGATCTTAAAAAAATTTACAATTGTGGTATTAAAAAAAAAAGACATCCCATATACTGCATGCCATGAAAAATGGATCCTCATATTTAAAAGACATATTTATTTGCCTACCATAATACAATATTAGGGGAAAAAGTAAATAAAATACTGCAAAATCCAATGAGTGTGAAATCTTGCTCTTGTAGGACGTAGATGATGAAGATCAGAGGGCTATGCATTGATCTCCTTTTTAGCTTTGAGCCCATGGAGAAGTCCTCTTTTCCCATTGTGTAATTCCTTATCATTACTCCTCCTGACTATTCTGCGGGATTAATCTGGATTCTCAGTTTCTGAAAATATATTTCAAGTGGATCAGTGTCATGAATAAATCAGCCACCCTTAGATTTGCAACAACTAAAATTTCAGTCTGGTCAAGACTCAAATAATTAATTTATTTTAGCTTGAAGCTATACACAACAAAATTCATTTAATGTTTAAGGCATCATAAATCTGGCTTTACAGACAACTTAATTGATGCCAATTCTATAGTAGGCACAATAACATAATATAATTGTTGAACAAATACATTTAACTATCAAAATTCTGTCATACAAGAAAACATATTTTGAAAGTTGCACAATAATTTAAGACAAAATAAATCTTAACAAATCTTTTACCAAATTACACATCACGCTACAAATTTCCTAAAATCTTCAAGTATTGACAAAATAAATCATAATTTTATGTTGTAATATAAACCATTCAAAACAAAAAAATAATATTTTACGTTCCTTGCTTGTATAATAGGACACACCCAACTTGATGGCTGTACAAACACTAAATGAACTGTACTAGGTGGTGATAATGCCAAACATGGCTGCCCATGATCAGCTGACTGAGTTAAAATCTAATAATAGCAATCTATACTGGTGATTGATAGGAAGTTTAACCTCACTCCCAGGAGGCTTCATGTTGGCCAAGGGAATTGTAGAGGATTCATTCTCTAAATGAAGACAATTTTTCCCTCCCATAATAACTATTTTAATTTAGTTATTAGATGCCTCTTAGGACAAGACAGCATGTTTGGGCTCCTTAGAAGGAGCAGGTATGTAAACAACTTGAGGTGATGCCATTTACTTTACATTTGTTTCTCTTTGAAGTTTACTTTGTCTCCTTGCATTCCTTTTCTGGGAAGATCTTTGTTGGCCCATATATTTTTATTTTTTTAGTTTTAAATTTACAATTTGATGTAACATGACTCTTTTTAGGAGATGAATTGGGAGTATTGGGTTTTCTACTTATTAAAATTTGGTCTATATATGTCCTGGACTTGGTTCTTAGCGAGTAGATAGGTTTATAATCATTTGTATTGTGGTCTAACCTCTGATAACTTTTATTGATGTTTGGTCAGTTTTCTATTATTGTGAAATTGTCTAGGCAACTCTTCTCTCCTTGAATAAATGTAATCAACTAATGATATTATCTTCTATAAATTTATTATGGGGATGTTAAAACCGATTGGATACTATTATTACTGTTCCTGAGTGTTGAGTTCCAATTTCTCAAAAATATCTATTACAGAATTTAAATCTTGAAAAGTGGCAGGTATGCTAGGTGTAAATTTAAGAAATGATGGTGTACGATCATTCACATTTTCTAACATGATTTCTATTATTTATATGTATTACGGTATTTTAAGATTTCTGCATATTTAATAACATTGTTCGCAAACTCGAAAAATGATTTTCAACTTTTGTCTTCTGTAAGTATAATCAATTTTATACAGAATTGTTTTTTCTAAAAGACTATTTCTAACTTTAATGAAATGTAAAGTTAGGAATAGTTAATAAGAATTTAACACTGCATGTCTCCCTTCCTTAGTCTTTATTAGTGGAAATTATTATTTTTCGGCTCCCACTACAAATTTCTACAGCCCGATCACTTACAAGTTGTTACTCGTCACCAATGAGCTTAAATTGTGTTTATTTTTTTAAATGTATTTTATTGCAAATTGATTCCTAAAATAGAATTTATTATTTAAGCTTTATTAAAATATTGTATACCTTGAGTACAAGTAACTAAATTTTGCATATATTTTATATTATAGATTGTTTGGGTTGGTCCAAAAATGAAGGAAGAGAAAGAAATAATTCTATACCCTAACAAAGGTGCAACAGTTGCAGACCTTCTGGAAGAAGCCAAAAAAACCGTAGAAATGAGTCCTGATGGATCAGGAAAACTTAGGTAAGTGTGATTTTGTTTTTAGTTTCATACAAAAACCTCAAGTTTTTCCATTGGCAATTGTTGCCAGTATATGTACTTCGACTATAATGTCTTAAGGCAATTGTTGTCGTGTCACCAAATGTCTATTTGTAATGCCTTTCCCACTATTCTAATCAAGGGAATTTGATTAATTTTCAAATCTTTATAGAAATACTAGCGGACCTGGCAGACTTTGTCCAGCATGATATTTCAAGCGTTTAGGATATTATGTTTAAAACAAAAACTGCTTTTAATAATACAAAAAACAACTTTTGTTATGTGCACGTTTGCCTAAAAAAAAATAAAAAATGAAATATCACAAATATTTTATTCAGGCGAACCTAAAAAATTTAATATAGCTTGTAATCATGGAAGAATTAATGTTAATTCACATACCGGGTTTTGTTAAGTTTGGTTCAATCGTTAGTGCTCAATAAAATTGTTGGATACCACTTTACTTTTCTAGTGTATATCTCGTTTATACTTTGTTATAGGACAAAACTGAATATAACAAAAGTTACTCTAAATAACAACATAAACAGGAGTTAACCTGTGCCTATTTGCCGAAAAACCAATAAGAAACAAAATATCACTATTTTTGATTTTAGGCCTCCCTTAAGACCCCATCTGCCGGGCTGATTTGTGTCGCCAAACCATCCAGGGCGTCACCCAAACGCGTACAAAAAGAAATCATTCAAATCGGTCCAACCGTTTAGGAAGAGTTCAGTGACATACACACGTACAGTAGAATTATATATATATAAAGATGAATCCATGTTGTAGGTATCGTATTCTGTCTGTACGAGTGGGAGTCAACAATTTTCAATCTTTATCCTCCCCAAATGCCCATTCAGCATTATGAAGCAAGTCATGCACTATTTGAAAAAATAAGTAGGAATTACAAAGAATACAATATTGTTTGTTTCTTAAAAGTTTATAAATATTTTTATTTTTACCAAGCACAAGTGTTTCACTACAACTTAAAAAACTTTAAAAAAAATTAGATGCTAAGGTTAATTAGAATTTGGATCGAAATGGTGCTCCCTTTTTGTCCTTTTTTTTGTCATCATTCTTCTGCAAATACAGGATTTAAACCTTAATAATAGGGCCTTGAATACCTCACAAAGATTATTGTTATTATTTTTAAGCATGTGATTTAACCCTGTAAGTATCATGTGGTCCTTTATGCCTCCATACCTATTTAAATTATGAAATAATTGAAGGAATTCTTTGATACCGATCACCACAACATTTTATCATTTTCACTAGATGTTGGAACCCTTAATTAAGTAAACACTTCCTAAAACTTTTTATGATTTGGTGGTAACAGTCAATTGAATCCCCCCCCCCTTTATTTTTGATAGTCTACCTACATGGCACCTTTTGACTCAGTTTTAAAATTTGTTTACTTAATTTACATTTATTTCTCTTTTTATGAATTTAGTAATTGTTGATTTGTATTACTCATATTGCAAAGTGGTATTTACTATAAAAACAATATATCTAATATTCAACATTCATGAAAAGGATTGATTAAAAGCACTGTATAAATCATACGCAAATGCAATATTTTTCTTACATATGTGGATAAATATTGGCTATGAAATATTGAATGAAATAAATTCATATTTAATTATTTGGTGTTGTAGGATATTAGAAATGACTTGTAATAGAATACATCCTGGCCCCCGAGAAGATACACCTCTCGATACCTTAACTCAGCCTGGTTCAGGCACACCTAAAATTTATAGGTATGTGGTTTTAACAAAGCTCGTTCTAAAAGTATTTATTTTAGTTTGTTCTCCTTAATTATTATTAAAATTTATGTTTCAGGATAGAAGAAATTCCAAAAGATGAATTAAATTTAGCTGAAGATGAATTATTAGTCCCTGTAGCACATTTTTATAAAGATATTTTTTCAACGTTTGGTATACCTTTTTTGGTGAAAATAAAAAATGTGAATATTGGTTTCTTATAATATGTGGTTATAAGATCCACAATAAATTTGTTTATAAAAAATAACCTGATTTAATTTTTTTTAAATATTTTTTTAGGGAGAACCATTTTCACGAGTTAAAGAAAGACTGTATAGGAAATTGTCTATTCAAGAAAAAGAATTTGAAAAGGTAATATGTCAATTACACAATTTTATTATATTTAGGATATTATATATTTTCTTATTTATAGTTGATGTCAAAATAAATGTACTCTAATCTTTAGGAAATTGAACATATTTTCAAATATTCAACTTAAAAATATAAAAGTCTTATCACACAGGGCTGAGTAAACTAGGCATATTTCCCTCGTGCTTGTATAACACTATACTATACTCTCATTCGCTATTTCTCAAATGTTATTAATAGAAGTGAAGACTTACTGAATGCTATAAATAAGAAAGTATGAACAACAATTGCAGAGCATCAATAGTTTAATAAGATGGTTCAATATTTTACGATCTGAAAGAATGGATATATTATGAATTTTTGAATTCCCCTCCCCCTAAACCTCCCATTATTCCATGCTCGATTTCAGCCAATAACAAATATCATCTTTAGTTTTGACAGAAAAGGTAAAATATCGAGTATGGTATAGATTAAATAAACATTCTCGAGTTAGAACATGAGAACTGATGTCACACCCAACAAATTATCATGCAGTTCGCATAAAAAGGTCTCTTGAAAACAATATTTGCCATTTAAGCTTAAAATAAAGTGGTTCATGAAATAAAAGATTATTGTTAATATGACATGAGTAGGAGTGGGGGGATTACTGAAGAAAACAAAATAATGCTAATATCTTGGTTAATATTCATGATAGATATTTGTAAAATCACTTTGTCAAATAAATTCCAGCAACTTCATATTGCTCCCATTTGTGGTTTTGAACAATTGGCGACTATTACTCATCATTATGTGGCTATTGCATCCATTCATCACACTTACGATCTGTTTTGCGTTATCTTTTCCTCATTTTGCCTCAACTATATCACAAAGATTGCCTTTGCTGAAATTTGTCAGTGTACCCATGACATATGTTTTCTTCTCAAGAAATTCTCTGCCAATTACAGGGTTTGAGAGTTTTATACAAATTGATCTTAATTAACGCAACTGAAAAATGTGGAATATGAAAAATTAATTGTTTTCAAATTAGATACTTAATGTATAAGGGGCAGAAGTGATGGAATATCTATAAGTACTATATCTCTGTACTATGGGTGTGTACCAAATTCAGGCCAAGGATTGCACCTATGTTACTCAGGCCCTCAGTTCTTACTTAGCCCACTCAGTGTCATGTAGCCATTGAGAAATTACTTGAATAAAGTTTTGCAAATTTTAGCGGTCATGGCATGCTGTGCCACCATAATATCATTGTGAACATGTCCAGCTGGTCAAATGACCCTTTCACTAGTGCCGTGTACTAGTCCTTCATGGGCTGTTGGGCGAAACATTTTATTTTTAGATTTGATTATATCAAAATATTTAATATTATGACTATGTGTTTTAAAACTATGATATTTGTTCATTATTTTAAAACAAAATATTGATTATCATCATATTTACAATTTTCTATTCTTTTTTTCTAGTTTAAATTTGCCATAGTTTCACAAGGACGTCCTGGTTTTATTAATGAAGATTCTGAATATACAGTTAATATACAAGAATTTAAACAAAATCAAGGTAATATGAATAAAATTTGTCCGTTTTGTAAAAAATGCTATTTATGTTTTATGGGACCCATTTTTTAAAGTTTTGTGTCTCATGTGTAGTGATTCTGAATTATCAATATTTTATTTATTATTGCTATAAATATATATATATATATATACATATTCCCTTAAGGGAAATCTGCTAAAAACTAAATGAGTAAATGTGTTTAGAGACGTTTTCCATGCCAGACTAGAAGGCACTATAGTAAAAACTTTCAAAGGATCTGGTAAAAATACCAGCTCAAAACTACCTTAAAAGATATTTTATAAGCTGTTAAGAAGCTTAAAAGATATTTTTGTTAAAAATATAGTTTTACGACAGACCAAATTTCAACTAATAGCTGCAACTTACCACAAAAACCTGCTAAAATGTTTGTGGCCCAAAGGATGGCTTATGAAATGGGTGTCTCCTTCACCTGAGAGTAGTAATTGAGTTAAGCCCCAATAAATGAGGGTCACATTAGTTAGCAAGTGAATATTGCTAAACCTTTCACATATGCTCAACGATGGGCACATTTTACATACATTTAGCACTGATAAACCTTAGACTTGGTCCCAGAATGTAACCTTGTTTTTAATGGACTTGGTAATGTAATTTTGTGTCACTGATGAAATGCCCACCTGTGAGCATGCGGACCCACAGTGTAATTCAAAGAATGACCACCGGTAGCACTCAATGTGATAATGATAAATTTGAAATAGAATTTATTAAGAGAGAGGTCCCATTGAATGTTAAATTTACTGTGGTATAAAATAAGGAAAACTTAGTTTAATTTTGTTGTAATGATAATAATAAAACAATGCTTTAAATAATTATTTTTAACAATGAAATAGCACTGCACTTAAATATGATTGTTTAATGTCCTTATAGAATTAGTGAATATAGATTTATTATGAGGTGCAGTTGGATTGCAAGACCTTTGGACAACATTCTCACTCCTTGTAAATAATCCTGTTTTTCCAGAGGTCTGTGTCTATAAATTTTCATTTTCCAAGTAAATTTTAAAAATTTTTGTATTAGACTCCTCACACTTCCTAAATTCCTCTATTTTTTTCATCAAGATTTGTGATAGCAGAAGCCACAAAAATTGGTTATTAGAACAATTTGAATTTAAGTTTCAAATACATTTCCTATTTACTTAGGTCCTTATAAATTTATAATTTCAATATATGCATTGCCAACAAGAACCAAAATGTACTGAAATCTTATTTCTGAAAAAAAAATTAAGACAATGATTAATTTATCTTGATAAATATATAAAACATCAATGCTAAATTATTTAATTTATTTATTTGTTTAAGGTTCTGTGAATACCAGGCCATGGTTAGGACTAGAACACATAAACAAAGCACCCAAACGGGGAAGATTCAACTATCTAGAAAAAGCAATTAAGATTTATAACTGATACGTGCATTCAGTCTGTGTGCCTCAATTCTCCTATAAACCAGTTTGTTATTAAATTTATATATATGTACATAAATATATTAATTATATATTTATGTATTCTAAATAGAATTATTGCAATTATTTAAAAGCCAAAACCAACAAATGGACAAGGTGAGGTTTTTATTTAATAGAGAAAAAAAAACAGATGAAACCAATGAGGGATTTCATATTGTTTTGTTAAAATCTGAGACAGATCCCCACCCATGTTGATGGATGTGCATGGTGCCTGAAGCAGACCAAGAAGGAAATTAGACAATATCCAGTGAAACTTGGGTCTGTGAAAAGTGAAGTGTTTTTGTTGTTCCTGTTACTGTATGCAGAGGCCAGTGAGCAAAATACCATTGTTCATGTTGGACTTCCGAATATACTTCGGTACATATATAGAATATAATCGCTATTTTTATCTAATGTGGTCTAAGCATGTTTTAATTAAAATAAATAGGAAAGAGGATAGAAAATATGTCTCGTTTTTTTATCCTAACGCAAGAAAAATGTTTTCAAAGAGAATATTGTTATGAAGCGTATTTATTATTTATATATAGAATACCATGAATAAGTAATAGGTACTGTGACAATTGACTGGTATATTTTTATTCTTTTATTTTTATTTTATTCAGTATATCAAGAGACAATATGGATGAATCAAATTTATTATTATGAAGTGATTTGTATATGTGCAGCGCTTTTTATAATGGTTATTTTCAGTTGTATTTTCTTTTTTTATGTATTTAAAAAATTTACATTTTCCCAAAAGAAGTTGGCTCTAATGTCCTCAAAAATAAAACCATCAGGATATCTTCCTTATTTTAAATCTATTTACCTTCAACTTTCTATCCTTTGTATTACCCCCAAATTAAGTCAAATTTTATCTTTTTATACCTCTGTTTTGTGTAACGCATTTATACGAGGCCCTATTGAATGTTGAATTTGAGTGTGAAATAAAATAAGAAACTAGTTTGATTATTGTAACATTAATAATAAAACAGTGCTTTAAATAATATTTATTGTTAGGATCATTGTGCTTCTGTAACAGAATCTCATAACTTAAAACCTATGCTGTACATTCAATTTAGTCTTTATCTCTTCAATATTATTGGTCATCTTCAATTAGAAAACTAAAGATCTTTTAATCTGATTCTAACTTCCTTAATCTTGATTGTTTAGCTAGAACCTTTGGTTGCTTGGCTCGATATTATTCTCATTTATTGATGGAAGAATTCAAAACATTTTCTTCTCAGTCTTGTGTTGTTCTGGTAGTCATAGTTATATGCTGTTCAGATGACTCTACATTCTTTGTTTTAAAGAATTATCGAAGATAAATAAGAAAGTACAATATTACAATTTCTGAAGCTGTGCTTTCTACATTTCCCTTCTTCCCCATTTAAATAATGATTTTATGTTTTGCATTGGGAGCTCTATATTCCAACTAAGTCTTGCTTACAACTGCCTCTCCTAAATTTGAATAGTTTTTGTTGTATACTATGGATACACTTTAGTAAATGTCGGTTCAGCTGTTATATACTTTCAAAATAGTAGTACTATCTTGAATTGAATCAGCTTGAGAGCTGTGTCTAACAAATAAGTCATTGATGATGTTTTCTACTGACAGGTATGTGGAACCTCCTACCCCTTTATGATTTACCAACAAATGATAGTAAAAAAAAATATTTCCTTACAAATAAACGAGGCTATAATTAAACAATTTTAATAGGACTGTTTTCCGTAATAGTAGGATTAGAAGTGCCTGAAGTATACTCAAAGTGTCTGTAATTCTAATTGTAAAGGTAAAATTGCTTTTCAAGAACATGATTAACTATTATTAGTGCTGTTACCTGTATGTTGTTGTTAATATATAATTTATTTATTTTTTTTTTTTTTATTAATCTTTCAGTATTTATGAAAGACTATTAGCAATTTTATCTGGTGATAAAAATGATAATGATTTATGGACTGGATTATGCTTTGTTGTTATAGTGTACTTAACAGTGTTTTAAATAATGCGGAACTTTAACTAAACCACTTATAGTTTATCTTTTATCTTATTTAATATCTCTACCCATCCATTAACTTTTCATATTGTTGCCATAGTAAAATTTTGTTATTTGTTTAATATATTTTTAATTACAGATTCTTTTATTTTACTATTACAAACAATTTTTATAATTTTACTTTGTTAGTAACCTGAGTTTTCTTCTTTTTATTTTATATTTTTAAATATTATCACAATTATATCATTTTTCAGGAATAAAACATTAGTATTTCTTTCATATACAAAAATATGATAGTCGTAAGTAGAACAAACAGTCAATGAATTACTATAAAATAATGTTATATTATTATACTAATTGTTGCTCAATGATAGGCTTGTCAATGAGCAACAATGAGTATATTATATTAATTCTTGCTCATTGAAAGGCTTGTCAACTTGTGCATATTTATCATTGAAAATTAAATGCATCTAATTTCACACAATTTTTTAAAACAGATATTTATATATTGTTCATAGTAACCTGATGAGGTGTTGATTCTATGTATCTACTGATTATTGGCTTTTGTATTAATACAAAAAAGAATCGATCGCAAGTGCCATTTGTGATGCACTGTTTATTTTTGAGCTGTTTGTTTTCTTTGGTTAGGAGCTTGTTTCTAATCCATAAGTAATTTACTTTTGCATTTTTTCACATTTTTATTTTATTTCCATTTAATCATGTGTTTATAAGTTTAACCGTAATTGTCTTGAAAGTATTCAATATGTGTAAATATTGTTATTTTGTAAAATTGTATATAATATATTTATATATATATATAGATAAATTAATTAACTTTATTTGTTATTCGGAGGTTTACAACATGGACATCTGTGAAATTCTTCATGAGGTTGTTCAAACACTTCCCATAGGTGATTTTTAATAATGAATTTTCCTAAATAATGATTGATTTCTTGATGAACCCACAGATTTGCCATTTTAATTTTTATGAGATATTGCATTCTTATTCATTAGACCTCTTCTCCTAGAAACTAAACATTTCTCTTTTTCACTAATTTTGTAAATTTTTGTAATTGGTTTTGAGCTTATATAAAAATTGAGTGATTAACTTGTTTTGTACAGCTCACAAACAAGCCTTGTTAAAATAATTTTAAAAACATTGTAAATAAAGATGTAGGAAATGCATTATCTAATTTATCCCAGGGGCTGCTGAGAGTATTTATTTTTATATTCAAGAAAGAAAACATTGTGAAAAGTACATGAAGTTTTTGTATTTTACCTTTTAGGAACTGCATTCAGGGAAAACAGTTTTTATTTTTTTCACACACTATTTTGAAAATTGCCAATTTTATTTCATAATGAATATTATGTAAAGAGATGTTTGAAAACTCTACATTTTATATAATTTTAACTAATCAATTACATTGGGTGATTCATTGGATAATTTTTTTTAATTATTTTTGTTATAGGAATAGGATCAGGATTTCAAAAAGTAAGCTTTTCTTTATTAATCAGTACTATGATGCAACCATTCATTTCCTTATTAATGGATAGATAGTACACATTTAAACAATATAAGTATTTAATGTAACTGATAAAAACTTGCAATATTTTTTCTCTCATTTAAAGAGAAATTGGTTTGTTATAATTTCTATTTGGGAAGGTTTCAACTATAAATTTGTGAAAAATTCATTTATGGATGTTCCTGTTTCTCTGGTGATTCATGGATTGTTTTTGACTGCATCTCTTAGTTCACACGTTTGCTACTCATAAGATTTTAAGGCTTTTAACCTTGGGCTTAAAATATTCTCTATGCCATATTTAATCTAATTTTAAACAATAAATATTAGATATTTTGAGGAAAATAAGCTTATCTATGTGACTTCCAGACCAACCCACCGAGGACTTGGTAGCACACTGCTAGGTATCCCTTTTACAGGTTATCTATTCTGGTCAGGTAAAACCTGAAACACATTTTTTTTATTTGTATGCTACAAAAGGTTTCAAAAGAGATATTTCAATACAATACACCAGCATCTCTAATAGTGTAGGGGAGTGTGTACTAAATGGTGTTTCTTCAAAGAGTACTTACTCTTAAATCTGGTAAGCAGTATTGTTTGCATGTATAACTTTGCATTCCTCTTGACAATCTAATAAACTGTTGACCCTACATAAGGTCTATAAATAAAAGTTTGTTAAAACTAAGCAGATTTTCTACGTGTGCCATGTATTTGCATTTATCTCAAAAAGTAAATGTTCTATGAGAACAATATTTTATTTAAGCTTCAAATAAAGTGCTTCATGGTATAACAGCTTACTGTTAATATGACAGGAAGGGGGGGGGGGTTAGTTATGGCGAAAACTATAAAATGCAAATATCTTGGTTAATAATAATCAATATAGTGAAAATATGTACATAGTAATGTTTATAGAACATTACATTTGCAATAAAATAGGTTCTATACAATTTTTCGATCCGACACATAATAACGGATATTTAGAATTTTTGAAATTCCTCCCCTCCCACCAGTTGTATTACAGCAATTAACAAACTTCATCTTTCTTTTTACATAAAACGATTGAATAAAGAGTTTGGTTACGATTAAACCCAAATTGTGACCGCTAGAGCGGTAACCAACAACTATATCTATATATATATATATATATATATATATATGTATATATAATTTTGAACGGACCTCATTTTCGTCATCTACTGGGTAGGTTTGATGGACATTTGAAGAAATGTTTCATAAATCACGTCATGAGTACAACCTCAATAGCTGATTTCCCCTAAGGGAAATCAACTAAAAATAAAAAAGTCCGTCACGTAGGGGCTGCATAAACTAAGCAGATACTGGTGGGGGGTGGGCAACAGAACATATTTGTTTGTATCGTAAAATAAAACTTTGTTGAAAACAATATTTGGTATTTAACCTTGTAATGAAACGCTTCATGATATATCAGCTTATTATTAATATGACACTAGTAGGAGTGGGGGTTTACTGAAAGCGGAAAACTATAAAATCCAAATATCTGAGTTATGTATAGGACAATATTTATAGTAAATTTAACTTGCAATAGGATTGTTTCGATCCGACGTATAGTAACAGAGATATTTCAAAATTTAAAAGAAAGTACATTTAATTATTATTAATAAGAGTATTATAATCTCAAATATATAAAGAAGTTATGAATGAATGTAATTAACGATAGTTAAATAATATTTTGAAACAAATAATTAATTCTTAAACTGTGTAAATTAAAAACTTTAAGAATTCATTAGGGAAATTTAAATAAACTGAGGTGCTTTTTCAAACATACCTTTATAGCCATTACTTATGGTAAAAAAAGGATTAACTAAAGAATGATTTATTATTAAATAGAACTTATTTTTTATTGACTGCAAAAAGATTTGTGTGTTATTGTTTCATCATCCTCCCAGAAGTTATTTATGAAGTAAATAAAAAAAAAAAAAATAACTAACATTTGAAAATAGTAACTATTTTTAAAACTGTAGTTGATCCTGAGAAATATAAATTAATATACATGTGAAAAATAACTTTCACCTTCTACGTTCTTAATGTATCAGTAGAAAGGATCACCAATATCTCACAAGACAAACTATAATTAGAAAAAAATATAGAGAAAAATTTCACAAACGAACCGCTGGACAAAGGATGAGTGTGTATTGAGGGCTCATGTAATGTATGTGTTGTAATATTAGTTATGCCATTTATGTGATGGAAGTTAAATATTGCTCGGCACCCCAAAAGGGCGGGCAGCCTGGTCTTGTAAGACCGTCAAACTGCCTCTACAGTGGTTTCAACTTGAAACTTATTAAATTAGATTGAGTTTAATAATTTTCTCTTATTGATACAAAGTTTAATCTTAATGGAATGGTATTTTTAAAAAATACTGGTGATTTCTTTAAAGTATTGATTCCATTCATTTGTTTAATACAAAAATTAAACACTTTGCATTTAGATAAATATACACATGCTTATATCAATTGCTTAACTCTGCTTTAATTATATATTTTACTAAATAGTAGGTAATTTATGCATATGTTTCTTACAAGTGTTATTAAATTTATTTAGCTTCATATCATTTTGATAAATTCTTATAGTAAATATATAAGTATAAGTAAATACACATATATATAAGAATTTATTTCTAGCATGTCATATAAAAATTGCATTTTTATACTCCACTATAAAGAAAAGGTTGGTAACCTGTAGATAACCAGTCCCAATTAGCCATAGTTGTAAAAATTGGATGTTAATAAATAATTTTTTTAAACAAAATCAGTCAGATAGCACATCATAAAATTAAAACAGACCATATAAATTAGACTTCTCAAATAATAACAAGCATTAATGCTAAAACTTAAATTTGTGCATCCTTGATACCTTGCCATTCCATTTGCTGAATAATTGACTTTAGGCATACCTGTAGTATAAGCTAATAAACAAAAGCTGAGGAAAAATTTTAAAAGAGAATAATAATAAAAGAATGAGCTACACAGTTAAGGTAATACCCTTTCATAATTTTCTCTAGTGAAATACAAAAGTCCGTCACGCAGGGGCTGCGTAAAATAAGCAGTTTTCCCATTTGAAGTTTTACAATAGAGAAATCTGCATACTGCTAACACAATACCACCGTGATTAAATACAAACTGTAATGAGAAATCTTTCAGTTAATGAAAATAAATTCCCAACTGAAACGGCTTCTGACTTGTAAGAATAATTTATATTTTAATAACTCAAATTTTAGTAGTCCAAGAACTAAAGAAGGGGGGGGGCACGGATGAACAGAACGTATTTGCATAAATCTCACAAAGTAAAGAAGGTAAGGTAAGGTTAGAAGAAGCTTCCACCTGAGCGGAGTTCTGACGGAAACGGCCGAACTATACCCGACCACAGACTTCATAAAAATGCAAATATCTCGGTTAATATTCAAGATAGAGAATAAATGTGTATAACAATATTTATAGTAAATTTAATTTTAATAAGATTGATTTTGTACAATTTTTTCGATCCGGGGTATAGTAACGGAGATATTTCGAAAATCCTCTACTCTAAACCCCCCCCCTCCCACTGGTCCGATTTCAGCCGTTAACGAACTTGATCTTTCTTTTTACATAAAACAACTAAATATCGAGTTTGGTACCGATCAAACAAAAATTGCGACCGCTAGAGTGGTAACAGACAAATATATATAGTTTTGAACGGACTTCATTTTCGTCATCTACTAGGTAGGATCGATGGACATTTGAAGAAAAATTCCGTCATGAGTACAACCTCAATAGCTGATTTCCCTTAAGGGAAATCTGCTAAAATTCTTTAAGAGTAGTGATTTTCACCATGATAGAAGAGTCAATTTTTGTTATTTGCTAATGAAGAAGAAACTGTTGATACATATATTGCTACTACCTGAGATTCCTGCTTCGCTCAGGAGATGTTTAAAAATCAAATACAGTATGCATGTAGACTCTATCCCGAACATTCTTATATTCCCACTTTGGAGAACAAAAGTATTGGCTTTTCAGCACAAAAGATATTGCCTTTTTTGTAGGTATGGCCTCCTCTCCTATAGAATTGTTCAATACAAATTGTCTGTACCAATCACATTATTTTTCAAAAATTAATTTACTCTTGTAAACATTGGAACATTCCTGTTTTTCTTCCAACAGAAAAGTAGAATAGCTTGTTTTCTGCACTTTTTTATATTTATTAGGAAACAACAGCTTTAACAGATGTTTCCTTCCTTGTCACCTTCAATTCTGATTTCTTACCCTATTATTTCTGTACATATGTAGCACCATAGCAAATTCACATCTAGTTTTTTTTTTTTTTTTTTAATATAAAATTACCACTTCTACACCCAAACATATTTCTGCATTTTTCTCTCTTTGGGTAATTTATAATTTTATTATTCATAGTATAGATGTATTTATTTATTTTCAACTCCTTTTCTGTAAATTGTTTTGTAAATTTGCTGAGACTGCTCCTGATTGACTGAATTAAGTTGAGTGTTTTAAGGAAAGAAGCATTCTGAATATTGCTATATTTGGCTTTGTCACTAGCATAATAACATATCACCTGTAAATCTAATGCACTGAATTTCTTCTTACACTCCATACTTTTAACACCCCTTCAATGAACATGGTGGTCAAATAAGGTGCCAGATAATCATTCCTTATTTATTCAGGCTGCTCGTTTATAATAAATTATATTAATATTTTGTCACATAAATATCCCAAATTACAATAATAATTTCTTATTTAATATTTGCAGACTACATCAATTTACTTGTAGTAACTGAAGCGTTATATAGTCAGGGATATGTATGGAAGTGAGTAAATAAATGAACAACATTTCAGTTCAAAATATATTAACATAACAAAGGAACAATGTGTCCTGTATTTGCACTTGAAAAATGAAATATTTCTTTTGGTGTTGAAAATTCGTTATTGTTATTAAAGCACTGGTCCTTTGTATGGATTGTTTTAGAACAATCCTCAACAGTTCTTAGAAATTATAGCTTTATCATCTGAGCAAGACTCTTTATGGCATACCTTGTCTTGTAGGATCCACAGACTCGCAGGCTGAAACACGAGTACTTAAAATATAAATATAAGAACTTGAAATATAAGACATTAGTATCTTTGTCATTATCTGTTTTTCAGATATATTCCCTCCCAATTGTCTCAATTTTATAACAATATTAAGGCTGGAGAAATATGGTTTCCTATACCTTTATTTTCATACTGATAATTAAAAAAATTCTCATGGAGGAGATGTACAGAGGTTTCAGATTTGTACCCATGTACTTAATTACTTGGACCACATCTCTGATGCTGTTTGAGAAATCAATAAATGAACCATAGGCCTTTCTTCCATTCTGGATACTAATAATTCTCTTGCCTTTGGATCAAGAGCTTTCTATAAAGTCCTTACCTTCTTGAATAGGCTCCCACTTAATACCAAGTCATACCCTTGGATTCAGCTGTAATCGGCACTTGGAAATTCCACAGGGTCCAGTTTTCTTCTCCTTTTAGCTTTGTTATAGTAATGTTCTCCATACTTACTTTTTTTGAAAAAAACAATTATAGTCAAACGACAACAGTTACTACTCAAGAGTTATCACTCACGACTTTACCTAATTCAAAAATATCTACTGACACTTTAACTCACTAACATGCTGGGCCCATAACCTGTCCGGGGTTATGTATGGAAGTGAGTAAATAAATGAACAATATTTCAGTTCAAAGTATATTAACACAACAAAGGAACATCGTATCCCGTATATAAACAGGAAAGAAAACTACAGTTGGTAAACTTCTCTTGAAGAAGTTGCACTCTCCACTGCCACATGCATAACATTAACTCTTCGACAAATTTTATTGCCCTTAATCTATATATATATATATATATATATATATATATATATATATATAAAATTGTAACCTCTGTCTGTACATTGATTTTTTTCTCGAAATTTCACGATAACTTTTCCTTTCACATGTCATAGACACCATAACTGCATTTTGTTTCTTTGGTGTCTGTTTGTTTGTTCATTTGTTACCTTTTCACGCATAAACGGTTGAACCGAATTTTATGAAACTTAGTATGTATATTACCACTAACCCAACTTAGACTTTAGGCTATATTAATATTCTCTGAGACGAACAGGAGTGGGGGTTATAAGGGAGGCCTGAAACTAAAAATAGCGATATTTCGTTTCCTATTGGTTTTTTGGCAAATATGCATATAACAAAAGTTGTTTATTTTGTTATTTAGAGTAACTTTTGTTATATACACTTTTTTCGTATACCGAACTATAAAGGCGTTATACGCTAAAAATTATAGCGGGAGTCAACAATTTTATTTGGCACAAAAATGAGGGGGGAGAGAGAGAGAGAAAGTGTAATAATTATTTTGACAATTGGTAGCAACAGCTACATTGCTTTAAAGCATTAAATTTCCATTACGATATTAGCAGTCATGGGGTTGTATAGAGCTCCACAACGATGGCAATTTGGCTCTTCTTAATGGTCCATTTCCCTGAGTATGGATGAATTGACATTTTTAATTATATAATACGAATTTATGTGCTGTATATTTGGTGTTTTACATCAGGCTATGAAGGGTTTAAAGCTGTTAGTTGTTTTTTGTTTGAAATGGACTAGTGCTCATTATCAGGCATCATCACTTGATTGTGGTGTGGCACAGCAGAGTATAAATTATTTTTCCTTCAGAACAAAATCGTGCACCATTACCAAATATATTAAATCAGATTTGATGGACTGGATATTTTCACAGGTCTTCTACAAAGAAAATATTGTATCCTCTTAGAACCATCATATAGAAATAGGTATTCCTATGAAAAAAGATAATAAAAAATGGTACTGCTCTGCTTACTCATCATCATGAACCAATTAAGTAAAGAAGTACCAATCTTTGATCTGCAATGTCATTGCAACACTCTACTCCGTAAACCCCAGTTTTTATTATAGTATCTTTTTAATCCAATAAATTACTTTAATAGGCAGAGAATTCTTAATCAGACCCTGACCTACCAGTGGTAAGTGGAGGATAGAGGGAGGTGGGTTTCTGATCTGGTCGCTGTACGCAACTACACTTCCCCCAATAGTAAATGGCAAATAGGCACCGTATTGAATAGGGATGGTGCACTACACTATACAATTCAGGTATCTGAGAAGCTAGTAAGGCGTCATGCCCAACAGATGAGGAAAGTTGGCGCATCAATTGCGCAAAGTCAGCAAGTATGTGATTCAAATTTACACAGAACATTTTCTCCCAATAATACTCCTTCACAACCATCTCCTACAATACAATCATCTCCTACAGCCCAACCATCTCCTACAGTACAATCATCTCCTATAGTACAATCATCTCCTACAGTACAATCATCTCCTATAGTACAATCATCTCCTACACTACAACCATCTCCTACATTACGATCTTCTCCAACTGCACTATATCCTTTAAGTATACAAGCTTCTCCGCACATTCTTACCTCTGATACTATAGCTACAGGTACACCTGGGATTCAGTCACAACCGATTACCAGAAAGTCATCAAGGGTGCGGAAACCAACGCAAAGACTCGATTTATGAAATAAATTCATATAATATAATAAATTCAATTACGATTTTTGTAATATTGCATTAAAACAGCAATTCAGTTGTATTACAACAGTGTTTTAGTTTTGATTAATGTTTGCATTAACTTTGAATTAATTTCCTCACAAGTATTCATTTCATTTATTTACAAGTTTTCATTTCATTCATATACAATTTAACTTCATTTATGTACATTCATTCATTTATAAGTTTCATTTCATTTATGTTCAGGTATTGCCTTGTCATATACTTTGCAAATTGTTTAAGGGAGAAGTTGATATGTATTAATGTATAATTAATTAATAAATAATATTAATATTATATAAATACAATGTATTAATATTGTACGATAATTATATGTGAGGCAACGGCAACACTGCGTGATACACACGTGTACAGAATGGAATAGAATATAGAGAGGTTTTAATGGCGAATGTGGTGTTAGCGTCTTCTTATAATTATTACCTTATACAATACATTAAAGTTTCATAGATATTTATCATTCCTACTTAGCAAAGTTGGGCAAAATGTAACTAACTATAACTACAACTACTTTGGTTTGACTGCAGCTACAGCTAATATTTACATTTGTTGTTAATAGTTAACAGCTGTCTCGTGGGAAATCTGCTTAGTTTTCGCAGCCCCTGCGTTACGGACTTTTAGGTCCTCCGGGCGGACATTTAAATCCTGGTATAATTTATAAGGATTAATGAAAGGCGTGTTAATCCTTGAATTGTTTATATGCCTAAATGTTTTATTTATATACTTTGTTTGTGCTTTAATGCATACAGCCAAATCTAAAAAATAAGCTCTATTTTATTTTATGCTTAATCTTTACTTACATTCACCGTCCCAATTAGCCTTCGTTGCAAAAAGTGGACGTTAATAAATAATTTAATTTACTTAAATTCAATTATTTACCTTATACAAATATTTAAGGTGTTTTGCTATTGAACATTCATCATATAATTCAAAATGGTTTTAGAAGCAATGTTGAAGAGTGTGAGAGCGACTCTAAAATTATTAAGCAAATATATTTATCAAATTCTTTAGGTAGGAACATCCGTGATAGAAAGAAAAGATTGAGCCTACACAAGATAATTAATTACCTTAATCAATCTTTAGCCAGTACTAGATTATCAAAGATTAATCTCCCTACCTTCTGAGGTGCACTAGAAGAGTTATTAGAATTCAAACTACTCTCTGGTAAATCCCAATGATGAAATATCACTGATAAAAAAATTTCATTGCTTATCTACCTCTCTAGTGTATGACGTTAAGAACCTTAATTCTTTCTTTACTATTTCTGGAGCTAATTATGATCAGGATTGGGATGTATTAGTAACGAATATGACAACATAAGAAATATAGCTACTTCAGGTATCAAAACAATAGGAGGCCCACTAAAAATAATTGGCTAAGATTTTTTTTCGGGTGGAGAGGGACTGTACAGTATTCTCGTGTTACAAGTTATCTCCTGTTTAGTTTATCCAGTCACCGCCTTCATTTTTATCCCATGTCTTACTTGCGGCTTCTATCTTGTCAAATCCTCTGGTCGATAATTTCAACGCTCATTCCGGGCGAATCTTAATGAAGGGCCGTAATTTCACTTATGTACGAGTATGAACTCTTTCTTACTCCGTCATTTTCACATTCAATAAAGAGCAAACACAACGAAATGAGATGTAAAGCCTTGCTAACAATCAGAAGTGACGGCAGGCGCCAGATAGGTCGACAAAAAAGTTGTCTAGACAGGTCCGCAACCTACATAGGTTCCATACTGTAGCCAGCTGTTAACTATTAACAACAAATGTAAATATTAGCTGTAGCTGCAGTCAAACCAAAGTAGTTGTAGTTATAGTTAGTTACATTTTGCCCAACTTTGCTAAGTAGGAATGATAAATATCTATGAAACTTTAATGTATTGTATAAGGTAATAATTATAAGAAGACGCTAACACCACATTCGCCATTAAAACCTCTCTATATTCTATTCCATTCTGTACACGTGTGTATCACGCAGTGTTGCCGTTGCCTCACATATAATTATCGTACAATATTAATACATTGTATTTATATAATATTAATATTATTTATTAATTAATTATACATTAATACATATCAACTTCTCCCTTAAACAATTTGCAAAGTATATGACAAGGCAACACCTGAACATAAATGAAATGAAACTTATACATGAATGAATGTACATAAATGAAGTTAAATTGTATATGAATGAAATGAAAACTTGTAAATAAATGAAATGAATACTTGTGAGGAAATTAATTCAAAGTTAATGCAAACATTAATCAAAACTAAAACACTGTTGTAATACAACTGAATTGCTGTTTTAATGCAATATTACAAAAATCGTAATTGAATTTATTATATTATATGAATTTATTTCATAAATCGAGTCTTTGCGTTGGTTTCCGCACCCTTGATGACTTTCTGGTAATCGGTTGTGACTGAATCCCAGGTGTACCTGTAGCTATAGTATCAGAGGTAAGAATGTGCGGAGAAGCTTGTATACTTAAAGGATATAGTGCAGTTGGAGAAGATCGTAATGTAGGAGATGGTTGTACTGTAGGAGATGATTGTACTGTAGGAGATGATTGTACTATAGGAGATGATTGTACTGTAGGAGATGGTTGGGCTGTAGGAGATGATTGTATTGTAGGAGATGGTTGTATTGTAGGAGATGGTTGTGAAGGAGTATTATTGGGAGAAAATGTTCTGTGTAAATTTGAATCACATACTTGCTGACTTTGCGCAATTGATGCGCCAACTTTCCTCATCTGTTGGGCATGACGCCTTACTAGCTTCTCAGATACCTGAATTGTATAGTGTAGTGCACCATCCCTATTCAATACGGTGCCTATTTGCCATTTACTATTGGGGGAAGTGTAGTTGCGTACAGCGACCCGATCAGAAACCCACCTCCCTCTATCCTCCACTTACCACTGGTAGGTCAGGGTCTGATTAAGAATTCTCTGCCTATTAAAGTAATTTATTGGATTAAAAAGATACTATAATAAAAACTGGGGTTTACGGAGTAGAGTGTTGCAATGACATTGCAGATCAAAGATTGGTACTTCTTTACTTAATTGGTTCATGATGATGAGTAAGCAGAGCAGTACCATTTTTTATTATCTTTTTTCATAGGAATACCTATTTCTATATGATGGTTCTAAGAGGATACAATATTTTCTTTGTAGAAGACCTGTGAAAATATCCAGTCCATCAAATCTGATTTAATATATTTGGTAATGGTGCACGATTTTGTTCTGAAGGAAAAATAATTTATACTCTGCTGTGCCACACCACAATCAAGTGATGATGCCTGATAATGAGCACTAGTCCATTTCAAACAAAAAACAACTAACAGCTTTAAACCCTTCATAGCCTGATGTAAAACACCAAATATACAGCACATAAATTCGTATTATATAATTAAAAATGTCAATTCATCCATACTCAGGGAAATGGACCATTAAGAAGAGCCAAATTGCCATCGTTGTGGAGCTCTATACAACCCCATGACTGCTAATATCGTAATGGAAATTTAATGCTTTAAAGCAATGTAGCTGTTGCTAAGAAATTGTCAAAATAATTATTACACTTTCTCTCTCTCTCTCTCCCCCCCCCTCACTTTTGTGCCAAATAAAATTGTTGACTCCCGCTATAATTTTTAGCGTATAACGCCTTTATAGTTCGGTATACGAAAAAAGTGTATATAACAAAAGTTACTCTAAATAACAAAATAAACAACTTTTGTTATATGCATATTTGCCAAAAAACCAATAGGAAACGAAATATCGCTATTTTTAGTTTCAGGCCTCCCTTATAACCCCCACTCCTGTTCGTCTCAGAGAATATTAATATAGCCTAAAGTCTAAGTTGGGTTAGTGGTAATATACATACTAAGTTTCATAAAATTCGGTTCAACCGTTTATGCGTGAAACGGTAACAAATGAACAAACAAACAGACACCAAAGAAACAAAATGCAGTTATGGTGTCTATGACATGTGAAAGGAAAAGTTATCGTGAAATTTCGAGAAAAAAATAAATGTACAGACAGAGGTTACAATTTTATATATATATATATATATATATATATAGATTAAGTATATAAGTAGTATATAGTAGTAAGATTAATAAATCTTATTGCAAATTCAATTTACTATAAATGTTGTTCTATACATTAATCTGTATCTTGAATATTAACCGAGATATTTGCATTTGTATTCTGCGTATGGTCGCCAGTAGGCTATGTTCGGACTTTCCGCCGAGAGCTCTGGCGGCCGTTTCCATAACTATTCGTCCCTCGTGAATAGGTTTAGAGGTTAGGTTAACTGTTTTTTGGGGCTAGAAACTACTGGGTTGTTACGCCCTAAATAATGCTTAAGGTTTAGAGGTTTCTTACTACTACAGTTGTTATTAGGCAGATTTCTCTATTGTAAAACTTTACGTGGGAAATCTGCTTAGTTTACGCAGCCCTTGCGTGACGGACTTTATATATATATATATATATATATATATACAGTTTTGAACGGACCTCATTTTCGTCATCTCCAGGGTAGGATCGATGGACATTTGAAGAAAAATTTCGAAAATTCCGTCATGAGTACAACCTCAATAGCTGATTTCCCTTAAGGGAAATCTGCTAAAAGGCTGTATGTTCCTTCTTTTAAGTTGCCTATATTTTCTGAAATGATAGATAATTAAATAGTGAGTAAAAGGAAGGAAGCACAAGCCCAAAGAAAAGGATTTACTTCTGTTAGATATGTTGAAAAAGAGAAAATATATTCTTTACTTTTCTCATGGATGGAGTAGTATTAGTGGGTTAGTAGTAATAATATTGTAAATAAATAATACAGAAAATTTGATTAGTTTTCCAATGTATACGCTAGCTTAACTGAGGTGGTGTGATCCATTGGGGCCCTGTCGTAGCCTTCTTCTCCGCTGCCTTATCAAATAGATGGAGCAGGTGCGACCGGAGATGACTCCCAGTGACACTTGTCTTTCATGCCAACGTCAGTGAGTAGTTGAGACAAATTTCCAAAAAGCACGAACCCTTGTGGTTCATAAGTAGAGTCGTGGTTCAAGGTGGCATGGAAACTGTTGGAGAGCTAGCTGTAAACTGAGTGGCCTCTTGGGGAGACCCAGGGGGTGCCATTCGGCAGGTGCTCAGATCGTAACTCTTTTGCAACTTTGGCGCATGACGTCACTAGGTGACACTTTCAGCTTTGTTTACATCGTAAACATTGTTGTCTTTCAGTGAATTGTTTATTTTCTATTTTTATAAGTGATTGTTTTACAAAATGCCGAGTGATTGTCCTGTAGCAACATGTTCCAACAGTCTTAGGAGATCCGGCAAATCTGTATCATATGACTGGTTCCCGAAAAACCCAGAAATTAAGAAAAAGTGGGTAGTCCTGTGTAGATTTGAAATTTAATCCTGATATTGCTCGGGCTTGTTCAGAACATTTCAGCGATAGTGATTGTGAAAGGAATTTACAAACAGAATTGTTAGGCTACATGCAAATGACAGCTTTTAAAAAGGTAAGATTTAAAATATAAGAATCAGAATTATCTTCATGTAGTGTTTCCCATAGTGTTGTATAGGAGTTTATTTCCCATGCTCCATCATTAATGATATTACATGTTTCCTTCACAGTTATTTATTCTATGGGACAGTGCGGTACATTCATATGCTCCAACATCAATGCCATTCTCTTCCCAAGGATGCTACTGGAACGAAGGATTCCTTGTGACTAAATATAAGCATCTTTTTATTACAAGGAGGACTACAAGCCAATGACCTTTAAAAATCTTGTACCTATATTGGCTAGCTGATGTTTAAAATAATTTACTCATTTTTATTCTGGTAACTTGATATTATTGTTGGCTAAAGTGCATTTTAGTTCCCCCCTAGCCGCCATCTTGTTACGTCACTGTCCGACATCTTGTTTCTTGCTACCGTCCATCTTGTTTTTGCTAGTGTTTACTATTAATACCGTATCCGTTTTAGCTATGGCTCAAAGTGAGTGCACGACTAAGTTTTTTACACAATTGGAAGTGCAGGGAAAGCGTGCCGTTATTGAATGGTGTATAAAAGTGGGATTCTTATCGCCTACATACGAAAGTCTATCCTCCGCAGTCTAAGGATCCAACAAATTAGGTGAGTCAGCAAAATTTAAGTTAAAATTACCCCCCCCCCCTCCCCCCTCGTTTTAACCGCCGATGGCGTATTTTGGAAATTTTAAAGTGTTAAAAAAGATAAAGTAAGAAAAACACAACCCCCACCCTTGGTGTTAGAAAAACAAGATGGCCGCCGTCATCATTGTGCGCCATCAAGGGGGGAACTAAAATGCACTTTCACCTTGTTGTTTATTGCTTGGTTAGTCTCAATTTTATTAACTTTAATTTGTTTGTATAATAGTAGTCATTACTGTTTTCATGTTTTGGGCATTTAATCTTATTATACTAAAATATGTCTTTTTATTGTGCTAATTACGTAGAAAAATTACGATTTTTAAATGTAACCCAACATATATCAAGTTTAAGGAACTATTATGTATTTATTTTTAATGGAATCTAATTTTTACATGGTTTATTTGATATAAAATATATTCAACTAAAGTAATTTGTATCATTTACAGTCATATACCATTTTAACAATTTTTTATTCGCCAAATTAATATTATACATACCTTGGAGAGACTAAGTACATGAGTAGGAGAAGGGGTGTCATGTCGGTTGTAGTCAAGGTACGTATAAGATAAGGTAGTGCCATTTGACGAATAGCCAATCAAAATGCAGGGAGCCTGCTACGTCACTCGTTTCCTAGCCACGCCCCCAACCAGCTTAAAAACGACCAAAATACGCTGTTTTCTGATTAATTTGGTGAATACAAAATTTATAAAATGGTATAGGTCAATAAATGGTACAAATTACTTTAGCTGAATATATTTTACTTTAAATAAACCATGTACAAATTAGATTCCATTAAAAATAAATACACAATAGTTCCTTAAAATTGAGATATATTTAAAATCGTAATTTTTCTACATAATCAACACAATACAAAGTACTATAATAAGATGAATTATTATTATTATTTATTAACGTCCACTTTTTGCAACTTAGGCTAATTGGGACGGGTTATCTACAGGTTACCACCCTTTTCTAGCCAGGGTGGGATTTTAGGACGTTATTTAATGAATTTCGTCACTAAATAATTTCCTTTGCCCAGGCAAGAATCGAACTCGCCACTCTAGGTTTACCATATGAGCTAAAGGTCAACGCTTTAACATGGCTAACCTGAGCACCTAATAAGATGAAATGTTCAAAACATGAAAACAGTTATGCCTAATATTATACAAAGAAATTAAAGTCAATGACATTGAACAAACCAAGCAATAAACTAAGATACCAGTTACTAGAATATGTTAGTAAATTATTTTAAACATCAACTAGTCCATTCAGGTACAAGATTTTTAAAGTATATCATTGGCATGTAATCCTTCTTGTCCTAAAAAGATGCATATATTTCGAGTCGCAGGGATGCCTCGGTTCCAGTTAAATCCTTGTAAAGAGAATGGCACTGATGTTGGAGCCTATGCATTAAAATCCCACAGAATAAATAACTGTGAAAGAAACATGTAATAACATTACTAATGGACCATGGGAAATAACTCCAATAGTTCTCTATAGGATACACTACAAGAAAATAATTCTTTCCTTACATTTTAAATCTCACCTTTTTAAAAGCTGTCATTGGCATGTAGTCCGCTTGTCCAAAACTGTTGCTGCTGATATATTTGGAGTGTATGAATTTAAAGCGCACTGTCCCATAGAATAAATAACTGTGAAAGAAACATGAAATCAAATTAATGATGGAGCATGGGAAATTAATTCCTATAGTGCTCTATAGGATACACTGCAAGAAGATAATTATTTTTCTTATATTTTAAATCTTAGCTTTTTAAAAGCTGTCATTGGCATGCAGTCTGTCTTGTCGAAAACAGTTGTTGCTGATATATGTGGAGTGTATGAATTTAAACCGCATTGTCCCATAGAATAAATAACTGTGAAAGAAACATGTAACATCATTACTAATGGACCATGGGAAATTAATTCCTATAGTGCTCTATAGGATACACTACAGGAAGATAATTCTTTTTCTTATATTTTAAATCTTAGCTTTTTAAAAGCTGTCATTGGCATGCAGTCTGTCTTGTCGAAAACAGTTGTTGCTGATATATGTGGAGTGTATGAATTTAAACCGCACTGTCCCATAGAATAAATAACTGTGAAAGAACCATGTAACATCATTACTAATGGACCATGGGAAATTAATTCCTATAGTGCTCTATAGGATACACTACAGGAAGATAATTCTTTTTCTTATATTTTAAATCTTAGCTTTTTAAAAGCTGTCATTGGCATGTAGTCTGTCTTGTCGAAAACAGTTGTTGCTGATATATGTGGAGTGTATGAATTTAAACCACACTGGCCTATAGAATAAATTGCTGTGAAAGACACATGTAATATCATTACTAATGGACCATGGGGAAATTAATTCCTATAGAGCTCTATAGGATACATTACAAGAAAATAATTCTCTTTCTTACATTTTAAATCTTACCTTTTTAAAAACTGTCATTGGCATGTAGTCTTCTGTATTAGCTGAAAAATCACTTTTCTTCTTTTTGGGAGAAATCTCATTAATGTGACACAGGGCACGTTTATATATTTTCACTCCTACATTGTCTAGATGTTTCACTTTTTGAGTCAGAAGTAGAAGTTTGTTTACTTAAGGACGACACTGGTAAATTCAGGTGAGGCAGAGCTTCTTCTTTTAATTTCAATCTATTAGGAACATAGCCTAACAATTCTGCTTGTAAATTCCTTTCATAATCACTGTCGTTGAAATGTTCTGAACAAACCCGTGAATTATCAGGATTAAAGTTCAAATCACCTCGTCTACACAGGACTACCCACTGTTTCCTAATTTCTGGGTTTTTCGGGAACTGGTAAAAAGATACTGACTTCCCTGATTTCCTAGGGTTGTGGGAACATGTTGCTACAGCACAATCACTCGGCATTTTGAAAAAAATGAGTTATAACACTAAAAAATCAAAATAAATCACAAAAAGAGAGATGCTCACTATGTAAACAAAGCTCAATTAGGTAATGGATGACGTAATGCGCCAAAGTCGCAAAAAAGTCACGATCTGCGCACCTGCCGAATGGCACCCCCCTGGGTTGTAGTATCCTCTGGATGACAGGAGCTCTTACATCATCGCGATAACAAGAGTCTGGTCACAAAAGGCGACCTTGAATAAAGTAAATTTTCTTTCTGGCGTATAGTAACGGAGATATTTCGAAAATCCTCCCCCCCACTCATTCGATTTCAACAATTAACGAACTTGATCTTTCTTTTTACATAAAACGATTAAATATTGAGTTCGGTAACGATCAAACAAAAATCAACAAAAACCTCAAGGTAACCTAGGAATCTCTCAACTTTCTATTGAATATGAACCTTAATGATCTCTACTACAAGTTAAATTTTAATTAGTTATTATGTTTGTTAGTGACGGGTTTTACAACTTCTATGTACTGAAATTACATCTTAGTTTAATTTACATGACGTCATAGTGATAATTTTCTTCTTTACTTGGGAATTATTGCCTCTATGCAACAGAATCCTTGCCTGTGACGCAGTTAGGGAAGCTGCACCACTGTTATATACATGTGTACATTTTGGGATCTTCGTAATTTTGACCAGTATTTTTTACATAAAAAGTGTACTATTGGTTCTATTAGTTAACTCTAATAGTGGAAAAGTTCAAATTTATCGGAATGACTTCTCGCCCTCGTTTCTTGAAACCAGGTTAATTTTAAAACTAAATTGCCCAGAGTAGTATAGTCCTTTTTCTAATTTAATAGAAGAGAGCTTATCTATGCTCAAATACAGTTTTATATCGATACGAAGTTTATTTGGTTCCTTTTCCTGATTACTGATGTCCAATTTATATTTAATACTCATTAGATTTTAGTTTGGACATTATTCTACCCATTCCGGTATTTTTTGATTAATATTTTCGGAACCTAATGCTATCTGTAAGATTATAAGGAAACATGATCTTAGTAACTCAATTACTTTGACTTTACCATTTTTACTTGTCCATTTGTTACTGATTGTTTTATATGTATTAAATTTTGTTACTGGCTATTGATAAACATTCTTTTTTTTGGGGATGGTTAGTCTGAGATTTCGCTATCATGTTAAAGATAAAGCAGTTTTTTATTTTGAATGCTACAGTGTATTTTTATGTGGCTAATACATTTCTTGTGGTCTATTAATCATTCCCCCCTGATTAAATCTATATTTGGGAACATGATAATGGTGTTCTTCTCTATAATTGTGGATGTTCTTATACATGTTGCTACAATATGTATAACATAAACATATTATGTTTAAATTCCTCATTTAACAGTGTACTGAGTTACTTTTACCCACTACGTGTTGTTCATTTGAATTTTTCTTTTTGTTTCTGTAATATATATGTTTGAATATGAAATAGTTCAGGGGGTTTCAATTTCCAGTTAGTTTGAGTTCTTTAAACTTATTAACTTTATTAAAATGTTTGTTAAAGTATTTACGGACAATGTTGATTTTTTATTGTCATACATCAGGAGGGCGTTAAATTGCTTCGGCTGGATCATACAAATAATAAATAAAATGTTAAATAGTTCTTGGTTTACTAAATTTAAATGATTAAATTGTTGCTTCAGTACGTGTGGTTGTGTAGGATAGTTGATTACATTAAAACTATAATTGCTAGTCTTAATTTTGTTTAGTCTTTACTATAAGAGTGATCTTTTCCAGTTAGTATTTTGATATCTTTGAAAAAGTTATAATGTTAATAGTTTGGTTTGTAGTTTATTTATTTAATTTGGTACCCTCTCTTAATGATTAGAATTACTTTACAAAATCGTAAACTTCCCAAATAAAGATTAATTTCTTTCATTTCTATTATTAAGGTCTATTGAGCATTTTTTACATTTTTCTCATGGTCTTGTGAAAGAAGCTTATACCTTTATTTATACAACCAATATTATACCTATACTGAATTTTAATATTAGTTACTTGTAGATGCTGGAGTTAGGTTATTTTAACAGAGTAACTGAATATAATGTCAAAACATGGTACCAACAGTGCTCAATGTCAGTTGCCTTTGGGTTCAATATCCCAGTGTTCCTGTGAAAAGGGAAACAGGCTTTCCAGATTTCTTGAGAGGGGTTAACTGATTTAAATTGGGTGTCAAGGTCTTCAAACGAGTACCACAATATGTTTTCTTATAATTTGGGTATTCATTATGTACAATTCCATTGTGATTAGAGTTATAGCGTCCCATTTTTGTTTTATGTAGGTATAAACCTGCATTTTTCAGAGATTATTATAGCGAACATGGAAAATATATCAAGTATATTTTTAAGCCTCTGCCATTCTGTGTGAGAAAAAAAAATGTTATATCAATAAAAGTATTTTTCCAATGGTTTCGTCTTTTAGCGAGTTTCCCTCGCTTTATGAAAGACTTCTTCAAATGTCTGTTGATCCTACTTCGTGTATGACAAAAATGATGCCCATTTCAATAAGTAAATAAGTATAAATATTAAAATAACATAAAAAATGTATCTGAAGTCAAACAAGGTATTTTAATTTTATTTGCTGAAATTATTTTAAAAATCGTATGTTTCATAACTTCTCTGTTTTTCCATTCTCAGGGTGTACAAACTTGGGCGTTCCAATGTGTTTTAATAATAAGCAAATTGCACATAAATCATATAATTTGTTTGACAAAATTAATAATTTATAAATTGTTTTTAATTACTGCTATTGTTAACTGGGGCCTAAATATTCGTATGCTGAATATTTAGACTTTTTATGCTCAATGGTATACTAAGCATTCTTAAAGACGTGAGGCCACTTTCCATGTAGAATCCAGTTGCAGAATAGCAACAAGCACATGTTTCCATAAATCTCCATCCTACTAAAAGGAACGCTACTTTTTTCTCCATTGGAAGCACATCTGCTCGCTTATAAGAACTAAAACTGTACAAATTAACCAGCCAATGACCAGGAACAGATTGACATAATCTTATTGTTTCTTCCACCAAACTTGATAATTGGTTGTACACAATATGTTTAAATGTCGAATTTTGTAATGAACAAACAAAAATCACGATAAATATGTCTACCTATCTACGTATACAGTTTCGAAATGATCTAATTTTCATCTTCTGGGACCCTAGGATTATGGACATTTGAAGAAATGTTTAAATCATGAGTGCAATCTAATAGCAGATTTCCCTTAAGTAACTACGTATTAAAGAAAATCTCTTTTTAAATGATTTTTATTTTTATCACTTAGGTGATAATAAATTTATGATTTCATATATTCTTATAATTCACTATGATTATCAAAATTAAATTAATAATGCATCATTAAATAAATGAAGGCTATTAATGATGCTTACGCCACACAAACCTGATTTACTAGATAGGATTGGTGGATATTTGAAAGAAGTTATAATAAGTCAGATTATGTGTGATATATCTATAGCCAATTTAATGTTATAAAGTATTAGCAAATCAATCATCCCATGTATTTAGAATTGCATTATTGTTTCTCCTAAGGCATGGACTTCCTTTCTCATTTCCAAAGTTTCTCTATCTATGACTATCAATTATTAACCAGGTTTTAGTTATAAAACATAATTAAAAAATTGTTGTGAAGGGAATAGATAAGTTGCTAAATTTGGATGTGTTTTTTCGTTCCCCACACATATTCATCATAAATGCTTATAGGTACACACCTTGTTTACATAGGACTCTTACTATGTGAGACATAAAAAATGGAATATGCAGATGTCATTTGTTTGTCACTTTAGCATTTGGGAAATGTGCATACATTACACATATACGTGAAATGGATGTACTTCTTGCCACTACCTATTTGATATTTACTGCAATAAAAGAAACACCCTAAATTCTTTTGAATAAAATTTGGTATTAAAATGGTTTCTGGATTACTTTAGTTATAGATCTAATTTATTTGATCTCTTCATCGCCCCCCCCCCAAAAAAAAAGAAAAATAAATAAATAAATCAAGCCCTTTATTTTTATTTTCTTATAAATCGAGACATGGGCAGTATTGGTTGGGTCTCTGTCCAAAAAAAAAATCTTAAGATTAAATTGAGCCTTTTGTGACCTTTCCTGGTATTTTCATTAAGCTGGAAAAGTTTGTTTAATTTTTATCCATTTTTCAGCAGATGATGGTGGATGGCAGGAAGACAAAGCAGACATTGATACAGAAAGAAACACATGTTTCATTTATAACAGCAACTTATCTCTTGTTCTCGAACAACAGCGAGCGAGATTACCCATCTTCAAGAACCGCAGCCACATTCTTTATTTGATTAAAAAATATCAAGTACTAGTTCTAGTAGGAGAAACAGGCTGTGGAAAAAGTACTCAAATACCTCAGGTACTTTTCATTGATCAATTTAGTGCTTATTACATAAATATCTAAATAAGGGATAAGGGGTGGTGGTGTGGTCAATAATGCACCATCGACTTACTTTATTGGAGGTGGCAGACTCAAAACCAGCAATTGCACACTATATTTTACGTAGTCCCCTTGGTGCCCAGCCATCATCAGTGAGGCAATTGATCAGCTACTCAAATAAAGAAGTAACAGTCTGTGGTTTTCAATCTCACCTAAATACGACAGGGAATTCAAGGTGACTGCTTGACCTTCTCATCACAACTGTATGGCAGATCCTTCATGGTCTGTTGAGCCATAGATTTTTTATTAAATTAGAGAGCCTAGAATAGGGTGCAAATGCACTATATTTGGAGAGTTCGTAGTATTAAATCTCAAAATGAGACTGACTTACATTTAAAGTTTGTCAAAAGTTCTCTTAAACTTTCACGGTCAATGTTCTGGTTATCAAAGTTTTCAGATATTGAGCATACCATTGACATTTCTAACAATGTTTTTGATTGTCATTCTTTTAGCTTTCCCTGGTTATCTAAAGGTTAATAGAAAACTCCATGACAATGTTCATGCCTGAAGGACTTGATTATCACTTCCCTATTTTTTTCTTGTATTGGAATACCTATGAACTAACGTAATTGCGAATACAACAGAATGATGATATTTAACCCTTTGAGAGATGATAGTTAATTCACCTGACCACCTTAGTGACCCCATTAAACCATCGAGAGATTGGTTAGCCAGCCCCAGCCAGCCACCTTCATATTTCATTCCCAAGCCCTTTTCTTAATCATACTAACAAATCATGATCTATTCTGAACCCCCCTCCCCTTATAATATACCTTTAAATGATCTTATTTTGTTGCAGTACCTTTATGAAGCAGGCTGGTGCGATGGAGGAAAGATGATTGGTGTTACTGAGCCTCGGAGGATCGCTGCTACAACTCTTGCAACAAGGGTTGCAGAAGAAAAGGGAACACTACTGGGTGATGTTGTAGGCTATTCCATACGATTTGATGACTGCACCAACCCAGAAACTACAAAAATAAAGGTGGAACTATTAAATACATAGTAATGGCAATGCATTCAATTTATTTATTAGTTGTATGCCTAAGGAAAGCATACTATATTTTAGTACATGACGGAGGGAATGTTGATGAGAGAAATGATGGCTGATCCCCTACTTCGTAAGTATTCAGCTATAATGCTCGATGAAGTCCATGAAAGAAATCTTAATACTGATATTCTGATGGGATTGCTCAAAAAAGTTTTAAAGGTAATATATTTCCTTTAGTTTTAACTTAATTATAATTTATTTTTTTAGTTTAATGCGGTTCTTCTTGTCTCACCCACCCCTTTTTGAAACCTTTACTTTTGACACAACTAGCATCACCTGTTCTAATTTTCAAATACTAATCATTTCACTGTAACTTGGACCGATGGGCTAAGTTTAAATTCCCTACTCAACCACTTACACAAAGTTTTTGAAATAATTTTTTTTCTAGTTTACATTTGTGATTTGTAAATTATTCTTTCTTCCCTGACCTAATTTAAATTTAATTTAATTTTGTCATAAATGTGAGTGTATGCACCAGGTAAAATACAGCTCCTTTAAAGTTAATTTTGGCGGACATAGCATGCTATATTATTATTTTATATAATATTAAATTGAGTGTTTGAATTACACTATAAATTTGTATCTTTATTTTAAACTTGTAAATAATTACATTTTTCATTTTAGAAACAAAAGAATTTGAAATTAATAATCGCTTCAGCTACTGTTGATGCTGAAAATCTTAGGAATTATTTTAATTTTAATCAGAGTCGAAAAGCAGATAATGATACTGCAAGTATTCTTAGTGTAGAAGGAAGATTGTATCCAGTAGAAAAGTTCTATGTTAGAGGTATGTTCTACCTTTTTTATTTGCTTTTTATGGAATCCTTATATAGCAAGATTGTAGTAAAATAGATTCATAAAAATTGATAATTGAGAAAAAAACAAAAATTCTGCACTCTTGATTAATTGTTTACTATTACCTAATTCAAATGGTTCATGGCAAAAATTTAAAATATTTTTATTTGATAAGTTTTAGAAACTTATTTGCAATTAATAAAACCACACTAAAAATTATTTTATTTAAAATAAAAACCTTGCAATACAATGTAAATTTTTAATAATATTATGATATAACATTCATGTGGGTCATTTGTTTAAAAAAAATCGAATAACTAAGTACTATGGATAAAAATCATTTCATGAACAAAGTGTAATACCATTATTCATAAGCTGACCCATCACTAATCCCAACCAAAGTCAGCCCAGTTTTGTAAGCCAATTAAAATTCTGAGGCATTATGCCGCACTCGTTTTCTTGTTTAAATTCTAACTTTGAGAGACATAAGTTTGTTAGAAGTTAACAAAATTCCTTCTTCAAGGCCCCACAGCTTAAAACTAAGCCTTTCAATTGAATGACAAACGTATTTTTGTGATAGAATATGAAAGCATATTTTTCTTTAGAAATAATAAGTATTCCCTTTTTTTCTAACTTAACAGTGATGAATTTTATATTTCAAAAAATAAATGGTAACACACAAAATAATTAAAATTTGAAATAATGTCAGTAATACCAAAGTTATTGTAATGAACAACGCATACTGTGTAGGGACATTTTTTTTTATTACTAGTTTTGATTCCATGTTTTTTGCAATGTGAATAACCAATTTTGAGGTGGCACCATGAAATAAAATGTATAGATAGATAGAATCCAAAGGTTTTTTATTTAGGAAATTATTAACCAATATTACTATTAGCTTGTTTGTCTTACTCCTTTTATGTTTCGTGCTTTAATCATTATCTTATACCAACAAATTATTTGAAATTGTAATGCTGTCTTTGTATGTGATGGACAAATTAATAAAAAGTAAATGGTAATTAACTCTCTAAAGCTTAAATAAAATATGATTATTTTTATTTTTCAGAACCTGTTGCAGATTACGTCAAAGGTTTAGTTGAAACAGTAATGAAAATACATACCACAGAAGCTGCTGGTGACATTTTGGGATTCCTTACTGGTCAAGAAGAAGTTGATTTAGCTGTTTCACTCCTTCAGGATCAAGGGCAGCCACTAGAGCATTGTAAGCTACAAAGCAATATAAACAATTGGGAAAATCAATGATTTTCTTTAGACTTAAACAATATTAAAGTCTCATTTCTATCTCTTGGGTATATATGTACTTACAATCCATTACGGCCTGAAGTTATAAAAAATATTTGAATTCAGGATTTTAAAGATTTGCACATTGATTTTCAATAAAAACATAGCACTAAGGCTGGACAATAATATACTATCAATATCAGACCTCCAAATAATTCCTTGAATATATGTTAAAAATATACTTCATCATAAAGTATAGTTTAAATGGGCCAAAGTCTTTCTCTTAATATTTGATTTGTAAGGGATCAAATGGTGTTATTCTGGTATTTTTCGATGACCAGAAACATTTAGTTTTGAGAATTCTGTTTCTGAAACATTTAGTTAGCTTTCCCTTTTTGAAATATATTTTGCTACTGTTGCTTTTTTTTCTTCTTTTTATAACATTGATATTTACTGTTTCAGTGAAGCTTTATGTGCTTCCCATGTATGGATCACTTCCAAACTCAGAGCAGATTAAAGTTTTCCGTCATGCTCCTAAAGGGATGAGGAAGGCTGTAATAGCTACAAACATTGCAGAAACTTCTGTCACTATTCCTGGAATTGTGTACGGTATGTATAATTATTAAAATATATCATTATACTTATATATATCTTTTCTAATGGTATCAATTAATTCTATTGATATTGAGTCTTCTAATTCATTAGATGTTTTAACATTATTACAATACTATATTGAAAAGAAAGGCCCCAGTTATCAAGCCTGCGTACTTACCTTTTTAGCACTCTTAAGGAAATTAGGTATTGAGGTTTTTCTCATAGCACTATTTTCGAAAAAATCTCTTCAAATATCCATCGATCCCACATAGCAGATGACAAAAATGAGATGAAATAACTTTTAAATGAGCTCTTGGGTTAGCACTTGTTGGAGTAAAAGTGTGAGAAGTAAATGGCTTGGTGGGAGGAGGGACCATCCAAACTTATGAATAGAATGCATTTAATGCATTTTTTAGTGTTCAGCCTTCAGTAAACCCCCACACTAGCACTTGTCATATTAACAATAAGTTGTCATAACCCTAAACACTTCATTCTAATGTTAAATACCATATGAACTTTTACTTTGTGAGATACATGCAAATACATTAAGGGATGATGACGTCATAAATTAAAATTTCTCATTCTTCACTCGAAAATGATTACTTGATCTATACCATACTGGATATTTAACCATTGCAGTCAACTATAAAGATCATATATGTTATTGACTAAAATCGAACTTGGAATGGTGGGGGTTTAGAGAGGGGGGGATTCTAGGAAAAATGATTTTAGAATGTATTATTTTAGTAATGAAAATGATTATCTTGTGATAATAGTATATATATTATTTGTGATTTTAGTGGTTGATTGTGGTTTCATGAAAATGAGATGGTTTAATGCCGAATCACATACAGATTCTCTTGTAATTGTTCCTATATCCCAAGCAGCAGCAGAACAAAGGGCTGGCAGAGCCGGAAGAGTGAAGCCAGGCAAAGTTTTCAGGTAATTTCATGATTAATCTTTTTTTTTATTCTCATTTAATACCTATAGTTTGCTACTGATGTCTTATTTACTACATTATCTTCAGTCTTAATTCTTTGGAAACACCGAATTTCTCAACTCTCCTTTTAAATTTGTGATGTACCAAGTGCATGCAAATGGAACCTAGCATCTATCTCTCTTGTACACAATACCTCATACTTCTGTTCCCAATTGAAATTTTGTGAATATTTCTATTAGAATTTTTAACAGATTTAATATATTCATAGCACTATTAAAAGTGCCTTAAAGATAATTTAATTACTTCAAATCAACAAAGTTTCAGGTAGCTGATTTTCCTTAATGGAAATTTGTTACAAATCAAAGAAATGATTAAACATGAACACTTTTAATTGAATTAACTTTTAAACATATAAACTAACGTTTCTAAAATTAATACATTGTTTAGAATTTGAAATTTCAAAAAATATCTTTTTTCTGTAATCGTTGAATAATGGTAACATTACTAAACTGAAATGAGTGAAGAAAATGAAACATTTTGCAATAGAGTGAAGAAAGTAATCACTTTCTTCACAAGTGAAGAAAGTGAATTGCCTTCTTAATTAGTAATAAGTATAAATTAAAAAATAATTTGAAGTTGGAAATTAAATGCTTTTAAATGTTTCTTAACATTGTAAGAATTTATTTTAACAAAATAAATTGAAATGTGAATGAATTATTGGTGGAAATAATCAATATATTTTAAAATTTAAATATAATAATAATTACCTTCCTTGTTTATAACTGCACTACTTCACAATCATCACTAGTTGTTTTATAACTATGCTTATAACCTTTCACAACCATGCTTATAACCTACCAACAACATACCATAATCTTCACAACATCCTAATTTAGTTCATATTCTGGTTAGATCTGATCATGTATTACACGATTACAGAAAAAAATTAATATTACACTCGTGACGAAAGTAGAATTTACAACTCTCGTGAAATTACCACACTCGCTTCGCTCGTGTGGGTAAACGTTTCACTCGAGTTGTAAAATTATCTACTTTTGTCACTTGTATAATAAATAACTATTTAAGAATTAAATTGGAAAGACAGTTCCCAACATATAAACCATTAGTAATTGTATTAAATTACACCTTATTATATTGTAGTAAGAGGTAAGGTTAGTTACTGACAAATATCTGTGGTTGCTAACAAGTGACTATTGACTATTATTTAAACAATAAAATTGTTTTTAATATTTATTTAAAGTAATTTTTATGAAGAAGTGAAAATATTTGTAGAACAATCTATTTTAAAGAAATTTCTAGTTATTTTAGTTTGAAATATTTTAGTTAGTTTAGTTTTATTCTTATGTAAACGTTTTAAAAGATTTTTGGAGTACTTATTTCCTTATTTAAATTTACTTAATTCCTCATTTTTTACTTAGAAAAGGGTGGTAACTTGTAGATAACCTGCCCCAATTAGCCATAATAGTAGAAATTGGGTGTTAATAAATAATAATAATGATCATTTAGATTTAAACTTAGTCATATAATTATTGATTGTCTACTTCAGTTGCTGCCTCTCCTCAATAGCGACAGGCATTTGCATCAGATATGCAGATTATAATATACAAGAAATAAAGAGCACCACCAATGCTGGATATATAATGCTAACTTAATGATTCAAATCAACCTTGGAGCTCAGGTTGGCCGTGCAAGTTAAGGCATTGGTCTTAATCTCGCGTGGTAGACCTAGAGTGGTGGGTTCGATTCCCGCCCTGGGCAGTAGAAATTTATTTAGTGATGGACTCATTAAATAAACTCCTTGGGCCCTCCCTGGCTAGAAAAGGGTGGCAACCTGTAGATAACCCGTCCAAATTAGCCATAGTAGCATAAAGTGGATGTAAATAACAATAAACAAACAAATCAAATTAACCTTACTTAATGAATGATTTACAGTTCTTAATAAAATGTATCAATAACTGCATTGGAATAAGTGTTTTCCAAAATTCTTCCTTAGTTCAATTTTCTATTCTGTCCTTTAGGCTATACACAGAATTTGAGTATGAAAGACTTCCTCCAGAAAATGGTGGTGAAATGGAAAGGTGTGAATTAAGTAGAGCTGTGCTTCAACTCAAAGCGTTAGGAGTGGAAAATGTTGCTCGTTTTGATTTTCCAAGTCCACCTCCGCCTAGAAATCTTCTTGCTGCTCTTGAGCTGTTACATGCAGCAGGTGCTATTGATTCAGAATGCCGTCTTACTCATCCTCTGGGTTTTAGAATGGCTGAGTTTCCTTTAGGCCCACTTCATGCGAAAGCCCTCCTAGCTTCAGGTATTATTTTCATATTGATAAAACACCTTTCATTATGTCAATGTGCAACTTATTTTCTTTTTATATTTAAATTATATAATCATAGCAAGTACATAATGAATAGTCAGTTAGCAAAAACCAGTGGCAAATGTATACATTTTTAGAAATTAAGACTGTGTAAAGGATCACCTTATGTTTTAGAAACAATGTAAATTAACATTGTTTTTTTCTATTACTGCTTCTTCTCGTTTGAGTCAATGGGGATGTCATAAACCTTCAGATTAAATTAATTATATTAGACAATGGGAAGAATATAAAAGGCAACAAACCTCCACTCTTCAAAACCCTTTTATTACAGGCAGAATACTTCTGGGAACCCACCCCATTTTCAGTGCCCAGTGGCATAACAAATACACATACGTTCTTTCAAATACATAAATAAATAACACAAGTTATGCGATAGGTAACAGGTTTTATGCAATAGGCATGGTTTAAAAAAAGTATATATACATTCAATTTAAAACTTATCAAAATATATTCAGAGCTAAAAAATAAAATAAAGGATTCAAACATGATAAAAACTAAACTTAAAGTGAACTCTTGCAAATCTAACGTCTATATACACTGAGAAAATATCATGAACATGACAAATAAATAATTATTAAAATAAGTCTACAGATGTTATGGAGTTTAGGAGTCGCTTAGACTATCTCAACATTTTGTTGACATAAGCAATTATAATTTACTTTGGAGATTGAGAGTGAAGTTATGGACAAGATTTTGGGATGATGCTTCACGAGAAATGTCAAACTTGAATTTAAAAAAAGGAGGGGGTGGTATGAAGCATAACCCTGGGCCAACTCAGCATCCCAAACTTAGGGAGAAGTTCTTTGAGAAGGTTGGGCGTATGCTGGAAAAGCCTGTTTACAGAAGTAAAAGCTCCTTAAAACAACTGTCAAAAACTATTATCTAAGGTCTGGGCCTCAGTAGATAGATTTGGAGTTTATCATATTGCTTGCCTGTCTTGTAGCAGCTGTTATTTAGGGCAAAGTTGAAGAAAGTAAAGACCCTTATTAAAAGAGCACCTTTCCACTAAGACATCAGAGCTATGGAAAGATGTCCTAAAAGAGGGTCATGATGATGACTCAATAGAATTCAAGTTATTCGTCTACTTTGCAAAGGGACAAAAATGAATTTAATGGAACAGAACTGGATCAGGATGGATGTGCTGAATGAGAAAAATATCAGTGAAAGAAGCAATCATGGCGTGCTCGGGCACTTACCCTCCTGAGCTGTAGCTGCCCTTGCCCAAGTAGACCCTGTGTGAATAGCGACCAACTCTGGGTTAATACCTCCCCTCAATCTCCATTTCATTTGTGTACTTAATTTAGTAATTTAATACCATATCACTCAGTGGGTTTGTTCTGCAAGGATCTTTAATACTATTGTACCTACAAGTAGGTACGAGTATGACGATAGTACAATAATCATTACTGGCTGATCGCATGTGCCAATCGCTTTTTGTGCGATGGCACCATTCTTAAGCCTCTTGTTATCCATCTTCTCATTTATGTATATTCCATAAAGAGAAGGAAGTTTGAGGTATATTATTTGGTTCCGTTTGGGAGTTTATTTCATCTGTTAGAGGGCATGAAATCTTATTACTCAGAGAAATCTTATTATACTCGAAAAATCAGATATGATGTGATTCTTATTTGACTGGTTTAATCATTGTGATTACGATATCATGCAAAAGTAAAACATGAATGCCTTTTCTCAAAGAAAATTTAATGCTTGTTTGATTTCATTCTTTTTTTCTAAATTATACAGATGTGATTGAAGTTGAAATTGAATAATCTTTTTAAAAAATGTTTTTATTTCAGATGAATTCCATTGTTCACAAGAGATGTCCAGTATTTTAGCATTACTTCAAGTTGAAAATATTTTTACCGTAGTCAATAGTGGAGCTCTAGCACTGAAAGCCCGAGTAAAAAGGAGACAATTTGAAGTGGCTGAGGGTGACCTATTGACAGCTCTTAATGTGTATACCGCGTACATAGGAACACCTGAGAGTGAAAGAAAGAATTGGTGTTATACAAATTTTGTTAATTACAAAGCCATGAAGAGAGTCAGTCAAATTCTTGTCCAACTTGGAATTATTATGAAACACTTCAATCTTTCTCTAGCTTCATCTAAAGGTAAGGCCCTACTTCCTAAATAGATTGCAAATATATTTATTCAAGTTTAAACTAGGCTTTGTGTCACAAGATCCCATTAATGGCATTTACTTATTGGAGGCATGTTTGGTTCTCTGTTTAATTTGATAATTTTCTGTTATGATGAGTTAGATCGTAAAATTTTGTAGAACTAATATTGTTAAAATATTGATGTTCTACAAGCATTGTTTCCTAATTTAAGTAATAAGCGATTTACTCATACTTTTTTGTTTTCTACTTTCTGTAACCACCCCCCCCCCCTTCTTATCATCGCTTTTTTTTACATTTAAATAGAGATATATGATGAGATAAGTTGACAAGTGTGTTATACCAGCACTTGGGAAATTTATGCAGCCCTTCGTGATGGACCTTTGATGTTTAGAGGTCCAACTATATTTTCTTGTTCAATTTATAAATTTAGTTTAATATATATCTCCTTTCTTTTTATTTATTTTAGGAAATACTGAAGCTGTTTTAAAGTGTATTACTGCAGGTTTCTTCCCAAATGCTGCATATCTTCATCCTACTGGTGTTTATAAAACTATTAGAGGAAATCAAGATTTATATATTCATCCTTCTTCTGTACTTTATACTCTTCAGCAGCCTCAATGGTAAACATTAATCAATTTTTATTTGTTTATTACATCCATGTCAAGTATTAGAAAGTATGTCTAAGAAAAAAAATTATTTTTTATTACTTCTAATGTTCATGCAGCACATTGTTCTTGGTTGTATGACCAGGTTTTCCCATACTAGGATATGGGTCTCTGACATTTTAGAACATTCGTTGTGGGGACCCATAATGAGGTCCCTGCAAGACCCTCAAATTCCCTAGGGCGCCATCCAGATTATCCACTTACCTCTGCCTGAGACCATCTCTTCTTCCTATTCCATCCAGAGTATCTGTATCACATCTTTTTCAGTAGTCTTCCAAATCGTATTCTCTAGACCTGATCCAACCATTGCATCTGCTCTTATTAACAGCTTATGTTATATTACACTCAAACTGTCTTCTCCAGCATGTACTCTAATGGAAAACTTCATTTGTAGTGAACTTTCCCTGGGTAACGCCACCACTTTCTAGTTTTGTAACCTCCTCTCCTTATGTGTAGCTTTCATATGTTCTTTGTATACACTTTATATTCCAATATAAAGTGACTGCTTTTATTTTCTGATATTTAGTGTTTGATCAAAGTTCAAAATTTAGGGCAAAAACTAAGTATAGAAAAGACAGTCCTTGAAACATGTAATTCTATTGTTTTGGGCATAGTCTAACTGAGTGTCACAATGAGTAGTCAGTGACAAAAACAACTTATATAAGAACTAGTCATGCCTTATATGAACTATAGTGCTATATTAAATAAATGGATTAATTAGAATATTTTAATGAATTAGCTAACTTAGATTGGCACAAACAACAGGCAAGAGCAATATGAGCACGCGTCCTCCTATCATAAGTAGTTCATAGCAGGCTCCCAATGCACTACTGTGATAAGAGTTATATTATTATTAATCGTATTTCATTTTATTGCATCAATCATTATTTTTAAATATACCAAATTTATTATTCTTATATGTTCATTTTTGGTTTAGGGTTATTTATTGTGAAACACTCCATACCCAGAAACTTTACATGAGGGATCTAACAGTGGTGAAGCCTGAGTGGTTGATGGACCTAGCTCCACATTTCTACCACAGAAGAGTTGAAAGATAATTGTTTCTATTGTGTAATGATTTTATTTAATATTCTATCTTATGTTATGCTGTCGCACTTTAAAGTGATAGGAACCACAAATAGGTAAATATAAATTTAATGGTAATAGCCTAAGCAAATTGTTCGTTATTGTTTATACAACTTTGTTTGAAATTGTTTATACTGTGTGAGTGTTTCTTGCCTTTTTAAAAATATATATGTACTGTATCTTTTTTATCGTACTAATTATAGGATATTCCTCCAGTTAACTAGAAAAAAAGTAATGCTAGGTGTTAA